>OX421285.1:5994057-6611051 GCA_949125355.1 Agriopis leucophaearia | reverse complement strand
TTTCCTGCGGTCTCATATAGGTCGTCTGTCCATCTTGTGGGTGGACTTCCTACGCTGCGCTTACCGGTCCGTGGTCTCCATTCGAGAATCTTTCGGCCCCATCAGCCATCTATTCTGCGTGGTATGTGCCCATCCCACTGCCACTTTAACTAGCTAATCCGGTGGGCTATGTAAGTAACTTTTGTTCGTCTACGGATCTCCTCATTTCTGATTCGATCTCATAGAGAAACCTTTAGCATAGCCCTCTCCATAGCTTGCCGTGCAACTTTAAGCTTGTTTATGAGGCCCATAGCCATAGCGAAAGACCAGGTTTTGTGATATTACATTGATTAAAATGATTAAGTTAGTATTAGGCAATGCCCAGCCCTAATGTCAGAATGTTTGTGACTTTAGACATGGCGCAACGGTTGATGGATTAAATTATATTATGTTAGAATAACCAAGGACGATAATACTGTTATCATCATAAGACTTACTTAATTAAATAGCTCATGTTATCTCGATGAAATAATTTGATTTAATTTACATATTTATCGAATTTCCTGCAAAACGTGGAATGAGCTACCTTCCACAATGTTTCCGAGAAACTACGAGGGATTCTTTAAAGGCGAGTAATAGTCTCAAAGGGTTGGTAACGTGTTTTGATGCCTCTGGTGTTACATGTGTTCATAACCTATGGTGACTGCTTACCATCACGTAGCCTTTCTGCTTGTTTGCCGCCAATGGCATAAATAAATATGAGTACGTTTAACTGGCCTCTCAATTAATTCGAACTTTCATGACAATAATTTCCAGACAAAATTTCTAAACTTGGATTTCCAGTGTCCGGATACGTCCATAACGCCGGAACATCCTCACATTTCTATAACCTTTTTGAAAGGCGTTTGAAAATTGCTAGGAATTGCTATTAAGGAGTGCTGGGTCGGGATCGTTGTAAAAAAGCTACGAGCAAGGAATGAATTGGAAATGTCTATCTGTGAACAGTTTAGCAAGTTGATTCGTGGGATCAAGGCCAAAAAATAGGTCTAGAGGGTCAAAATGGTGGATCTTCAGTGTTGTCCAATCATTGGTGCTTTTTTCAAGAGATTACTGATGTCGAGTTTGAAAGCGTTACGTACTTCTTTGTATCTCTTAAGCTCCTAAATATATAATAGTTCAGGCAAAACCAATTTTATTGTATCGCGATATATGCAAAAAACTGAGTATTCTGTTAAAAAAAAACTGACAGTTTTAAAAATGGACTTCCGCAAAGTAACGCCTGATTCAATCAACTATTTGAGTATTCTGTTTGTGATGGATCAGCTAAGTACCAGCTGGCCATGAAAATGTCCTTTTTTGAATCTCATCATCGTCATCATCAGCCAGGAGACGTCCACTGCTGAACAAAGATAGGCATCCCCCTCTAACCTCCACACTGAACGACATCCTGCCATCTGCATTTACTGGATGCCCGCGACTCTCACAATCTCGTCGGTTCATCTAGTGGGAAGCCTACCTACACCGCGTCTTCCGATTCGTTTTTTGCATCTACTTCATCAAAATAAAAATGTCATCAGCCATGTCATGACCTAGTGCTGGGTATAGGTCTCCCAGGCACTCCCCGGTCTCTCACTAGTCGCATCCACTCGTTCCTGACATACCATTAAAATAAAAATATGCAATATGTTAATTTACAATGGCCTTTCTTAGCATAGGTACGTTAGGAGAGAGGAATATTATGCAAGGTAAGCTTACTCTAGAAACCAAGGTCTTTGGACCAAAATAAAGTATCAAATAAAATCAAACAACGCGAATCCGCTTAGAATGGGATTGTATTCAAACTACCAGCGTCGAAGTTGGAAGTTAGAAAATAGCACGTCTTCGTGCAATAGAATACAGTGACTGATCTATGGAATAATACTAGGTACACATATCGATGTGAGGATGATAAATATATCGATTTGGTATCATCATACAATTTCTGTTCGTTTATTTGCTCTGATAGCTGGAGTTAGTTTTGTTCGTCCGTTCATCCGTCTGTCTGTATGTTTGTCTGTCTGTCCGTCTGTCCATCCGTCCGCCCGTCTACCAGTTCTAATTTCTTTTTAACTTTCTAAAGTTCGTTCTTTCAAACTTTTCTGGGGCGACGAATTTCTGAACTATGATTGTGATCACAATTATAATGACTATGGCCACAAAAAACGGAACCCTATCATATGCGTGTCTCGAGTCCCGACACTCTCTTCGCCAGTTATTTGTTTTTTAACGCAATAAAAACACAATGGATCTCGTTATGACTACTTTTGTAAATTTAATATTGTATGTATGTTGTCTCTTGCCTATTTTAGGGAAATAAAAAGAATATTCCGCTATCTAAGCTATCTAATAAGGTGAAAGGGACTTTAGATTATATCATGTTCACACCGAAACGAAGATCAAATATAACATACAGTTATATGATTATTTACGGGATATTTACCGTGGTAAGTTTGTGGGTGGAGGTGTAAGTTTGTTTGTTTGTTTTCCTTCCACAAACTTACCACGGTAAATATCCCGTAAATAATCATATAACTGTAGTGAACAACCGTGATAGTTTAAAACAAATATAACATACCCACACATTTAGATTATGTATGAATACCTATACCCATAGTCTATCCTACTACCTGACTATCCTGACTATCCTGACTTTTAGCTAAAAAAAACTTTTGTTTGGTATACTTAACCCAAACTTTTTTATAAAGATCGAAAACGCGAGAGTTTCACTTCTCTCTATAACAATGGTATTCAAATATACCGAGTATGTGATCAATAAGTACGTAAGTTACCTATCTTCGAGGCAATACTTTTCACTAAACGGATTCAGTTTCAGTTACTTCTGAATTTATTTCAGTAAACTTTTATGTGCATGTTGATTTAAATAACGCATTTATCATCATTGTCAGCCTATATTGTTCCCACTGCTGGAAGACAAGCCTTCTTTCAGAGACAGAAAGAGAGAGGGGGAGAGAGAGAGAGAGAGAGAGCCTTAATCCATTTTTTTAATGGCAAAGTATCATATTTCTAACTAGCTGCGATCCGCGGTTTCACCCGCGTGGTGATGAAAATTGGTGATGATGATAATGATGAAAAGTAGCTTATGTGTTAATTCAGGATATAAGCAATGTATATACAAAATTTCATCAAAATCCATCCAGCCGTTTCTGCGTTATTGAGTAACAAACTTCCATCCATACAGCCATCCACCCAAACTTTCACATATATGAAATTAGTGTGATTAGTGTGATTATATATATTATGATATTGTGATTACTGTCATTACCAATATAAAAACCGGCTTTAAAATAAATAAGTAAGGACGATCCATATTATGGTCATCGATTTTTTACTAAAATAATTTTAAACAAGGTATAGTAACATGGACATGTAACCGCACTGCATGGTTAATGACCGGAGTCGATCCGACCTGCAACAACACTCAGAATGCTGTTGGTGCTGCTCCGGACGCGGCTTACTCGTAGCATCGAGGCGGCTCGCGGCGTAATTACCACTCTTCTACACCAAATGATAAGATATTAAGTAATCAACATCATCACTTCTAACCAGTCACTTCTTTTTCAGGCAAATTTTACAACCACAAGTATAATAAAACTAAACATAAAATCTCACAAAAACTGCGTCAACCTAAGACTTTTAATTTTCCTTAGCCATGCTACAAGTGTGAAATAGTAGGACACTTGAGACCGGACTGAGGGTTTCATAACGCGGCTAACAAGCAAGCTTGCTGTCTAGTAGTTCATACCGACCAACTTATTTGAACAACTGGCCAAATGATAGAACTAAAAAAAACTACGGATGGCCGTCAGTTTTGTAGAAAAAACGGTAGTAGCGCCCCATTTAACTGTACAGATAAGTTGTTCCTCTTGTGCTGAAACGTCGCCTAAAAACTCGTTTATGTCTTACAGAAAAGAAACATGCAAAGTTATACCACATCCTTTACTGTGGTTAAGGTGAAACCTTTCACGTTTGGCGGGAAATTCAAATTTCAAACAGTTTTTATGTTCTTGTAGCTAGGCCGGGCAATTATTGTAAACGATCATGATGTTTGCGAAAATTGATTATTATTCTTTACAAACTCACGTAAAGTTATTTATCTCTAGTGCACATTATGTCATACATTTGTCAATAAACAAATTTTGCTGTTTCAAACGGTTTATTGACAAATGTAAGCAATATGGTGAGTTACCGATTAATAGCTGTACATGATAATGTAAAGAACAACCAACAATTTTCGCAAACACTGTGCCATTTCACAATAATTACCCGGCCTAGCTACAAGGACAAAAAAACTGTTTGAAATTTGTGTTTTCCGCCAAACATGAAACGTATCACCTTAAGTATGTCAATTAGTTGACTGATTCTTTTTTTTTGCTACAGATCATGCATGAAATGTGAAACCTAAAGTAAAAACCACAAGTCAATTTATCACAAAGATTTCTAATTATTTTAACTTATATCGTTTGATGCAGTCTTCGCGAATAGTTCTTGAGAATGTCTTAGTACCTTTTCATCCTACCAAGTCGGTACTTCTTCGTTGTCTTTCATAAAGGACAATGAAGGAGTACTGTAGGCAGACGTACCTACTGGAAAACAGTGTTCAATTAGTATAAAAATATCGATGAACATACACAAAAAAAAACATACAGACGAACATAGTACCTCCTTTTTGGCGTCGGTAAAAACAAAAAACACCACTAGCTGAGTTATTGGAGCGAACGTGAAAAAAACGTGTCGTTTAATTGTATCATTTTCCTAAACTTGTATATTTTCGAGTATTAATTATGTGGAGTAATAATGGTTGATTAGGATTAGATAATATTTATTAAGTTTTCGTGGACGTGGTCGACTGTTGGAAAGTGAAATAACGCACTGAAACATATATTTAATTTCCGAAGCTCCATAGAAGCCTCTTGTAAATTCTCCACTACTTTGGGCATGACTTTGATTTAAACGTCATATATTTCTGTGCTATACTCTGAACGTGAATTACTTTGCTTGACTCTGACTGACTTGTTTGACGACATATCACCAAACGTCTTGACACTGGCATATGTAGGTACAAGAAGTGCGACGCCAAAATCCTCACTGAGGAAAAAAAAAAAACACGAAAACATGCCGATCTATTATATGGATACAATTTTCTATCATAGCTTAGCTTCTAGTAGACTATGGAACGGCTTTTCAGGCCGTTTATGTATTTTTCCTTAAAACAGGCTGCCTTAAAAAAGCTGCTGGATGATTATGAGAAACCTTAGATAGTTGATTGAATCAGGCGTTACTTTGCAAAAGTTCATCTTCAAAACTTTCTTAAACTTAAACTTTTTTAAAATGAGAAACCTTGTTATTTGATGTCATAGAACATAAGTTATTTATAAAATTCTACGTCAAAAGTCACCCCTGAAAATAATATAAAACTTTACCGCAATTTAATTAGATACGACAAAGCCACAAAGGACATTATAAAACCCGAGGTTTTATAATGTCTTTGGATACGACGTACAAAAACGCGCAATTGTCTATGTTTAGACCTCCCAAATATTCAGACCTAAAGCTAGAATTTCCTTTTTCATTTCCTCAGGGCCTGTGAATTCTGTGGCCACATTAAATTCGTCATTTGTACCGCATTTGGACGTCTCATTTCCAACGTTTCAACATGTTTGAGGACTTTGAGGGCTCGTCACATCTGCGTAGATATTTTTTACAGTTGCGCAGTACTTGAGTACTATTTATGTAGGATGTAAACGACCCTACATTCGACCCTTTGAGCCTTTGTGTAGAGTTCTTTTAACAGTACGAAAGGTTGAAAATTCGCATTTACTAAGAGTAAAACCTACTCGGATAAATTGAAATATTTGAAATAAGATCGTTTTAGAGCAATGATCTTCTAAACTCATTGTTTTAGAGTAACGATAAAAATATATTTAACGAATTATTTTTAATCCTGACATTTTGAAGTGTTCGTGATTACGGGTAAATAATTAGTAACTTACTAAGTAAGTTAGTAATTCAGTTATACAGGCACTTGCCAGTTCAGTTATACAGCAAAATGCGAGGCGGGCACACTGAGGGTTCCGTACCACTACAGCATCATTATCAGCCAGAAGACGTCCACTGCTGAACATAAGCCTCCCCCTTTACCCTCTAAACTGAACGACATCCTGGCATCTGCATCCACTGGATGCTCGCGACTCTAACAATGTCGTCGGTTCCTTTAGTGAGAGGCTTACGTACGCTGCGTCTTCCGGTTCGTGGTCTCCACTCAAGTACCTTTCTTCCCCATCGGTTATCGGTTCTTCGAGCGATGTGGCTTGCCTATTGCTACTTCAATTTGCAAATTTTCATAGCTATGTTAGTGACTCTGGGTTCTTTGGCAAATATCCACGTTTTGGATTCTATCGCGCAAAGAAACTCCGAGCTCTTTCCATTGTCCATTGTGTGACTCTTAAGTTTTTCCAAAAGGTCAACAGTTAAGGACCATGTCTCAGTAACATTTATGTCATCACTGGCAACACACATACTGGTCGAAGACCGTTGTCTTTAGGTACTGTGGTATCTTGGACGAGAAGGTGTCACACAATTTCCCGAACACTGCCCATCCGAGTTGGATTCTTCGGGTGACCTCTTTGCTTAAGTTGGACTTACCTAACTGGACAATTTATCCAAGATAGGTGTAATGGTCAACAACTTCGAGAGTATCGTTCCCGACGATTACCGGCCCGAGTCACTACATAAATAGTTAAATACCAAATTACAAAAACTAGTGCAAAAAGACATAATGCCCGGGCACTCATTCAAGTACCTGCCGCGCCCGACGTTGCTTTACTTTGGCGATCGTACAAGAACCGGTGGTAAACAGAAATTTGACACCGACTTGCACTTGGCCAGTATTTATTATTTTTTGATTTACTTTAGCGTGTGTACTATAATCATGCCAAGTTTGACGTATGTATGTATTACCGTTTTTATATTAGAGCAAATACAAAAAACGTTTTAAAAAAAACTTTTGTGTATGGGTTATAGCTGACACCTTTTGCATACGGAACCCTAAACACGAATTTCTGTTAGTATAGAACTTAGGTACTGCATCAAAACTGTCCTAAACTGAAAAGAGATAAGGAAAACGGTAGGAGAGATATTTTTATTGCATTAACTTGTAGCCGAATGGCTGGTGAAATGGACAATTGTTTTAAGTAATGAACGGAACCTACAGTAGGAAGCTTCTGGCAAATTTTTCCTGGAAACTTTGGACAAAATTGTCGGCAAAAATTTGTTTTGTTCGAGGTTGTAATAATTGTTTTATTTTGTTGTTTCGTGTTTTGGTTTTGTAAAACTTTTTATGTGAATATTTTGTAAACTCCTTAGTTAGATCCCGTTGTATTTGGTGTTTTTTCATACTAAATTATAACTCCAACGTTAGAATCTATGCGTAATCTAGGTTCACCTTCATAACCACATTTTCACTTCTGATAAAAAAAATATACCCTAAACTCAAGATGTGGCTTTTGCTTTGAAGAATACATAACTTTTTTTATTTTCGTTTTTTATTTGTTAGGTATCGATAGAGCGATGATGCCCGAGCGAGATTACATTACCTTGGCTAAGGTTATGAGCTTGCTTTTTTTTTAAATAATTATCTTATTTTTTCATACTTATTCGTATTATACTCAAAAGTCCAGATACTTAAAATTGAATAATCGCATTTTGTAATACAGCTCTTAAACAAAAAGTTCTCCTATTTCTGTATAACATTTGAACAACACAATAATTAATGTACTAGAAAACCAGAACCGAAGCTAATGCTGACTTAACTGGCTACGAGCGTAGTTACGTAGCTCTTCGTGCTTGTGGCGTAGCGTCGTTGTTGCGTATCTTGTAGCGCATCGTATTCAAGGTTTAGTTTGTCGGGCATGTAGCGCAGTTCGTAGCGCTCGTTGCGTAGCATGTAGCGCTCGCTAGCTATGGCGCTTGTCTGGAAGTTATTGCTGCGTAGCTAGCTGTACTCATGACGTATCTTATAGCGCTTGTTGATCGTAGTAGCCAATGCATATTGCGTGATTTGTAGCGCCTTTGGTTGCCCTTGGAAACTACCTTTTACTACTCGTAGTATAACTGTAACATTAATCGTAGCACTCGATGTGTAGCACGCAGTGCTCACTGCGTAGCACACAGTGTTCGATGCGTAGCGCACAGTGCTCGCTGCGTAGCACACAGTGCTTGCTGCGTAGCACAGTGCCTGCTGCGTAGTAAAATAAAACTGCTTATCAATAGTGTAGGTTTTCGCTGCATTGATATAGATTTATGGTTACCGCTCTGAGCACAAGTTCTACCCTTGAAGGGTCCTATTCTACCCCATTCGTAACCCTCGCCCAAGGTCCGTCTCAGTTCATTAGCGACATTAATCACCTCGTCTCGGCCTTGAGTCAAAGCCGTGTACTAAACGTTCAACTTGAATGGACCTGCTGTACAGGGTGTTGATTAAGTTTAGTTCGAACCGCTAGGCTCTGGAATATGTTACTTGAATGGGTGCTCCTCGATAGTTACAATATGGGTGTCTTCAAGTCGTGAGTGAATCGGTTTCTTCTAGGCAAGCGTGCTCCGTCGTAGACCGCATCATTGCTTAACATCGGATGAGGTAGTGGGCGTTTGCCCCCAAACCTTATCCAAGTTTAATATACAATAAAAAAAATCTATTAAAATTGATTGAATAAGGTGTTACTTTGCGCAAGATTATCTTCAACACTGTTTCTCTGACGAATCTAGTGTATTCCCGCTTTAACGTCGCATTATAACTACAATAAGGAGTTTGGGATCGATTATTTTTGTTTTACTCTACAAAAATTTGTCAAACACTGTTTTAAACTATCACGGTTGTTCACTATATCGGGAGCTCTTTCCACAACCTTACCACGGTAAATATCCCGTATATAATCATATAACTGTAAAAATTTGTCAATAATGCTAATAGAACCTATATTACAGTCTTTGAATATAATAGACCTCTTTTGGCTTAGTAACTTTTGGCATAGTAGTTGTTCATTTAAATTTATTTAATATCTGTTTTTATTTTTTTCATTACGAATTTAAGATTATTATCGGACTGGTGATGATTATTTACTAGACCAAACGTTGACCTGTAATGTTTTAATGCTATAGATCAGGGGTCTCCAAACTACGGCCCGCGGGCCAAATCCGGCCCGCCACTGCCATCAATCCGGCCCGCGACAGGAATTGAAACTCGCGGAATTGTCGGTGATTCAGCCCTGTGGATCTGATAAAATTAACAACTGATATGACTGGTCTTAGAAATTCAGACAATTCCAAACATTTTCCGCACAAGGGCTGAAGACTGTAGCTGAAATAGATAGTACCTAGAACCGTACATAGTATCACTACTCGACACTAGATGTAGTTACATGTCACAATACACAATCAATAGTAATTGAAATGCAATAAAAGCCTATGTTTGCTTAGGTGGGCAGAAAAATTAAATTGTTACGGCCCTTGGAACATACAGAAAAAAATATTATGGCCCCAAGGCTTCAAAGTTTGGAGACCCCTGCTATAGATGAAAAACAAGCTAACGGGCCACGTGATGGTAAGCGATCACCGTCGTCTATAGATACCTGTAACACCAGGGTCATCACAAATACATATACAGGATTAATGGTAATAAGTTAAGTAAGGCGGCAATCAATACGTCAAAATAAACAACTTTTGTTCAAGATAAATTAGCTGTTCCATACATTTTGCCGGGAGTGAATGACTTTTTTGTAAGGAAAGGAATACTTTTTTTCGCGTATTTCGAATAGTAGTTCTGAGGTCGCCCTTAAGAGGAAGTTAACGGATTACCAGCAGCCCTTAATTTGATTCTTGACTAGGAGCAACCCTGTATAACGAACTAGGCAGGTAGTTAGGTAACTAAATGTTACACGAATAATTTTAGCAGATTACGCTGAAATTAGATCTCATTAATTTCAGATGAAAGATTTCATTCTGAAAGGAGAGAAATCACATCACAATATGATTAACTAGCAGTGCCTGCGGTTTCACACGCTAACTTAAAGGAACTGTTTAAAAAAAAATTAGGTATATGTTGTTCCAGGATATTTGCTACCTCCATACCAAATTCCATTAAAATCCGTTCAGCAGTTACCGAGTTGAATGCAAACAAAATTGACACAAATTTCGCATTGACGGTTAAACGGATTTGCATGAATATAGGTATGGAGATAGCGTATAGTTGAGAATAACACATAAACTGCTTTTTATCCCAAAAAAATATGTTTCTAAAGGATAGCGGTTGTAATCGCGGGATACGGCTAGCGTTGTATAAATTAACAAATAGCGTTCGTAACTGGATTTGGATCGACATGGAATTGGACATGGATTTTTTTTAAAACAACTCTTAGACAATTTTTTTGCAAAATTTAGTGTACTTTTCTACCAAAAATAAAGTGTTAATTTTGTTACAAACTGGTGTATTTAAACCTAAACCGTAGAGAGATTTGTCTTCACGTACTTAGGAGTACTGAGTTCAACGACTGCATATTATAGACATGACATCAGAATCATTCGCATCGGTAACAGTTCTGACAACTAGTTATTTTTATACAACTGCCAAAAAGGAGTATGGTAGTGGAGGAGGCAAATAAGGTTCATGTACTAGGTTCTACATAAGGGACTATCTTCCACGGTGTTTCCGAGAAGCTCTCACATGGGGTTCTTCAAGAGGAGAGTTAATAAAGTTCTAAATTGACAGCAACGTATTTGTGATGCCTTTTGTGTTACAGGTATTCTTGGGCGACGGTGACTGCTTACCATCAGGCGGCCCGTCTGCTTGTTCACCACCTAAGGCATTAAAAAAATATTGACAAGATCCAGCAATTTCACGGTGATGACATGATTTGCACTTGACTTCTATGTAGTTTTGGAAAATAGCATGAAATTACACACATATACATTTTCTCCTCATTCAGAGACCCTTGTCTTTAACCAATGTGTGTTGCCAGTGATGACATATAGTACTGAGACGTGGTCCTTAACTGTTGGCCTTTTAGAGAAACTCAAAGCACACAATGGGCAATGGAAAGAGCTATGCTCGGAGTTTCTTTGCGCGATAGAATCCGAAACGTGGATATTCGGCAAAGAACCAGAGTCATCGACATAGCTATTAAAATTTGCAAGTTGAAGTGGCAATGGGCAGGCCACATCACTCGAAGAACGATAACCGATGGGGTAGAAAGGTTCTTGAGTGGAGATCACGAACCGGAAGACGCAGCGTAGGTAGGCCTCCCACTAGATGGACCGACGACATCGTGAGAGTCGCGGGCATCCAGTGGATGCAGATGGCAATGTGTTTTTATCGGTACTGAGCGCTTATTGGTCGATTCAACCTTAAAACGTGGTCAGAGCGTATTATTGGTAGGTCCCGATTCGACTACAATTATTTATACAGCTGAGTGGAAAATACTAGCATTTTGCTCTCTTAATGGTAACCACCATGTCTGATAATAAAAACAGCATCACAAAAAAGCTATTTGCTAATGTGTAGACAGAAAATGTTCATCCTATCCCAGGGGATGTCTACAGGATAAGTCATCGACATGGCTCCGTCACCGGTATTCCGGACATATTTAAGGAATATTTACGGTATTCACGAGTTCCCCAGTGCATATATGTCAGAGTTCATTCTTCTGAGTAGACACTTTCATACACTGCCGGCCATGAAAACTACATACTTTTGATACATTTCAGAGTAAACATTTATTGCATAAAATTGTGTACAATTTATTGTGAAATATTTTATGCTTACGTCTCGACAGTTTGGCTTTGCGGACGTGCAGTATTTTAGTGTCGTCTACCGAGTAATATAATTGACCGCAACTGATATACATAAATAAATCAATTGATAATTTAACGTTAATCAAATTGAAGTATTTACTCGTAACTTCATAGAGTGACCAAGATTAGTAGAAAAGCCTATGAATACCGGAATAGGCATACAATTATTTACAAATGTTGGAATATTTTGGGGAAATGTGAAATGAACGAATACATAATGTACCTACATATATTTTAAATGCCCAACATGTTGTCAGAGTTGTTATGCCACGCCATGATATCTAAGTGTTGCCAAACATGGGTTTTACCTTATTCAGTTCAATGTTTCGCGACCAATACGAATCGATTCTTGAAGAACCTACCAAAATAACTCGCAGTCAACTAGTAAAAATCTGGCAGAAGATTTCTTAAATTCTCATACTATCTATGAAGAAGAAGTACATTTATACTACTTTAAACTAAGTGAAAACCGCAAACAACATTTCGTTTTTTTTTTGTGAAACCATAGGTGAGAATGAAACATAAAAAAATGCGTAAATAGTTTTGTCTTTCTGTGTGAGTTTCCTTTTTACGAATGAATTGTTGCGTGATTTTGATAAAATTTGGCAAAATGTTAGCAAACGCGAGAGAAAGGTAGCAAAACGTGTGTTTCCGCTTCATTCTTCCGCGGACCTGAAAGGTGTGGAATGTACTTTCTTCGAAGGTCTTTTCGCTAAGTTTGAACATGGGACGTTTCAAAAAGGCTATCTACAACTACCTCTCCGGGTTGAAAAAGCATTGACAATACCTTTGGTGTTCCACGTGTACATGCGGCGTATATTTTGATTTAGTTTGCCTATTTATTTTTTTAAAAGCAGGTAAAACCACAAAATTCTCCTAATGTTAGATATTAGTGAGGAACTCCGGAACAAAAGCCGATAAATACATTTTTCGTAATTTTACAGGAAGCACAAAATAATAATTTACGTAATCGATAAAAAATAAGTATATTTTTGTCGGGTTTAGGTCCGACTGCCTATCTTTAGCTTTATTTAGTGCGTTTTTAACGAGATTTGCAGCAATATGAGTGATGTACGGTATGTATGAGCACTATGACTAAAAGAAAATAATTTAAAAAAATCGGGCATAGAGTGGAATTATCGGCTTTTGTTCCTGAGCTCGTCAAGTGAGATACTAGATACACTTGAATGCATTGCACTCTTTTACCTCCAGGCACTCACGTGACCTCAATTTGCACGCCGGAACCGGAACTTGGAAGTGTTTATGCAAATTCAATGGAATAAGTTTGTAGAATGTCATTTGTTTATTTTGACTTTACATTCTTGGTAAAATATTTCTGTTGGTTAGATAGACTGAACAATAGAGTAGCTTTTATTCTGTTATCATTTGTAATGCATCTTGCATACGGCGCATTTAAGATGCGCAGGTTTAAAAGGATTCAATTATCATTCCATTCGTGTGCATTAGAGCGTGCAATGGAGAGAGCTATGCTCGGAGTTTCATTGCATGATAAAATTATGAACGAGAATATTTCCCGATGAACCACAGTCACTGACATACTCGTAGCTGCTCAGATTTGCAAGTTGAAGTGGCAATGGGCAGGCCACGTCGCTCGAATAACCGACAACCGAAAACCGATGGGGAAGAGAGGTTTTTGAGTGGAGACCACGAACTGGAAGACGCAGCGTAGATAAGCCTGCCACTAGATGGACCGACGTCATCGTGAGAGTCGCGGGCATCCAGTAGATGCAGATGGCAGGCTGTCGTTCAGTATTGAAATCTAAAAGACCTATGTTCAGCAGTGAACGTCTTCTTGTTGATGAAGATGATGATGTGTGCATTCTACGTTTGCACGCGCCCTAGTCATAGTTTAGCGGATTCGTTGTGCCATTTGCAAGACTCTGCAGCTAAATCTAGACTAGAAAAGTGCTAGGACCATTCTCTAAGGTCTTCCCAGTGTCAATAAGTTAAACTAAAAATCATGATTCTCAATCGTATATAAACAAACTAACAGCAAAGTATTCCAGAACAGAGCATGGCAATGACAATATAACCACATGGTAATATTATCTTTGGTCCCACATGATCATGGCAACCGTAACGAGATCCAAATTTCAAGGCAAATTTATTAGTTGATTATACGAACAAGTGCATAAAACAAGTCATTTTTCATCCCACCTATTCGAAAAATACGACTTTGTTCGCCTTTATGTGCACCCAAAGGTAGTGTTTTCTATAAGAAACTTTTAACGGGCAGTAATGAGTTTTTAATCCTCTATATAAGTGCGCCGCAATTATCTTTGCCGTGCACTTTTTGAATTTAGAACATCTTAGTGTTCAGCGCCAAAGAAATCGAACGCAAATATTGTTTGAATAATGACTGGCTGGTACGACACGCCGCCGCTAAATAAAAAAAAAACGCGTATGTACTATATCAATTTACGCGTTTCAGTCAATTTTCACGGATTGTTAAAAACTCATGGTTTTGTTGTGAACATTTTTTAGTTGTTTATTATTAGATAATTTAATTTCAATTTAGTTGTTACTCCATGTTTTATTAAATAATAATATTACAATAAAATATGAGGCGCCTTTTATTTTCTCATAGTGGGTGATGAAAAGTAGAGTGTATCACTCGGGCGCAAAATATTTTTTTGGCTCGGGCGACGTACTTTGAATACGCTACGTTCAGGATTCTACTAAAGAATCCCTCACTTCGCCCTGGATTAAAACAACGCCCTCGCTGTAAAAATGTTATTTTGCTCCCTTATGTTACAACCACCCTTGTGTACAATCTACTATTAGCCGTGATGTTTATATTAAATTGAGGATAGAATGGGTTTTATGCTCCAGCTATACAGTCAGTTTATCACTTTAATTGCGAGGAAACTGAAACAGTGATATCGAAAGTAAGTTTTTGTAATGTCTCGTAGATAAAAAACTGAAATTATAATAATGCTCTATTTTTATTCGATAAAGATATGACTGGGTCTTTAATAATACCCGTAAATCAGAGTAAACAGGACCTCTTAGAACAATTTTATAGAGTTACGATTTTATTTCACTAAAGCAAAAAATCCGACTACTATGCATTGGAGAATTAAAAGCAATTTAAATCATTAACTAAAACTTTACGAACGAAGATGAAAATAGTTTAATATGCTACTTACCTCATCAAAGTGATGAGTTCGAAGTTTAAAATATTTTTACGCGTTTGGCATAAGCGACACGTGTGCGCATAAAAGTTTGTAGCCCATAATATTAAACTTTAAAGAACCCTGAACGCCAACGCATGTTCTCGTTAACCTGAGATGAAAAAAATGTGTCCTGATACAAAATAGATCACTTGATAGTTTTTTTTTTTCAACTCTACATGTTGTTAGTTTTTTTTTTTAAACGGGCACGTGCTTTTGTTCACTAAACAAAATAGAAGCTAACACTAACACTACATAAACAGTTAAACTGCCCATAGACAGTTGAAGGTCTAAAGACAATCCAAATGCTCAAGCCCACTATCAGTTGGCAGCGTAACCAGCATGCTAGTGGAATTACAACGTTGAATGGCAATGCTTATGCCTTGAGCCAGATACACGCCAGCATTTTGGTCACGCGTCGCGTTAACCAGGCGCTCTGATAGATTTTTGAAAATGAGGTGAGTTCCCGGTCCCCAAGGGCCCAATGTCTCGACCCCAAACGCCTCAAATATGTAACCACTGCTGAGTTTAGCTTTGATTGGTAAATCAACACCCTTATGTATTTTACACCTTTCTCTTACGCTTTGTAGAACTCCAGCCACTAGTCCTAATTAGAGTTGATCGTTAGTGTAAGTGCCTTCGACGTCTGGAGATCGATTGGCTGCTAAACGGCAGCCGTCTCTTACCAGGCTGTTTGCTTAAACCGACCTATTGATGGATTCCGGGTCATTAAACTGACCAGTCGAATTGAGTACTTGCAATTCCCGGAACACCTTGTATTAATTTGCTACGATCATAGAGACAACTTTACCACTGACCTAACTTAAAATACTACGGTGCAGCGTAGTATTTTGGTTTATTATTATACATATATTTTACATATATTATAATATATTTAAAAAAAAATTGTAATATTCATACATGCCTTATTTTATGGTTTTAGCCTCATTTAATAAATCCTCTCGCTTTTTTATAACAAAAGCTCCAGTAAAAAGATAACTTACATCCCCTAATAGCACGTAAAAACCAATTTACTCTTCTTATGGCAAGCACTGTATCAACGCACAGAATATTATAATGTAACATCGTTTAACTAACTCAACCACTGTACAGAAATCCCTGTAAAATTGTTGTACCGAAAATGTACCGAAATAAGTCACTTACCTAGCGAAATTATTTAGCTCTCATACGTCATTCCACATTGAGATAAAAATAAATGTTCTGTTCGTGTGGCTTAGAGCTTCAAAAATTTAGGGGCCAGCCACATAGCAAAACTTCTGCTGAACGCAGATGTTATGCTATGTGAGATTTGCGTGCGTTTAGAGTTCAAAAGTTCGTTCAAACTTCTGCGTTATGCGTTCAAACAAAGATGTGAAAATAGACAAAATATGTAAATCTGAAAACTTAGCACTTATAAAAAAAATATTGTTAATTACGAAAAACAATGATAATCCATCAGCACAATTGACTATTATCACTTCTTAAGTCTTCTGCTAATTAAATGTCTATAGAGTTTTGTTTTGTTTTTTTTAAACAACATGCTAAGCATTCGTTCAAGCTTTGGTTGTTGACGTAAAAGTCATAATTCGCCACATTAAAAACTTTGCGCTATGACAGGCGAATCCTGTGCGCTGATTGGAAGTGGTGGATTTAAACATTTAGTTTTTTGTGGCAAAAAACATAATTATGTGAAAAATTTTGAAGTAGTGAATTGACAGTTCAGGCCTATGATTATTAGCATTATTGAAACCTGTTTTTTTGTTTAATTGGAAGAAAAGAAAGAGATTGGAAGATGGGTAAAAAGGAAGAGAAAAAAGGAACTAGCCATTGTAATTTTATAGTTAACCTTTGTAATATATGCAATTCGTTGGCGACATACACAAGAATAAGCGGCCAGAGCGTGTAAGCATAGAATAACTGATATTATTATTTCTTCACCTATGTCATGACGTTTTCTGAAAAAAATCGTGAAAACTGTAAGCTGTACGCTTGCTGTGAGACCGGCGCCTTATCAAACTTTTTCATAATATGAAGATACTTGGTATGAGTATAAAAATAATGCCTTCTAGCTTAGTGTTAAAAGAAAATAAATGGTTACAAAAACGTTAATTTTGTTTAAGTTTGACTTATTGTGTCTGCGAGTAATCTTCTTAATGTTTCTTTGATTCAGATTTTTAAATGACTGTTTTTCAGTTACTTTATTATTTTAAAAATAACTCTTTTTACTGCCCAGAAAAGAACTGTTTTGGGTTTATGTATGAATGTGGATATCTTAAGAGCCGTATTATCATCAGTAAATTCAATCGTACAATTTCAGGTAAGTATCTAGATTTTAGGACATAAAACGAGAAAATAAACCCGTAATTTTCCAAACTAATATAAAAATTAAAAATGTTTAATAATACAAGAAAACCATAACATTAATATTGTTTATTTTATGTCAGTAATTGAACGAAATCAACTCTCAAACTTTCCTTCCCATAGAGTTTTACCAAAAACTAAGAGCTGATATTATTTTCGTAATTTTATTGGGTTTAAACCAAAACATGCATTGCAAAACAGAGGTAGCCTGGAAGGGATCGCTCTTATCGATAAGGCCGCCGATTGTTGCACTAGTTTTTAAGCTGTTTTATCGTGTTAATATTGTTTCATGGCGGCTCCACATTAGTGCCGTGAATTCACGCGCGAGTTCTCGGCGTGAATTCTCGGCACAAGTCGTGCCCTCCACATTCACGGGATGTTCACAGTCGTTCGTGAAACCCGCCGCGAAATGGACGTAGAATCTGCTGCTGCAATAACTTTGTTTGCTGTGGCAACATATTACTATTTAGACGTCCAAAACAAGAAAGTTATTAAAAAGCGTTGGAAAAAAAGAAGATGGTAGATGACGTCCGTACGCCTTTATAGACCTGAGTAAACAAGAAGTAAACTGGCGCGGCGCCGTGAATGTGGATGTGTACGCGTGAACGCCGCGCGAACGGGGCGCGAACCCTTCGTCGCGGGACAAAATACCGACTCTGATCGGGGAACAGGCGTGAACGCGCGTCAACCCCGCAAAAACCCTCCACATTCACGTTCACGCTTGTTCTCGGAGCTTCACGGCACTAATGTGGAGCCGCCATCAGAAAATAGTGCAAAGAGATAATTGTGACTATTTAATGAACAGTCAGGCAAGAGAGAACGCGGAACGCGAGCAAAAACACTAAGGATGAAAATTGGTCTAGACTTACACTAAGTGCCTGTTTATTTTCAAGATGATAAAACTATGGCGGCCGAGCTGTAGCATGTGCGCTTTATAATCTGACGGCATACGGTTCGATCCTCGGCCCTTATGTATTGCCATCGACAAATTATAGTGAGACTATTAATAGCGGTTCATTATGGCGTAGATCGGAAATATGCCAAAATAACGGATTAAACTTAGATGGCGCTACAATTTGATCGTGTTATAGGTTGTCTCGAACTTCCGTAAGCGCTACAGTCAGCTAGCGTACTAAAAGGTTCAACTAGTATTAGCAGACAAGTTTTGCAGCATTTCAAGAGAAGCGCAACGAAACCAGTAGATGGCGCTATTATTAGTTGATTGAATCAGGCGTTACTTTGCGGAAGCCCATTTTCAAAACTGTTTTATCACAAATTCCTTATTGTACTTGAAGCGACGTAGAAGCGGAATTACACTAGAAATTCATCATTAAAACAGTTTTGGCGCTATTATTATTTTTTTACTTCGGATGCCGCGACCAGCCTCGATATGTTTTCATAAAACCATAAAACTAAATTTATATTATATACATACAGTAAGTACTTGTGCAAAAGCATTGTATTTTTGTATTTTTTAGAAATGTTTCATTAACGTGACCTTTAAACATGCTCGTTCGCCATTCGGGGCCGAAGTCTACCTGTTATAAACGATTCAGTTTGAACCTTAATGCGCCGAGATATGGATTGCTTTTGCGCAACTTTTAGCAATCATCTAAAATTTGCCTAAACACGTGACGGTACGCGGCCCTCAGATCAGACAAACAAAGGAGATATGCTTTACTACAATAATTATATTTATTATTGTTAGTTTATTAGTTCATGTTTCTGAAACTACCTAGTTATTATAATAAAGATTAGCCTGTTTTTCTAATAATTCCGGTTTTCTTCTGAGTATGCCAATTCTCAGTTGGTCACTGTTGAAATTTCGAGGTAGTATTAAATTAATCCTACTAATCAATTTTGGTGCAACAAATACCTACCTACATTCCGTGTGGATTTGGTTGACCTCAACCGCCGTCTGACCAACAGGAGAGAGGGAAATATGTTATTCTCACTCTTTCTCTCCCGTAAGTTGGAAGGGGTGGCGATCTGTTCCACACGTCTATTTGTTACTTTAGGACCTAGGGCCTTACGTCCTACTCTAAACGCGGGCCCGAATAGTTGCAGTTTTCAAAATCATGCGAAACTTACCGCGCCGAGATACGGTTTGCGGTCGCGTGATTTTGCAAACTGCACTTATTTAGGCCCGTGCTTAGAGTTGGGCGTAAGGCCCTTGTTCTGTTGTGAAGGTACTAACTGCTAGTACCTATACCTAGTTGCCTCTACCAGACCTGAGGCCTGGCGCACTCCGCACTTTAGGTATGAAGCTACAAGTAGTCGTCTGCCAGGCTAGCATGCGCGCTGTGACAAAATGTTGACGACTCTTTTTATCGTTCCAAAGCGAGACAGGCTATATGAAACCGTAAGCACAAATAGGCTAGGCACCTTGTTACATTCTTGCTCTACGAGGTGACGACAAGATTTTGTTGCGGTGCGCATGCTAGCCCGGCTTGTCGGACTTGTGCCGGTGCCGCGCGATAGACAGAGATAACGCGACAAGAGTTACGCGATAGACAGAGAGGAAACTTCTAGGTTAATATAGAAGTAGGTAGCGCTCGCACGTCCTGAATTACGCTAAATTGTGTAGTAACAGTCCTACTTATTTAAATGATTTTGTCCGGAATGAATTCTAAATAAATTTTAAAGCGTCCAGAATTCGAGAAATGAAATAAAAATATTTTAAAACAATCAATATATTTTTCGTACATTATACATAACATAAGTATGTGCTTCGTAATCTATATCTATATTTATTTACATTAATATCTAAGCCTAGCCTTAAGGCTAGGCTTACTCACTTTTAAGCATTGCTTGTTACTACAGATAACCATAAGGCTTAAAATGTTGTATTAAAGTCGCATTTAGTGGAGCAAGACCATGGCGCTTACACACAGTCGTGCGTTTTGCTACTTTTATTTTTAGGGTTCCGTACCCGAAGGGTTATGATAATCCACCATTATTATAAATTTCGGGCCTTACTTAAAAACGTTACTCAAGTTGACTTACGCTTAAATATGCTCCGTCTTGTTTTCGCGTGTGACGATTGCCGTCAACTAGAAGTTGAGAGAGGATTTTAAAACATAGATCAACTTGAGTAACGTTTTTAAGTAAGGCCCTAAGGTGATACGTTTCTTGTTTAGCGGGAAATTCAAATTTCAAACAGTTTTTTTTGTGTTTGTAGCTAGGCCTGGTAATTATTGTGAAATGACACAGTGTTTGCGAAAATTGTTGGTCGTCATGTACAGTTATTAATCAGTTACTCACCGTATTACTTACATTTGGCAATAAACCGTTTATAACAGAAAAAAATTGTTTATTGACAAATGTAAGTAGTAATGTGCATTGGAGATACGCGATACGAGATTTTACGCGAGTTTGTTAAGAATAATAATCAATTTTCACAAACATCATGATCGTTTACAATAATTACCCGGCCTAGCAACAAGAACAAAAAAACTGTTTGAAATTTGAATTTCCCGCCAAACGTGAAACGTTTCACCTTAAGGGGCAATTTGGGCAGCGTTTAGTCCATACAAACTTATTCTCCTGTTACCTCCCTGGATAATACCGCTAGAGCTATATTTTTTTTTAAATAAAATATATCTCTTTTATGGTCGGGCTTGTATCATTTATTTTTTCTCGTAAGTTAAGTACTATAAGAAATATGAGCCTTTAAAAATCCCAAAAAAAAACAAATTTTTACCACCGTGTTCAGACGTATCTCAAACAAAATTGATGAGTTTCTAAAACAAAAGAAAATGACAGAAGCCGAGATTAAACCTTTTTTAAACAATTAATTGAAAAAAATATTGAAATCGGCCTATTTTTGAATGAGAAAACAGAAGAATCCGAGATGATGATTTTGTCAACTTTTCGTAGGTATAAATCGATCCGAGCTGCAGTTGTCCTTATTGCGCTCTACGGGCAGAGGCTTGAGGTCAGTGGAGGGTCGGTCTAATACGTATACAGTTAGAAAAGAGACATGTAGTCGATAATTGTACGACACATTAGTGTTGTCCATCAATATCGATATGTAACGGTTCTCGTCTTTAGTTCGTGTTTTGTGCGTGCAGTGAATTTAGCACATTACTGCAACGGCCGGCAAGTTAGGATTTGGGCTGTCAATATATTGTTTCAGTAGGTATTAGTGTATTATTATAATGTATGTATATGCTTTACATACCAGTTATTCCATTATTACATCACACCCCGTCCTTTACCTCTTCTGTATGTCCTTTACATACTAAGGTTGCCTGGAAGAAATCGCTTATAGCGATAAGGCCGCCAATTGTTTCACTAGTTTTAAGTTGTTTTTGTCATATTATGTACCTATGTAATTGTTGGTGTCAACAATAAAGAGTTATCTATCTATCTATCTATAGGAACTTCATTCAAATCCATCAAACTATATTAACCAACATATAATTATTATTATCTTGGTTATTATCAAACCAATAGATTATAAGTAGTTTTACTACAGGAAACGTGTGCTTGTCAGGGATATAAGAAGAGTTGCAAATTATTACTATTATAATTTTTTATAAATAAATTATAATTTTTTATAAATAAATTATAATTTTAAATGAAATAATAAATTTACTATTAACATTGACATAAATATAACAACATTTGTCTATGCTATTAATAATAAATTATAAATAAATTAGAGCAGTGTTTTTCAAACTGTGGGTCGCGACCCCCTGAGGGGTCGCCATGCCCTTATGAGGGATCGCGGGGGTAGCGAAGCTTCGGTAAAAGAAAAAAAAAAACAAAGTAAAAAAAGTATTTTTACTAACAAAAATTAATTAATGAGTAATTATAAAAAAAGGTGGTACTTATTTCATAATTATAATATAATAAAATACAGATTATAAACTATGGAAGGTAGGGGGTCCCGAATTTTTTATTCATACTATAGGGGTCGCGTCGTTAAAATGTTTGAAAAACACTGGATGAGAGGAATACAGTCATGAGCATACATACATACAACATAGACTGTCAAAATCATAACCAACCTTTTGGCGTAGTCGGTTAGTAAAATATGAGCAGATCGCATAATAACAAAAATCACTCGACATTCGGCAAACGCCGATATCAACTAGCCGAGTAGACTGCGAGGCGAAATGAATTTGTAGGCAACTAGGCATTCAGTGCGGGAGCACGGGCGGGCACGCACACACGCACAGTCTGTTCGACACGCACACGTCGATAGCTCGCTCGTCAGGGCGCAGCGAGACAGCAATAGAGTTTCTAAATACCTATTCATCAAATTTCTTGGCCGTGGTATATGGGCTTAACACTCCAAAATACTCAGTTTAGGGAAGTAAAACAATGTTTAAATAAAAAACACAACAGTTCGTTTTATTAATAACAAAACAACATATAATTATATTAATTATTAAAGTACTTTTCAAGAAAAAAAAAACTAAATCAATTCATAGATAGGGTATCGTTCGCGCAAAACTTTATGAGCCCTCTGAAGTTAGGCCCAGTGGCTGCGCAGTACGCATATTATAGGTATCCGAGGGACTTTACAGGGCGTCGGGGAGGCCTCGCGCCTAACTTCAGAGGGCTCATAAAGTTTTGCGCGAACGATAGGTGACTAACTTCTGCCACAGTTATGGTTTTCATTGTTACAAAATGTGAGTAATGGCAGCTGAATTGATATACCAATAATAATCATACATTTATAATTCGATTCGTCACCTTCGACAAATATAAAGTAAATGGACATGCCATAACCATTAAACTTTCACAGTAAAAACAAGTCAAAACCGTCGGACATATACTGCAATACCTAATTGTAACCATGTACAGTAAATTTGTTGCAAAAAATAGATAGCTAATATAATAACTACGTGAGTAAAAGAGAACACCTGTGTTTGTCTATTGCTCTTGAACCGTTTGACATTCACAGGCACCAGGCGGCTAGACATGTTGAGTAGCGTTAGCAAAACCGATCGCTTATTCACTGCGTCTCGCCGTGGATGGACGTGACTGGTCACGTGACTAATAAATCAGTGTTTACTTCGCTACTTGAAAAACATCTTTTACTAAAGAAGGTGTAATAAGCGTAGGGGGGAAAGACATGTTGGTAATATTATTATTATTCTGTTATTTTAGAGGGATGGGTACAGGGGTAAGCACAAAAAAAATTGTTTTAAAATCTACCGGCTGTGCCTATACATGTCAGCTGAGGATTAATTTACGCAAAACTTATTATAACTTAACCCTCCAAGTGTGTTACGGACCGCTTGTCGGCGTAAGAGAAAAGTGCCCGACGCGCGTTAGGCATGCGGTGCGTATGGGAATTGCTGCTATTCGTCAATTTATTTTCGATCGAATGAACGTTCCAACGACAACTTAAGTTCACTGACCTGTAGCTTATTTCAATCAGTACAGAATAAATACATCTTTGCTGGTTATGAAACTTATGAAGCTAAGTTTGTCTTTAAATATTTCAACTTTAGTTAGTTGTTTTTATGGACTCGCGCTCTGAGGGTTCCTTCCAACGGAACCCTCAGAGCACGAGTCCTACTCCTACTCGTCCGGTTTTTTGTATTCGTAGTGTCTTATAAAACGGGTCAGACAAATAGACAGACCTGGCGAAACTATAAGATTTCTTTGTTGGACTACAGAATCAAGAACATAAGAATATTTATCATAACTATTACCTGATGAGGTATAGCAGTTTTATTTAAGTATTTTTCGTCTTCCTATTTTCGTCGTGTACATTTCATCGGGTGTAAAGTGGTTAGAACATACACGGGTGTATTTATTTGAAGTCCACTCTTCATCTCGTCTCACTGCCCGTATTTTTTCCAACCATTTCTTGTGCATGGCAACATCACTAGGAAATCTACAATAAATAATATTAAAAGTAAAAATAAAACAGTTTGAAAATAACATTTAACCGAAGTATAATTTGATAATTTACGAAATTAGTTTGCTGTCGGTACATTCGCCTCAAGTTCGGCATGTCCGATGTGCGGTGAAGATTGTCGAACATAGTGATGCTTTCCTTGTCTCACTAAGTATATGCGTATATTTCTATCCCGCAACGATGGAATAAAACAAAATGGGGACTAATTAGCGATGTTTGATGAAATTAATTTACATTTTATGACAAAATAGAATGATCAATAAATACTCACGAGTGAAAAGTGACACCTGAACTTTTATTTTGTGTTTTTGTTGTGTTTTTACACTTCCGGAAAACACACGAAGGCATATTTTTGTCAGATGTTTCGTTATCATGTAACAATAATCTTGTGTTGCACTTCCCACGGCTAGAGACCGACTGAAACTTGTGATCTTCAAAAATGTTCTTCTTCTGGGCATGTCCATTTACTTTATATTTGTCGAAGTTCGTCACCTGTTATTTTCACATAAACCCATTGCAATCAAGAAAACATAGCTACTTCGATCAAATGTTGCCTACGTAGGTACCTACCTACGTTCGATTGTTATCCATGAAAAAAAAACAATGGTGATGTGGAAAATCCTGGTATTATTTTAATTAAATGTTATTTACTTCTATTCTAAATTATTTCACTAAAACAACGGATTGTTAGGCATTTTAAAGTGAAATACAAAATCGTTGCATACTATTATTTATAGTAAAGCGCCATCTGTTTTATTTGACTTGTATTACTAAAGGCGCTAGCAACGTCGATTATCTTTAAATGCGAGGTAAGGTAAAGTTTTCGGTGCCATAACACTAACTATTACTGTATTCTGTGTATTAGTTCATTTTAATGTCTAATTGGACACTACTATCGCCATCTCAACGATCACTTTGGAGCTATCGAGAGCGTCTACGCAGTTTTCTCAGTGAATATTTATCCTCTCTAAGTACGTTACATCCATGGTATTGCGCAGTTTCGATGCCACCCTCCAAAAACGTTGAAAGAAAACAATGTGGATTTGGGCCCATCCTCTCTCTCTCTCTCTGTGTGTGTGTCCCAGCAGTGGGAAGATGAAAGGTTGATAATGAGGATTGATGATACACACTATATTGCGTCCTTTATTTCAACCAGCACCTCCTTTCTCCTTTAGTACCACCATTCCGTGTAACCTGTACACACGAAGAGTACCATGAATTACTCGTTCTAGTTTACAGAAAATCACACTGTATAAAAGCGTAATAAAGGAAACCAAGCAAACTGAACCGCTCCCTGAAAATTCCGGACTAGTAATTTCAGCTATAGCATCCTTGTACGTCGACTCCAATAAGGTAGCCTACAAGTCATATCCTGGCATTGCTTGAGTGTCAAACACGAGTCTATAAAACGTTTGTGCAATACATCGACCACTATAACTTGAACCACCAAGTCAGACTACCACTACACTGTACTGGGCCCTGATTCTGTAACTACAAACATGCACATAACGCAGCACGTTAGGTCAACCTCTAAAAGTTCGCCTTTATTTTCTAGGGAATAGAGGCCAAATTTTTTGAGGTTAACTTAACTCGGGGCGTTAAGTGCGTGTTTTAGTTAGTGAATAAGGGCCCTATGGGATTATTCTCCGTCAATAGATATAATTTCTGCCATATTATTGTCTATTTTATTAAATTTGACATCGGAGTGACGGGCCAGAAACAATGTCAATTATTCAAGTTAGTTCTTTGGTCAGAGTAAAGTGTACCAAAGTTGTAAGTGACTAAGCGGACTCAAAACTCAGCAACAAAATATTCATAAAAATGACAGAACTGGACGAAATTCAAAAGAATCATCAAAATCGATTCTCCCAGTCGAAAGTTCTGAGGTAACAAACATAAAAATAAAAACAGTCCAATTGAGAACCTCCTTCTTTTTGGAAGTCGGTTAATAAACAATGTGTATGCGACATCCTCGACACAAGCCAAAACATAAAGACCAAAGATAAGAAGTTTCAAGATCGATAGTGTCCTGTACAGGGTTATTTTTAATGAACCAAAAAAAAACTCTCACAGACAATTTTCCTTTCCTTTACATCATATTTTTACAACTTTTGATGCACAACTTATAAAAATCCCTAATTACACTTTTTTTTTCGCTTTGTATTTGTTAATGTGCCTTCTTGTTTGAACGGCATATTTTTAGGGTTTATACCCAAAGGGTAAAACGGGACCCTATTACTAAGACTCGACTGTCCGTCTGTCACTAGGCTGTATCTCATGAACCGTGATAGACAGTGGAAATTTTCACAGATTGTGTATTTCTGTTGCCGGTATAACAACAAATAGAATAAAACAATATTTTAGGGGACTCCCATACAACAAACGTGATTTTTTTGTTCGTTTTTGCTCGATATTGATAACGGCAACAGGTAGACGCTTGAAATATTCACAGAATATTGAATATTAAATTAAAATAAAACAAATATTTTAGGGTCATTTTTTTATATATCCCATACAACAAACGTGATTTCTTTGCCGTTTTTATAGATAATGGTAACCCATCGTGCGCGAGTCCGACTCTCACTTGGCTGGTTTTTTTTTTTTTATAGTTTGACTTGTCCCACTTGGTACACGGCCACTAGTCACGGTACAAAAGATTTAAGTAAGGTTGCCAGATGAGAAAAAAATCTGCTGGGAAAAACCCGGACGCTTTAAGAAATTTCTTGACATATCCCTCAAATTTTATATTTTGCGGCTCATGTGGCGGTCTTTTTATTTGATTTCTAGACTTCCGGACGTTTAAGAATTCCTCCCTCATATCGGACAAAAGCCTAATTTGCCTTCATTCTAAATGTCCGTAAAATCCGAACGTTTATCAAAAGTTTATTAAATCATCACCATCAACTTAGAGTGCAACTTAAGCGTTTCTATTTACTAGAGTTCTTTTTAAATTGGTTTTCACACTGATCGCTTCGATCTTCACTCGTATTTCAGAGAACTGTTGGAAAATGAGACTTATCTTGCCCACGCAAGGTTGGTTTGATGATTGAGCCTGTCACAATGTCTGCTGCATTCCTCTGGAACGGAACTCAATTTTACGGTAGACATGCACTTATAGTCTTTTGAAGCAATAAATAAGCTGGAATAGTCGAAAGGTTGATGTACTGAGTCAGAAATGGGGACCAAACGATGGCAAGTCAATTGTGCAGTCCTTGTAAATTGTATTTGTTGTCTAGCTGTACTGTGTCCGCGATTTCTTCAGAAAAAAATAGCATTATGTCCGTCCTCATGATACATACTATTACCTCGCAAATTTTATCGAGATCGGTTAAGCCGTTTATCAGTAATTATGTAGCAAACAGACAGACGGACAGAGTTACTTTCGCATTTATAATATTAGTGTGGATTGGGAATGGTTCTAAGAGAAGTAACGAGAAGGTGCAATTTCTAACATAATGATCCAACAATGAGTAAAAATTATTGTAACGTCGCAAATAGGTACAAAGCAAAAGTGAGACGTAAAAAAGAAGAAAAAGAACTAAAATTTACAGGCAGAAATGGGGGGAGCCATGCAAGCCGAATGTATCTAGACAAGTAGGCCAAGACTTCCACGGAGTGTTTAGGTAATGTTCGGTAAAACAGGAACAGTTGTGTATCAGTGCTAGCTCAGATTAAAGACAAGTAAGAGGAGTTAGGACATTTTCCCAGCAGTGGGATAACATATGTTACCTTTAAAAAGTCGGTATCATGTTGGAAAGATTTCTCGAAAAACCGATAGGCGCTTGGGTAGATGAGTTCTCTAGAAGATCGTTTTTAAGCAAGCGTAGTAGGATGTTCTCCAGCCGGGAGTTCAGAACTGAAGATCAATTTTTATAGTCGCGTACATTGAATAAATCACTTTTCACCTTTATTACCACTCCCCTTTTCCTTTCCTCCTTTTGTTGAGTGCAGTTTTTTCTAAAAATTGGCTTTTGTCCTAAGTCATCATCATCATCAGCCATAATACGTCCACTGCTGAACATAGGCCTCCCCCTTTAACCTCCACACTGAACGACAACCTGCTATCTGCATCCACTGAATGCCCGCGACTCTCACGATGTTGTAGGTCCATCTAGTGGGAGGCCTACCTACGCTGCGTCTTCCGGTTCGTGGTCTCCACTCAAGAACCTTTCTTCCCCATCGGTTATCGGTTCTTCGAGCGATGTGGCCTGCCCATAGCCACTTAAACTTGCAAATTTTAATAGCTATGTTGATGACTCTGGTTCTTTGTCGAATATTCACGTCCTAAGTAGATGTATTAAATGCAGCCAGACATAAATAGGTATATCCTAAGAGCAAAATCTCTTTCTTGTCGTCCATTAGCCCTACATCACATAGATAAAATACACAATTTCTCTTGTTGATGTCCGACAACACTCAACCTCCAAGAATATCCGAGACGACATTATATCCGAGTACATAATGTTATCGTATCGCACTAGGTACAATAGTGATGTAGCAAATAAATAAAAAAGTTAAATAGTGCCGATAAAATTGCCGACTAATAGTCCTTTCATATAATTGATGACATTGGTTAAACTGCATAAAAATTAAATAATCAATTTCATTTTCTCTTTTAGTACCTGAAGCTACAACTCTAGTTAGAAAACCTAAGAAACAAAAATAAAAAACATAGGATTTTCATTTCATTATCATAATTTCAACCATAGGACGTCCATATATATGCTGAATATAGGCCTCCCCCATCAAACTCTAAAAAGACCGGTTGGAAGCGGCCTGCATCTAGTGTCCGTCCGTAGTGTTCCGTCTGTCCATATTGTGGGTGGACGTCCTACGCTACGCTTACCAGTCCGTGGTCTCCATTCGAGAACCTTTCAGCCCCATCGGCCATCTATTCTGCGTGCTATGTGCCCTACCCACTGCCACTTCAATTTGCTTATCTGGTGTGCTATGTCAGCAAATTTCGGTCGTCTATACGGATCTCCTCATATCTGATTTAGATTTTCATTTAATTTTGCGTAATTAATTGCCGCTATCAGCAATCATCATATAATGATCGTACTATAGCATAAATACTAAAAAAATATCTATATCAGAAACTGGTTTTAGACAAAGTATTACTGACCCAGAATTCGACCGGCAAATTGCCGGATAACTTTCCTATCTCTGCGTTGTCATATTGCATGTCTTCTAAATCCGTCTGCGAGATATTTTACATTTTTCCTGCTGGATCAGGGTTGTCACGGCAATTCCCGAGTAAGCTTTCAGCGGTGGTCTATACTTCTATCTTGGTCCATACTTACTTATATCGTGTTTATCCCAGAGATTCTATGTGCTACTACGCCCTGCGGTTTTACTCGCAAATTTTCAGTGTTCGTACGTATTTATATAATGAAAAATATTCTTTGTTTAGCCTCACAATGTGCACATATTTCTTTGATAAATTACAATTTATCACAAAAACTTTTTTTCTAGATTTCCATACCCAAAGGGTAAAAGCGGGAAGCGTAAGCTTGGTAATAGGGTCCCGTACACACCCTTTGGGTATGGAACCCTAAAAAGCCAGGCACGAAATCCAACCCTTAGCAGGGGGGGGGGGGATTCTTACAAACAATCATTAACAACGGTCATCTACTCAACAATCTCGTTTAGGCCCGAGTAATGACTGAAGCCGGCGAGAATTATTCTACATTACTGGGGGATACTACGATCTGTTTGTAAGTCACTCTTTAATCACGCGTAAGTTGGCCACAGAATGCTACGTGTGACGTGTATCTAGCTTTGTTCAATACGAGCTGCCGCAGATATCAGCTACCTGGGGAAGTACCACAGTACATCCACTTCAGTGGATGCTAAATATATTAACATAATCATTATCAGCCTATCACGTTCCCACTGTTGAGACAAAGGGCTTCTCTCAGAGGGCGAGAGAGAGGATGGACCGTAATCCACCATGCTGGCCCAATGCATCTTGGTGAATGTCATATGACTGTGAGCTTTTTAGGTTATTGGACATATCTGCTTCCTCACGATGTTTCCCTTCCTTTCTTGCAATGCTTTAGGCAAAGTAAACTCCAGCATTTTAGTCATGCGTTACGTCGTCCAGACGTTTAGAAATAAAATATGTTTGACTCCCTTAAAACTTATATCAACAAGACTAATCAAATTATTTATTTGTCAGACTGTCATAATTTCACAAAAGTCGCATAATATCTTAAAGTTGAATTCAAGAATTCACAATAACCTCAAGAAATTAAATAATCTAAATAATTTGTGAAACACGCACCTACTAAAGTTAAACTTATGAACTTTTTGAACTCTCGAGACATTGTTGTAGACTGAAACTGGATTTAATTATACTTATTGTTCTTAGTAAATTTAATATTAAAAACAACAACTTCTTAACTTTGAGATGATAAAAACAAGTTTAGTAAGTTAATGTACTTAGTACAGATAGGCTATTAACTGATGGTAGTCTCAACAGTAAAGCTGACTCAATCGTTCTTGCTCAAACTTATCTTAAATTTTAGTTTGATATTTTCTAAGTTTATTTCATACATTGAAAGGCAAGAGAAGCGTTGGCCTAGAGGCGTAGTCCCTGTCCACCTTTATTTTCGCAAGTGGAGTGCTGTTAGCTCGAACCTCAGATCAAATGAAAATAGCCAGATGGGTTACGGCGAAGAAGAAAAGTGAAGCCACTTTTTGAAACGTGTCACTTTTTGAATTAGTCGTTTCTTTATGGAATTCATGTTTTTAGTATGACGTTCTGATGGAAAATTCACGTAGTTTTGAATGAGTATGTGTGTTTGGGTCGTGTATTTTTACTGGGAATTCACGTAATTTTGGAATCGATTTTGGACTTCACTTTGGCAGTACGTCGTAATCCACCTGTATTTTTATTTGATCTGAGGCTCGAACTAACTAGTACAAATGCGCCAGTATCTACACTAATATTATAAAGAGGAAAGATTTGTACCTATTTTTGTATGTTTGTATGTTTGTAATGAATAGGCTCCGAAACTACTGAACCGATTTGAATTCTTTCACTGTTGGGAAGCTACACTATCCCCGGGTGACATAGGCTATATTATATTTTGTAGCGAGGCCGAAGGCCGAGCTTACACTCGTGCGAAGCCGGGGCGGACGGCTAGTATATAATAAAGTACTCTTTGAAATGCGCAAAGAAAGCGAGCGCGTTTTTTTTTTGCTATTTTGGTATTGTAAGTAGAAATTGAAGATCAGACCATGAAAGTTCAAAATTTATCACACTAATCACAAAAATTTTCAAATATTTATCATCACGTCTTCACCACTTCCCACGCTACCAAAAATACTAGAATGCATTCTCCACCTAATGATAGACCATGGCTGTTCACCACGGCTGCTTGTCACAATCCGCCACCCAGACCCATAGAGGTACAATTCCTAATTGTACCTTTATTCAGGCCTGGCGCACTCCGCACTTTAGGTATGAAGCTACAAGTAGTCGACTGGTCGGACTTGCCGTGCCCGCTGCCGCGCGATAGACAGAGATAACACGACAAGAGTTACGCGAAAGACAGAGAGGCAACTTCTAGGTTAATATAGCAGTAGGTAGTTAGTGCTCGCACGTCCTGAATTGGACTTTATTGTGTGGTAGTAAGAGTCGCTATACTTGTTTAAATGCTTTTGCGGAATGAACCTTCTGTACTTGTACTTTATGTATTCTGTACTTTATGGTAATAGGCCCTTGAAATTAAAAATATAACATCTGTAATGTTCGAAGTTTTCATTATATCCCTGAAAGTCAGATTAACATGCAGATATAATAGGGTTTGACGATCATAGATCAGAGTTTCTTGACGATACATCGTCACGAATAACGTTATCATTCATATCGAACCCCATATAAGGGTTAGATAGGTATACCTATATACCTTGTATTTTTACTGGAATATTGCCTTTAGAATTGGAACACAGAATCTTCTAGTTGAGAATTACTTGTCTTAAATTTCTTTTCCACACCACCTGCTCGACAATGTCCAATTACATATCATGCAACCTCAACGTAAAGTAAAGCATTATCTCTTATCTGAAACTCTCTAGGGAATAAAGTGATTTAAATTTGGAACGTCAAATTCGTGTTGAAATTCGTGGAAAATTTAAGTAAAAAAATGCCCATATATTATGGCATTGTAAAGAGGTTTGTTCGAAAATCGAACTGGCCACTATAAGCGGAACTCAAAAAAGAAAAAGGTGGGTTTACAAAGCATGTGAAACAAAAGACGGTTTTTGGTGCTATGATTTTCAGTGAAACCTGGCTTTTTATTGTCTCGCAGAAGGTGTGAAAAGTAGAGTTTGCTCCTCTGGAATAAAGCCTGTCTTGTCTTGGGCAGTTTGAACCCGCAATATGCCACCCGCGACGACACTGCTTGCTACTGCTAGCTGAAATATGTGTACATTTTAAGTGCATAATCTACTATTATTATAATGCTTGTTTCCTTTTTTGTCTGTTTTGGATTTTGATGTTTTAGGTTTTTGTGCATAAAAAAGTGTTTTTTTTTTCTTTCGTAGTAATACTTTAAACAACTTCTGAATACCTTTAATTATGCAACCTTGACCAAAAGTGGTAACCGTACCAATAGTACCTCCCAAACTTGGCCCGTTAGTGCGCGGTAACTACTGGCAATTTGTACACTTCGGTCGAAATGAGAAATGGTCGAGCCCTCGGCTGTGGTGGTTGATTCAGAAAAATAACTCAAACACAGGGTAGAGAGATGCAGATGGAAAACTCTCGCAAAAACGGCCAGTGTAAACGTAAGAGAGTAAAGAGTGAACGGCCTGGTAACAAAAATATATGTGGAACGAGTGCATGCATGGAAAATATGGTGGGATTTAAAAAAAAAATATATTTATTTATGATACACGTTAAACATTTAATTTGCTTGCTAACACCAACAACTTGGAACACTAACTTGGAGTTAGGTTCTCAGCTTTTATACGTAGAAGAAACACAATTTACTTAAAATTATCTACACAGTGAGTACAGAATTAAAGTAAACAAACTAAGTACATACTCCAATATCGGAAAGAATCGAGCGAGTGCCGAGTGCATGCCCGTCGGTCGCTTCGGATGGCTTCGGCTTGCTGCGTACAGTGTAACAAACAATACACTCGCTCCGACCAGAATTACATGATGCTCCGAATCATCGCAATTCATTATGATAATACTTTTAATTACATAAAAAATTATAGTGCTCAATAGTAGTTAGTTATTAGTAGTAGTTAATAGCTAAGCGATTAAACAGACAGACTTTTACAAGCTTCTATTTAAATTGCCTTGTTAGTATGGGTCAAACCTTGCAACTAAATTTAATTTTTAGTACAGCTCCATGAACTCCGGGTTCCCTCCCTGCCTTTTGTCAACACATACAATTTTTTATCGTCTATTACTAATATAACATAGATAAACTAATTGCTAGAGAAGAGAAGGCAGACAACGCTTGGTTAGGTATTCTGATTTGTTTCGAAGGAGGATATTACAATAGCAAAAATATGTCTTGTCTGAGAGACAAGACGTATTTTTCGTATCTGACCTCTATTTGTAACTTCACAACTTAACGTCACACGGAACATTTTATTTTTGCTTAACACTATTTTTGTGTCTAATTTTAAGAAGAGCCAAGAGATAAGGGTAACTTTTTTATACTTTTTTTTTTCCTACAACCATACTAAATAAATTGCACGATAATTCCTCGCCCGACTTTGAAAAAATCTTATCTTGAAAAGTACCTATATCAAAATTTGCGACATGATACCTAAGACGATAAACTTTTTTTGATACAGGAAAATAAAACTTTTTAATAGATTTTTAAAAACAGTATAATATTATAATAATTCATATAATGCCAACAAATACTTACTAAGTTTCAAATCAAAATCGGACCGATTTTTTCTGGAGCACTGATAATACAGTGCACAGAACACCTACTCCTAGCGGAGATACAGTGGTTGTTTTTCAGGGTAGGTAGGTACTCTGTTCATTTTTAATCTGTGTCGTTTGGTATAAATCTGATTGTGCAGCATTGGATGGAATGGTAAGTGAGCATGATAGCAGCGTGATATCTTCTACAATGCAGACAATTTATCTATAAAGTTGTCCAAATGAAGGTAATAAAATTTTCGACGGGTTGTCAGTTTCATTTATATAATACGTTAGTGGCTCCCTCTTTCAACTTTAGAGATAAATTTGTTGCTCTTACTGATCGTATGAATATAGATTTTTTATATAGTATAAGAAAAATCTCATTTTAGCGAACGGTAAGATGGATCGACGCAAAGTTTTCTAGTGCTTATCTGATTGATATACCTAAAATAGTATGTGCAGTTTCATATCGTATTAAAATTATCTTGATCTTAGTAAATACCTATCGAATACGTGATTATGATGATTATGTGCTTACATCAGTGATTATAAAAACTATTCGCTGGCTTACATATCCCAAGAATACCAAGACAAGCATTATTTCAAATCAGACGAAGAAGGAACTTAATGCCAACTATTGTGGTAGGACAACTATCGTCCGTGTTCAAATATCTCAGTTTTTACTCTTTTTAACCGACTTCACAAAAGGAGGACGGTTCTATGTTCCACTGTTTTTTTTTTGTGTAGGTATGTTCACCAATATCTCCGCTAACTGTTGAACGAATAAAAAAAAAATTTTGTTCGGTAGGGTATACTTCCAATTTAGTCGCATTGTCAACCAAGTCAGGGTCTGATGATGGGATCCCAGGGAAATCGAAGGCAACCCTCCAACTTTAAAGGCACTTATTACGTTTTTTATATATTTTTGAAGTCGGTTTTTAATGTGATCCACTTGTTATCTGAACTGCTTAACGTAACAACTGTAAGTACGGCATATTTATTTATTTTTCACGCACCTTAAAAGCCGTAACAGACCACGTACCATGGACTGCCGTCTGATTAACAGGAGGGTTAAGATAAAATTTTCTTATTCCCTCCTGTTGGCCAGACGGTGGTCCGTGGTCCGTGGTAAGTAGGTCTGTTACGGCTTTAAGAAATTTGCAACGACACCAATTAATTAATTAATAGTCCACATCTAAAAAAGCGACGGTCTTCTCATCTCTGCAAGGTAAGTTCGGAATAGGTATGTACATACTCGTAGTTGCGAAGAACGTTGTTGCGACGCACGCTGTTGCCTTTTTTTGAGTGGGTGGTCAATGCGAAAACGAAAAGATCGAAAGACACTAGTTCGAAGCACAACAAAAAAACATACAGACGAACAATGAACCTCCTCCTTTTCTGGAAGTCGGTTAAAAAGTGTGAAATTGTCGGCTTATTTTCATAGGTTTTGTAGGTGCTTCATTGAAGCTTTTATTAATTAGGATTAAACTACGTTTATGTATACATTTTGAGCTTTGTTCGACTAAATGCCCCAAGGCAGATTTAGGCAAGATGCGTTCGCACCATCAGCCAAGCCATTTTTCCATATCACACTTTTTCCGGATCTGAGTGCATTACTTAATTGCAATGAGCTAAATATTACGCGGGTGGCTCTCAAATTAAAATATATTTTTTTTTTGTTAACGTATCAGTTTTGCACGCATCCTCCATCATAGGCTCATCATAAGGATCGCTTAACATAAGGAAGGCAAACGCAATCCTATTAATAAAAAAAAGTTATTAGGTATGATGTGACCTATAGGCCCAGATGAGCCAGGATCGTCAAACAGTGGGTGCCTGATAGACGACGCAGTCAAGGAAGGCCTAGGAAACGCTGGCGTGATGATCTTGACTCATTCCGAAGAGATTGGCAGGAGGTGGCGTAGGACCGAGATAAATGGAAGGAAATGGGCGAACTTTGGCCAACAGTGGGACAGTATAGGTTAAGAAAAAAAAGTTAGGTATGATGAGACTAGCCTAGCAGTAGCTGGAAGGGAAATGCCGAAGACCGAGCTGAGTGGCTTTCCTTGTGAAAAGCCTATGTCTAGCACTAGTACAGGCTGATTATAATGATGATGATGTAAGGAAGCTGATGCGAGAGATTTTTTATTTTATTTTTATTTATTTAATTAAGGCTTCATACTGATATCTACATCAACACAAACACCTATTAAAGGAAGCACAGCATGCATTATTCCTTATTATATAGTAGTTTATGATTATTACAAAAGTATAAAAAAAAATGCTTTTAATTATGAGACTATTAATAATTGAGAGAAGCTAGAGAGTAGTAATAGAGTCAGCCCTTTCGGCCATCCTAAGTTTAATTTAATTTTGAATTTTGTCATTGAGATTATTAGCTAATTATCAATAACTCTGTATACAATTAAAAAAACAGCGTATTGCTAACTTCTCTAGGTAGGTAAAGGTAAATCCTAGCTCCAGAGAATACACAGAACTGTTGATGTACCAGTAGGGTAGTTATTTGAAGTACATTAGGTGTATAGAGACCTCAATTTGTGAGTTCGGGGTACAGTTTAAAACTACGCAGCCCGGGGCCATGGAGTGATGTTTTAAACAATGTTTTGGACAGCGAACGCTTTGGAGAAGAATGGAGTATTTTTTATTTTTTTTGCCCAAACCTCCGGTAGGTTGGGCACTGCCCCGCCCCGGCGGTATTTTAGGATTAGTTTTTTTAAATAATATCTTGTTTTTTTATATATGTATTGTGAAAAAACTTAAATTTATGAATAAAAATAAGTGATGCAAAAAATATTTTGTAAATCCTAAAGAGTGGAATATAAATACTTAAAAACTTACTTATAAATACTTTAACGTAATTCATTTTCCTTACTTGATATTTAACTGTTCATAGTTAATATTAAATTAAGTATAAAATTACTTAGAAGAATCAAGTTAGAACTCAGAGGTAATCAATTTTTGGTAGCCTCTCGCAAAGACAGAATATTACAGAATACTTTCGTAGCAAAACGCACCACCATCTCAAATCCCATAGAAACCACTACTTTACAGCGACATAACTTGGACTTGAATCTGACATACATTGCTTGATTTTGACTATCATATTCTCAAATACTTGATACTAGTAAATTCACAAAACGTGAGACAACCAAATCCTCCTAGGAAGATAGAAAAAAATTAACTGTTTTTTTTACCTTACATAAAAGATGACCTGTGGTATAACTAGCTCTTAACTCTTAGCTTAGTAATAAAAAATATTTCATAAAATTAAATGAACTCAACATGGTACTCTCTACAGCTTTTCTGTTCTACAATGGGATCTCTACGTTTATGAAGTTGGTGTTTAGTGCTAAATTCCAACTCCATTACAATACCATGCCGCTCCCGGCTATTAGAAAACTAATACCTATCCAGTGATGACCAGTCCAAAGTTCGTATCCATAAACAATTTTAACGGGATATTTTATTATGTTAGGCTGGCAATACTTCGGAGTAATGGTAGAAGGGTAATGGGCGATGGGAAACGTGATGGATTTTTATTGTTTTTCGTAAAGGCTTAGTGCGCAAACTTAGTAATTGTTTTGGGGGTGTGAAATGTGAGAATATCAGTAGTTAGTGTAAAAACTTTGCGTAGACGAAAAAAAATTATTATAATTTGCTCCAAGTTACTTTTAGCTCAATGTAATTTTTTGTTTGTTTCCTCACACCGTCAAAACAGAGAAATGAATCGAAATAAAATTTGGCACAGAATATTAAGTAGTTTAATGGCCAGATAGTGTCATCACATCACATCATCAGCCAATTAACGTCCACTGTTGGACAAGTCCTCCCTCATAGAGAGGGGTGTTGCCATAATCCCCACGCTTGGCAGGCGGCTTGGGGATCGCAGTACGTTCACCGTGTACTATTAGGACGCTGCTGCCCATCCTCCGGTGGTTCTGGTCGTAGTTTTAGGACATACCCCCGGGTATGTCCTAAATCTACGATCAGGTTAGTCCCGGGTAGGATAATGTCATAAGCAACCTTTATTCGCGGAAAAGAAAAAGGTTACCTATCACACATTTATCAACACAGATATTCTGTGGTTATAAAATTAACAGGTGAGATGTCAAAGCAAAAAATGACAACGTCAAGTTCAAACGTTACAGATGTCACATTGACTATTTTTGTACCAGTAAATTTTAGTTGGGCACCTTTGGGTAATTTTAACGAGTCACATACTTAATCGTTTTTTTTATGTAATAATTATTCAGTTTTTAGTTGCCATACACTGCTAACTGTGTTGTCATAAATTTGATGCAATCACCCCAAAAACAAAACTCAAACGATCACGTTATGCAATGTCGCAGTCCTTACCTACTGAATAATCTGTATTTGATTAGGTAGGAATGGTGAATTAGGTACGTTTCTTCACGCGATGAGACTATCAATCATTCAGGTCGGCATATTACAAGCACCTTTGGTTTGGCACCTCCATTTTTCAGAAAAACTGTATTCTTGGTTATTGTTGAAGTTTTTAGTTAGGGCACATGTGGTCCAAGTCTGGAAATCATTTTAAGGACCACTTTTTAAAATGTGATAATGGGCAAGTGGGCCCACGTTAGGCATAGGCGTGCATCCGTCCGGGATTTCCCGGAAATGTATCGTACTAGTTTAGAGAGCGTACGGAGGGCGGCCAGAAATGGTTTTCAATTTTTTTTCCATATGAAACCCATACACGTTTTGTGTCATTCATTGCTTTCAATCGGAATTGATAGAAATATAAGCATAAAAATAAAAAGTTGCCTACTAGTTATCTCCGGCGCTGCAAAATCGACGACGAGGGCTGACGACGACCGAACAACGCCCCGTTCTCAGGGGTGTCCGGGAAAAAACTCAATTTCACCCATATGTCCGGGTTTTGAACGTTTTTGTCCGCCGTCGGCGATTTAGATGATGCTGGCATGGACGATTTAGAACAATTCGGTATTTTGGCCTTTGCGGGGTAAAAATATTTTTTGACACAATTAGAAAAAATACTACTTAGGTCACTGAAGTGAGAATTTTTTTCGTTTAGATTAGAAGGGCTGTCAAGGCATTTTTGTAAGAATTCCGTTGTAGCCAGTTGAACACATGCAAACGATACGTCAAAATATAAATACGTAGGAAGGACTGCAGTAATTCGTCAAGATTAGTATTATTTCAAAAGGTTATGAACACCATTTTAATAAAGTTTAAAATTGACCTTCTCGTGGTGCAATACGGTTCAGTTCCCCTTGAATTTTGTGCAATTATTTTGGTAAATGTTGCTAGTGCAAAAAAAACTGCACGATTATTGTGCGGTTTATAATACTAGTAGAGAAATATAGACCGTATCGTAAATTAACGTACCTCATTATTAAAACAGTTCTACCTTAAACTGCACGAAAAGTGGTTGGTAAAAAATTTGAGTTAAAGAGTTTTTTAACAATTTTGTTTATTTTAATTAACAAAAGTTGTGTATTAACGCATGTAATTGTGTTATACTAGTGAATTATTATCCTTTAAATACTATTAAGGTAAGTCCGTAGGTTTGCATGAGTGTGGGCAAACAATAGGAAGTAAAAAAAAATATTTTCGGTTTTGCCCCAAAACTCCGCACAAACTTAGCTAGATAAGTTTCCATGACCTTAATAGGTCATGCTTTGACCATGATATCGATTTAGGCTATGTTTAGAGCTCGTTTTATGTGACTTTAAATAGGTAGAAAAATAAATATTATTTGATAAGGTTAAATGCAATATCCATGCGAAGCCATTGAAAATAAAATGATATTATAAAATTTAGAATGTGGTATCACAGCTAGTGATGGGACAGTTTTGTGTGCAGTTTTGATTTTATCGATAACCTGTTATTGTATACCTTATAAAATATTTTATGGTAAAACTTGCCCTAGTCGTTTAAAAAAAATTACAAACTCTTATTTAACTTGCATCGTTGGTATGTCTGTCAGCTTCCCGATTCAAAATTTGTAATCCATTTTTCTAAGCACGTTTCAGTTGAACTAAGTAAATTTGATGTGTGTAAAATAATATGGTGGTACTTAACTGGCCTGATGATGGAGCCAGAAAAGTAGGCCATAGTAACCTCTCTACTACATACTTTTACTTATTACTCCGTCGTGTTTGGACTCGTTGAATTCATTTTGATAAGGACTATTAGACCAAAAAGACAAAAACAATATTTCACATCACATCATCAGCCAATTAACGTCCACTGTTGGACAAGGCCTCCCTCATAGAGAGGGGTGTTGCCATAATCCCCACGCTTGGCAGGCGGCTTGGGGATCGCAGTACGTTCACCGTGTACTATTAGGACGCTGCTGCCCATCCTCCGGTGGTTCTGGTCGCAGTTTTAGGACATACCCGGGTCCAAAACAATATTTATTGTCTGTCTAATAATTCATAGATTTACTGACGACTTGCAGCGCCCCGTGGTTTCACCCGCTATCCTATAGGAACTGCTATTTTTTCAGGGTAAAAACTATGAGTCAATCCAGAATATAACCTACCTCCATACCAAATTTTATTTTAATCCATTCACTTATTACAGAATTCAGTGAAAACAAACATATTAATACGCAGACTTTCTTATTTATAATAATAGTGTGATAATGGTGTTGTCTACATCTACATAATAAGACAAATGAATAATAACACAATAAAGTTTAATCTTTAAAAAATACTCCTAAAGTAGGTATTGTAGGAAATGTTGTAAGAAAAATAAAAAATTATCGATATCGATAAAATTATGGTAACCACTATTATTGTCAACGGCTTGTCAAGGGCTTATAATTTAAACACGGTGAAATCACAAAATTATCAACAATTTAGACTATACCGGAGATAGGAAATTCCTCCTTTAAAAAAAATTAAAATCCATTCTAGCTCTACCACACGTAATTACAGCGCAAGACGGCATTGTGAATAAATCCGATGGAGCAGCATACGAATTCGAATTCAGTTAGCAACTGCGATGCGGAGTTTGACGCGTTGACGTGCATACTCATGTTCACTCGTATGCCTCGTAACAAATGTTCCATCTCTCTTCCGTTCTATACCCTTCTCTTTTCTGTGACTTAGGTAGTAGATCTGTGTACTTACCTATGTAATAAATTAACAACAAAGATTATTATTCAAGGTTACTATGTTTTTTTTTCTTACCTCTGTGAGGATTTTGGCGTCGCACTTCTGTTGCGAGTGTCAAGTAGTAAAATTATTATCAAGTTTGATAAATAATTGATGTCGTCAAACAAGTCAGCAACAGTCAGAGCCAAGCAAAGTAAGTCACGGTCAAGTCAAAGTCATGACCTAGTAAAGTGGTGGAGACTTGACAATAGGCTACTATAGAGCTTTGGAAACAACACAAACCATGTACACAATACATGTTTCACCGCATTATAATAATATTCTTGTTCACACTCGACCATTCACCATTATTACGTACGCATATTCCAAGACACAAGTTTAGAAAAATGCCCTCTTTTTAGCCAACCTTTTTAGTAAGTTTCATTTGGAGGTTTTTATTTCGTTTAAATAATTTTAACATTAAATATGGTAAAATTCTATAACTTTCTTGTTAGATTTGGTAAAATCTACGTCAATAAAAAAGTAATACGTACCATATAAGAATACAGCGAAATATCTTGGAATGACCCTTGACGCTAAGCTTCCCTGGAAAGCATACGTCAAGAAAAAAAAGGAAGAATTAAACTTGCGATACAAACAAATGTATTTGCTGCTTGAAAGATACTCGATCCTCGCTGTCAATGCAGAATAAACTTCTCCTATACAAGCAAGTCCTGATGCCAGTTTGGACTTATGGTATACAGTTGTGGGGCTGTACCGCTCAAAGCAATATACTAATAATACAAAGATTCCAGAACAAGGTACTGGAGGACATTGCAAATGCACCTTGGTACATAACAAATAGTGATCTCCACCGGGACCTTCAAGTAGAGTTCGTTGAAAAGCTCATTCAAAAGTACGCCGAAGCTCACGAAAACAGACTTCATCATCATGTGAATGTTGATGCCATCCAGCTCCTTGACCACACAAACGTTATTAGAAGACTTAAGAGAACAAAACCGTTCGAGTTAGTGTAGTGAAAAATAAAGTGTTAGTGCTAAGTAGTGTAGTGCTACCTATAAAGAACACGAGAACAAAGTGTCTTCGCCTTAATAGAGACAATAAGAAACGTGTTAATGGACACATTCTTAGTTTTTAAAATATCATACTTAAGTTTAAGTTAGAATTAAATTACTTATTAGCATAACATTAGGCTAGATTGTAATTAAATTAAGGGGCGATAATTACTAGCGCAGCTTATATATATATAAAAAAAGTTTTGGTAAAAAGCACTCCAATCGCCAAACGGCCAATTTTCCAATCTGTATCTACCGAGAGAGAAAAAAGTTACTGGCCACATTATTTCTCTCCCACATTCGAATTTCAAACTGACTCGCGCGTAAATCTAATCAAACCAAAACCAAAAAAGAAAATATACCGGTTTTTCAAAAGGTGCATAATTTTCAACGAAAAACAACCTTTCTTTCTATTACAGCTATGCCAATCAGTACCCGGTAAAGAAAAAGATACCGACCTTCCTTCGCGCTTCATCCGTTCCATATTCGAACTCGCTCGTGCAAAAAGTCCGGGAATAATTAAAGGGGCGCTCACAGCGGAGTTATCCGTTACCCTTGTCACACGGATGACGGACGAGACAAAAACATAGTTTGTGTGAACACGGCCTTTTTGCCTACCCCTTGCCTCTAAGCCGCTTGGACGAGAATTTTTGCTGTTCACAATTTTGCGCCTTTATGAATGGGCCTGTTTTGTTGTGTTTATGCCTTTTTTAGGTTCTATGCTGAAAGCTTTGAATATTTAAGCTGGAACAGGCCTGGCGCACTCCACACTTTAGGTATGAAGCTACAAGTAGTCGACCGGTCGGACTTGCCGTGCCCGCTGCCGCGCGATAGACAGAGATAACGCGACAAGTTATGCGAAAGACAGAGAAGCAACTTCTAGGTTAATATAGCAGTAGGTAGTTAGCGCTCGCACGTCCTGAATTGGACTTTAAGTAAGAGTCGCTACTTAATAAAGGCTTTTGCGGAGTGAACCTTCTGGACTTGTACTTTATGTATTCTGTGGCTGGAGACACATAGAGCGCGTTGACGAGAAGGTAACAGGACGTTGGTTGTATATCTTTTTACAAGAGTTGCTAACAATATAATCGAATCATCATCTGCTTCAGATCTGCACGATTTAATTCCCTCCTGCCATTTTTTTATCGGACTGCCAGAGCGGGCACGAAAAATCGACACCGCTTCATGGTTGATATTCCGAAAACTCGTACGAAGCGCTTTGATTCCAATTTTATTGTGTGAACTGCTAGTCTATTGAATGCGCTGGTTGAAAGGGTGTTCCCCGATAGTTACAACACAGTTGTCTTCAAGTCAAGAGTAAATCGGTTTCTTATAGGCAAGCGTGATCCATCGTAGACCGCATCATCGGTTTACATCAAGCGAGTTGGCGGTCAAGCGCAAGCCTATTATTTAATAAAACGGTCCTAAAACCCACTTCTAATAAAATGTTCGTGTCGATTCGAAACTGTGCAATTATACTGGGTTACGGAAACGCAGAAAGGGTGTACGGAACCGAAAGGGGTCCATAATTATATAGTACCCATCATTGTAAACAAATGTTACTATACAAGTAACACTGATATAGCAAAAAAATATCAGCTACTCCATAAGAGACTTCACTGAAACATGACAAAATGTATGGAACAGCCATTGAAGTGAGAATTTTTCTATGGGAATAGCTGATATTTTTTCACGATTTCAGGGTCAGTCCCATACTAAAAGTTGTTCGTAATGATGGGTAGGTACTATGGATGGACCCCTTTCGGCCAGTATACCCTTTCCGCGTAACCCTGTATGTAATCTAAATGAAAATACAATGTGTTATAATGTTTATCGGGACTTATAGGTAAATATATATGAGTACCTTTCGCTCGACGTTGCAACCATGTTACAATGGCCGTGGTCACGAGCTGACCACAAAAAAACTAAAAGAAACACAATAATTTTAACCGACTTCCAAAAAGGAGGTTATCAATTCGACTGTTTTTTAAATGTTTGTTACCTCAGAACTTTCGACTGGGTAAACCGATTTTGATGATTCATTTTTTTATTTGAAAGCTGGTACTTCCCTTATGGTCCCATTTTCTTAATTTAGTGTAGTTCTGAACTCGGTTTTTTATATTGATGATTATAATATACCTTCAAACTGATCTAAGCTGTTGACTCTTCAAAGGTTACTGGATTCAACGAATCCCATACTAATACCTTCGACCAAAATAAAATGAATGGACGGGCCTAGTAGAAGCGCATTTTTGAAGATTACAAAATGAGCGCCAGCGCTCACTTCGTTTCAGTCGGTCTCTAGCCGTAGGAAGTGAAACACGAGTCTATTGTTACGCGATAACGAAACATCTGACAAAATTATGAATTCGTATGCTTTACCGAAGTGTGAATACACAAATAAAATCGATATCTACTTTTTGTAACAAATATACTGTACATTTTTATAATTAGATGTTGAAGTATATGTCCGACGGTTTTGACTCGTTTTTACTGATCAAGTTCAATGGTTAGGGCCCGTCCATTCATTTTATTTTGGTCGAAGACTAATACCTGATAACCAGTGAAATATTGTAAGAAAACGTTGGTTTTTTTAAATAAATTTACTAAAATATTTGAAGGAAAAATCTTGTAAAGAATTTCACAGCTTTAATTTCTTTTACATTTCCGAAATACACGTCACAATAATAAGTTACACATAGAACAAAACTAGGTTAACTAAGAATGTGAAGCTGAGCGTACAGAACATCAATAATTTTGCCGGCTTATACGCCTCGCTGGCATTTTGGGCTTAAAGATAGCAATCCACTATATGATATGTAACTATTTTTTTGCACATAAGTGGGAAAGTTTACTTTATTGCAATATCAATTATATATATTTATATATGGACCCGGGTATGTCCTAAAACTGTGACCAGAACCACCGAAGGATGGGCAGCAGCGTCCTAATAGTACACGGTGAACGTACTGCGATCCCCAAGCCGCCCGCCAAGCGTGGGGATTATGGCAACACCCCTCGCTATGATGGCCTCTGTCCAACAGTGAACGTTAATTGGCTGATGATGTGATATACGAGTAAGTATATATATATGTTATTGTGAGTGTTTCTTGCTGCCTGTGCATTGATTTTTGATAGATTGTTTTTTTTTTGCATAATGATTTATGTATTACATTATATATCGGTGTGTCTAAATAAATGTTACTCTAGTACAGGGGTCTCCAAACTACGGCCCGCGGGCCAAATCCGGCCCGCCACTGCCATCAATCCGGCCCGCGACAGGAATTTAAACTCGCGGAATTGTCGGTGATTCAGCCCTGTGGATCTGATAAAATTAACAACTGATATGACTGGTCTTTTCCGTTTCCGGTGTTCAAAGTGACCAAACGTATTGAAAGTGCACTCCCGATAATTGATAATTTTTACCTCATAAATCAAGTTGATCCACTAATTAACTGTTATAACACATGAACTAGGACAATGAAAGTGAATTAACACAAGAATAACAAAGCAAAATGCTTTAAAAAAGTGAATAATTTGTAATTGACTTTCGATATTAATAACCTCAAAATCAGTACAAAGTGAAGTTCGATCGATTCAGTTCATAGACAACACATAAGCAAGTTAGTAAGACAACACAAAATATACAGGGAAAAGAGAGCCCTCTTGCAAGATTTTCTGCAAATCAGTTCAAACCGCCCTCTAGATTTCTTAACCAGAACTAATAGTTCGAACCCATACGCAACTATACCTTTAGACTAGTTTAGACAGAATCTCTGAAAAAAAAAAGAAGGAACAAGGATGGATGCTCAAATGCAATTACTATTAGATAAAATTCAAGAACAAATGGACAAACAAACACTAAATATCACGGAAGCAGTAACGAAAAATGTAACGCAACAAATGGATGAAAGATTTAAAAATATGGATGAAGAAAACAAGCAGCTTAAAATCGAAGTAAAAGAACTTAAAGAGAAAGTTAAAGGACTAGAAATGTATAAAAAGAAAAATAATATACTGTTTTTTGGAATAAAGGAAGATAAACAAGAGGAGATTGATTTGATAAAAACCATGAGAGAAAATCTTAACTCACTACTCGGATTGGATATTCAAGACCACGAAATTAGTAATACTTATAGAATCGGAAAAAATAATAATAATGAAAGTCGACCTGTTTTAGTTACGTTCGTATCGAACTGGAGGAAAAACGAGATAATGCGAATCAAAAGCCGACTACCCCACGGCATATATGCAAAGGAAGACTACACAAAAGAAATACTAGAAGCTCGAAAAGCACTGCAACCCAAGCTGGAAGAGGAAAGAAGGAAAGGAAACATAGCTTACATAAAAGTGGACAAGTTGATAGTAAGGAAACAGACAGAGACGAACCGAGAAAAAAGAAAAAGAGAGCCATCCTCTTCACCGAGTCCTAACACTTCACAAGATCAAACATCTTCCTCCGTAGCTCCGAAAAAAGTTAACACGACAAATGCTTTTGAATACATGGCTCGTGCAAGATCCAACTCAATGAAAGAAAACAGAAATAGCTAGCAACTAAACTACGCCGGAAACTGGACTAACTGTAACAATAACTATAAACAAAAAACACTGAATAACCCTCCTCCAAACCGGCTGGTCACCGTGGGGGAAAATGACCAAAACCCTCCAGCGAACAGTAAAGTAAAGATGCAAAATTCTCTCAAGATTGGAACATTCAACGTAAGATCACTTGCATCTAAAGAAAAATTTATAGAACTGACGTACTCATTACAGAAAATTAACATTGACATATTGGGCTTGGCAGAAGTAAGAAGAATGGGATGCAACATAGAAGAATATGACAACTTTATATTTTGTTACAAGGGAGAAACGCCTGGCTTACACGGAGTGGGTTTCTTGATTAAAAAAGAACATAAAAATAAAATATTGAACTTCTCGGGTCTATCAGAACGAGTAGCGTTACTTCAAATGGAATATGATAATAAAACACTTTCTATTATACAAATATACGCACCAACAGAAAGAGCCACAGAAGATGAAATTAATGCTTTCTATGAAACCCTACAAAAAGCACAGAATCAGGCCGGGGAGAACGTACTGGTTATAGGAGATTTTAATGCTAAAGTGGGCCAAACAAAGACGAATGAAAACATGATACTAGGACAATTTGGCTATGGGAACAGAAACGAGAGAGGAGTGAAACTTATACAATACGCTTGCGAACACAAACTATCCGTTATGAACACATATTTCAAAATGAGAAACAACCGCAAATGGACATGGCTTTCTCCAAATGGAAAAACAATGAATGAAGTAGACTACATCTTATCGGATAAACCAAAAAAGATTAGTAACATCGAAATTCTACACGGCCTAGGATTCAGATCAGACCACCGATTAGTAAGAGCCACCTATATTATACAGAATACTAAGAAAAGCAGGGTGTCGTTCAAAGCGTCATCAAACACACTCAAAACAGAAGAGGAGTGTACTTTGTACTTAAAAAACTTAGCGAACAATGTAAAAGAACTAGAAACACAAGACAAAGAAGATGTTCAAAGTCTGTACAACAAACTAGAAAAAAATATTAAAACAAGTATAATACCTAAACAAAAACAAGATAAAGGAAATAAAATCCTTAGTAAACCTACAATAGACCTCATAGCGAGACGTTTTCAACTCCAGAAAACAAAAAACAAGACCAATGAAATGAAACAAGAATTAAGTACGCTATTCAAAACAACTAGTAAGGCCATTAAAAAAGATTATCAAAGCTACAGAAATACGATAATAGAAGAGAACCTAAAACGATACAGTAGTACAAAAAGAGCCTATAAAGAACTAAGCACACACAAAAATTGGATCCAAAACCTAAAAACAAAGACAAAAGAAACTAAAACAAGGAAAGATATCATAAATTGTGCTACAGAATTCTATAAACAACTCTATGAAAATTCTAACGACACCTGTACAGCTAACAATATACAAATAAATGAAAAACCTCGTAATTATAACTTTGGAAAAGACGAACCTACGCCAGTGGATGTAATAGAAGTGATAAATCACATCAAAAGACTTAAATCAGAAAGAAGCCCTGGACCAGATGGCATACAAAACGAAACTCTAAAAATTGGCATTGCTCTGCTAGCCCGCCCATTAACTAGTCTGTTCAACAAAGTCTTAGACACTGGCCAGATACCAGAGCAATGGAAGAGATCCGATATTATTCTGCTTTATAAGAAAGGAGACCCTCAAGATATAGGCAACTACCGCCCCATTAGTCTTCTTTCAAGTACATATAAATTGTTTACATCTATACTACAAAGCAGAATAGGCACGAAAATCGAGAGCTTTCAGCCGATCGAACAAGCGGGGTTCCGGTCCGGTTTCTCCACGATGGACCACATTCACGTGATGCAACAAGTGACCGAAAAATACAAGGAGTTTAACAGTACACTTTACATAGCATATATTGACTATGCTAAAGCGTTCGATACGATATCGCATGACTCGATCTGGGAAGCCCTGATTAAATGTCACGTCCACGAGAAATACTTAGATGTCCTAAAGAACATTTATGGCGGTAGTACTAGTCGTGTGAAATTAGAGAAGAGAGGACCAGAAATACCAATTCGCAGAGGAGTGAGACAAGGGGACCCATTGTCTCCCAAACTTTTTATAGCGGTATTACAGAACATTTTTGATGAACTTAAGTGGGATACAGAGGGTATCAAAGTCGGTAATCGTCACTTGAGCCACCTGAGATTCGCAGACGATATTGTTCTATTTGCTGAGACAAGCCATAAATTAGAAAAAATGATATGCTCACTAAGCAATAAAAGCGAAAAAGTAGGCCTACTGATGAACGAAACTAAAACCAAATTAATGACGAACAGCTCCAAAAACATAATAAACCTCAATGGGAAGCCACTTGAATATGTAAATAACTACATTTACTTAGGAAAGCAAATATCCCTGGACGACAAACATGAAGAAGAAGAAGTAGAACGACGAGTAAATACGAGTTGGAAAAAATACTGGTCATTAAAAGAAATTATGAAAGGTGACTTCCCGCTTCATTTAAAGAAGACTGTGATGGACACCTGTATTCTGCCGACTCTCACGTATGGGTGCCAAACTTGGACATACAATACCAAAATAAAATCAAAATTAGTTACTTGCCAAAAAGCGATGGAAAGAAGTCTACTAAAAGTAAGGAGAATACAAAAAAAAAAAAAGTAAAGACATAAGAAAAAAGACTCAACTGATAGATGCTTTGCACTACAGTCTAAGATTAAAATGGCGATGGGCAGGACACCTAGCGCGTTATGACGACAGAAGATGGACGTTAGAGACGACGAAATGGAACGGTCCAAGCGGGAAAAGAGAAAAAGGGCGGCCTAGGAAGAGGTGGAGTGACGATATTAGAGCTGTAGCGGGAAGAGAATGGAGAACAAAAGCGAAAGACAGAGAAAACTGGAATAAGCTGGAGGAGGCCTACACCCAAAGAGGGGTTCCAATCCAATCAAACGAAGAGTGATTAAAAAATAAAATAAAAAAAACTACAGCAAATGCTTATAAAATAAATTTAATAAATACTATATATAGTGTGAAATTATAATGTTAATAGTTTGTAATTAAGGTAAAATATGCATGTAATACTTAAGGGATTGGAAATAAATCGGCTTTATTATTATTATTATGACTGGTCTTAGAAATTCAGACAATTCAAAACATTTTCCGCACAAGGACTGAAGACTGTAGCTGAAATAGATAGTACCTAGAACCGTACATAGTATCACTACTCGACACTAGATGTAGTTACGTGTCACAATACACAATAAATAGTAATTGAAATGCAATAAAAGCCTATGTTTGCTTAAGTGGGCAGAAAAATTAAAATTGTTACGGCCCTTGCAACATACCGAAAAAAATATTATGGCCCCAAGGCTTTAAAGTTTGGAGACCCCTGCTCTAGTACATTGGCAATTTGGCATAATGCGAAGGTACTCCAAAGACTAACCATCATATTGATAGACGTAAACGGGAAGAATCATAAATAAAGGTACCTACCTCGAATCTTGATGTCACACTCAAGTGGTGTTTTTCACATGCCAAAATATGGTGCATGTACCACGGTAAATACCTCGTAAAAATCATATAACTGTACTTTTATTTACGTCTATGAATATGGGCGTTAGTCTGACTAAAGAATGTACTTATCGCGTTTTTTTATACTGTATATAATTTGGGAGTAATAATATTTAATGGTAGGTATCATTAAGTGTTTTATCATCCCCCGTCTGTCCTGAGGCCTTACCCCTAGCTCGAAAAGTTGACCCTCATAGGTTTTATTCGTCTAAACGGTACCATCAACTACGATAAGCGGTAGTTATTTGATAACCGTCAAGCTTTGCTATTTTCACGCACACACGCACAGTAAAACGGATTTTCGTTCATTCAAGTTAAACGCTTTTAAACGATGCAGCTTAAATGAGTTGGTTAATTTTAGGTACCTATCAGGTACCTACTAAAAGTTGGCTCGCAAAAGTGAAGCTAGGGGTAAGGCCCCTGTTACGGTCGATTCGTACGATAAGTTCGCCAATTATAGCAGTAGCTCGTACGTAAGGGTTCGTAATTATTTTTTTCTGGTGTATACAATAAAGAGTTTATATATATCTTAATCTTAATCTAAATAAAGAGTTTGTATATATCTATCTTATATATTAAAAAAAAACATCAACTGTTCACCGCATCACACTGGGACGTAGTCCTAACGGAATTGCGGGCAAGGGTTTACACCTGGGACGCCGGGCAAAAGTCCCGGACCCGCGGGAATGGCGGAATTGCCGAGATTCCGCGGTTTTCCAGAACGGCTGCTAAAATACGTAGATATCGGAGATATCTGGTAAAATAATGCGAAAAGCATTAAGGCCCTCTTTTGTGACTTGCAATTTTGGTCATTCTTGTACAAGTTTGTCCACTTCCATGGTTAGCTTAGAATTATAAAAATGGTCTCATAATAAAAGTGAATGTTTTATTTCGGAAACCGCAAAGGCCGAAACACGATCAAGGAATTTTCGGTTGATAGAAAAAAAAGGGAGTTACACTGATTTACGGTTTTCTCTGTTTTATTTTTTAATTCATTCAAATTCCTGTTTATTAAATGATGTCAACAATTTCTTTATAATACACATATTTCATAATTATGGAAGATCTTCTCAGGACATTATTATAGGAGCCAATAATATAGATATATATTATTGGCTCCTTTCTTATTTCCTTATTTGCGATACTATAGGTATAGCACAATAGTATAGCGTAGTCTGAAATTAGTTATATTAATATTTATATTATAGCTATGTCTGTATCGGGCTTTATACAAATTCTCAGAAAGAAAATCTTTCTCAGCCCAACCCAGGCTGACCCACACAGGCCCAGCCACACTATTAATTTCAAAGTTTCATAAGTTAATTTTATAATAACGACATCTATGAGCTTTTGATGGAACTTCTTAAGCTGAAAGTTATGTACTACAGCGGAAAAACTTGCTACACTATCTGCATCGTACCAAGCCTCCTTCACGCTGACCTCTTAGTACACATTATCACCAACAGATGACAGGTGTTCGAAAATAATTAAAGTTATGTTATCTTATGATTGTGATAAAACTGAAAAATAATTACTGTCTTCTAAGAAAATATTCACAGAATTCTCTCTATTACATTTGTATTATGGAAACTGACGTGGTTTTCACACATTTTATTTATATTACACGGGAATTACTCACGTATGATTAGGCTGGATACTCCGACTATAGTTTCAACCGCATACGGCTGCGCTCGCTTTGTTCGCTTTGACACAGCCGCGCGCGAGCATTCACCTTGATAAAGACCGCCTTATGCGGTTGAAACTATAGTCGGAATAACCGGCCTAATCTTACGTGAGTAATTCCCGTGTAATATAAATAAAATCTATTACATTTGTATCTCTATGGCCTTGGGAAAAACTCTATCAGTTGATAACCGATTTTAGTGATTATTTTTAAAAGTTGAACATCTAGGTACTTTACTACCTACTTAGATGCACTTCAATGTGGAAAATAACTGACCAAGAGCGTGTCGAGGATACGCATATGATAGGGTTCCGTAACCAAAGCCATATAAATGAAGTCGTAGTTCAGAAATTGATGGTTATAAAAAAACGAATGAACGTACCGCTGTGGACTTAGCCAAATTTCAGAGATGTATCATACCGACGTAGCATATACTTTTTATGGTTTAACCATACAGAAAACTGATGCTCTCTACTTATATTTATTATACTATATTTATGTTATACGATACTCTCGAAGTTGTTGACCATTACACCTATTTGGACAGATTGTTCAGATAGGTAAGTCCAACTTAGGCAAAGAGATCGCCCTAAGAATCCAACTTGGATGGGCAGCGTTCGAGAAATTGCGTGAAATCTTCTTGTCCAAGATACCACAGTGCCTAAAGACAAAGGTCTTTGACCAGTGTGTGTTGCCAGTGATGACATATGATACTGAGACGTGGTCCTTAACTGTTGGTCTTTTGGAAAAACTCAGAGTCACACAACGGGCAATGGAGAGAGCTATGCTCGGAGTTTCTTTACGCGATAAAATTCGGATCATAGATATTCGCCAAAGAACCAGGGTCACCGACATAGGTATTAAAATCTGCAAGTTGAAGTGGCAATTGGCAGGCCACATCGCTCGAAGAACTGATAACCGATGGGGAAGAAAGGTTCTTGAGTGGAGACCGCGAACCGGAAGACGCAGCGTAGGTAGGCCTCCCACTAGATGGACCGACGACATTGTGAGAGTCGTGGGCATCCAGTGGATGCAGATGGCAGGATGTCGTTCCGTGTGGAGGTTAAAGGGGGAGGCCTATGTTCAGCAGTGGACGTCTTCTGGCTGATGATGATGATGAAGATAAATAATTTTGAGTGATAGTGAACGGCGCAAAGTTGCTGGTGTATCGCTTTTTTTATCGGATACATTTCGGAGAGTGCATCAGATCTGCATGATTTAATTCCCTCCTGCCCTTTTTAGGGTTCCGTATACCCAAAGGGTAAAACGGGACCCTATTACTACGGCTCCGCTGTCCGTCTGTCCGTCTGTCTGTTCGTCTGTCACCACTCACCAGGCTGTATCTCAAGAAGCGTGATAGTCAGACAGTTGAAACCTTCACAGATGATGTATTTATATTGCCGCTATAACAACAATTATACTAAAAAACAGTTTTGGCTCGTTTTTGCTCGATATTGATAACGGCAACAGGTAGACGCTTGAAATATTCTCAGAATATTTAGTTGTATATTCACTTAAAAAATAAATAGTTAAATTAAAATAAAATTAATATTTAAGGGGGGCTCCCATACAACAATCGGGATTTTTTGCCGTTTTTATAGATAATTGTACGGAACCCTTCGTGCGCGAGTCTGACTCGCCGGCCGGTTATTTCTATCGGACTGCCAGAACGAAAAATCGACACTGCTTTATGGTTGACATTCCGAAAACCCGTACGAAGCGCCTTGATTCCACTTTTATTGTGCGAATTCCTGGTATGTGGAATGCGCTGCCTGAATGGGTGTGCCCCGATAGTTATAATCTGGGCGTTTTCAAGTCAAAAGTGAATCGGTTTCTTCTAGGCAAGCGTGATAAATTGTAGGCTGCATCATCGCTATTGGCGGACAAGCGCAAGCCTATTTTACAATAAATAATTTAAAAAAAGTTTTTAATATGACCTATCCCGTATTGTAAGTTACGAGCAGACTCACATCCTCAAACCTAAAACTCATGTTACAGTTTCGCCGTTTAGTCCGTGGTTAAAAATCATACTTAGATACCTATATATATTTTTTCTATTTATAAGTACGTCTTCACCTAATAGGTACTTCTTCAACACTAGGCTAATGTACACTTACGTATACAGTGTCGCAAACATCAAAGGAAAAAAACTACCAATCAAATGATAAGACAAATCGAGAAATCAAATACTGATTCAGATCAATTTGTTATAAATTATAATCATTCTTCGAAACGTTATCTAAATAGGTGAGGTACTGAAAATAATGGATTTAAATTAAATCTAATTATTAAAAAAAATATAAAAAACTATCAATATATAAAAACGATCAATGACAAATAAACTTCGTGAACTTATTCACAGGTGAATAGATCACGAAGGCTTGTTTTTTACCATTTAAATATGAAAGCTTAAGAATTAAAAAAAAAAAAAATTTCATTATGTATTTCACTTAGGTATATCTAACGAACTATGTTAACAAATCTCGGAAATCATCTTTTAAATTGCCACATCGATGTGAAACTACTTAAAACTTTGCATGTATTTTGTAATCCAGAAGACAAAACAATAATTTGGTAGTACGATTAAACTGACTGGGGCCAAAAGTTTCTCGAGTGGAGAGCATGGACCGGTAAGCGCAGCGTAGGACGTCAACCCACAAGGTGGATAGACGACCTAAAAGAGACCGCAGGAAAATACTGGATGCAGGCCGCTTCCAACCGGCCCTGTTGGAAATCGATGGGGAGGCCGGTGGGAATCGTTCAGCGGTGGATGTATATAGCTGAAATGATGATGATGATGATGATGATTGAACTGACCCTATTTGATTCTCGGCCGACCAATAATTTATTTCGTCAAAAGATCATTGCTTAGTAAGCGCCGGCAAACGCAAGCCTATTACAAAAAATATATTGGTGTAGGCCCTAGAATCAAATTGGATCAGTTCTATGGTACCAAATCATTCTTTTGTCCTCTGGATTACAAAATACATGCAAAGTTTTAAGTGGTTACAAATCGATACAGTAATTAATATTTAGGTATCTAAATAAATTATGTGCAGTTTCGATGCCATCGCTAAAAAAACGGCGAAGGAATACATGGTGAAACCGGTATGTCCAGAAACCTCAAAATTTCAAAGAGATATGACATACACCACCATGTACTGGGCCAACATTTTGGATTATGGCCCATTCTCTCTCTCTTTCTAAGACAAGGCCTGTATCCCAGCAGTGGGAAGATAATAGACTGATAGTGAATGAACTGATCAGATCCGCGTTTGGGCTCATTTGCTAGGTTTATACGAGTCCCGTACATTGTTACATTTAGTAACGAGGGTCTGAAGATGGAGTCGGGAGATGGATTGTGGAACTGTTCAATAGCTCACCCCTTAAGTTTAAAGTTTATTTTAGTTAACTTAGATCTTGGTAAAAATATTTTGAAGTGTATAGTCTTTACCACGTGAAATCAGGGATTTACGTAGATTTATCAATGTAACAACAATTATATTTAGAGCTAAATTTGGTTTTTATGATACGTTTTCTGATAAGAATCTTACATATATCGAACGAGTAACATTACACTGAAAAATATATATTCCAATAACCAAACTTTTATGAAATTAATGTTCGGAAACGGTATGCTGATCAAAATGAGTCCAAACACTGCCAGTCCACTATTATTCATCGAGGAGTGCCGTTGTCCACCGTCACCATCATCAAATCAGCTCGCTGTTACCATAATATTGTATTGTCATCGGAACTTGACAAGTATGCCAAATATCAGCTCAATCGAACACCGGGAAGTGGATCAAATTATACTTGCAAAATTTAATTACAAACAGACACTGGGACAGATGAAATTAAATAAAAGCCTGTAAAATCACATAGAATCGCTGCTCAGTTGCTGCGTGAAAGATGAACAAACAAACCAACAAACACACTTTCATATTTATAATAGTATGTTTTTCACACAATTCAAAATAAAATCTTCAATCCAAGCAGCGATTATCGAAGCAATTCGATAAAACCGATCACAATCAAGATAAAAAGTTACATATAAATTATTTAAGACATGAAAACCAATTAGTCTCTTGAAAAGATTGGTGTAGTAAAAATGAAAAGTCTTTTCTTGTTAGCCCTGCTCGCAGTGGCTTATGCCACCGATGAGCTGTCTCTCGCTGAAACTTGTGATGAAGAAGCGTGCCAGCTTCCTAACTGTAGGTGCGCATCTACCAGCATTCCTGGAGGATTGGCACCCAGGGATACTCCTCAGGTATGAAACTATGTTTTTTCCTTATTATTCGACCGATTCAGGAACTCAAAACTATGCTTGAACCAACACTATTTTAGAGATGGTCTTTCGGCCGATTCAGGAACTCAAAACTATGCTTGAACCAAGGTTTGAAGACCATCTCTAAAATAGTGTGGTGTTGGTTCAAGCCTAGTTTTGAGTTCCTGAATCGGTCGAATAATAAGGAAAAAAATAATCGCGTAAAATATCAGATGGTCCCATACATCTAAACATTTTTCTATTCGCTACCCAGCGCGTTTAAAATTTTTTTTTTAATGTAATTTTAAATCACATTTTATGAATTACTATAACATATATAAACAATTCAAAAACTGCACATAGTTTATTTAAAGCACGCCCCCATTACTCATAGCCATTGAACTACATCTATGAATTCTATAATTGGCTTTTTGCAAACAAACTAATAAATAATTACGCAAATTACTCAGCTAGAACCGTCCCCAAAACCGACAGAGATGTGCTTTTGATAAATCGAAACTAATTTTATATTAAAGCTTTTAATTTTAATTATTTCGTTTACCCATACGTCCCATACATATTTTATTTACGTTCAAACTAGGAAATGTAGTTTTTTTAAGGACATTCAAAATTCATACAAAAAATATCCAAGTCAAATTTAACTTAATTACCCATCCTTCCACGTCCTGGGTGCAAAGGTGCCCATAATGCTGCTACCGTTACCACCCTGGATGCACCATTAGCCGGAGTGGAATCACCTACTTTGTCCCTGATCCTGCGCCCAATCTCTTTGACCAAACCTTTGGCCTCAACACCTCAACTGTCATAGTCTCTGCGGCACACAATAAGCATTCTTCCATTGCTGCTTACTTCAACTGTTTTTTACTGACGGCATCCTCAACCGCTGTTGCTGATGTACGATGGTTAATTTAAATTACCTTTTTTGCTCTAGTTTGTCACCATAACTTTCGACGATGCCGTCACCGCCGCTGCAATGCCCAACTACAGGGAGGTCCTGTTCAACCGCCGAAATACCAACGGCTGCCCCGCTGGCGCCACCTTCTACGTTAGCCACGAGTGGACCGACTACTCTGCAGTGAACGAGCTCTATAATAACGGCTTCGAGATAGCTCTGCACTCCATCAGCCATCAAACCCCGCAGACTTACTGGATGGAGGCCAGTTACGATGATATCAAGCAAGAAATCGCGGATCAGAGGGAACAGATTGCTCATTTCGCCAATATTCCTCAAGCTTCAGTAGGAGGCAAGTAAATGTGAACTTATATGTTTTTATTTGACTATGATGACCTAACTTTGAATAAAATATATTAGACTACATAATAACTTAAATAGGTACCTTACAACTTGCTGTACTTGTGGACACTTTGTATAAGCATTGCCATTCAACTTACTAAATAAGCTGCCAGCAAGCTGTTGTCGCTGCTAACTTGTAAACTAGTTTGAGCACTTGCATTGTCTCAAAATTTTCAACGGTATTATGGGCAAACGCATTGTTTTTTTTTGTGTTTGCTAGGTATTTCGTGTTAATTCATTCGTATTTTGTTTACATTTAGTTATGAAAGTATTTTGCCCCATAAGTTTATAGGTAACATAGGTATAATCTGAGATTAGCCTGAAGATGTTTTGGACATAATCGATTCATCGGTAAATTAGTTACTAGACGATTAACAGGACAAAAATGCTATTTTGATCTGTTGTATAATTTAAACCTGGTATCTTTCTAGGTGTCCGTCTGCCCTTCCTACAACTCAGCGGCAACACCAGCTTCCAAATTATTAAAGACTTCAACCTCGAATACGACTGCTCCTGGCCAACTATATCCCACACTAACCCTGGTCTCTGGCCCTACACCTTGGACTACGCTTCCATCCAGGATTGTCCGATCACTCCTTGCCCCACTGCATCTCTTCCTGGGGTGTGGGTTCATCCTATGGTGGCGTGGTTTGATTTGCAGGGCTATCCTTGCTCGATGGCTGATGCTTGTGCCTTTGTGTAAGTACTTTGTAATAATAATTGAAGCGAGGCAGACTCATAGTGAAAATTGACTCAAGTGTCAATATTCTGTGTTGCTGATTTTGATGCCAATACATATTAACATGTTCCGAAAAATACTTTATTATCTGTCAATAGGTACCGCAAGAAAATTGTGTTATACGAGTACCTAGATTGCCTAATAGTTAAAATTAGTATAGTAAGTAGATGAGTAAATAAAGACCTTCCACTTTATGGAGTCGACAATACTATGGGCATTTCATAATTTTATGACTACAGGTCACCCAATGTTAAAAACGTTGTTCTCCAAGATGGAAAGCACGCTTATCTTTTTTAGAGAGCGGTAGCTCACAGAAATTGTCATTTACCATAACGCCATGTTTTCGCAATCATTTCCTTCACCAGAAGCCGGAATTGGAATCCTCCCTTGAAATAAGATAATATAAATGACATGGAGAAGATTTTTGCAGTCATCTGACCCCAAACTAAGCAAAGCTTGTAATATGGCTGCCAGGGACTGATATACATACATAATATATTTTTAATTATATACTTGAATAGATGTTAACACCCAGACAAAGTGATAGAACAAACACAAATGTTTATGACATGAATGTTTGCCCTAGGTGGGAATCGAACCCACGCCCCCAAGCGTTGAAGGTAGGTTCACTACCAACTGAGCCACCGGGGCAGGCATCAATCAATATGTGGCGTCCCAACGCGCTAAATACTGATACTATAAATAAAAATAAGATTTTGAAGTAACGATATAATGTTTATCTTAACAGCCCCGATCGCAATGACGCCGACGCCTGGTACAACTTTATTCTTCAAAATTTCGAGAGGCACTACTTGGGGAACCGAGCGCCTTTCGGCTTCTACCTCCACGAGGCTTACTTGCGAGGCTGGCCTAGAGTCAAGGAAGCAATGATCAGGTTCATCAAATTGATCAACAACTTACACGATGTCTACATGGTAAGGTCATAGAGCTATTAACACTCCTAGGAACTGCTTGTAAGTGGCTAGATTAACAAATCTTCCAGATTGAGGAGCTTTATATCCAAATTTACTGTTATTTACTTTCAAACGATGTGGTGGTCAAACGTGGATACATTCTGCCAAAAAAATAGGTACATAGTTTGGTTTGAAGGTTGTATGTTTGAATGGTAGTAGTGGTTATGGTACCTACCGGGCAAGTGCCTTAATTTAACTAAACAAAACACAAGTTAACTAATATCTACTAAATGCCTAAACAATTTTTTTAACCCATACACTCTCTCTTGGGCAAAGGTTTCCCCTGCCTTCTTCCAGACTATGCAATATAACTTGGCTTATTATCGTAAAAAAATTATATAATTGTAAAATTGTAAAAAATTTGTATAATTGCTCATTTGCTCATATACCGTTGATGGTTTAGAGAAAAATTATATTATTATGCTTAAAAAGAAAACTTTACGCCGAGAATGCTGCGTTCTCGTTACATTGAATTGCCATTCTTCAGCATTATCCAAAAACTGTTAAAAATGTTTTAACGTTCGCGATTTGAGCACAACTAGTTCCATCGTGGAACTAGGCAATGGAACTACTGGGACCAAGCGATATTTATAGCTAGTGGGATCAATTTTAAAGGTTTAAATGTCTTAAACTAAATAAAAGTGTTTCTGTCTTTATTTCGTAGCCTGAAACAAATAACTGACCAAGGGGGTTTCAAGATACGCATATGGTAGGGTTCTGTTTTCCGTAGCCAAAGTCATGGGCATGGTAATAATTATAAGTAGTTCAGAAATAAGTGGTTACACAAAAGTTCGAAAGAACGAAGCTCTGTGAGCTTAACCAAATTTCAGAGTTGCATCAAACCAACATAACATACTTTTATGATTTATTCAAAAAGAAAGCTACTTAAGAAACATTGTTTGTTCAGACAATTTTACGAAGTCTTAAGTTTATTTCAGTTATATCGCTATAACTCAAAAAGATATAATCAGAAAATGTTTGAAATAATTTTGAATTAAGGTTTTTAATAAGATCTTTTTTATGACATTGGGGGCAAACAAGCAGACGAGCTATCTAAGCAGTCACCGTCGCCTATGGATAATTGTAACATCAGAGGCATAGCAACTACGTTGCCAACCCTTTAAGAATCTATTAACTCGCCTTTTAAAGAACCCCAAACAAACAAATTTTACGAAATGTTTTCATATCTAAAACTACCCAAAAAATCACGTCTATTTTACAATTAACTTGTTTTATTATAGGTAAACACGAAAGAAGTGCAAGATTGGATGAAAAACCCGACCCCCATGTCTGAGTACAAAGAAAAGCCCTGCAAGACTTGGGTGCCGAGTACCTGCAGTCCCGCCTTCTGCGCAAGAACTGCTGAGCACAACAATGTAAGCGTATTCTTCAATACCTACTCTTTTTAGTCAAGCACTCTTTCCAGAGTGGTTATGGTTGCATCGGTACACAGAAACTTCTTTCTACCGGCTGGTTTTACTGCGAGCAGAGACGAAATTAAATGTGACAGTGCCCATAAGCAAGCACCAAGTTGGCTCTCTTCTGGTAGCTACATTGAGTCACCTGGAGCGTGTTGCTTCCTTTTTTGGAGAAGAGTGCCCGTCTCAGAACTCTTGTTTACACTACATAGAAAAAAGTGCGTTTAATCACGTGCCCCCAATCCCCTGGTGCCTGTGCACCTGGCGTAAACTTTCCTTAAGGTTAATCCGCCACTGATTGCGAGAACACTGCACTAAGGTGGTTGCGTGGCTTCTCTGATGAAGTCATCGTATTAGTTGGTGATCGATTATAAACCATCTCGCTTTGGGTCCTACATTCTTTTCCTGTTTTCGTTTCTGAAGGTATGCACAAAGAACTTCAGTAGGTCAATCGAGAAAGTCTATCTCATATGTGAAGCTCTTTGGGGATAAATTTATTAGTGTGCAACACCATCCACAGTATTTTCAACTGTCGTTTTCAACACCACATCCACATATACCCAGTACCCGACTTTTACTACTGGACCAGTAGAAAAACGGCCCAAGACCAAGTGAAATTCACAATGTATAGGTACGTTTCTAGTCCATACAGCCAAAGAATGGAACAATCTACCGGCTTCCTTGTTTCCTGAGATTTATTCTAGGTTCTTTCAAGGTCAGAGTGAATAGGAGTTTTCTAAGTCTCCGTGCTCCATCTTGGACCACATCATCGCTTATCAACATGAGAGTTATGTGGTCCTATAGCGATTAATATATTTAGGCATTCATTTCCGGTGACCGACAGCTTCATACTCCATTATTGGTACTATATGAACACCAAACTGACCAAACTCAAAGCTAAAGTACCTAGGGAGTTATAGACAAATCATGAGGTTGTAAGCACATCTACCTATAGTCGCTGACCAAAAGCTGGTTAGTGATGAACCTGTCAGTATTTTTTACAAGCTTTTATTTATCTTGTTTTGTTAGTAAAATCAAATGTTGCGTCAAATCATGTAACTGAATTTTAACAAGTTATATCTCCAATCAATTGAGCTGAAATTTTTCATACACGTTTAGTTTGGATGACAACGCATGGTTAGCTAAGTGACATCATACTAAATTCAATATGGTGGACCCCCAAGATGGCGGACCAGTTATGTTTTATGCATGCTCATGATGTGGGTATGAAATGAAAGGATTTGCTTTGCTGAGATGAATACGAAAAATAAAAAGACTTAACACTAAATTCAATATGGTGGACGCCTAAAAGCATGTTCAAAAAAGTTTTTTTTTATTATATTGTTTTCTTTTGTTTTAGTGGAACTACTACATGACAGTTTGCGGAACCTGTCCGAGAACCTACCCGTGGCTTGGAAACCCTCTGGGGGCCTAAGATGGATGAAGAAAAATTAACACTGCAGTCGATTTTTTATCTAGACGGATCAAAATGACGTTACCTATGTTGCCACATTTTTAAGAAATAAAAATAATGCTGTGGTAAAAATTTTGTATTTTCATTCAGTCCAGTTAAGTGAACTTTTTTGATACCTGCCTGCCAAACCTGACTGACACCTGCCAAAAAATATATTTCATTCTCATGTTTGAAAATGTTTATCATTGCCAAAACTTCGATTGAAAATGCCACTTTCAATCTGTAGGTATATATTTCAAAAGCTATACCTATATGTAGGTATTGAAAAGTAATTTAAAGAATAATGTATATACCTACTATGAGTCAAGTGGTACCAAAGAGATACTATGTAGACAAATTTATCTTTGTCTCCACAGTGTTAGTTATTTTGCCAGTGTCAAGGTAAAATAAAATATTTTTAATTTTCTCAAATTCGAAATGAAAAGTAGAGTTCATCATCATCATCATTGTTTTTCATCACCACGCGGGTGAAACCGCTGGGCCCAGCTAGTTACTATTAAAACTACGTAGGTACACCTGTTTCCACTACTTTATGCAGTTTTTATCACCGAATGCTTTTAAAAGATTATTTTTAATTTATCTTTAGATCGACATAATCTATCCGCCTACTGCCTGGTTAGGTAGATATATTTCTACTGAACTTGATTGTCAATTTCGATAAAGTTTTAAAAATCTAGATCAATCAAGATAAAGAAAATACGTCATTTACTTAAGAATAATAATAGAATAAGAATAATATTTATTTTATTGCCAAGAACAATGGATAGGTACATAAGGTAAAAACAATGTTTGGCAATAGGGGTATGCTCAGCGCCGTACTGCGAGGTCCCGAAAGGTCACGCAGGGCTGGTTTTCAGCATACCCCTTTGCTCAGAAAAAAAATATGGTAGGTAGGTGAGCATTAGGCCACGGCGGGTTTTACAATACCAACTAATTTAACAACAAAAATGAAATAAAATGAAAATATAAATGAAATTAATACCAACTGATTGTTTCCAGTAACGAATTCACTGGAAACATTACATTGCTATAACTATTACTTAGTTGAGTCAGTGGCAATATGATTATCAAATCGTTATCAATCCTGAATAATTATATTATACTCGTAGGTAACTGGGAGCTCACCTCATCTTTCAGATCGCCTGCCACCAAAAAAAGTATCCAAATACTTTTTTTTTTTGGTTTAGTCCGGTTTCGTGATTGAGTTTCGTATAGAAGAATATTTTTCATTGTTGCGTAATCAATTAGAGAAAATTAATACAAAAATATGTAAAAAAAAAATAGTTTGTTGTATTACTTTTTAATTAATCCGTCATAATATTACACATTCTATGAAAATGTCAACTGGCTATCTATTACGGTTCGAGAGATACAGCCGTTTAAAGGTAGGGTAGACGGACGGTCAGAAAGACAGCGTAGACTCAGCAGTAGAGTCCCGTTTTTACCCTTTGCGTACGGAACCCTTTTTACACCAGAGCAAAGATAATAAATTCAATAAAAAAAATAAAAAAAGACGTGTGGCACTCGGGGACTGCCGCGGTAAAGCTATTGCATAGCGTTTTTATCAACTTATGCAATTATAATTATTTATTTACTTGTAACAAATAAAATTATGTAGGTTTTACAACTCTGTGTATGTCGTTCTTTTATCAAACATATTTTACAACGCCATCTAGCGGTGAGAGGTCGGAGTGGGGGGTGTCAGGTTATTTTCGTTACGGAATTTCTGGATTCGGTCTCCACGCTCAAGGCCCGCGATAGAAGCTACGCAATAGCTTAATATAAACAACAATATTTAATACATTTACTTTATTAAATTTACATCAAATAGTAACTGTATATCGTAATTCAAATTGGTAAATACTAGCCATAGTAATGAGAAGAAAACAGTCAAAGTACAATACCTATCCCTATGTTACAAAAGACAGGAAAATATACTTTCGAGTATGTTAACACAAACTCTCGACTCTAAAATCCTAATATTAAGTACCTTAATTTTGGTGATACTGAGTCAAAGGAAATTGACACTTAATTCTATGACAGTAACGATATTAAAAACTTACGGACACGTTCCAATACATTGGCAATTTTCGAATTACATGGACTAAAACATCTACAAAATTATGTACAGTTATTTCTATAAAATATTTACATTTTAACCTAAAGATTATTAAAAAACAAATTGTAGAACGTGGTAAACTACAAGATTGAAATTGTACCTTAATGAATAAAGCTATCAGGGTCTAATTCAATAAATTACTAAAAACTATTTACAACAGACTTTTCTAATCAAGTCTTTTGATTCCAAAATAAACTAAAACGGGACCGGAGTTTTCATACCTTTTATACAAACTTGAAACTTGGTCAGTATAATTATAATATATTAATTTATTATATGGTTTACGTTATTAAATAATTATCAATTTTAAATACCGACTTCTTAAAATTAGTAAAATACGCAATTTTCAAACTAAATCTTCCAGTTATTTTGATTTAAAAGCCAAACAACTTCACCGATTTTGATGAAATTCTATGGGATCAATCTGAAAGTGTTTCCTTTCAATCACACTAATATTATAAATGCGAAAGTAACTGTCTGTTTGCTACACAATCATGGCTAAACGGCTTAACCGAACTCGATAAAATTTTGCGAGGCAATGGTATGTATCATGAGGACGGACATAGGCTATTTTTTTTCTGAAGAAATCGCGGGTACAGCTAGTAAAAAAATAATTTAACAAATTGGTACACAGATGACGGAGTTCTTAAGCAATAAACATTACAAAAAGAAGTTTACGAATTGAAAACAAATAGGCTTTTCCAATCTCCGGTACCGTCTTAAGAGCTAAATCGAAATCCCTTATGAGGTAGAAAATTAAATTGTGCAACCTAAAAGCATGATTAGTAGATAAAATGTCGCCTCATTAGTAAATTTGTAAGTGTTGAAACACCTGTTTTGTTATTTCGGGTCTAGTTTTAAAATTTCAAAGAGAGAAAAGCCTACATTAATGTGGCTGATGTTACAAAATTATATTTCTCTTTCTTTCTTTCTTTCAAAAGGACAAAACCTTTAAAGAAATAATTCCAAGACTACACGTTTATTAATTAATCGATTACCTTTTTTTAATGATATTTAGTAATGACGGTGGAAAATTATAGTTAATAATTGTCGTTCCAAAATGTATTGGTGCTAAGACACCTACATTTTTTTTATGTTGTGGCGTAACGATAGCTAGTATCTTTATGGGAATCAAGACAATTATAACTAAGCTGAAGCTAAAATCAAAATCAATTCTACTTTCGGTGAGCCTTTCGGTCTCTTTCATTCGACAAATCGCGTGGATTTTGGTTTATCGCAAGTCGAGAACAGTATCAGATCAAACATAAAACAAACTAGATTAGCCTATGTGTTATTCCAGAACCTAAACGATCTACATTCCAAACTTCGTCAAAATTGGTTTAGTATTATAACAGTGATACTATACAAACGCCATCTGTCAACGATCTAAGGTCCAGCCAACCCTTTTATTTTATCGTGACATAACTAAATGGTTTCTTTCACAATTTCTAGTGAAACAAGTCAAATCTGAAATGTCAAGAAAAAAGTCAACTGTCAAATTTGTCGATCGATAAAGAGCTGTCCTTGCACTGCAGTAATTAATGTGTGATGTACTTAATGCGATATACAGATTAGCCACGTAGCTTGCACTGCTGATTTGTTTCAGATTTTATAATAACAATTATCATTATTAATTTAGATTAGCAGATAGATAGAAGATAGAAACTCTTTATTGTGTACACCAGAAACAAAAATAACAAACAGATAAAAAACACTTACAAGCTAGTGCCACAAATGGCGACCTTATTGCTAAAAGCGATCTTTTCCAGAAAACCATTGGCTGGAAAGAATTTACGTAAAAAGATCGACGGGAGATGCTAAAACACTTTTCATACCATTAAATAAATACAACCAAATAATATAGTATAAAATAGGTTATATAAATATTTAATAAATATATCTACACTAATATTATAAAGAGGAAAGATTTGTACCTATTTTTGTATGTTTGTATGTTTGTAATGAATAGGCTCAAAAAGTACTGGGCCGATTTAAAAAATTCTTTCACTGTTTGAAAGCTACACTATCCCCGGGTGACATAGGCTACATTATATTTTGTAGCGAGGCCGAAGGCCGAGCTTACACCCGTGCGAAGTCGGGGCAGGCGGCTAGTATACAATATACATATAATATAAATAAAATAAATACGATAAACACTCACAATGGCAGTGCAAATAACAACCAGGCATATCCAAAACTCTCTTCCAACAGAAACGAACAGTTCTAGGTTTGAGAAAGATAAAAATCTTTTACTCTAGACTTGAAAATGTTAATTGACTTGGCTTGTCTAATGGAAACCGCTAGGGAATTCCATAACCATGTGGCTTCGTATTTCATTTTCGGCGTTAAAGCGGAAATACACTAAATACTTAAGTATTAAATAAGTGATTAGTGCAAGGCCGAGGATCGAACCGGAAATGCAAGTACCGTTCTTATTGATCGATAAATTTGACATTTGAATTCGACAAATTAGATAAAATTCCATTGTGTTGATCACAGCGAGTACAGAGCAAATGTCATTTTATCGAATTTGTCGATTTCAACTGTCAAATTTATCGATCGATAGGAACGGTACTTGCAAAGAAACAGTTTTGAAGATGAACTACAGTAAATAACACCTGATTCAATCAATTATTGTTACATACCTAACTTTCAATATCAATTGATGACATTAAGTGATAATGTTATATCTAACTCTAAATTGAAACTTAAAGATATATTTACAGTTGTAAATAAATTAAATTTTAAAGCCTTTAAACCTAAATTATAATATATTAACAGAAATAACTATTTACAAGTTTGTACATAATAAAAATTAAATAAGTTAGTAATACTGTAAATAAAAATTAAAGCTTACTTTTAGAAAATAAATCAGTTTTAATTTAAGTAGCCCTTAAAATCAAATCAGTCATTGAATGGTGTAACTAATTCATCCATAGCAATATTATAAAATAACATCTATTTGCATTTTAAAATGAAATACCTATTCAAGTAAAAATTAAACAAAATAACTTCAGATCTGAAAATTTTAGGCAGAACGGATTTCTACTCCGGAAAATCCACAATTCAACAGTGTCACTTATGGGTCTTGCACACGGTGCATCTTACCTACGCAACTAGACAAAAATCCATGTAACATTACCTAAGAGCAACACGGAAGGGAGTCGCCAAGCACAGGCATTCCGTTCTGTCAAAGTACATACATGATTTGAATTATTATTATTTAAATGAATTATTTATGTAAATGAAATATTCTGATTTAATCACAAGTATAAATTGAAAATTAAAAAAAGAACTATAAAGGAGCTGATAATCTATAAACAGCTAAATATATTTTATAGAATCATGGCTAAGAACTCTCTCGAACAAGTTACCTTTCAAATAAAACAATACTAAAACAAAATCTGTTCAAAAGTTTGGAAGCTAGTAGCTACAATGCCACAGACAGACACACAGATACACACGTTAAACGTACAACACCCCTATTATTGCGTTAGAGGTCGTCAAAAACCATTGGTATAACCATGTCAATTAAATTAATAAATTATCTGTTCGCGACCAGGCGTTTGAAATTTGGCGTGCTTTTGTGAACGCAGCTTGCCTGCTGAATGGCAGTCAATGTAGTTGCCAATTTCTAGGAAAAAAACTTGGGCCTTTACATATCACTGCCTGTACTGAACGGGTTCCTGCTGCTTGTAAAGCCGGTAAGTGATTTCCACTAATATCGAGACCACCTGTAAACCTAGTTGCACCGCGTTACCGCGGCCGTGTAGGGCCTCATTGAAACACTTCTTTGAGTCGCTCGCCCAGCCGGCTTCAAAGTGTTCGTCCTGCATATTATCATTATGTCCACACCACAGCCATTCACGCTAGACTCTTATATAGTATAGATGTGTGTGTAGAATATTGATTTATTATAAACGAGTGCTTAAAACGAAGTTTAAGTCTTAAGTTTCAGCGTGGTGAAAAAACAACAGAAAAATATGGATCGGTTGTAGTGCTATGGCGTTTACTTTCCGTTTACCCGCGACTTAATGGCCGCGTTGCTCTAATATAACATGGATGCATTATGCTCTCACGCGCACCCGTGTCGTAAGTTGAGCAGCATGGCTAGCATGAGCACCGTGACAAAATCTTGTCGTCACTTTGTCGAGCGAGAACGTGACAAGGTGCCTACGGTTTCATATACGACTGTCTCGATTTGGCACGATAAAGAGTCGACAAATTTTTGTCGCGGTGCGCATGCTAGCCCTGCAGGTTACTTGCATCATGTGCATGACCCATTTTTACAAAAAGTAACAAATACCGATAAAACCATACATTTTACTCGTAGATTAAAATACATTGAAGTCGATTCTAGTATACAAGGGCAAGCCCGTTATTGAATTTAAATAAACCAGCCAAGTGCGATTAGTGCCTCGCGCATTGAAGGTTCCGTGCCACCACATATATTGTTAACTACTAAAGTACAAAGAGGTAGTGCAAAAAGACAGCATCACGCGGAGGCAGTCACCCATCCAAGTACCGACCGCGCCCGACATTGCTTATTTTTGGTGAACAGAAATTTACCACTGACTCGCACTTGGCCTGTGTTTATTAATTTATTTTAGAATATGTACTTTAGTCATGCCTAGTTTGACGCTTGTACATATTACCGTTATAACACTAGGGCGAATTCAAAATACGTTGAAAAAAAGTGTGTTGTATGGGTGTGGTTAAAATAGTTAAGCCCATAGTTAGTACTTTTTGACTTTCTTCTAATACTGAGTTAATCCGTCGTAACATTAATCTGTGAAAAATTCAACTGACTATCTATTACGGTTCGAAAGATACAGCCTTTTAAAGATAGGAGAGACGGATGGACAGACAGCGTAGGCTTGTTATTAAGGTCACGTTTACACGCTTTGGTTACGGTACCCTATAAATTGAGGTTGGCTTTAACCGGTCACGGCTACATCTCAGTTGCATACGTGGTGGTCCCTCTTGAATCGGCATATCTCACACTGCACCTTGCAGCACCAGACGAACCGACACTTGCACTTCTCCTCGTGGTCTCTCACGCGGGTCTGGTACCCGCGGCCGCAGCACAGCAGTCGGCAGCCGTCCAGCCCCGCAGACGTGCGGTTGCACGTGCGTCCTCGCGTGCCCAGGATACCCAGCCTGGAAGATAGATATCAATCAACATCAGTCAGAAGACGTCCACTGCTGAACATAAGCCTCCCCCTTTAACCTCCACACTGAACAACAGCGTGCCATCTGCATCCACTGGATGCCCGCGACTCTCACAATGTCGTCGGTTCATCTAGTGGGAGGCCTACCTATGCTGCGTCTTCCGGTTCGCGGTCTCCACTCAAGAACCTTTCTTCCCCATCGGTTATCAGTTCTTCGAGCGATGTGGCCTGCCCATTGCCACTTCAACTTGCAGGTTTTAATAGCTATGTCGGTGACTCTGGTTCTTTGGCGAATATCTACGTTCCGGATTTTATCGCGCAAAGAAACTCCTAGCATAGCTCTCTCCATCTCTCAATTTTTTATTGCCTTACGGCAGGATTTTTTTGGGGATATCCATCTTTTTGTCTTAACTTTTAAAACTTACTATTCACGTCAAAACGTTGAGTGAGTACTTACTTTTTTCATTTTATTTAGGAATAGATTTTTTGACATATAGAATAGGTTAAAATTTCATGCCTAATAAGTCGAAAGCCATAGAGAGATCCATACTAGGCTCTAAACTCCAAGACCGAGTTCATAATACCGAAATCGGTCTGCTTGCAACCATCTGTCCTATACTTTTTCACGAATCTAAGCAATCACCATCTCCTATACCAGGGGAAAACACCAACATAGACGTTGCCGACCTTTAAAGATTCTATTAACAAACTTTTTTTATTTTCAGTTCCATCAAACAACAAAATAAGTTGTGTCACATTTTTTTTTACTTACTCTTCGTTAGGTTCACAATAGTCTGGCGAGTCTTCTAGGTACACCAAGTCAGTTTTGTTCGGTTTCTTCATGTCAGGATGTATCGGCCGTATCTTCCTTATGTTCTTGCCTCTCTTTCTTTCTACAACCTGTACATTTTTCATTTAGTTATGTTACTTCCATACAATACAAATCAAAGGATGTAAAATGTTTGTATGTAAATTGTTAAGTTAGGTTAGCACATCGGCTAAGAAAATCAACATGCAAACTTCTTACGTTGGTCTCTTTTTTTTACTCTTTATTTTCTTTATAATTACCATATTATCTACCACCGTATCTGTGATGATGAGCGTCACTGAGGAAACTATCACTACGAGCGTCATCATTCATTACATATAGTTTGATTAGCATTTTGCCAACCTGTCATTCACTATTGTCATTCGGCATCCAAGAGTTCCCGGATTGCCCTTGTAGGGCCTTTGAGTCCCACTACATCACAGATTGTTATTATTATAATATAAACAAATTAATGAAGCGCACCGGCATTCAACAGTCATTCGCTGGCGCTCAAATAAAGCGCACGTACTCAATCCATCTACTGGAGTTTCAATTACCCATTCACCAATTTAGGGCGCGATAAATCCTACCATTTAGGGCGCGAGAAATCCTAAACCCTCATTAGCAACTAAAATGACCAAGATTAAACAAAGCTGTAGTTTTTACATTATTTTAAGTTATGGATGGCCAACATTATCCTGATGTACAAAATCTAAGTGCGCATTATTGTACCGTACTATAATTAATTTACATCACAATATTGCACAGCATGATAATTGGTGTACCGGTACATTAAACAATGGGTTATACAAGTTATTGCCTTGTACAGTAAATTAGAGTGTAGCCTGAAATTTAATAAGCTGGTAAGAATTATCATGCCGTTTAATTGTGTCTTGCATTATTGCCTGACATGTACAATTACTTAAGCCGGGTCTCTTCTGCCAAAAATCTAACAAAATGAACTAATACAACATGTTAAGCTAACGGAATTATTATGGATGTCTGTAAGTGATTAGGATTGTGATCAGGATCGTATGCCATCTCACTCACGCGCGTGTTTCGAGTATGAGGTCGAGTGAATGGTATGGGATGGCATATTAGCGTGATCACAAACACATACCTATCCATAAACATTCCGACGTTAGCTAAACATGATTTGTTAGTTTTATTTGTAAGATTTTTGGCGCAGAAGACCCGTCGGGTCTCCTGCGTTTTTGAGTTAAGACGAACTCAAACGAAGAAAGTTAGAATCACAACCGTCATATTATTTTAGCTCTTTGCTTGCTTACCTTGACATGCGAAGCGCCTTCATATCTCGTTGCCAGAGCATCGCCAACGATCCTCAATTGCGGCAGCCGTCGCCAGCAGACTCGAACCGAGCAAGAACCAGACATGCCATGGCATTTGCATACGCGCTGCATTCTCCCGCGGACTGACTGGAGACAAACGAATTTTACAATGATAGGGTGCAATCACATACTTCTATTAAAAACCTGTTACTTTTTGACCGCTGATCTCAATTAGAATCTGCAACGACCATGCAATATAACAACTTACCCTCCGCCCAGCTTCGTTATTATGAAGGTTCACTAAACCTTCATCAGAGTTTTTATCTTCTTTGGAATCCACAAAATCTCGGCTGTACATCTCTCCATATCTTATATCCTGAAAAATGTTGAAAATCTATGATTTAATTTTAATTTACCAAAAATAAACAATAATTTAATTATCACGTTCAGTGCCTTTGAGAAAACAGTTCAAGATCTATACTGACGTATTACGACTAAACGTTTGGAATTTTAGATATTTTTCATGGACAACTTGTATTCTTGAACATATCATTCAAATGAAAACTTGAAACTGCAGAATTGCGTTCAGAGGATGCGTCCGGGCACGCATGATAATGTAAAGAATAACCTAAAGAATTTTCGCAAACACCATAATCATGTACAATAATTACCCGGCCTAGCTACAAGGACAAAAAATATAAGAAATTTGAATTTCCCGCCATAGATGAAACATTTCACCTGAATGTCAGTAACCAAATCTGCCACAGATGGTCACACTCTCAGACAAGTACTTTACAAATTGAGGTTTTATAACGTCCTTGCTCTCAGAATAATCCTTCTTCTGAGGTCACACTACACGCCACAGACAACGAAAGTGACGTTTGAAAACCATACTCCACAGAGGTCATAATACTTAATAAAGGAGGATTCGTTTAATCCTAAGTTATTGATTGAGACATGAGACATAACGTTATCCATGTCCATACCTCTGAGCATCCTCCCCACTGCCAATGCCGTGGCGTCCGCTTCCGCACCCTGGAGTCACATGAGCATTCGTTGAGTTCTCCTCGACTGCACGCTCTTGCCACTGCGTGGGTTAAAGATGCAGCTGATAGAGCGTGGACGAACGCTGATTCGCGGGATTCTGGAATTAACAAAACAACCATGTGTATAAAGTATTAAGAGCGATGGTGGCCAATTGGTAGAGTTTTTGCTTTACAATCTGACGGCACCCGGTTCGATTCTTGGCCCTGTTACAATGACTGACTTATTTAGTACTTAGGTAAAAAAAAAAAGTGCAGTTTCGATTCCATCGCTCAAAAACATTCACCAATATGCACTGGGCCAGCAATGTGGATTAGCACATTCTCTCTGAGTGAAGGCCTATGTCCCAGCAGTGGGAACATAATAGGCTGATAGCGATGATTATGATGTGTATAAAGATACTGAATTAAGTGGGGGGGGGGCTGCTCAAAACTATTAGGCACATAACCAATAACTGTTACGGTACAAAATACAGGGTTATATGGAACGACCATAACAAGAGAAAAAATCCGAAAGAAATACCACTTATTGTAATCATCATTTAGGAGCCGCTTTCACTACGGGACCAACCATGAAATCATGAAAAAAAACGCTGTTCCATCCATTCTGCTGAGTGGCAACAACATTAAATGGAACAGCAGATTTTACCTTTGCGGGTTCAGGGATGGTCCCATAGTAAAACTTGTTCGTAGAGATGGTACAATGACATATTTTTGGCTTAGTACCACTGTTCCATAACTACCGGAGGATGAACAGCAGCTCCCTATAAGCGTGGGGATTATGGCAAAACTCTTCTTTCAGAGGGCTTTTGTTCAACAGTGGACATTTACTGGCTGATGATGTGTGTGATGTGAGCACTGTTTTGCGTAAGGCTTGGGTCGTTCTAAAAATGAGATCACGAATCAGCAAACGTGGCGTAACTTATGAGACGTATGTACCCTGCGGCACGTTGAAATTATTGGTAATACATGAAATTAGATTTTTAAAAATGGGGGGAGGATCAATTTAAGTATAGTTCTTTAGGAGAGGCACATGTCCATGTCCCGAGATAGGTGTGCTGCAAACCTATCACGGGCTGTGGAAAAATTGTCTTTCCACCGTTTTTATTTGCGCATAGACGTGACAATGCTAGAAAATGGATACGTCTGTCTCGCGGGATAAAAACGGTGGAAAGACAATTTGCCCTTGGCCTGTGCTAGGCTTGCTGCTGGGGCAAGTGGATAAATAAAAAATAAAAAAACATTACAAAATACAATTACGATACATAACCACAAAAATTCAGTGGGTTGACCCATTTTCATTTCCTATTTCCTTAGCCAAAATCGTTTTTTTTTCTTCTTAAAAAATGTGATCAAATTTGTATGTTACCCTATCTACGTACTAACCTAACCTAACCTAACAAGAATCATCAAAATCGGACCGCTCAGTAAAAAGGTCATACTAAAAAAAGACGTTGACTAGAGAACCTCCTTCTTTTTTCGTCGGTAAAAGTACGTATAGTGTCTAAAATATACTAAAATTTGTGTATACATAATATATATTTGTCTACACTCATCTCCGTAATCAATGAACGGATTTGGATGAAATTTGGTAAGGTGATCGCTTTTAGCTTGGATTAACATAGGCTACTTTATATCCCTACAAAAATACCACGGGATACTCTGAATAAATTAGTTACCTATAGCAGAGATAATTATGCTCTTCAATGATAATGCATAATTGGCAACCGTCTCTAATACGGACCTTTAAATCTTGTACTCGTTTTATTTAAGTTTGGTAACACGATGCGTTGTTTGTTTTCTATTTCCCCACTATTCTTAAAACTTGGATATCCAATCTCTTATTTACATCAGCATTGTTTCTCTCCATATTCAAGGATCAAAAACAATCTATTCTTGTTTCCCGAAATATGTATCCAAAACACTTGCAAGTTCAAAGCATGCAGTGCTTTGAAGTTGGTTATGTCAGTATTATTTCTCGTATGTAATTCCGTAAACGGTCTTGCTATATGTTTATTTTGTATGCTATATGTTTGTTTTGTGAATGGTCTTTAGTTTCATAGGATATGTTGAAGTTTTCTGTTCTGTAACCGGCTATGAAAACTACTATTTTTTAATGTACTGATGTGCTTAATGGTAAACGACGCGACGGTGACGCCGAAGGTGGTGCGCGTTGATCTATAAATTATAGAAGAAATTCACTCTAGCCTTGAAGATGTACATTGCGGTTCTCAAGAAACAATGAGAACAGCAGGAAGTTTCATCATTGACCAGTCACACATCGAGATACAATATCTATAAAGTCACAATTTCTAAGTGAAAACATTCAAAAAACGTCCGAACTTCGCGTCGTTGGACATACAATAGCCATCAATTATAATAGTTCACAATGTCACATTTGCTTCAATTTAGACGTTATGTCGTTTGCATAGTGTTCAACGTAATAACGAAGAAATAAATATGTCTTCCTAAACTCATTGGTTCAACGTCGCTTGTCCGCTATGTCATCGTAGCACTGGCATCGCGCGGTGTTGTAGTCGGTTCGCCGTTTCCTTACAACTAACCAAAAACTCGGCGCATGCGTAGGGTACGCCGAGTATTGGTCCGGACATTTTTTTGGCATGATTGTGAGTCTATAGGTATTGTGAGTCTATAGTATTATATCTCGATGCAGTCACATCTTAAAATTAATTAAAGCGTTTTGATTGTTGGTCTATAAATAAGATTCTGTCACGTATTTTTAAGCTTCGATTTAAAATGAGAGGTGTTATACGTTTAACCTGTATATGTCTGTGGAATCGTAGCTCCCAAACGGCTGAACTGATTTTGACTTCGTTATTTTAATTTGAATTGTGAGTTGATCTTAACTATGACTTATTAAAATCTCTTCAGCCGTTTGAAAGGTATCAGCTCTGTTATCAGGTTTTATTTTTACTTTTGATAAGTACTTATTTTAATAGTTTGTAGTTTATTTTTTAAGCTGTAACCTGGTTTCTTGAAGTTGAGTCTAAAAAGATCTAATTAATTTAAGAGAGAGCCGGTTGTCCGGTACTTCAATTAAAATAAAGGCAGCAATTAGGCTTTGCTGGACATAAGATCTCTCAAGTTATATAGGTTGGGCCTGGGCCTGATCGTCGGTGTTTCGCTACCAGCCACTGCCAGCTGCTCTACCTAGGTATATCGTCACTCCATCTAGTCTCAGGGCCCCAAACGCTACGTTTGCTGATTGGTGGTGCCACTCTGAAACACGTCTACCCCAAAGTTTATTTGTTCTGCGCTGCGACAGATATGAGCGGTGCACTGCTAATTCGGCTTACTAATACGCTGAGCTATATCGGTACCTTTGGTTCTAAGGTAAAAAAAAACGAAAACGTCAATTTCGTAAGAAACGTAGTTCTGTGAAAGTGCTTGCTTTAGTGTTCATATAAAGGATAGGTAGAGTCCTAAACTGCTCCTCTCCCTTGTAACTGGGTGTGACAGCCGAGCTTCCGGCCAGGTAGGTAGAGTCTGGTGGTAGGTGCAGCCGAAATCGTCTGTTTCACTTCGCTGTTTAAAAAATGCGATACGAGTGAAATACTAAATCTTACTAAGTTCCCTTAATCTTTTTAGGTTACCTCTACGCAAAAGGAAGGAAGCATATCAAATGCGGATTCGAAGACAGCCTCCTTCCTATTATGGTTAGATTCCAACAAATTTGAACTGGTACAACAAATACCACGTCCAAAACCTAACTTCATGGAAGTACATCACTTCGTGGACACGACTGTTTATTTTCCAGTGTCGATAACTGATCTCAACAGACACACGCTGACTGAACCGCTCATGCTGTTTATTGTAAACTATTAACTAAGAACCAGTAGAAGATGGACTTTCAGAGGAGTATGGAAGTGTATACAAGTCTAATGATATTATGGAAACGATAGGATCTAAGCATCTGGTTCGTTAAGTTTTGGTCAATGAACTGGATATGTCTAATATTTAACACACGTTTATGCACCTTTTACGTGAGTCTAAAGCTGCGGATGAACGAAATTAATATCATATTTTAACCTACTTATTAAATAGTAATCACAAGATGTGGATAAATTAAAAAAACAATCTGTTGTCTTAGTACTCGATTTGGCATTGTAAGGTTGTCACACGGATATCACACTAATGTAATAAATGCGATTTAAGAGTGTATGTGTGTCTGTACTCCATTTAGTAATGACTAGACAGATATAGATTAAATTTGATCTGGAGATAGCTTATGCCCTGGAATAACTCAAGCTACTTTTAGATTATCCGGTGAAGCCGCAGGACCTTACTGATGCCTAACTATATGATTAGTACACACCTCTGACTGCAGGTGCAGTCAAAGGATTTAAATCAAAATACAACTGAAAATTAAGTTACAACACTTACTAAATTTTAAAACCCCTCCAAAGATGTCAGTAGCATTCGTCACAGCGCTGCAGTTCCAACGACTGTGCCGGAACTGATGCTGGCATTCTTCGAGAGCTTGCTCTGCACCGTTTTGAAGGACCTGGAAGGTAGTTAAGAAATCTGATTAGGAAGATTAGACATTGGACGTCTTGGTGAGTCAATAGAATTATTCGGCCTTTATTCATCTACGAGAGAGGATTTATATAGTGTCCAAAATATATATGCGCTCATCACATATCACACATCATCAGTCAGTAAGCGTCCACTGATAAACAAAGGCCTGTCTCTAGAATGGGGTCTTGCCATAATCCCTACACTTGGCAGGCGGCTTGGGGATCGCAGTACGTTCACCGTGTACTAATAGGACGCTGCTTTCCATCCTCGAGCAGTTAGATTGCTCATAGATCGTTGTAGCTCTAGAAATAATCCAAATGCTCAAGTCCGCCAGCTGGCAGCGTACCAAGCATGCTGGCGGTGACATTACCACGCTGAATGGCAATGCTTATGTGTTGAGCCAGAAACACGCCTGCATTTTGGTTACGCGTCGCATTAATCAGACGCTCTTCATATTTTTTTGAAAATGAGATGAGCTTTCCATCCGCAAGGGCACAATTTCTCCGAGCCCAAACGGCTCAAATATGTAACCACTGCCGCGGTCAGCATAATATTGCGCCTTTTTTGCTACTCCGTAGAATTGGCAGCCGTACCAGCCCTACCCTGTGTCTCAGGAAGATTTCGGCGCCAAAGTATCGACACACACATACAAATCGCATACAAAGGGCCACTGGCCGCCCAATCTCCAGGGAACGAGTGTCATACCGTTAGGCCTCTTTCCATCGTCACGCGTAATACCGATCAGTTTGAGAACAGCTGCGACATTAGCGGTGAAAAAAACCCTTGCGTATGGTATGCGCAGGCTGGCGGCCAATTCGACCAGCGCTTCTCAAGCGAGAGAGACCATGGTGACTGAGCTGGTCTATTGCAGTACCACAACTAATAGCGAGGAGCCTCAAAACAACTTACGTCCAAGTGTAAGTTGACAGCTAGATGATAATTATGTACGTAGAGTACGCATGAAGCATGAGCTTTTAGCACATGGCCATATATGTGTAATAAATACTAATATTACACATATGATATGGCGTTGCATAGATATTAACTTCCTATAGGTTTTAAGAATGTCATAGACAAACACCAAAAAATTATAGTGACAAAATTCTTAAAAAGGCACTTTTTCAACAGGTCAGTTCCGCATGGTCAGCAATGACCAGCGCCAAAAAACGCAATGGCAATGGCAAGCGGTAGGTAACTACTTACATAAATTGGCTAGGTAGCGCCTCTTTGGGAGTTTTTAAACCCCATCTAGGGCAGGTATGTAGTATAATACCTAAAATTCCACAACTTACATCGAAAACTCTTTCCCGTTATCAGAGCAAATTGACAATACCCAGGGCCAATAAAAATTCAAATCACATCACCGAAATATTTTACCATTTGCAAAAGTATCAAAAATGTCCTAAATCGGTACTCTTTCATGTGCGTGAAACATTGTAAGATTCCAAATTGCATATAAAAGGGTATGTCTAAAATGAGAACCGACGTAGTAAAAAAAAATGTTTTAGAAGGATTGCTTTGCTCTTGACTCTGTGTACGATTGATTTATGTAATAAAAATGGCTAGTAAAACTAATGGCTAAAATTACACTGGTACAGGGCCGATCATGTGCTGTCAGATTTTAGAGCGCACATACTACCACTCGGTCACCATCTCCGATGTTAAATTTTCAACATAATAATCATTGCAGTCCAAAGCGGTTCTTTCTTCGACGCAGAAGTGTGAATCCTCGAAGTTATCGTTAACAATCATCCAGTTGGGTGGTCTACGTACTTCATGACTTTAATAATTTACAAAAAAGGTATATTAACTTTCTTACTTTGCATAAATTTAATAGTGTGAGGAATTTAGGTTGACTTTTTGTAGTATGTGAGGCAGTAAGTAATATTGGATGCTAAAACTTTACGATTTTACACACCACAGTTTGTAAGTTAAAAACCTCTTGTAGTTTGTATGTTTTTATTCATTTATGCTTCATTATTTTTTTCTTAAGCTACCTCCAGTCCATTTTTCTATCGGTCAGTATTACCAGTACGAGAGAAAGAACGAAAAATCGACACGGCTTTATGGTTGATATTTCGAAAACCCGTACGGAACGAGCGCTTTGATTCCAATTTTATGGTGCGAACTGCTAGACTGTGGAATGCGATGCCTGAGTGGATGTTCCCCGAAAGTAACAATCTGCGTGTCTTCTCCTAATCACGAGTGAATAGTTTTTTTCTCGGCAAGCGTGCTCCATCTTAGACAGCATCGCAGTTGGCGGCCAAACACAAACCACCTAAATAAAAGAACTATTTTTGTTGTCTATAGGTATTTGAATACTGGTTGGGATAGTTTTACCAAGTTAGGAGTCAACTCGGCGGCAGTAAATTTGTTTATGGGTCGGTAGGGTATACTTCTACTTTGGTCCCATTGTCACCAAGTCAAGATCGGATGATAGGATCCCAGTTAAATCGAGGGCAACCCTCAAATTTTATAGGCACTTATTAAGTTTTTCATATATTTTTGAAGCGGGATTTTCAATGTGACCCACTTGTTTAAAAAACATCAATTGCGCCATTCCGGCTCTTTATTTTTAATTTTAACCGACTTCCAAAAAGGAGGAGGTTCTCAATTCGACTGTACTATATATTTATTTATTAATTTTATGTTCGTTACCTCAGAACTTTCGACTGGGTGAACCGATTTTGATAATATTTTTTTATTTGAAAACTGGTGCTTGCTGTGTGGTTCTAATTTGGTCCAGTTCTGAATTTTTTATGAAGTCGGTTTTTTAAATTGATAATTATTAATTATCTTTACCTGGATCATTTTATCTGATAGCATACAGAGCTGCTTTTGCCGCTCGACTAGATATTCAAGTCTGTGGCAGTTGTCTTTGTGTAATGCCGGCTGCGTCTCCAACGAGGCATTGCCAACTTGCGTCGGAAGTGGCATTGCCAGGTTCCTGTAACGAAAGAAAACAGGTTTTTAGCAAGAGAAAAGAGATGAAAATAAATCTCGCAATTAAAAAAAATAACAAACACGCTTTTATATCCTGAAGATCCTGCTAAGGATAATGGGACAAACTATACAAATTATTGCATTGTCATCGGTTCTTGATAAGTGTGCAAAGTTTCAAATCAATCCGTCGTGTTAAAAGGGGTGAAAATCACGTTCAAAGATTCCGTTACACAGATACATACCAAGCTAATAAAAGCGTGTTAAAAAGAAACTTGTCGTCATTTTTCCTAGTACCAAGTCCCGATATTATGACAATTATTAAGTCTAAATTACATATCAGAACATTTTTATCACTACGGAATTCTGAAATTTCATAGTAGCATTTTTGTGTTAATACAGTTTTAAGTTTATTTTTAAACATTCCAATACTTAAGTCTCTGATAATTTTAGAAACTTTGTGTATATAACAGGAGCCATACAAAATACACTTTATTGCATGAGTGCAGTTTTAGACGTACGTGGGCAAAGTTTCATCTCGGCTTGTGTGCGAGTTCGAATACCAGCATCAGTCCAGCTACCAAAGAGATGTTGATTTGATTTTACAAAAATAGCAACTTCTAAAATGCACAGAGATGGTAATGTAAGAATACTATGTTTTAAAATGTATGGTTTACAAATATCAGTCTTGTGAAGATGAAACATTGCCAATAGAGGTGCATCAGACCTCTTTTGGGCTTTGAAAGCAATCCTTTTGTCAGAAGAGTTCCCCCCAGAAAATAATTCCATATCGCAGAACCGATACTGCCATGCCATAATATACAGTAATTAGAGCTAGCTGATGATATTTCAAATAGTGTGTATACCGTTGAACCCATTCTTTTAATAAATGTATCTATGTGAGCTTTCCAATTAAGTTTACTATCGATGGCCAATCCAAGAAATTTAGTTGTGTCCACTTCCTGTATGACTCTACCGTTATATTGCAAAATTATATTCTCGCGTACTGTACTTGTTAGCGGATCTAAGTTAGTACTGACTTAGTTTTGCTATTAACGAACTTTGACTATCTACGAGTTACCTATGCGTTTTTTTTTTCGTTTTTTAAACTTTCATAGGTACCTTTATACATAGGTGATATTTTTTATTTTATTTTACATGGAAAACAAACAGATGCTACCAAACACGGTAGATATACAATGAATAGTATAGATAATTATTATTTTTATAGAACCTACACCTGTTTGTACTTGTTATGAAGGGTTGTGTCAAATATCAAACTTAAAAAATTCTAACAACAAAGCTACAAAGTTTGTCAGATACTATCCCATTGTAAAATTGACAGCATATACAAGTAACTTGCGATACCTCAAAGAAACAAAAGCTGTTCCCCGATTCTTAACCCTTTATTGATACAACGTTAAGTCATTAGCAACAATTCGTATCCTAATGAAGTACTAATAACAGTGCAAGCTCCCCATTATCCTCCTATATTTGCATCTCAAACAATGAATGAAGACGTAGATTCCTGTTCTATTTGTGCAAACATCTCTACTCAGCGCCCCACAATCGCAAACACGGGAAAGCTTGTATGAAAACAAACGCTAATATGCTTATTCTGTAATTCCATATAAAGTAGAGAGTTCAGCGCAATAAAATAACAATGTTAAAACGTCGTGAAACTGAAAAGGTTACGAGTACGCTCCAGTAACAATAGCGTATGAACATAAGGTAATTAGTCGTTCAGACGTCCGCTTCGTACGACCTCCGCCACTCAAATGAGGAGCACTCGAAGAAAACAAAACTCGCTATTACCTACCCTCGTCTTTTGTTCCATTTTTTGAAAAAAATATTCTCTATTCAAACCGGCCAATGCGGAGCGGGCGCGGCAGAGTACGTTGATTGGCCGTCGACCTCAGGGAAATAAAAGTGCTTTGGTAAATGAGGCATTTTGTCTCGTTCTGTCGTCGGGGCGGATGGTATCGTTGTTTCTTTCTGTTTTTCGTTTTAATTGCAAGCATGAGAGGATGTGTAAAGGGTTGTGGGACCTTGAGTGGTACACGTGCAATGAGGCTGCGGCATCGGGGACTGGGAAGTGCATTCAACATGTTTAAATGGGGGATTCTTACCGTCATCCATGTTTATGAAGTGTTCCGCGGATGTGCGCTCACGGGGTCATTAAGGAAATGTATTTTATTTGATTCAATGGTTCAAAGTGTTGAACTTTTGAATTTTGAATGTAATATAGGTAGTTTTTTAACACTTTTAGGTTTTAATGTATTATTGAGGATTTTGGCATTCTCAGTTGCATTAAATGAATCGGGGTTACCATAAAAAATATTTAATACGCATCAGCGATAAAATATTATATTATTATTCTCAATAGATTCGTAACAAGCTAGTCGCTCGTTTCGTTCGTCACGCTAACTTTACCTTCCTAGCAGATTTTTATAGTCACACAGAATTTTCAAACCTCACAACGATAGTCAGAGATCTGAGCAATAGGCTAAGAAGGTGAGCAGATTTTGACATTGACAGGGTATTGAGGGGAATTAAGTACATATTATAAAATTGCTTATTAGCTAAATTTTGCGGACAAAGTGCACACTAAACTTTTTTTTTTCAATATCCACTTGACCTAAAAAGTAAATTTTAAATTTGAGCGCTAATCGTAGGCATATCGTCTAAAACCGGAACCGGAGGTAGCGAATCAGTACCTGTTATGTTGGCAGCCCTATTAGTCAGTGTTGCCAACTTGATGGTGCTATAGCACGCAATACTTGAGTTACCAGTTTACGGATATTAGTTTAGAGTGGAGCATTGATATGTGGGACTATTAATGCGAACATGCACATAATTGCGATTTATTTGTTTTTGCGTACCTAGATGGCGTTAGTAAGACTTGGTGGAATGTCAGGAGTAGGTAAAAGTTGGTTCTAGCAAGGATTCAGTTCTAGTAATGAGATATATTTATTTATTTATTATTTAGGGATAGGCTTGCGTTTGACCGCAAACTCGCCTGATGTTAAACGATGATGCGGTCTACGATGAAGCCTTGTAGAATCCGAGGTACCGTGGATAAGCATAATTATGTGTAATTACACATATGGCATAAGTATACGCACCAGCGCTCGCAGTTCTCGAGCTTTGCTCTACTTCGCTCTACTTTGCTAAAAAAAACTAACAAAGCTGTAATTTGGCAGGTACTCGTAGATTCCTAATGGGGTGTAGACATACTAAGAAATTATTATGTGAAATGACCGAATTCAAGGGACAAAAAAAGGGTTGGAATTTTTAGGCGAAAGTTTACGCATACAAAGTCGTGGGTAACAACTAGTTACATAATAAATAATCACAGGAATATGCTAGGATTTATAATAGTCAAACTAGCTTACTTACCCATGTTATGTGTCACAAGGCATTTAAGTTTAATGGCCAAGTTTTTGCCTTTGGATAATGACAAACAAGCAAACCTAAGCCAAGTAAAAAAAAAGGAAACTTATTTAGTATAAACTAAACAAAAACATATTTCTGCGAGGATTTTGGCATTGCACGTTTTGTGCATTTGCTGGTGTCAAGTTGTGTTGAAATATACCTGTTAAAATATTTTTAAGTATTTTAGATATTAAACAAGGTCTAGTATTATAGTGGTGAAGACTAGTGTTATACACTAGTATAATAGTGGTGAAGACTTTACTAGAGGCTTCTATAGATTTTCACGAAAAAACTCGTTAAATCGCTGGTCTTCACTCGGACACGTGTAAATACACCTAATAAATAATAAACCACCATTATTACATAATATTGAAAAATACACAAGTTTAGGCAAATGAGACTTGTTTTTTTTTCACGTTGGCGTCAATAATTACCAACAAAACTCATTCACTACTAAATGTTGCCATCTAAATAGTTTGTTATATTTTCGCGCAATTTTCTTGTGAAACATGAGGTTTGACTAATTGTGTAACCATCTTGTAATCACAAATCAATCACCTTTTTTATCAGTTAAAGTTGTTTACACACGACCAGCGCATGCAGCAATTACTCAAAAATCTCCAGTGTAAATATTTGGGCTAGTGTGAGAGCGGCTTTATCTTCGAACTTTGAGAATGTGTTAGAGCTTAATTGTTTAACCCCGACACAAAAAGAGGTAGTTTTTAAGTTTAACGTGTATTTCTGTCTGTAGCATCGTAGTTAAGGGCTAAACCGTTTTTGATTTAGTTTTTTTTTCTAAAAGTTCAAAAAGTTGACCCGCATAGGTGTTATTTGTCTAAACGGTATCATCAACTACGATAAGCGGTAGTTGTTTGATAGCCGCCAAGCTTTGCGATTTTCACGCACACACGCATAGTAAAACGGATTTTCTTTCATTCAATCTGTAGGACTCGGTACCCCGGGCGTGATATACACAACACACCAAGATACCACAGATAAAGTAAAGATTTTAAACCGCCGTTCATCCAGTCAGAGACAAGTTAGACGCTTTTAAACGATGCAGCTTAAATGAGTTGGTTGTCGCAATAATTGTAGGTACCTATCAGGTACCTACTAAAAGTTGGCTCGCAAAAGTAAAGCTAGGGGTAAGGCCCCTGGACCAAATTGAAATGGGACCAAATGGGAAGCACCAGCTTTCAAACAAACAAAAAAGAATCATCTAAATCAGTATACCCAGTCAGTAACAAACAAAAATAAAAAACAGTTGAATTGATAACCTCATTTTTGGAAGTCAGTAAAAAAATACTATTAAGGCTTTATAAATAAGGCCTTCTCAATGACTTAGGTACCCTTAATAGATTAATTCTGATTCAAACATACTCGTCACTGTGTTGACAACTCTAAACAATCTCAATTGAATAATGTTAATATTACAAGACGAATGTATTAGAAACTGGTTACTTACTTATGAATGAACGGTTATTAGCATATCGCTTGTAGAAGCGAAAGCGGCCCTTCTATTAAGACGTTTAATTTATTCTAGGGTTCTATTTGACTAAGTATACCTGGGAATTAAACTTGATGAAAGCTATACTGCCCTCATAAGCCCAAGAGTGGTATCTCAACCTAGGTGTATTTCGAGAAAATCGAGTTTTTGTGAAAATAGATTTTTCGTTACATTAATGACATATAATTTTATTTATTTTCACTATGTGAAAACTAAAATATTTCTTAAATATATGTTTAAAAACCCAATATTATTGTTTTTTGTGTTTTTTATGAGATACCGTCATTTCGTTTAGAATTAATAGTTTTTAAACATGAGTTTTAAAAGAAAAACATATTTTTTTAGTGTTTTATTTCAATGTTCCAATGTAGATACGGTTATTTTGCTTTGTCCATCTGGTGCGAAATTTTCTAAGCTATCAGATGCGCGAAAAAACAGAAATCTCATTTTTTTGAGTTACCGCTCTTGGCCTTATGAGGGCAGTATAATATTTCTGGAAATAACAATTTGAAGGTCCTAATTTCTAGCTAGACCGGCCTTTATACCGTGTGTTTTTTTTTTTATATCTCGCATTTACAGATTTTTTAATCTCTAATTTTTTATTATATGTATAGATCGTCAAACAAGTCATAGCCAGGCAAGCAAAGTCACGGTCAAGTCTAAGCTATGCTCTAGTAAAGAGAAGAAGACTATTCTTGATACTTTTGAGGAGCGCTTATCTAGCAAAGTGAAGGACTTAATTAATGTTTTTAATTAAAATAATGACTTTGAAAACAACAAGAAAAGACATATTTTTTCTCGACACACTCTTGGCCACACCCATTTAATAAGTATTAATAAGTAGATAATAAATCTAATTATTATACATTACCTCATTTATTAATTTTGAATATTTTATCCACGTTGGCGCCGAAATATTTTATTCTATTTCGCACTTTTTATTTGGCCATTCATGATAGGAGTCTATAAAATGTTGCTGCTATAGAAAATACATTCAGAATTTCAAGAAATCAAATAGCGAAGTGCATTCATAGACACAAAAGTCTAAAGTTGTAATGCTGGCAGCCGTAACAATCTTCAAATAATAAGGAAGCCGACACACTAGCAACTTATTTGCAACAATCGTCTAGCAGGTACGGGCGACGCTGACTAACTTATCTGGAGAGTTAGGGAAATGATTGAACTATAATTTTCATAGAAGGCTGTTTGGTTTTGTTTAGAAAGAACGATAGTGACTCCCCACTCGCCTGTAAAAATAAGTTTGTCGTACCGTGTAGGAGATTTCACGCGCCGCTTCCCCACAATAGTAGCTCTAGGAACGCATTAGGAATTAGTCACAGAGAGCGACAAAGCTGAAGATGGGAATCTTTATTATAGTTGACGGGGACTTACTATAGTTTCTTGATACAAAGCAGAGTTTAGCAGTAATTTCCCGCAATTTCACGCATGCACGACTTGCATAAAGTTTTTTGAAGTAAAAATTAAAAAAAAAAACATACAGGCAGTGCATACCAGTCTAGGGATTAGCACAATAAAAGTAGAATCAAAGCGATTCGAGTACGGGTTTCCGGAAAATTAACCATGAAACAGTTGTCCCCTTTCGTGCTCACCCTAGCCGTCCAATAGAAAAATGGGCAGGAGGTTAAACTTGGCCCAAACATTTATATGTTGTGATCGCTGCTGTGACATTGTAAAAGGCTGAATACAAACTTTGACATTCAATGCCATATCAGCCCACACAAAAACAATTACTATTTTACGCATTAACTCCTTCGAATTTCTGTCTCCAAGAACCATTCAGTAAATAAACTGCTAACCCAAGCATTTAATACACACCTACACCCCTACCCCTAGTAAGGGTACATTTTTCTTCAAAAAATTTTGGTAACTCGATATTTATATCTTATGGCAGGAAGCAAGCTTTTAACGATAACACAATAACAAACACAAAATTTACAAGATACAACAAGATTTTTACATGATTTGATGGATTTCAAAAACCTTATGTTAGGTACTTTTGTACAACAACAAGGGTACATCAACAACAAAGGGTACAAAGGGTACATTTTTCTTCAAAAAACGTTGGAAACTCTCGATATTTATAGCTTATGGCAGGAAGCGAGCTTTTAACGTGTCTATCCGTGTCCGCATTGCTGCCAGTTTAGTAAGTGATTAAAATTTAACCATTTTGTAAAACACCGTAGGCTCGCGGACAGTTGCCAAATCGTTCACCATTTTACTGAAAGATTCGACACCGGCTAACTTTTAAAGATGTACGAAAATAAAAATTTGTTTTTACTGCTAATAGGGATAGCTGTAATCACAAAATAATTTCAACAATTTTGAAACTTATTTCAAACTCTGTAAGATTCGAATAGCATTAGATCGTACGGGTCGTAAAGAACTTTTCTCACCAGTATGTGAAATGTAATAAACGGCGTTAGACAGAATGTTCAGTTATGATAATGAAAGGAAAACAAGCATGTAGAGACCACCTTATATTTAGAGTTGGACAAAATGAGGAACTAAATAAGTATTATGTATGGGAGATTTTCAATTTTGTTTAGAAAGTACGATGATGACTTCTTCATTTAACTCTTCACAAAAGTTTGTCGTGCCTCATCGTGGTTGTAAAGTCGAGTTTTGTGGGTTGCACTGCTAGATGGCGTTAGAAGTTTTACGTGAGAGTACATCCATCCTTGGTAAGACTACAATAATATGAGTATTGTAAGGAATACTTTTGGTTTTGTTTTGTGTATTTTTACAAGTTTTTATTTAAGGTGATACGTTTCATGTTTGGCAGGAAATTCAAATTTCAAACAGTTCTTTTGTCCTTGTAGCTAGGCCAGGTAATTATTGTGAAATGACACAGTGTTTGCGAAAATTGTTGGTTGTTCTTTAAGTTATCATGTACAGTTATTAATCAGAAAATCACCATATTACTTACATTTGTCAATAAACCGTTTGAAACAGCAAAAAGTTGTTTATTGGCAAATGTATGTAATAATGTGCATTAGAGATAAATAGCTTTACGTGAGTTTGTAAAGAATGATAATCAATTTTCGCAAACATCATGATCGTTTTGTTTGAAATTTGAATTTCCCGCCATAGTGAAACGTTCCACCGTAACTTGTCAGTTTGAGTCAAATCTTGCAATTGAATTTTAAAACAGTTATCCCCACTAAATTTTTTTTTAATTTTTATTTTTGATCATTATTTTGAATGTGACATGTCATTAGACCATAATGTCAACGCCATCCATTACAATCTTTTAGTAATGTTTTTTTTTTCTTGTTTGTAACTGTCAGAAAATCGCCCTTTTAGCCGGATTAAAACGAGCTTATAACAAAAAATCACATGATTTTTTTGCTATAAGGAAAAAAAAATGTGCAAAATCTACTATCAATCTCTGTACTATTTTCAAAGAGCTCATTATAAAGCGCCGTACACACACGCGATTTCGTCACCAGACGAGCCAACAATCGTCTTCCTGTGATAGCGGTATTTAGGCTAATTACCTACCTCCAAACTGTAACGGCGGCTAAGTTTACATTGTGTTACTGCTTGACACCTCATTATAATGTTGGTTTTGGATGTGTAAGATTTCAGTTGGAAATGTGTTTTTTACTTATTTTAGAAGTGTTTTAGGCGCATAAGGCCGTCTGTTATAAGCCTAGTTTTTTTGTAATGTATTATTTTCCTTGTTTGTGTGTGTTTTTTTAATAAAGAGTTATCTAATAAAAGCTAAGCTCGTTGTAAGGTTTATTGAAGAACTCACCTATAAGTTTAAGCCGGTATACCACGGCCAAGAAATTTGATGAATAGGTATTTAGCAACTCTATTGCTGTCGCGCTGCGCCCTGACCAGCGAGCTATCGATGTGTGCGTGTCGAACAGACTGTGCGTGTGTGCGTGCCCGCCCGTGCTCCCGCACTGAATACCTAGTTGCCTACAAATTCATTTCGCCTCGCAGTCTACTCGGCTAGTTGATATCGGCGTTTGCCGAATGTCGAGTCATTTTTGTTATCTGCTCATATTTTACTAACCGACTACGCCAAATAGACCAGGGTCGATAATTTATGAAACAAAAAAAAACACAGTAGGATGAAAGATGAAACCCATTAGAAAAGGAGGGGAATATGATAAAAATGAAAGGAAAAATAAATAATTGGCCAAGAGCGTGTCGAGACACGCATATGGTAGGGTTCCGTAACTAAAGCCATATAACTGTAGTCATAGTTCAGAAATTGATAGTTATAGAAAAATTCGAACGAACGAAGCTCTGTGGACTTAGCCAAATTTCAGAGATGTACCATCCCGACATAGCATATACTTTTTATGGTTTAACCATAGAGAAAACTGATTGAAAAACATTATTTGTTTGGATACGCTTTGAATTTATTACAGTTTTATCGCTGTTACTCAAAAAGTCATCATCAGATAATGTTCAAAATAATTTTGAATGAAGGTTTTAAACATGACCTATTTGTATTGTAAGACTCAAGTTTCTATGTCTAGTTTAGAAATGCAGGGGCAACTTTTTGCACATTGAATATCAACAAGCTCGAGAGGTCGCGTCTGGTGAAGTCCACGCTCCATTCTGATCATATTCAACTCCAAAACATCAAAGACTTCCAACTCGAATTGCATAATCACTTCCAGGGCCGAAAGCGGAACTATTCGTACTAAACAATGGGCCAGTGGAAACTGTCCAAGCAGTGGGGTCCAAGTTATTTAAGACCCCATGCCGGAAAAGACTTTAGAAGCTCTCAGATGAAACCATTAAGCTAATGAAAGACCTAACTGAGATGAGAATGAAATCTTCAGCTGATATGTCGGAATATGGCAAACTTAATAGACGAATCTCGAAATCGGTGCAACACGATCTACGTTCCTATAATACAAGATGTATTAGGTACGCAATTGAGCGGAACCAAGGCTCGAAAGTGTTCGCAAAGAATTCGTCTATTGCGAAAAGCCAAATGTCGAAACTGAAAATCGAGGTTGGCAGTATCATTTCATCGAAGCCGGAGATTCTGAGAGAACTCGAGAGGTTTTACGGACAGTTGTACACATTGACGCGACAGCCTAATTGTCGGTACAGCTCTGGACAAGAGAGCTAAACTGACCCTACGCTACACTGAAGACATCCCAGACATCAGCTTGTACGAGATTAGAATGGCTCTGAAACAGCTTAATAACAAAAAGATCGCCGGGTGATGACGAAATAACGATAGAACTACTGAGAGCGGATGGAAAACCGGTACTTTTAGTCCTCCAGAAGTTATTTAATTCCGTCATACTAGAAGGTACTACGCATGAAGCATGGACTACTAGGGTGGTGGTGCTCTTCTTCAAAAAAGGTGATAACACCTTATTGAATAATTATAAACCCATCTCATTCCTGAGCCATGTGTACAAGTTGTTCTCCAGAGTCATTACGAACTATCTCGAATGCAGGTTTGATTACTTCCAGCCTCCCGAACAAGCCGGTTTCTGTAAAGGCTGGAGCAACACAGACCACATACACACGCTCCGCCAGATTATACAGAAGACTGAGGAGTATAATCGGCCATTATGTATAGCGGACTATGAAAAGCCTTGGATTCAATCGAGACCTGGGCAGTATTGCAGTTCCTCCAGCGTTGTCATATCGACTATAGGTATATCGAGGTGCTGAAGTGTTTGTATAGAAACGCCAACATGTCGATCCGATTACAGAACGAAAGCAAGGAACCAATCCAATTGCAGAAAGCCGTGAGACAGGAGATGTTATTTCTCCGAAACTGTTCACGAACGCAGTGAAGGACGTTTTCAAGCTCTTGGACTGGAACGGATTCGGCATCAACATCAATGGCGAATAAATAAATTACCTTCGTTTTGCAGATGATAAAGTCATCATGGCAGAGTCTCTGGAGGACCTCAATGCGATGCTCAGCAATCTCAATAGCCTTTCTCAACAGGTGGGTCTTAAAATGAACATAGACAAGCCAAAAATCATGTCCAATGTCCATGTTGTACCCATGCCGGTAATCGTTGGAAACGATACTCTTGAAGTTGTTCACCATTACACCTCTCTTGGACAGATTGTTCATTTAGGTCAGTCCAACTTAGGCAAAGAGGTCGCCCGAAGAATCCAACTCAGATGGGCAGCGTTTGGGAAATTGCGTGACATCTTCTCGTCCAAGATACTACAGTGCTTAAAGACAAGGGTCTTTGACCAGAGTGTGTTGCCAGTTGCCAGTAATAACATATGGTACTGAGACGTGGTCCTTAACTGTTGGCTTTTTAGAAAAACTCAAGAGTCACACAACGGGCAATGTAGAGAGCTATGCTCGGAGTTACTTTGCGCGATAAAATCCGAAACGTGAATATCCGCCAAAGAGCCAGAGTCATCGACATAGCTATTCAAATTTGCAAGTTGAAGTGGCAATTGGGCAGGCCACATCGCTCGAAGTACCGATAACCGATGGGGAAGAAAGGTCCTTGAGTGGAGACCACGAACCGTAAGACGCAGCGTAGGTAGGCCTCCCACTAGATGGACCGACGACATTGTGAGAGTCACGGGCATCCAGTGGATGCAGATGACAGGATGTCGATCACTATCAGGTTAAAGGGGGAGGCCCATGTTCAGCAGTGGACGTCTTCTGGCTGATGATGATAAGCTATAATCTAATCACTTAGCAACGTAATAACCTAATGTATTTGAATAAAAATTTTGAAAAAATATCTCAACAAAATTAACTAATATTAAGAGAATTATTTATTTATAAATTTTTCCACTTGTTACGATCCTGATATTCCTGATACACAAGTTACAATATTTTTTTTAATATATTCTTTTCGTACTTAAATGTGTTATGTGTGAAAACCACGTCAGTTTCCATAGTAAAAATAAATCATGTTGTGCGTCAACAATTTTGTCCAAATCCTAACTTGCCGGCCGTTGCAGTAATGTGCTAAATTCACTTCACGCACAAAACACTAACTAAAGACGAGAACCGTCACATATCGATATCGATGGACAGCACTAATGTGTCGATACAATTATCGACTACATGTCTCTTCTCTAACTGTATACGTATTAGACCGACCCTCCCCTGACCTCGAGCCTCTGCCCGTAGAGCGCAATAAGGACAACTGCAGCTCGGATCGATTTATACCTACGAAAAGTAGACAAAATCATCGTCTCGGATTCTTCTGTTTCCTCATTCAAAAATAGGCCGATTTCATTATTTTTTTCAATTAATTGTTTAAAAAGGATTGATCTCGGCTTCCGTCATTTACTTTTGTTTTACAAACTCATAAATTTTGTATGAGAGACGTCTGAACACGGAGGTAATAATTTGATATTTTTTGGGATTTTTAAAGGCTCATATTTCTTATAGTACTTAACTTACGAGAAAAAATAAATGACACAAGCCTGACCATAAAGGAGATAAATTTTATAAAAAAATAATATATAGCTCTAGCGGTATTATCCAGGAAGGAAACAGGAGAATACGTTTGTATGGACTAAACGCTGCCCAAATTGCCCCTTAAGTCAAATACAATCACGCACAAAACGCAATTTGTCAAAAATCCCCGCGCGTTGAGCATTCGTCACACTGAATGACTCACGGTGCGCGCTGCAGTGTAGGGGTGCCCCACATCGGTTATTCATGATTACGAGTTTTATTGCTAATGAATTTGGATTTCGATGCACCTTTATTGCTCTTTCATTTTTGTAGTAGTTTATAAGAAGCTGCAAAAGTTGCAGATTTTCTTTTGTACCTTTATGTCAAAGTAATAAATCCTAAAAATATTACAATGAACTTTTTTTATGCCATAGGTGGCAAACAAGCAGACGGGCCACCTAATGGTAAGCGATCACCGTCGCTTATGGATACCTGTACAGATACGTTGCTGACCCTTAAAGACTCCATTAACAGCCCTCTGCCAGAAAATAAAAATGAAACCCATCCTTTACGCCTTTTTTTATCGGACTGCCAGAGTAGGCACGAAAAATCAATAATATTCCTAAAACCCGAAAGAAGCGCTTTGATTCTTCTTTAACTATTGTACGAACTGCTAGTCTGTGAAATGCTCTGCCTAAATGGGTGTTCCCCGATACTTACAATTAAGGCGTCTTCAAATAATGAGTGAATCGATTTCATATAGGCAAGTTTGCTCCTTCGTAGACCACATCATCGCTGAACATCACGCGAGTTTACGGTTAAATTCAAGTATGTATATTATTAAATAAAAATATTCGTCCAAAAACTGGACACAGTTATAATAATTTAAAAGTGAAGATTAAAGTCCATTATTTTAAATATTTTTTATTTATTTTTACTTCGTGCTAGCCTTTCCTGAGACAATGGTTTGAAGGCTAGACCGCACTGATTTTCAGTTTAGCAACCTAAACTAAAAGTTTAATGCCTTAGCCTCTTAACTATTTAAAATGCCTGCTTCACTTTTTATGCTTCCCTAAAACCATTGTTACCAAACCACGGAAAAAAGCTAACAACCAATGTTCAAAAACGTATATACGTATCTTCTTTTGGCATCAATGTATATTTCTATTATATTTTGTTTTAAAAATAGGCATTATTTTTAAAACAAAATATAATAAGATTTGATATATAATCTCGCAAAGGCTTCTGTTTTACTTAAAATAATGACAAGAGTAACTTAATTGTTCATAAATTTGACAGATAAAAAATGGTATTACTATAATATTGTCAAATTCGAAAATGATAAATATCTATAAAACCTTGTTTAATTGATTGAGATTAATTGAATTTCTTTGAACGACCTACTTAATATGTAAATTGTATGCCTAAACGGGTAACTGACTTTTATGTATGGGTTAAGAAAGTTCTACATAGCTGACTAATATTTAAAAGAAAAACACAAAACAAATTTTATTGGACATAATTTTACAATAATGACAAGTGTTATGCCCATTTAGTAGCGTTTTAGTGGCTCTAGCTCATTACTGTATAGTCTACGATAGAATATACTCAAAACAGAGTGTTGCCTCCGCAATAAAGTGGAAAACCAATAAACACTTTATGGGGAAAAAGTAAAATAGTCGTGAAAACGACTTTTACGGTTTAATAAAACGCTACAATATTGGCAGTTAAATTTGCAGCTAGACAATGGGATACAATGGAAATACGTTACTACGTTTTTTTCATATACATTTATAATATATAGAAAAAAAGAAGTCTATGTTTGGCCACCTACTCGCCTGATAACAAGCAATGATGGAGCAGGTAGATCTAGAATGTACTGATTCAGTTTGGCTTTGAAATTACCCAAGTCTCAAGTTATAGTCTTCAGGAAACAAGGAATAAAATTATATTTTTACACAAGAATTGCATAATACTTCAATTGATAGATTCTCACATATCATGTCGTATACGGGGTTTCATAGAATGGTGGCACTTAGCCGTGACGATGTCATGGTACTTATTTATCATCCTGAACAGCTAATATTTTGGTCAAACCCATAAATGTGAAAAATATCAACTATTATATACATTTCGTTGAGTGTTTCGTTGATCTTTTGATAAAATTTGTCCATAATTTTTAAGAACTATTTTTTAATGCCATAGGTGGCAAACAAGCAGACGGGTCGCCTGATGGTAAGCGATCGCCGTCGCTTATGGATACCCGCAACACCAGGTGCATCACAGATACGTTGCCGACTCTTAAAAACTGTATTAACAGCCCCTTTGAAGAACGCCATATTAAAGCTACTCGGAAATGCCGCAGGACTGTGAACTCTTTTCAATATAACATCACTGTTCGAGTAATCCAGTCTAGCTTAGTCCATTTCATACCGCTGCTTATATAATATCTGTGTGGTTTTTACCCGCTTACCTACAAAATCTGGGAGTAAATTAGGGATAAAAAAAACACATTTGTTGATCCAGGCTACAACCTATGTTACCAGTGTTATTTATAGATTATGTGAATGTATATTTTAAGTAAGGAATGTTTTGATTGCTAATTGTAAATTTTTCATTTTCCCTAGTATGTAAGGTCAAGTTTTGCATGCCGAAAGGCCGAATAATGGCGAACCATTTGTTTTGATTCCACCTTTTTGCAACTTAGAATTAATTCTATGTTTTGTTAACCCATTATACGCAATAAATAATACAATACAATACAATACAACCTAGCTCTGTACTAAATTTCATACAAATCCGTTCAGCCGTTACGAAGTTGAGTGCAGACAAACATACCATCGTCGTGCCTTCTTTGGAAAGGACTGTCAGGTCTTCTGTCTTAGTATATACTAGGTACTAAAGTACTAAGGTACTAAGATGTCCTATACTTGAACCAATAAATTCAATGTAGCAGTACATATTTATATCAATGACTGTAACCTACTTAATACGGAATTGAAATATTGTACACTTTTTCAACTGCAGATACTACCAAAATTAACTACCATTTAGATGTTAATTAATGGGTGTAACACAAGTTGTACTATAAATTATTCTCTAAACACGTTTCGCCTCAAGCTTTGTTAATGTAACATAAAACAATCTTAATTTCACATAATTATGCGCATGTGTGGTGATTTATAATAATTATGACAATATTAACCTATTATCAACTGTCATAATTTAATTTTACTGCTGAAACTTTAAACGGTTATAGTGAAATAGTGATATCTGACAGTTATAGAAATAATTTCGTTGATTATTTTTAAAAACGCTTATTAGAAACCGTTAAATAACAAAATAATGTGCTTTAAAAGGATACTGTGGCATTTATCTAGATATTTAGAAGATAGGTATCTACATTGGGACAAATTATTGGTAAACTTTACAAAAGTGTTTAGGAAACGAAAATTATACATTAAAATTATACATATAATAAGTATATTAAAATGTCCTTTAATTAAGTATATATGACAGTAAAAAAATAGTTATTTTTTCGGATAGCAAGAAGCAGGAGACTACAAAAAACTAAATGTCATTCATCAATTAATGTCAAAATCAAATAGTTCACATCACATTCCAACATCCAACTCAATCTTATAGAAAATTATTTATTTTTACTAGTTCAACGAAACATTCATCATAAAAACCGTTTTATAATTTAAACTATTTAATCAAATACAATCGGAACTGAGCTGAATGCTTCTCAAACAAATTATGAAATCGGATATTAAGAGCAAAGAGCGATCCATCAAAAAATTTGACAGACTGAAAAAACTGTCCCATTGTGTGGTTAGACATTTTTGTTTGTGAATGTACATTGAAGGGAGATCTCGGATGCGAGGAATAAAATGCTAGTAGTTAATTAATTTTAGAGCGTTAATTAAATAGTACGTATTGTGTGAATCATCGTTAGTAAAGTAGGTACAGATTGTTACCATCAAAGTTAACGATTGTCTTATCCGCTGATATACATACTTTTCAAGTTTCTATAACTTAACTAAAAATATCTTCTAAAGAGGCCTCTATTCGTCTGCAGCTTTTTCGCTCGCACGTTTGTTTATTATTGACGATATAAAATTACTGAGTATTATCGTCAATAATGTACAAACGTGCGAGCGAGAAAGCAGGAAGACGAATAGAGGCACCTTAAATCTTCTGGTCAAGTAATTTTTTTTAGAAGTCACGCAGTTTTCTCTTTTTAACCGACTCCCAAAAAAGAGAATGTTCTCAATTCGACTGTTTTTTTAATGTTTGTTACTTACCTCAGAACTTTCGACTGGGTGAACAGATTTTGATGTTTCTTTTTTTGATATTTGAAAGATGGTTCTTCCCGTGTGGTCCCATTTCAATTTGGTCCGGTTCTGACATTTTTATGAAGTCAGTTTTTTTTATTATCTGTAAATTCAGGAGAGGGAAAAATATCAAAATGGGATATGGCCCGAACACCACGGCACTCGAATACGAGCGCACACGCTATTTGCTGTCGATCTATAAATTCAATTGGCATCTATAATTACATCTCCCATATAAATAAAATCAAACCGTTTTGTACCGATTTATTGGGACCACAAGGCTTGTTATTTTCGCGTGCGTTCATAAATTTCAATTTGAGAGAGCCACACGAAATTACATGTTTAGGGCTCAGCAACTAAAGTGATTTACTGGCTTTATGTGATCGGGTATTTTGGCGCCTTAACTGGTGAGATCTATAGGTATAGTCAGCTACAGTATATTATATTATCATTATATTATTACTATAACAATATTTGTATGTACAAACATAATATTTCTTAAATGTCACGATTATTAGAAACATTGAAACTAACAACAACATTAAAAAAAGAAAAAAGAATTTTTGAAACACATTGAAATTAAGCACTTTTAACTTTGTGTCTACCTATGACCACGGTTCAAAAATAATATAAAATACACGTGATAAAATCTTTTTTTTTTTTCACTCGAATTACTAAGTCCGCGTTTGACCACCAACTCGCCTGTTTGTAAGCGACGATGTGGTCGAAGATGAAGCACGCAGACTTATAAGATACCTATACACTCTCGCCTTGAAAAGGCCCAAATTATATCTCTCAGGAAACAAGGAAGCCGGCAAGTTGTTCCAATCCTTGGCCGTACGGATTAGAAACTTTTTTATTTTTTATTTATCGCAGTAACCATGTTCCGAAACGGTACAAAAAATTCGATATATTCCACGGTTCACTTTTGAAAGTTTTTTAGGACTGAAAATCGATCTAGCCAAGCCTCATAATATCTGTAAAAACTCACTTTACCTATGTAAGTTTTCTCAAGCACACGCTTGCGAATCCTGGTACTGATAAAAAGGTTAGTATAATTTTTATGCTGAAATCCAAACTCTGAAGACACAGTTTCTATGCCGTTTAAAGGCCTGTAGGATTGCGCATAACCATTCAAAACGAATCTGTAGTTACTAAGTGAAATGACAGTATTCAACACTTGTATACAATCTAAGTAAGTAAATAAATAAATACATATAACTTTTATGCCATAGCAAAACCTATATATTTAGTACGCTTAGAAATAGTGACCATAATAAGTGTAAATTATCGTGAAGGACATTTAGTGGTTCAGAATAAGAATAGTTTTTTTACCGACTTCCAAAAAGGAGGAGGTTATTAATTAGCACGTTTTTTTTATGTTTGTTACCTCCGAACTTTTGACTGGGTGAACCGATTTTGATGATTCTTTTTTTATTTGAATGCTGGTGCTTCCCGCATGGTCTCATTTCAATGTGGTCCAGCTGTGATGAAGTAGGTTTTTATATTGATAATTATTATTTCACACACACATACATCATCAGCCAATTAACGTCCACTGTTGGACAAGGCCTCCCTCACAGAGGGGTGTAATTATTATTTATCTCGTTTGAATTGTAACCTTTGCATGTGATTGTACTAAAACATGGTTGCCAATTGAATTAATTAATTTAACACCAGCTATTATTGACAATTTATTGCCATTTGAAAGGTGAACTAAAGCCTTAAGTGTAAAGTGTTTATTGCTTCTTACAGCACGAGACCACGATTTTGTGTTGAAATTGACTGATTATTTCTAAATTTAAATACCTACCACATGACAGGATATCACTTAGAAGTAAATGCATAAATATAAATACATATATTATATATGTATAAATATTATAGTCGATATATAAAAAATATTATGTTGATGTTATCTGAACGTAAGTAAACGAGTATAATTTAAATAGCTCTATTTTAATGCGCGATCGGGACTGCCTCGCTTAGACTTTACAGCCGAATTAAAAAGCATTTTATGACGTCATAAAGCTGATAGCACCTTATTGAGGTGGTATGCTTGCTTTATGGAGGAATAGACGTCATAATTATTATTACTCGTAATAATGGGTAGGTACGGGCGAGGTGTGATTAAACTTTTACGGAAGAGAAATGGATTCCATGTGAATTTTTTAGATGAACAAGTTGAGTAATAATAGTAGGAGAAGGTGGGGGAAAGTCTTCGTACGGTTTCCACTTTTTTTATGAATTAATTTTACCTTAAATTTATAGCCTACACTATCTGAGATTCATATAAAAAAATGTCAGATGATTTCATCTGATGTTTCAACCATAATTATGAAGCAAGACCGTTGCTTCGTTAAGGTTTTATTTTAACTGTATGAATGTGCCACGCTTACGACGGGTAACGATCTTCCCCTAATAGTAATAATCTTTATTTGGCATAAGGAAAAAGTACAAACAAATAATTATTGAATCCACTGGCTCCAAACTAGTAAAAAAACTGTGTTTTGAAAGCCAGTGGCTTTTCCCAATGTTTATGTATTAATACTAGGTATACTAGGTAATAGGAGTACTTTTTTTTATTTTATGATGCTGGGTGACGAGATGAGCAAAGCCGCTCGCCTGATGGCTCTTCACGCTTGCCCATAACAGCTCAACGCCACTCAGTAGGCCTAGCACGGGCCGTGGACAGATTGTCTTTCCACCGTTTTTATCCCGCTAGAAAGAGACAAACGTATCCATATTCTAGCTCTGTCGCGTCTACGCGCGGATAAAAACTACTGAAGTGAGAATTTTTTCTTACCCTTCTCTTTTCTGTGATAAAAACGGTGGAAAGACACTTTTTCCACGGCCCGTGCTAGGCCTACAGAATTATAAACTTCAACAGTTCAAAACCCTGGATGGCAATGCACTGCGCTCGTCACCCCGAGATACAAGATGTCAAATCTCTGTGTGCCCTGTAATTTCGCTGGAAACATTGTCCTTCAATCCGGAACACAGTAGTGTTTGCACACTACTGCTTGGCGGTTAAATTACTGGCAAAGGTGTGGTACTTCCCCAGGCGGACCCCTGCAAAAGAGTCTTACCACTACAAACTTATTAAATTTATGTACTTATTTAATTTACGTTATTTTATTTTTTAATTTTCATATAACTAACAGCTTCTTTAAAAACATTAGATTTGATTAAAATATACGGCTAATTAAAAGTTTTCACAAATACGAAACTGTGTTTGTAAATTTGTACATGGTAGATGGATGTGTACGAAACAACAAAGCAAAAGGAAAAAAATAAGCTAACAATAAAAAAAACATATCATAATAGCTTACATTAAAACATATTCGAACATATTCTACTATACTACTATAGTATACGCATTATCATTTGAGTCGTCGGGTCAGTCTTTATAGAATAACATGTAGTTTTTTTTTTTGTTATTTTTTCAAGTTTTTTTTTTATTTCCTCTATTATCCTATCCGTACAACAGGTTATCCTTTAAAATATCAACACGAAAATTGCCTTAAACCTTTGCAATGTTATTTACCGGTACATGGCTTAGACTTGACTTTAATTTACTTAACATGACTTTGACTAAGACTAGATAGACGATTTCTTATAATTTTAAATAATTATCGACTACCTACACTAATAAAATCTAATTTCCGTAACACTGGCTAAATATAAAAGATGTTAGGAGCCAAAATTGTAATGAAAATAAAAAAGCTCTAAAATCGAACATAGTTAAAACTAACTGTTGTAATAGCTCACAATGTTAGAAACCATGTACAAACTGACACCGGCTAAATAGACAAAATGGTAGGAGCCAAAATTTTAATTAAAAAAATATTTTGCACTGAAAACGAACAACAGTTTTTTAAATCAAATATCAACTAAATCAAATAATTTATTTTAACTAATAATAATATCCAAACAAATACAAATTAACAGGTTAGGTATACCTCAGGTTTATACAATGTATCAAATTAACACGTCTTGCCCATTCCTGCATCATTAGCTCGGCAAGTCGGCGCCTACACCACAAAGATCATAAAACGTCTCGCATTAAAGAGGGCGCTTTCCAATTTATTTTTTCCCCACTGCAAACTGCAGGACCCGAAAGTTACGATGTCTGAGCCCTGTCTCTCTGATGCTATGTTATTTGGGGTGTGGGAAACGCGTTTACAAGTTGTAGACTTTTTTGTTTGGCTGCATTCTTCGATATACCCGTAGGTGGGTCGTATTCTAGGTGCAATTTCAACCAATTGTTTTTTAAATAGGGCAAGTGCCTTTATTTACTTGGCAACAAGCTAACAATACCATACAAACACAGTGAGACTGCCCATAGATCGTTCTAAATACAAGCCATTACCACGCTGAATGGCAATACATAAGCGTTGAGCCAGAAACAAGCCAGTATAAGGTAGTCATTGGGTCTAACAATCTACAGTAGCTAAAAACCAGAGATCAGAAAAACAAGGAAGATTTTTGTCTTAGCACAATTATCGTTTGTATTCAAACGTCTCAGTGTTTCTTAATATTTTTTCACTATACCGCTAAACTGCTAAACGCAAAAACTGTAAGGACGGAACACTTACAAATTTTTCACTCACAAATTAGACAAAAACTGCCTATGCGCACACTAAGAAACTTGAAGCGACACCAATGAACCAAGGAACAGTCTACATGCAAAAAAAGACGGAGAGGCCGTCTGCAGGGTAGTTCGACTAAAAGAGGAGGAGGTTCGATTTAGGTCAGATGTGTCTCTTCACACCCGCCACGCCACATTGTTAAAAAATATTAAGCTCTACAACTTACCCATAACACGGTAAATACGTGGTGCTCAGTTTTCTCAATAACCTACAGTTTGGTCACGGTGTCTGGCCTCTATCATATTTTTATTATACTTACATATATTTTGGAGCGATTGGCGATGCACCTTTTAATGATTTGAACATTTTTAACAATCAAAACTATAATTTAGTGGCAGTGGTAGCGTGAAGTAACTGTAAGTTTTTTAATTTAGTGAACAAATAGAAATTGTTTTTTTAAACCCCCGTTAAAAGTGTTTCAATAATCTTCAATTGGGCTAAACATAGTTTTTTGAATCAAACACTAAGAACACTATCGATCAATAGTGATATGATTATTGACGGCATATTAACCGTGGTACATTTGTGGAAGGAGCTTTTTTTATTACAAAATAGGCTTGCGCTTGGGCGCCAACTCGCCTAATGCTAAGCGACGATGCGGCCTACGCTGGATCACGCTTGCCTAGAAGAAATCGATTCACTCTTGACTTGAAGACACCCAGATTGTCGGAGCTCCCGATATTTCGGCGTAGCTAATACGTTTACGGGAAGACATCATGTTAACTATAAGTTTAACGTGTCTCTTTTTGCGTTAGGGGTTATAAATAACTTCTTATAGTATGTATACCAAAAAGGTTTCTATAGACGATCTGCTAGGTAGATGAGTTAATACTAGTGTTTTTTAACACAAATGAAAACATCAGTAAACATTGAGCGTGCCAATTTTATTAGCAAATCGTACCCTATGCAACTCTACTTCCGCTCGTAAAATCACATTTTTACACAACCAATATTTTCTCTCATTTATTTGATACCGATATAAAAGCTGTATACTTTTGGCGTCGCATTCCATACGTTATAAAATTGTGTTTTTGGTGTCACATTTCCCGATATCGGTAATTTTACTTTGATTTCCCCGTAGGCGGTATAGAATAAGTACTCATAAAACATCCCCTTACCATAACTTCACCCCACAGCACGGGACTTATGTCTCGAGTCTATGGTAACACCATCTGATGGTTTATTGGGTAGGGAGAAATGGCAACACCGAGCTGGTTTTGTGATGTCTCTTCTCTTGGATGGATTGTATTTAGATGATTTATCAAATCATCAAACTTTACTCTTTTGAAATAACTTTTTATTCCTTTCAAGGCATTTTATAGTTTTGTTTAGAGTCAAGGCTGAGAATACGGCACGCCGTTTTCTCGTGCATTTAATGTTTTTTTAATTTAAAATTTTATACTGAGTCTACTTTAAAAAATGTTCTTCAGTCATATTACGAAGTAAATATTTCAAAATATTAAGTACACATTTTTTATTTGTAATTTTTTATGAGTTGTCAATATTTTCATTCTGCACACAACCGGTTGCACCATGTTACTTTATCAATAACAATCATCGAAGTTTCAGTTAAAGTAACGGTTAGGCAAAAAAATTGTTGCACCATCTAATAATAACTGTCTGAAAAAAGATGGTACAACCCACCCTAAAGTCTCTACTTTGGTTAATTTAAAGCTGTTTTCACACTTCCCACGACCCGACCAGTCAACAATCAGCGCCGTTCACTACGATACGTCAAAGTTGAACATGGACGATGAAAATGACTCCAAAACCACGCCCTAAGTGCACTTAATTGACAAGAACATGAGATAAAGGTGGGTTCACATGGTGTCATTCGTCAGTGGATCAACTTTTTTTATTTTGCCTCGTGCGAGGCATTTGGCGTCGCACTCTAATGTATTTGCCTGTGTCAAGCATTGCAAGGAATTCAAATTTTATTAATATCATGAAAAAAATATAGTCAGAGTCAAGTCAAGTAAGCCACGGTCAAGTCCAAGTTATTCCCTAGTAACAACATGAAAATACATGTTTCACTTTATTATAACTCAGGAAATTTCACGAATATTGAATAAACAATAATCTACCCTTTATACACATTAGCACTCGAAAATACTCAAGTTTATAAAAATAATAGCTTGACATGTTTTGAGGTTTCAACAAAAATACCCTTATTAAGCTTGTTCTGGCCGTCGCGTCCGTCTGTCTGTGTGTCCGTCCGTCATTTATACAAATTTTAAAGAACCTTCTAAGTGCATGAAAATTTGTTAAACGCAACTACTGTTTTAAAATAGTTATAACTTTTTTATGCCATAGGTGGCAAACAAGCAAACGGGCCGCCTGATGGTAAGCGATTACCGTCGCCTATGGATACCTGCAACACCAGGGGCATCACAGATACGTTGCCGACCCTTAAAGACTCTATTAACATCCCTTTTGAAGAACCCCATATAAATATAAATAATATTAAATAAGCATTTAGGCTTGACTCTCGTATAAGTACGTGAACGAAGTATGTGATGTATGTGTGTATATAAGTATGTGTGTGGGGATGAAATGTTTGTTTTCACTGAACCTTCAAGTGAGAGGTTTCTTTGAATATGTCTCATAAAATGAAGGTAATTTAAGTTTAATAGGTACATAATTTTTTCGTTTTTTAAATGTGTAACTGCCAACTTGCGCGATGATGCGGTCTACGATGGAGTACGCTTGCCTAGAAGAAACCGATTTACTCGTTATTTAAAGACACCCAGGTTGTAACCATCGGGGAACACCCATTCAGACAGTGCAATCCACATACTAGCAGTTCGCACAATAACATAATCGAATTAAATCAAAGCGCTTTCGAAATATCAACCATGAAGCGGTGTAGCCATTTCATGCCCACTCTGGCAGCCCGATAGAAAAATCATCAAGTTGTTAATTCATTCATATGTTCATTCTTCATTATTTTATCAACCTCCAAAATTAACTTAAACCCTGAAGAATAGATTAAAATCCAAAAACAGTGTATTTGCCGGCACTGTTGTCCATTTGCATTAATGACAGTCTTAAGAGAAAATAAGTACTTAAAAGCAGTAAAGTAAAAGCACTGGAAACGTCAAGCCGTCGGCACGATTCGTTAAATATTGATGGATAAGTTTAGTAGGCCGTTAAGGTTTAAAACGAGTCGATTTAAGACTGCTTGCATTGCTTGGCGCTAAGCAAAATGGGAGATACGCCTTCCTTAGCACAGTTATCGTTCTCATTTTTCACGCACACTAAGAAACTTGCAGCAACACCAATAAACTGACTAAGAGCACAGAATACGTACTAAGTCCACATGCAAAAAGGGCGGCTAGGCTAGATTGTCTGCAAGGTGAGTTTAACTACATGCATCAGTACCCTTCGTACAAGATTTGATAGTTTTCGAAAACTTTTTTCGTTTTCGTTTTGATGCATACATTGCTGGGCTGAAAGCTATTCGAAACTATTTTTCGTATTTGAGTGAAGCAACCTATACTGCCGATTACTACCGATTTTAGTTCATCCGCGTTTCCGCTAGAGGCGCTTTACTAAAATGTATGGGACAATACGGAAACGAAAAAAGTTTTCGAAAACTGTCAAATCTTGTACTAAGGGTACTGGCCTGAGCTGAGATACGTTCGCATCAGCGTTGGCAGTTTTTTTTTGTCAAGTCGGGATTTTAGAACTTTTTGAGTGAAAAAGCGGGATTATTTCGTCTAAAGCGGGACATAGTAAAGAAACAAGTTTAATCAGAAGGTTTTAAATATTTATCTTTTTATTTGAGTTCAAATTACGTTTACGTGGCAGTAGATAGCAAAAATAGCCATAGAAAATGTATTTTAATAAAAATATGATATTTTATATCAGATTTACCCTATTGCTGCAAGGACGGTCGAGTTATCCCCGAAAAGCGGGACTGAGTCTGTCCCGTGCGGGACATTTAATTTTAATGTAAAAATCGGGACGTCCCGCCTAAATCGGGACTTCTGGTATCCGCCAACAACCCAACAATATCTTTTTTGTTTGTCTGATGATCTGAGGTGTCAACATAGCTCATTTGCATTTGCTGTAAAACAGAGTCTAAGTCGACACGATTGACCTTTCGACGGGCACCGTTTGTATAATCTTACTTCATATCTAGAATGTGGTAACTAGGGTGGCTAGCGTGAAGGTAAAAGCCTACGTTAGTGGTAATTTGATGGGTTTTGTAAAATGTTTTCTATGTAGCTTCTATTTTCTTGTTAATCTGTATATACGGTGATTCTTTTTAACCGACTTCCATAAAGAAGGAGGTACTCAATTCGACTGATTAAAAAAATGTTTTTACCTCATAAACTTTCGACTGGATGAACCAATTTTGATGATTCTTTTTTTATTTGAACGCTGGTATTTTCCGTGTGGTCCCATTTCAATTTTATCCAGTTCGGATTTTTTTTATGAAGTCAGTTTTTTATATTGGTAATTATTTTCGTCAAAAATGTGACAGTGCCTCATATTTTTAACGAAATAAGCAACGAATACTGGATTTTTACTGGACCCGGGTATGTCCTAAAACTGTGACCAGAACCACCGGAGGATGGGCAGCAGCGTCCTAATAGTACACGGTGAACGTACTGCGATCCCCAAGCCGCCTGCCAAGCGTGGGGATTATGGCAACACCCTTCTCTATGATGGCCTTGTCCAACAGTGGACGTTAATTTGCTGATGATGTATGTATGTATGTACTGGATTTTTGGTGTTCTGATTCCATCAAATAGAAAAATCTATTACAAAAGCCGTTTTTCGTAAAACTCCAGGTGTTTGATAGTAGATTTCGTTAAATTACTGACATAAAATAAACAATTTTAATGTTATATGGATTGCTTGTTTTATAATAACAGCAAGGAAGGATTAAGTTTTTGCATTTTCGGGCATAAAAGCATAAAAACTTAAAATTGAACGATGGATTTTGTAATACAGCTAGGTAAGCTAGGTTTCAAACACAGGTAACATTGACATTGACAAATGCTCACCAACAGATAACTGTCAGTTGGATTTAAAACTTGCACTTGAAATTGATATCGAGCTGCGAACCAAGAAGGACTCTATTACAATCCTCAAATATCTTAATAATACTGATTTCATTTCAGAGATTGAAGCCCAGTCTTTCAGGAGATATTTGAACACGAGCGATATTTTTTTTCAAGGCATATCTTCTTTGTTTTTCTGATCTAAGCTCATGCCAGGAAGGATTAAAACCTTTGTTGTTCAACCTCCTCGTGGAAGTTAAAACTCTTGTAACATTTCGTCAGGCTATTGTGCAACGCTTAGCAAGTTTGAGCAATGTTAACATTTCGTACCTACCTACTCAATGTGGTTACTTAACGTGGTTTTGTTAATTAGTCATTTACTTGCGTTTTATTTAATTATCTTTTGAAATGGACTGCATGTATTTTTGATATTTATTTTTTTACATTGCTAATTAGGGTTTGTATCGTAATTTTAACGGAATTTCAATGACTTTTAAAAGCTTTCTATCGTTTGATTCAGATTCAGATTATTTATTGCTTCCATACAGCACAAAGGTGGTAAATAAAACATTAAAACTAGTACTTAGTTCATATGGACCCCGTCGGACACAGCACAGTAGGAGTGAGGAGGACAGCTAGCTATACAAAACTTTTTAATTCATATTTTCATTTAAATATTCAACTATTGAATAATAAGCTTTTCCATTCAGAAGCTGCTTTAGCTTACGTACAAAGTTAACTTTATTTTCTATATTTTTTACGTCATCGGATAGCTTGTTGTAAATATTTATTGTAAATATTATATAGATACTTTCTAGACGTTTGAACACAGTTGTTGCAATTAAAACTAAAATACCTATCTTTGAAAAATTTCGGGGAAAAAAAGTTTAGGATGAAAAAAAGTTCACGTAGATGTGCGTACAGTCCGGCCGTTGAAAAAATGCATCTGACAGTTGCAATAACATTGTAAAAAAATTTGAATGCGAACATTTTCTTTTAAAATATTAAGGAGCAGGTATACCTACCTACTAGCTATCATCTACAATCTTACGTTCAAGAAGCTAGTAAATATTTTCAGCTTTTAACAATGTTATGGCATCTGTCACACGCATTCTCTAAGCTGCCGCACTTTAGTGATACAGAAATCAGAAATTGTTTAGTGTCAACTGTGTCAAACATAAATCTCCTAATAAATACCAACTACGAAATAACTTGGTTTAGATTATAAGCAGAACTATCATACGTAGGTAAGGTTGAAAAATTGTATAGACATCAAAATTTGCACCAATACATGCATTAAAATTCGTTTTTGAAGTCGGTTAAAATTAGTTCTCTTACTTTTTTTATAGGGCACGTGCTTATATATATATATATTTATGATACTGAGTGACGAGACGAGCAAAGCCGCTCGCTTGATGGCTCTTTACGCTTGCCCATAACAGCTCAACGCCACTCAGAATTTTGAATTTCAACAGTTGAAAACCCTAGAAGGCAATGCCCAGCGCTCGTCACCCCGAGATATAAGATGTCAAATCTCTGTGTGCCCTATAATTTCGCTGGAAACATTGTCCTTCAATCCGGAACACAGTGTTTGCACACTACTGCTTGGCGGTTGAATAACTATATTATCTAAACACAATACAAGTTAACACTAACACTACAAAAACAGACTGCCCATAGACCGTTGAAGGTCTAAAGACAATCCAAATGCTTAAGCCCACTATCAGTTGGCACCGTACCTGAATGGCAATGCTTATGCGTTGAACCAGAAACACGACAGCATTTTGGTCACGCGTGCATTAACTTAGCTGTTAAATAGGCGCTCTGAAAGATTTTTGAAAATGAGGTGAACGCCCGGTCCCCAAGGGCCCAATGTCTCGACCCCAAACGGCTCAAACATGTAACACTTAGCATATTTGCGCCGCTTGTGCTGCTCTCCCGAATTGGCAGCCGCACCAGCCCTACTCTGTGTCTCAGGAAGATGTGACGGCATCAAAGTATCGACAAGTTGCAGCCCATACAATAGAACTAAACTTAAATCACTTCAGGGGCCTTACCCCTAGCTTCACTTTTGCGAGCCAACTTTTAGTAGGTACCTGATAGGTACCTAAAATTAACCAACTCATTTAAGCTGCATCGTTTAAAAGCGTCTAACTTGAATGAACGAAAATCCGTTTTACTATGCGTGTGTGCGTGAAAATAACAAACATTGGCGGCTATCAAATAACTACCGCTTATCGTAGTTGATGGTACCGTTTAGACAAATAACACCTATGCGGGTCAACTTTTCGAGCTAGGGGTAAGGCCCCAGTACGGACCACTTTTAAGTTTTCGTAAAAGAACAGGGTTTTATTTAATTAAGTAAACAAAGTATTCTAATTAAATTGGTAATTGTATGTGGTAAATGTGAACGACATCAATATTTATGTGCCTTTCGAATCGCACAGTGGGCCGACGACGTCGCGGCCTGACAAAAATGCTTTTAAAACGTATCCATTGTAACCGCTATGTGCCGCCGTTTTAACTTTCGAATGGTTTTGATACTTTGTATTATCTTTAGTCATGATTATGTTTCTGCAACAATTTTTAGATATTCTTTCATGTTTTTAAAATAGGTTAATAATAGCAGTAAGTATGTGCCAATTGTCACAACAAAATCAAACTTATTTATCTAAACGTCCACGCAATCGGGCTACCTGTTTAGTCATTGATTTAAAATAGAACTATAGATGAATGGTCGCGACTGTCGTACATGTTCTAGCTAACAATTGTAAAAAAGCCTTTACAAGACTAAATATATAAGTATAATTATTATATAATCTTGAATGCACGACTAAGCAGTTTGTCTCGCCTGATCAAAACATGAGTGTGAACCTCCACCCACTTTTGAAGCATCATATGACTATAAGTCATAGTATTTTATTAATAACAAAAAATAGTTACACATGAAAATAAAAAAAATATTAATTAATTAAGTAAATCATGTTTGTAGGTACAATTATAGTACCTACCACTATGCTTAAAATAAAATTATAATGTTATTAAAATAAAATTCGTAAATAATTCAAAATAAAAATAACAACTTAAATTACTTTTATTTTTGTCATGTCATCAAATTTATAGAATGCCTGTTCGACAAGCCAATTTTTTTTTTTTTTTTTTTGAACGATTCTCTCGATGGGGCACTTATCACCTCTTCCGGTAGCCTATTGTAAATGAGCAGCGCAGACAGTCACGCCAATAAATCTAGTAAAAAAAAATTACACGCACTGCTAAGATTTGAAACTTGATCAAATGCTTACCAGATTTTAATTTAGCTACCAGGATATCATAAAATATTACCTTATGCATTAGCAAATGATTGTTGCCCGTTTGGACTGCCCCATCCAAACTAAATGGATGGGTATTGTAATGGGCGAGAAGATATAAATGTATTGTAATTGTAATTTAAAGAATATGAATTTTGTAATGTAATTTAATTTTAATTAGGATTTAATTATGTAGTTATAATTTTGATACTCTTTTATTGTAAACATGTGATTATGGATGTTATCTTTCCGAAATAAAATTATAAATAAATAAAGAAAAATTATCACTTTTCTGATGCTGTCAGTTCAAAATATGAAACGTTATTCCAAAAATGTAAGTTAATAAACATTTGTATGAACTTAAACCTTTATATTGATCAAGTATCAAAACTATCCGGCCCACCTGTCGATCCCTTGGTCAACACAGGCGATGATGTGGACAAAAAACGCGGACGACCGCACCGGGGCGCCGACAAAGTGACGAATACATAACTTTTGAGAGGCCCTTACACCACTGTGCGGCGATTAACAGCCAATAACGCTGGGTTTTGTCGAATTGACGTAAATTACATGTCGGGCTTTTTGATATTTTTGACCAGATTTCAAGGATAACTAACCACTGGGCAAGCCCGTGAACTCAATTCCTGGAAATGTTTTTATTGATTTGAAAAAGCTCAGTTTTGTACCTACCAACTTTGACAACCAAAAAAATATATATACTCTTGTTAGTTTTGATGACTCTGAAATTAGGATACATGTATGTTTGCTAGTTATGACGCTTTGAAATTCAGACGTTTTCCCAAGAATGCTTCATTTTGCCTTAAAAGTGCATTTTATACAACACAAAGTAATTCTACCCTCAGCTACCTCAGTTCTTGATACGTCACCGTTTTTGTGACAAACCTGTCTATCAAGTTTCTCTATTCCAGCATAACTTAGCGCTTGCTTGAATTGATTCAGATGTGTGTGTGTGGTTTCCTTACAATCTTTAGACCAACCGCTGATTGAAGAATCGAGGCGGCGCGAAGACATCACGGCTTACAAAGTAAACTGTGTTGGTAGTTAGTGTTAGGCTATTACCATAATTACGAGTATATAATCATTTGTATCTAATATTAATATGAACCAGAATGTAAAAGTATTTATGTTCTGTGGTGACGAGCATCTGTTGACTGTTGACAGATAAAATATTAATGACGTTTCAAACGGTAACATTGACTTTGACAGATACTCATCACCAAGAGATAATTGTCAGTTGGATTTAAAACTGGCAATGGATATCGAACGGTAAAGCAAATAGGACATTATTGTAATCACACTCATATAATATATGTGAAAGTTTGGATGGATGGATGTATGGATGGATGGATGTTTGTAACTCAATCACGCAGAAACGGCTGGATAGATTTGGATGAAATTTGGAATATACTTGCTTATGTCCTGGATTAACACATAGGCTACTTTTCATCATCATCATTATCACCGATTTTCATCACCACGCGGGTGAAACCGCGGGGCGCAGCTAGTAATTAATATATGTCAGTTGATACGTACATGCGTAAATCCCATATCTTACACCCCATAATCTTCTTCATAAACAGACATCTAACCCTTTATTATAATCACCACGAAACCCATTATTAAACTCGTCAGACCCCCGATAACAGCGTCAATTACAACAGATTTGTCTATAACAATAACAAGGAGGCATTCATGATTTGTCCATAACAATAACATGGAGATATTGTTCATAATATCGTAGACAACACAGCCCGGCAGCTTATCTGTAGAGTTGGACATATGAATGAACCATAATTTTGTAGGGGATGCTGTCAGTTTTGTTTAAGAACTGCGTTGGTGGCTCCGCTCATTGAACTGTACTTAAGTTGGTCACTCTACCTGCATCGTAGGGTCAGAGTCCCCTTGATATGCCAGCTTGTAATGTGCGATTTCACAGCCCACCCTAGCTTTCTGGGACAAACGGTAAGAGACAGCGGGGAGAAATTTCTATTTATCCCAAAAAAATATATTTGCATGTTCTCTTATTTTAGTAGGTGAAGATAGATAAATAAACTCTTTATTGTTCACACCACAAATTACATATTACACGATAAAACGGCTTAAATTTTTTATTGGGATAAAAAGCAGCCAATGCAAAGTTTATCCAGAATATCCAACCGTTACGGGGTTCAGTGCACAAACTTACCCACTATAATTCCCTTTGATAACATTAGTGCGAATATGTAAATTAAAAATGCACTATTTATGAGACATAAATAATGTTAATTTGAAGGAGAGAGATAAACGCCGTGAAGCCAATAGGCTTGCGTGTGACAGCAATTTCGCCTGATCTTAAGCGACGATGCGGTCTACGACAGAGCTCGCTTGCCTAGAAGAAACCGATACAACCGTTTAGAAGATTAAGAAGACACCCAGATTGTAACTATCGGGAACACCCATTCAGGTAGCGCATTACTCAACTTACAGCAATTTGCACAATAAGAGTGGAATCAAATCGCTTCGTACGAGTAGTAAAGTGGTAAAAGCCCTCTACGGCTTATGCTTTAGACCACTGATGAGGTATGCATCGACACGTCCCACCCGCTACCTAACACAAGTGTGTATTTTAAATAGCCCCACGAAACAACCCTGTTTATGTTTACATGCGAATATTAGAAAACACATCTATGAATGCATGGACATGCACGAAACCAGGAACAAGATTCTGCAACGTGTTAGTGGGGAAGGTTGTCGACTTGTCGCAAATATTTTGCTAGGAAAATACCACAGAATTCTCCCTATTACATACTGTCTCTATGAAAAGTACATAAAATGTAACTATTTAAATGATCTTGATAAAGATCTAAGGGGGAAGCTTATGTTCAGCAGTGGCGTCTTCTGGCTGATGATTATGATGATTTAAAGGAACTTGTATTCTGTTTTTTATTCTATAATTAATAGGCTTGCGTTTGATTGCCACATGATGTGGTCTACGATGGATCACGCTTACCTAGAAAAAACCGATTCACTCGTGATTTGGAGACACCCATATAGTAACTATCGAGGAACACCCATTCAGGCAGTGCATGCCACAGACTAGCAGTTCACACAATAAAAGTGAAAACAAAGCGCATTCTGCGGGTTTTTGGAATATCAAACCTAAAGCGGTGTCGCCTTTCCGTGCCCACTCTGGCAGTCCAATAGAAAAATGGATAGGAGCGAATTACATCATGCAAATCCGATGCAAACACTCTCCGAAATGTATCCGAAAAAAACCCGATAGCTTAGCAACTTAAGCACCGATGCTCAAGACTAAGAAGCTTAGACTAGACTAAGGATAAGGATTGCACCTACTTTAAGTATTGAGGAGTAGATCGGAGTGAATAATTTTTATTAATGGGTTTTAGGTCCGCATATGGTCGCCTGAATTCACAAGTTGGTGCATTTCATCAACAATAAAAAAAAATATTTTTTTTAATAATTAAAATATCACTCCACAGACACCGGGGTCCGTGACTTTTGTTATAATTTACTACTATTTTGTTAACTTTAACGAATTTACTTTACACAATACAGGGAGAGGAAGTTAGTTATTCTTAATCTAAGGTTAAAACAATTTAGTCATGTTATTACTAGTTTATGTGTATACCGCGAGCAGACCAGCGACCCGCAAGCAGCACCCGATCACGAGTATGACTCATGTGCCAGCCATCGCCCTCCTCAACCATATATGAGGGAAGAGAGCGACCCGACACACGACGCCGCCGCAAGAAGGTGCCTTCGATGGTGAGCATGAATGCTCGAGGCATACACACAATCCTTATTTCTAAACGCTTTTTTTACATTTCAAATCCTATTCAATTTTTTACCTTGCTAACAATTACAATTTAAAGGATGCAGTCTTTTTCAAGCTCAAAATTCACCATTATTACCTTACATTAGACTTGTCATAAAGCCAACAAATCGGCTTTTAAATCAGCTCTTCTCTAATTACACATCTCTCATCAATAACCCATCGTAATATACATCACAAAATCAATTATTTCCTTCCCGTTATCTCGAGCGGTGCAAGGAGCCGTCGGTCCGTATGAGTTACTTGCTTAGGAATATAAATTAAATAATGTAGTGAGCTTGCCTTGGCTCTACCTCCCTAACTCCCTATTGAATTTACTATGCAAATTTACTTCATAGTATAGAAACGGATATGAATGGCGTTCAAGAAAAGAGATCTATGATCAGCAGTCTATCACGGGCTATCACGGGGTGCCATAGTATTTAGATGTAGACTATTTTCAACAGGATATCTATTTTATAAATTAATTAATCTCGAAAATAATTATTGACGTGTATGATGATACAGTTATGTACACTGTAGTTGATGAGACCACAAATTAATGTAGACAATCGCAATTATTTTAAAACTGGCCGACCAACCTTTATGAGTATGTATTAATAGTATCAAATAATGTTCTATAGATTGAATCTTGATGACGTTAGAATCAGATTTAAGGTGATACGTTTCATGTTTAGCGGGAAATTCATATTTCAAGCAGTTTTATTTGTCCTTGTAGCTAGGCCAGGTAATTATTGTGAAATGACACAGTGTTGCGGTGTGCAGTGTGCGAAAATTGTTGGTTATTCTTTATATTATCATGTACAGTTATTAATCAGTAACTCACCATATTACTTACATTTGTCAATAAACCGTTTGAAACAGTTTTTTTTTTTATAGACAAATGTATGTAATAATGTGCATTAGAGATAAATTGCTTTACGTTAGTTTGTAATAATAATCAATTTTCGTAAACATCATGATCGTTTACAATAATTACCCGGCCTAGCTACATGAACAAAGAAACTGATTGTAAATTTGAATTTCCCGCTATACGTGAAACGTATCACCTTAAACTACACATTCTTCTTTTCACTCTTCTTCTTCTTTGTCTTGCCCCTGGTCCCAGTTCATCTGGGATCGGGCCTCCTCGTTGCTCGGCGCCAGGACGCTCGGTCCTGGGCTCCTCAAATCCTTTTGTATATTGGCCCACCACGTGGCTGGGCGTCTGCCTCTGCCTCTGAGTTTGTTTGGGATGTTAAAAATATCCTTTATTTCACAGATTGTTTTACTCCTAGGCTGGTATCATTCGAGAGTAACAATATAATCATAAACTCTCGCGTAGCTGTTGTTTGATTCCAGTACCTGCGATATTAGTTAGGTAGATCATTCCTTTATTGTTCATACTATAAACACACCATCATCGTCACTAATTATCATTGGGATGACGTCAGTGCAACGGGGACAGATACAATACCGCATGCGCAAGAATACTATCATTGACATATCAGCGCGGTGCTTGAAGAACGCAATGTCAGCGAGACGTCAGCGTAGTAGCAAAGGCCCTACACATAGTGACCGCTGCCTTTCCAACTATAAACAAATGTAGATTATTGTTGTATCATGAGTAACTGTGGTTAGTAATGAAACTTCGTACCTCTATTACTGAATCTGAATATACTGCCAGATACAAATCTTAATGGTTATTAGATGTCTAAACTATATCTAAACCTTAAGTGTTAATATTTCTTCCTCCATCACGCTTAAGCATTTTTAATTGTTTTGTTCGGTAGGGTATACTTCCAATTTGGTCCCATTGTCACCAAATCAGGATCTGATGATGGGATCTTAGGGAAATCAAGGGCAACCCTCAAATTTTATAGGCACTTATTACGTTTTTTTTAATATATTTTTGGGGTCTGTTTTTAATGTGATCCACTGGTTTTAATTCAGTTTTATTTTAACAGAAGTTAACATTCATTTTAGTGGTTTTTTTTGTGCAACTTTCAGAAAGAACTTTAATCTTCTGTATTATTTGATTTGTTTCAAATCCACCAAAGCACTACATCATCTGAATATGAATTAGACGATTTTATACCTTATTCTACAGAATTCTCCTAATGCATAGCGTCAAACTGCTTCAAAAGTCAACTAATAAAAACCATTGCTATCGAAAGGTGTCTAGACATGACGTTTATTAATTTCATCCTATTTAAAAGGATATAGCGTGATAACCTTAAAAGCGCTAAAAATAACAACACCCCGATAAGAGAGCCCTTAAAATGGGCCGGCGTATTGTCCAAAGTAATCCTATTTCTTTATTTTAGAGTTTAGACTTTAACAAGAATGTTTTAAGTTTCAATCTCAACTGATTCATAATATCGGTTTAAAAGTTTGTCCATCAAACATTTCACAACAGGTTGAGTATAGATGTAAATGAAAACAGTAAATCAACTTGGCACAGTTCCAAATAATCGGAATTATTGGAATGCGAAAGGGACTCTACCTCTCGTTTCTATTGTATCTCGTAAATCGTAGGATAATCGGACAAATAGAATCTTTGAGAAAATCCTAAGACGATTGCAAATGAACGGATATTTGAAATTTAAGACAGATTTTCGCAATCATTCGAGCTATTTAGACTGCCCGGTAACTCAGTTGGTAGCAAACCTGCTTTCTGCGTTTGGGGGCGTGGGTTCGATTCCCACGTAGGACAAACATTAATGTGATTAGCATTTGTGTTTTTCTATATCTGGGTGATAATAAATATATTTAAAAATATATATATTATATGTATGTATATCAGTCTCTGGCAGCCGTAGTACAAGCTTTGATTAGTTTGGGGTCACTTAGCTGGGACCGTGTGTGCAAAAATGTCCCGAATATTTATTTATTTTTAGGATTAATTCAGCCTATTTTAGGCAAGTTGCGAATAACTGATTGAATAATCTGAACGTTATGTACATTAGCATCCAAAGCAACACAGAGTTATGAAAGTCATACAGTGGTCGGCCAAGATAAATGTACGAGCCTGGAGGAAATGAGGCGAACTGAATTTGTGACTTTTTTATTGTGCCTGTGGTTGTAGATTTTCGAAATTACACACTTTTCCGATAGCCTAATAAATGTCAAATTACACACTTGTCCGATAGCCTAATAAATGTCAAATTACACACTTGTCCGATAGCCTAATAAATGTCAAATTACACACTTGTCCGATAGCCTAATAAATGTCAAATCCATTTCCGAGATTTGTTTACATAGTTAAATGCAAAATTAATAAAGAGTATTTTTTACATTTACGTAAACCGTTGGTTCTCACTCATAATTGATGTCAATTCAATACAAACCAATTCAAAATTTCAGAACCGGCAGGATTCGAACCTGGGCCATCTGGATTTACCTCCCGAACTAAAGACGTGTGTTTAGAAAGAAAGAAAGATTTATTGTATTTATGACAGTAACAAAAGATACATAAACATTACGAGTTAAAAAAACAACAAAGTAGACGGAGAGAAGTAGGCGGGCGTGCTATGAGGCTATATGGTGAAGGCATCTTCAAGGCTAGAGTAAATAGATTTCTTTAGATCAACGTGTTCTATTCTCGGCCACACTATCGCTTACCATCAGGCGAGGTGGTGGCCAAACGTAGATCTATCTATATAAAAAAAAAAGTTTCTATCACAAGGCGTTTCCAATATCAGCGTAGAGTCATTTGTCGCGAGACAATTTACTGTTATTACCTAGCAACAGGCTCATATTTGTCAAAGGTGTTTAACATAGATCTTTACTCTCACCCAGTGACAACAGACCCCTACTCCTCCACACAAAATTCCATTCGGCAGTTCCATTTATATTGGCTGTGTTATTGTTGTATATCTTGTCATTTGGACAGTGTCAAGTAAATAGATAAAGAGATTTGGAAAGTAAATCATAGAGGTTGTTAAAAGCATCCTCGGGATGATAGAGTTAGCACTTTTACTTTGAAGGGCCTGCACAAAGTGCGTACATTTGAACATTTCAGAAGATATATAATTATCAATTAAAAAAACCGTCTTCTAAATTAGTAAATACCCAATTTCGTTTACTTACCAATGACATATTTTTCCAGTTGTATTGATTAGAAAACCAAACTATTAAACCGACTTTGATGAAATTTCTATAGAACCATTCTGAAGGTATATTCTTATATCTTTCAAGTTTAAATAATAATAAATTAAATCGGTTTATAAATAACGGAGTTCAGAGGTAACGAACATACCTAAAAAAAACAGCCGAATTGAGAACCCTCCATTATTCGAAGTCTTTTAATAAAAAGACTATGTTACGAAAAATCTAAGAAATATAAGCACTCGAGAATAACATAAAAAAGTTCAGCAAAAGGCAAGTTCTGGTAAGAATGTTCATAGGGCTGTTGATAGGGACTTTAAAGGTCAGCAACGTATCTGTGATGCCCCTGGTATTACAGATATCAATAGGTGAAAGTGGTCGCTTACCATCACGCGGGCCGTTAGCTTGTTTGCCACCTATGGCATTAAGAATCATATTATATGGTACAAACAAGTTTTCATAAATGACAATAGAATAAAAAAAAAGGAGCTCAATTTTTATCTGTGGAAACTAGTAAAAATGCGCTAACGAGATAGTGAACGCTTATATAGGCTCATGGTAGAGCTATTTCTATAAGCTGCCTTTTTCTGATAAAAAATCACTCGAAATACAAAACGAGTAAAACATAAAGAGTTTTATTTTTTCATACTTGGCAATGGCGAATGTACAAAACGTGGGAAGCTAAAATCCTCTCATAGGGCCGTTCAAGTATTACGTAAGTAGATTTATTACAACTATTTACCCTATTGATAATCTACATAACGTAGTTTAGGGCCCTCTCAAAATTAAAATTAAATCTACAAATACACAGTTCTCTTTTGTGGATTTATTGACACTTGTAATAGATTCGCAAATCGAATCACAAATAGTGCCGCTGTCATCGTGAATGCAATAAACTCTCGCCGACTCCTGCGCAGTCAAAACAAACGGCACGTGTGCGCTTCTGCACATTTTACGAGTATTGTCGCATACTCGATTTAGAAAGGATCGAGGGATCGAGTCGATTTGTAATGTCATTGATGGTTTACTGTTGTTTTGTTGTCTGAGACAAAACTTTTGTTTGTGGACAAAATTCTCCATCAAGACGGTGTATGTACCTTATTTTAGTTGGCGAGGCATGTGAGGACACCAAAAGATATTATTTCTGTGGTAGTTCCTACATAGGTCACACAAAGCGCACCATAGCAGAACGGACCAAAGAACATATGGTGGCCTTCGATTAAATAAAAACAAAGATGCCACAATGACGCGCTAATCGCGGCAATACTCAATCTGGCTGGACTTCATACGCAGCCGGATTGGATCCACAGTCATGCGATAGTTGCACAAGCTGTAACACACCGTAAGAACCGTAACAGACACGTCAACTTGGCTGACGAACCACCGTCTGACCAACGGGAGGGAAAGATAAAATTGTCTCTTTCTCTCGGGAGAGAAATAATAAATGCGATTCAAACATAATCGCCGTCTCGCTTGCTCAACGACGAGTTTTGACGATTTTGTGCAAATCGAACAGACATTAGAGAACTGAGCCGTAAATGTAAAAGTATACGGTTGTTTACGGTAAAATAGTTTTGTTTCGATATAAATTGTATACAGCTATGTTTATATGTATATGAAACTGCGGATGTTTATTGACTACAGTTTTCTACGCGTTGTGACTTCAAAAATCGCCAGACAGAAGTCATTTGCTTGACTAGTGCAGAACATTTGCTTGAAGCGGGATCCGGTCACTGGTTCGAGCTCTATGATCCGAAGGTCCTCTCCACTGAACGAAATTATTTTACTAAAATGGTTCGTGAAGCGGTCGACGTTAGAAAACATCACAATCTCGACCGGGAAGATGGTTTTCAGTGTACAAGTGTACAAACCACGGGTGTAGGTACTTATACGTAGGGCATTTACATGTTGTGGTAGTACGGAACTCTTAGTGCGTTAGCTTGGCTCGCACTTGACCGATGTATTTTGCGTAGAGCTAAAAGGCTGAACAACAGATAATTTTTTCAAAAAAAAAATTGCCCACTCGGGATTATACGAGGGATATCAATGAAATTCTAATAAATAAAACCTTTGAATGAGATAGAGCACGTGCTATTCTAGAGCAAAATCAGCTGACTCGATTCATTCATCAAAAATACAAGCACTCTTCACACAGACGGTATGTAATTTGACCCTTCTGTTATGTCTAGAAGTTTTGATAAACTGTGTGAGTCATTTGCTATTCGATACTTTTTGAATGAGTGTTCTTATCCTTATGTTTACTCAATAACAGTGACCGTATGGTTTCTAAGTATTTTAGTTTACAAGTATTAGTTAAAATTAATTTACAAACAGTCTTGCTTAGTCTTTGGTGAGCACATAATTGCAATCACTCACATCAAAAGTATAAAATATCTGATCATCGTCAAATGACTGAACATATTTTCTTGAATCATCAGCTAAGTAAACTCTCGATCAAGTCAACTTTTAAACAAAAAAAAACCTAATCAAAATTGGCTAAGCCGCTTAGGAGCTAACGATGCCAGTGCCACAGACACACATCTGTGTGTCTGTCGTCTGTCTCTCTCTAAATTCTCAAGTTATCTAACTTGAGAATTTAGAGAGAGAGCATTGAACAGAATACAATTCAAAGAGCCGGAGCCGCGGCGGAGGCTGCAGAAGACGCCAAGCGGCGCAAGTATGGATCACTTTCAGGTGAATATATACGAGGGGTGATCCCCCAAAAAAGTCCTCAACCGCGGCCATCACGTCGCTATCATCGTCAAATTTCTTGCCTCGGAGGTGTTCCTTGAGTCGTGGAAAGAGATAGAAGTCACTGGGGGCTAGATCTGGTGAATAGGGGGGGTGTTCCACCAGCTCAAAGCCCTCTTCCTGAATGGCAGCCATGGCAATTGCAGCTTTGTGAACCGGTGCGTTGTCTTGATGGAACAGTACTCCAGCCCGCAGTTTGCCTCGCCTTTTCTCCTTAATAGCCTCCCGCAATCTTCTTATTTGTTCTGCATAGTAGGACCCTGTAATAGTGGCCCCCTTTTCCAAGTAGTCCACCATGATTATTCCTTCGGCGTCCCAAAAAACAGACGCCATAACCTTCCCTGCTGAGCTTGACACTTTGAATTTCTTCGGCGTCGGTTCATCGGATCGTTTCCATGTCACCGATTGTTGTTTTGTTTCAGGATCAAAATGGTGGATCCAGGTCTCGTCCATGGTCACAAAACGTGACAAAAAATTATCCTTGTCTGCCTTGAACTTTTCGAGATTTGCTCTTGACATGTCGACTCGTTTCTTCTTTTGCTCGTCGTTTATCATTTTCGGTACCCAACGCGCGGAGACCTTTCTCATATGCAATTCGTTTGCAAGGATTCTTTGAATGCTGCCATATGAGAGCCCTGTGACCTCAGCTACATGCCTGATAGTCACTTTTCGATCTTCCAATACAACTTCTTCAACTTTTTTCACATTTTCTTCAGTGAGGGACGTCGATGGGCGTCCTTCGCGGTGTTCGTCTTCCGTCGATGTTCTTCCCAGCTTAAACTCCTTAGCCCAGCGTGCAACTGTGGAATATGGAGGACAAGAGTCCCCTAATGTTTCCACCAAGTCGCTGTGTATGTCTTTGGTAGACATTTTTTTCAAGCAGAGGTATTTAATGACAGCTCTGATTTCGTGTTTATTCCATTTTGATGTTCACTCCTTGACAGTCCGTATTCAAATGAATGTAGCTCACTTTTTTTTTTTTTTTGATATTGACTTGTAATGTTGGCCTTTTGGCCTCTACAGATGGACCGGACTAGTTAGCGAACGCAGAGTGCGTTCGGCATAACTTGATGGTTTAAGTTTTTGGGCGACTAGCACAAGGGCACCTCGAAGGTACGAACCTCGGCTTGGGCCGTCGCAGGGGGTGGGAATCAGACTTGCCCAGGCACCCCAGAAGGGGTGTGCCCTGGAGCCCTAGCGGTTTGTTGAACTGAATGATTATTTGGAGAGAATCTAACCGATAAAAATGTAGCTCACGGGAATCGTGGCCTATTTATATGATTTTTTTTTCCTGAACTAGTGGGTAACTGAGCAAGTGACTGATATTTTTTTGTATTTTTGTGTGCACTAGAAATAACTGATTATCATTACTTTTGGATCACCCCTCGTATTTGTGCCACTTAGCATCGAAACTTTTGGTCCATGGGGTCCATGTACCAAAAAGTTTTAAAGCAAATTTCGCCACATTTAGTTGACGCCGCTGGTGATAAGAGAGCTGGCTCATCTTAGCGCAGAGAATTTCTTTGGCAATTCAACGCTGGAATGCAGCCAGCGTGCTTGGTACTTGACCACACGGACAACATCTTGTTTTTAATATTTAGTTTAAGTGTATTATTTAAGGCTTTCTTTTTTGCTTCATTTCATATACATTTGTACATAAAAGTATAATATTAATTGAATAAACAGAATGATTGAAACCGATATACGTAGTTCAGCGTCGCAGCTGTGTTGCGGCCTCCAGCGACCAGCACAGAGACCTCATCAAGGTTCCGACTGGCACCAGAAAGGCAGTACGGCCACTATTTTTTATATTGCCAAGGAGCATCAAGATGGCTTCAGCGCTTGTTCGATCAGTTTCTCACATTTTCCACTTGATTTTTTTTATGTCATAGGTGGTAACCAAGCAGACGGGCCACCTGATGGTAGGCAGCCACCGTCGCCTATGGATACTTGTAACACCGGAGGCATCACAAATACGTTGCCGACCCTTTAAGACTCTATTATTCTTGTCTTCTTCTTCTCGTTTTTTTTCGAGACATCTTCTACTTTCTTATTGACTTTTCCCAACCTGCCATTTGACATCTCTCGTCTTTTTTATTAACTTTTTTTAAAGTGGTAACTACTTTAGCCGCGTTGAGTGATTTTTGGTAGGGACAAAACTTATGTGGATTCGCGTCACCAACAGCTAATGTGGTGTATTCGTTTTCACTTGTCGGCGGTCCCCATGGCTGCCTATTTTTTATTTGTTTCTTACCTATTACTGAGCAGGCTAAAACCTTAGGGGCCGTCTTTTGTATTTTACGGTATTATAATACTCAGTAATGTAGTCGAGACTTTGCTAGAGGCTCCTATGGAGTTTTAGAATCGACATGAAAATATACATGTTACCCCATCATATTACTTACCCACACTCGAGCACATTCACGGACACACCATTATTATACATTAACACTTGAAAAAACACAAGTTTATGTAAATAATACAGTGAGACGACACATATTTTTTTCACGTTGGTGCCTAAATTCTTGACGTTTTCGAGATCGAGTTCTATTTTCAAATTTCGTTAGTGGCCTGTAGCGAAAGAATGCATTTACACTAGAGAAAGAAGGTAGAATGAAAGTGATCCTTACAAGACATAGGATATTTTTTATTCCGGAAAAAATGAATGTAAGATATCTGAGGGACTGCACAACGGGTGAAACCGCGGGATGCAGCTTGTACCCACTAATTATAAGCAGAAATAAGTAGAAAATAACCTATTTAGAAACTGGCTCTGACCAGCGTGTGAAATTAAACTGCAATGTAAAGTTTCGTATTGGATAACATGTTGACTGCTAGTAATTTCACTGGGAGATGGTGATATTAATATTATTAGTGTTAGTTGCGCACGCGACTTTATCCTTGCATATACTCAGTTAGGGTTTTTGAAGTGAAAACTTCTTTAGGCGCGTTTAGCACTTTTTGGGTAAACAAAAATAATGGAATCTCGCGCATTGTCACCGAACGCCGTACCGTGTATTTTAAAACAGCGCCATCTCTTGTAGAATATGTGAACCACTACTTAAGTTTTCACTTCTGACGTGCAGTCCTACTTATGACTGAAGTGGTTTTTTTTTGCTATGACAGATGCAATAAAAAGTAAAAGGATGAATGTAAATAATTTTTTTATTAACCCACGACGCAAAAAAAGAGATAAAATAAGTTTAACACCTTTTTTTGTCTATGTGTGTCTGTCTGTGGTATCGTAGCTCCCAAACGGCGAAACCGATTTTGATTTAGTTTGTTTTAGTTTGGAAGGTGAAGATGGAGTTCTTAGCTATGATTTAAGAAAATCTGTTCACCTGTTTGAGATTATCAGCTCTCTTTATTTATTTATTATTTATTGCACTTTCTTCTAAAAGCTAAGTTTTAGAGTATATTATGTAATATACCCTGCATAAAGGGTGCAGCAATGCTTTATATAATGGCTGGTCACAAAACCAGACCACAGACATAAATATATGCATTTAAAATTATCTATCTTATCGGGGGTTTTAAAAATAATTGAAATGAAATTAAATTAAATTAAACAAAAAATTTTTTATGAAAATATATTTGGCGTCTACAAACGTTGTCGGTCATACATTTTTACAAAAGTTTGTTGTTACAGAAATAATACTCCAGGATAAAGAGCCTTTTTACCCAAGCTAGGAATTAACTTGTGTTATGGCGTAATAATACCCTCCGCCGGACAATATACAAATACAATCATGATTTAATAACATTATATTATTAGACAAAAAAAAGAATAAATAGAATATGAGATTACTAAATGTGAGGAGAAAAAAAATAATTGGAACATATAATATGTTTGGTACACAATGATTAGGAATCGGGTAAATGGGAGGGTCGAGGAACGTGTAAAGTGTAAATGAAATTGGTGTGTGTGTTTGTGTGCGGGTGCATGTGTGTGTGTGATAGAGAGAGAGAGGGGGGGGGGGGTGTTGTTCAAAAAATTCAATTTATACTAATTATTTTTAATTTTTATTTATGTATGCTAACGGTCTCGGTGTAATCTAATCGGGATTCGGTGCGAACGCATCACGCAGAACGCCTAAATCAGATTTGATACCTCTAGTCGAACTTACCCTTGTTGCCCTTTTTTGCATGTGGACTATTAGTTAGTTAATTACTTTTATTAGTATTGCTAAAATGACTTATTAATTTTGCGTTAATCGGTTCAGCAGTATGATGAAAAAACTGGGTGAAAACAGACGTTTGAACACGAACGAAAGCTTGTAAAAAGAAACCAATGACAAACGATAATTATGAAGAGTATACTTTATGCGTCAGTTTTCTCAGCACAGCCCATCTCTCTCGCACATGGGGCGTGTCCCCGCATGATTATAATGATTATAATTAAAGACTCAAGGGTCGTTTTACCTTTACATTATGGTCTGGGGTTTCCTTAGTAACGGTTATTTTATCTATGACTGTGGCCTTTTGTGCTGACTTCCTTTATTTCTTTCGTTATTTTTGTGTTAACATATAAAATGTTTTAATTGCTGATTGCACTTTATAAAAATTCCGTACAAAAGGATAACAAAAAAATATTATATAAAATAATACAATTATACTATAAATATTGAAGTAATCTGCGCATTAGTCTATATTTGTTGCAAGCTAAATGAGACATTGAACAATGAACAAAGCCAAATAAGCAAAAAAAATGCTTTGCCGTGTGTGAATGACCGTTTTCTATGGGACGTTGATATTTTTTCGCAATTTACGGTTTAGTCCTATAGTAGAAAGTGGTTATAATGATGGGTATTTATGGACCGATTTCGGCTTAGCAAGGTTTCGGCGTAATTTGTAATATCATACTGCTTTTATGATAACCATGATGAGTACGCATAATTTGGGATATGGTTTAGTTCACAATTGTCAACACAGGTCCTTACTTAAAAACGTTACTCAAGTTGATCTATACTCTAAAATGCTCTCTCAACTTCTCGCTGACGGCAATCGTCACACGCGAAAACGAGACGTAGCATATTTAAGCGTTTGTCAACTTGAGTAACGTTTTTAAGTAAGGCCCTTTATGACTATACTCTGTTTTGTGTATCTCAATAAATAAATAAATAACCCTGGCTAGACAGTTGTAATTTTATTTTTTTCTTATTTGGCTCGTCAAAACTGATCCTAAACTCGAGTAGTTTACTAGTAGTCGATACTATAATTGACCCGGGTATGTCCTAAAACTGCGACCAGAACCACCGGAGGATGGGCAGCAGCGTCCTAATAGTACACGGTGAACGTACTGCGATCTCCAAGCCGCCTGCCAAGCGTGGGGATTATGGCAACAACCCTCTCTATTAGGGAGGCCTTGTCCAACAGTGGACGTTAATTGGCTGATGATGATACTACAATTAGTAGGTTAACATCGACTTTAAAGATTTGTTTACAAGTGACGTTAAGGTTTTTAAACTTGCTTACTGAGGATCCCGTCGAGGGTTTCTTTCCTAGGAGTGTTCCATAATGTTCAAGTCATGTGCAGGAATGTACAATCTACTATTTGCAACAATAGTGTTTAAATTCCGCGCCACAATGCAGCAGTTATTAAGGCGAGCTGATGTTTCGGCTGCGCGGATGGATAGGGTTGTCAAAAAACATACTACGGTAAGGCCTTAGGGTGTTTTTAGTGTCATACGAATTTAGTCACGCTGGAAAGATGGGCCCGCGTGGTGTGCGTGGTGTGCGCTTACGCATTTAATTTTTCCAACCCCACGCCCCGCGTGCCTAAACCATGCATTATACACACCTGTAAAAAAGGTGCATTACTTTTAGCAAATCCGCAAGACATTAAAAATGCTCTTATTCGGAAACATATTATAAGAAACATTAAATTAGCATATTTTTAGAAATATGCTTTGTCTCGCTTTTGCGTGGAATCAATACTTCTAGAGGGAAGTTAATAGAGCATAGAGTATATGTCATAAAGGTAACTATTTCATAACTAGATAATATTTTCGAACGTTTCTTATGAGAGGAATACATGTTTTTATTATTATTTAAGAGAGTGTCTTTATATTTTTCTTAGATCTTTGTCATTTTTGTTTTATTTTATTTTTGATAATGGTTTTTAATGAGTTTTTTATCTATGTATTTTTGATTATAATTTTTTAGCTCTAGATGATTAATAGCATCTCTAACAAAATTCTTAGATTGTTGTCATTTTTATATTTTTATTGTGGTTTTTAATATTTTTTTAATTTATGTTTTTTTGATTATTATTTTTAGCGCTGGATGATTAATAGCATCTCTAAGAAGACTCTTGTCGTTATATAACAAACAAAAATTGTGGGATTTTAAATGGTTTCAGGAGGTTCAGCAATTCATTCTGTTTTTTTTAATGTATGTGCACTGATTACCAAGTTGCCGACCAAGGTTGCCACCTGTCCTAATTCTGCCGGGACAGTCCGATTATTTTGATGATATTGTCCCGCGTCCCGATAACCTACAATTTTAACCCGATTTTTAGCATGCGATGATCGCTCAATTCGTTCAGACTCACAGCAAAATTATATAATTATATTGATAATTATAGATGACTGTCACTATCCACATTCTTATTAGTACTTTGCCAATTGCATCCAACCATTACCAAAATAAATTTAATAATACCTGGTGGTGTTTTTTTTATCAAGCTGGATGAAACTTAGAAAATGCTTTGCAAAATGGGGTAGGTACTGAACCCCCATTTGTGCTTTTTACATTATTTTTAGATGTTTAATAAAGTATTAAATAAATATCAAAAACAACCCTGGCGCGTGACAACCCTGGATGTAAGAATAGTGCATTTCGAGTAAAGCACAGTAGCGCGTTATCGGCCGTCAACAGACTACGCGAGTCATAGCATGTCGCAGTCAAACTGGGAATTGGGTGCTTCGCAAAATAACCGGATGGAGGAACAACTTGTAATTTTTAACCCCCGATGCAAAAAGAGGGATGTTATAAGTTTAAATTGTGTATCTGTGTCTGTCTGTTTCATCGTGGCTCCCAAACAGCTTAACCATCATCATCATCAGCCAGAAGATGTCCACTGCTGAACATAGGCCTTCCCCTTTAACCTCCACACTGAATGACATTCTGCCATCTGTATCCACTGCATGCCCGCGACTCTCAAAATGTCGTCGGTCCATCTAGTGGGAGGCCTGCCTACGCTGCGTCTTTCGGTTCGTGGTCTCCACTCAAGAACCTTTCTTCCCCATTGGTCATCAGTTCTTCGAGCGATATGGCCGGCTTAACCGTTTAAGTTTTTTTTTTGTTTGCTTTAAAAGTGACTTGATTGAGAGTGGGATGATTCAGCTGTTTAAAGATTAACAGCTCTTTTAACGGGAATAAAAAAAAAACAATCTTAATGCCACAATATTATTTTCACATTATTGTGGAAACAGATTGAAAATAAACTAAAAAAAATATATCTGCTATTATATATGAAAAAATCAACACAAAATTTGCTTTAAAACCCATACAATATTATTCTAAAAATAATGCCTTATCGGTTTTTTATACGTACTCAAAGATTGTATGTCTTATATATGTGAAAAATTAGCGAGCATGATAACTGTCGCGGAAACCGGGTTCTTAAAATTTTAAAATATATTTTATTATACTTGTAAATGTTACAGCCTATTCAAAAATTTGGCGGTCGGCAGTATTCGAACCCGCGCCATACGGAATTACCTACGCCCCGCCGTTTTTTTTAATCTCTACATAGTCTATGCATATAATAAAAACGTATGGAGATAAAGAGCGAGATATTAAAAAAAAACACAGCAAACTTATAATAAGCAGCTTTTGAGCTTTTTGTCCGTTTGTTTGTTTGTTTGTCCACGCACACCTGAACCACTGGACGGACTTAAATGCGGTTTTCACGAATATGGTTAGCTATGACCAGATTGAAGTATAGGCTATGTTATTTTGCGCAAGGAAGGGAGGAGAAAAGGCTTGAAAGTTTATAAAAAAATCTATGCGTACGAAGTCGCGGGCAACAGTACTAGTCTACACTAATATTATAAAGAGGAAAGATTTGTACCTATTTTTGTATGTTTGTAATGAATAGGCTCCGAAACTACTGAACCGATTTGAAAAATTCTTTCACTGTTGGGAAGCTACACTATCCCCGGGTGACATAGGCTATATTATATTTTGTAGCGAGGCCGAAGGCCGAGCTTACACTCGTGCGAAGCCGGGGCGGACGGCTAGTATAGAATAAAGTAGCTTACCGCGTTTGTCTGTCTGTGTATCCACTAACTCCTCCTAAACCACGCAACGGATTTTGATGTGGTTTTTACCATCAGTTAGATAATTTTTCACGGAAGGTTTTTATATTTTCTTCTTAATATATAAAATTCTTCTGTACATGTTTTTGTCACCTAACTCTTCCTAAACGTCTGAACCGATTTGGATGAAATTTTGTAGATATGTATATTTCAATGGGTTCCTGGATGGTTTGAAAACACAATTGGTCAGGACGACATCTGCCGGGTCCGCCAGTATTATAATCACACTAATATCATAATATTATGTGAAAGTTTGGATGGATGGATGGATGCATAGATTTGTGTTACTCAATCACGCAGAAACGGCTGGGTAGATTTGGATGAAATTTGGAATATACATTGCTTATGTCCTGGATTAACACATAAGTTACTTTTCATCATCATCATCATCGATTTTCATCACCACGCAGGTGCAACCACGGGGCGCAGCAAGCAAACATACCCGTGCGAAGCCGGAGCGGGTCAATAGATGAATATAAAAAATACTTTCGAAATATACTTGTGTCTACTCGTTAACATTTTATAATATTCCACCAGTAAAATATACAAAAAAAAAAAAAAAAAAAAAAGTTCTTGTCAACTGATGTTGGCAAGAAATTTGTGGCCGTTATTTTTTCAGATTTAGCGGCTTTGGAGGCTTTTTCTGCCCACCAGTCGCTTGATTTTTTCTGGATTCTTACGAGGTATTGTTTGTAGAGCTGGGGAAAGTCTCTACAGCTTTTTTTCGTATTTCCTAAAATATCTTAGTTTTTGACAGATTTCGGCTCATTAGTGTTTTTTTTGTTTCCATGACAACGCCGTCCGACGAGGGCGGCGAGTCGGCGCACATCGAGCGACGTCACCGCCTGACGTCTCGCGCACGTCACTAGATAGGAATTCTAAGCTTTGAGATAAGCCTTTATTTTATTATCATGTCATCTTCCACCCCTTTTAGGCGAAATGCGACATCTGAATTTAATTTTGTGTCGCAGCAGAACTTGATTCAGTGCCCGGAGTGTCCCCAGGTCCGTTATTTCAAAGGCCAAAAAGGTCTCAAAATTCACCATACAAGGTGCCACAAAATTATTAATCTTTCGGCTCCAATCTCAGGCTCATACGTACCGACTAGCAGTCCCACGAGTGCTGCTACTCCTTCCAAACCTTTTTGGGAGGTTCTAAGCTCGTATAAAAATTCTTTCCCGATTTTAAAACGCATCCCGCGTGGTGCACGTGTTTCGGTTGCTCTTTGTTTATCATCCGCAATAAGGAATGCAATTTCCATAAATTCTAAGCACGCCTGGGAACATCTCCTCACTTTTCCTTACAGTGTGCTTTACGTACATTTCGATCCTTTCAACAAAAAATCCCTTACTACTAGAGTAAAGGAAAACTGCGTAAAGTACAGAGTATTGGAAGAGAACCCTTTAGACCTTGTGAATGGTATTCCGCCAAAAAATCGGAATAAGCTGAATTCCAAAAAAACTGACGTTTCGGCTACTTTTAAAATAGTAGAGAACAAAATTAGTGATGGCGATATCAAAGGCGCCGCACGTGTCTTGTTCTCTAGTGACACAATCGCTCCCTATACACCAGTTACGGTTCAGTCACTACGTGACAAACATCCACCTGCAGCGGCAAATCTCCACCTCCCTGATCCACCACAACCAGATGACGTTGCTATTGAAACCACATGCCAGGAGATTGCAGCGGCTGTCACATCTTTTCAGAGTGGCTCAGCTGGAGGCCTAGATGGTCTGACGCCTCAACATCTAAAAGATCTTCTATCTTCTAGTTGTGGTGAGGCCAGTGAGACCCTCTTAAGAGACCTAACAGCTTTGGTAAATCTCATGTTATCTGGTCGGGTCAGTGATGACGTCATTGAAATTTTGTATGGCGCTAATTTATGCGCACTTGTCAAAAAAGACGGTGGTATCAGACCTATTGCGGTCGGCACCACATATCGACGCCTCGCGGCCAAGGCAGGCTGTAGGAAAAAGGTCGCTCTTTTGAGTAGCCTTTTCCAACCGATACAGCTTGGTTTTGGTTCGCGAGGTGGATGTGAGGCTGCTGTTCATTCTGTCCGAACTTTTATCGATCAAAATTGCGGTGAGGTACTGCTAAAGGTGGATGTCAAAAACGCTTTTAATTCGGTCGATCGCGGTGCCCTGTTGACACAAGTAAAAGATAAAATTCCTGACCTTTTCAATTTTCTCTGGCAATGCTACGGCAGTCCTACCAAATTGACATACCAAAACAATGTTTTGTTATCATCCGTCGGTTGTCAACAGGGTGATCCTTTCGGTCCCGCCATTTTCAGCCTAGCAATTCACCCAATTATTCAACGTCTCCAGTCCAAACTTAATGTTTGGTACTTGGATGACGGAACCATAGGAGGCGACGTAGACACTGTTCTAAGTGATTTGCAAATTCTCATAGACGAATTTCGTCTTATTGGTTTGGAACTAAATTTTTCAAAATGCGAACTTTTTGTTTGCGATTCATGTCCGAATAAAGAGTCGGTTATTCAAAAATTCAATGATATAGCTCCCAATATAAAATCATTAGACAGGTGTTCTCTCCGACTCTTGGGTTCGCCGATATTAGATGAGTCTTTTTCACCTTTTGTTGAAGAAAAAATTCAAAATTTTATGAGTGCTTCCGACAGGTTACTCAAAATAAACGCCCATATGGCGTTTACAATTATCAGATACTGTTTGTTTGTTCCTAAATTTATGTACGCTTTACGATGTAGTCCACTGTGGAAACACGGTGAGCTCCTTTCGAGCTTAGACAATGTCGTAAAGGAAACTCTAATATCGGTTTTGAATGTTGATTTGAATGACAGGACATGGTCACAAGCCTCACTACCGATAAGGTTAGGAGGCTTAGGGATCCGCCAAATTTCAAGTGTTGCATTACCGGCGTTCTTGTCCTCATTTCATAGTACTCATAATTTAATAGAAAAAATCCTTGCACCCTCTTTAGGCCCTTCCGATGTAGTTGTATCTCATTCGAAAGAGGCAATGAATGCTTGGAGGCTGGCGTGTCCAAATACCGATTTTCCCAGGAAGTTGTCTTCCCAGAGTCTGTGGGATCGGCCGATCTGCGAACTAGCACGGAAATCGCTCTTAGATACGTGTTCTAGTATTGCAGATCGTGCTCGTATTCTTGCAGTCTCTGTTTGGGAATCGGGACTTTGGTTGCAAGCCATGCCCTCTTTTAATACCGGTAGCATTTTAGACCCAACCGCATTTCGTCTAGCTGTCAGCTTACGCTTGGGTGCAAGGTGCTGTGAGGCTCACCGCTGTCAGTGTGGTACTGCAGTTGACCAGCTCGGTCACCATGGTCTCTCTTGCTCGAGAAGCGCTGGTCGTATTGGCCGACACGCCAGCCTGAACGACATCATACGCAGGGCTTTTTCCACCGCCAATGTCGCAGCTGTGCTCGAACCGAGCGGTCTTGCGCGTGACGATGGAAGGAGGCCTGATGGTATGACACTTGTTCCCTGGAAGTTGGGGCGGCCCCTTGTATGGGACGCGACTTGTGTCGATACTTTGGCACCGTCACATCTTCCTGAGACACAGGGTAGGGCTGGTGCAGCTGCCAATTCGGCAGAGCAGCACAAGCGGCGCAAATATGCTAACCTCGGCAGTGGTTACATATTTGAGGCGTTTGGTGTCGAGACATTGGGCCCTTGGGGACCGGGAGCTCACCTCATTTTCAAAAATCTTTCAGAGCGTCTGATTAACGCGACGCGTGACCAAAATGCTGGCGTGTATCTGGCTCAACGTATAAGCATTGCCATTCAACGTGGTAATGCCGCCAGCATGCTGGGTACGCTGCCGACTGATAGTGGGTTTGAGCATTTGGATTGTCTTTAGATCTTCAACGGTCTATGGACAGTCTAACTGTTTATTTAGTGTTAGTTTTAGCTAGTATTTTGTTTATTTAATAAAGGTCTTACGATCACGATATAAAAAAAATATACAAAACTTCACAATAAATAACAGTAATACAATACCTATAGATACCTCAGTATTTATTAAGATCTCACCCGTTAATATTAAATTAAACTCGGCCCGCAAATTATTGAGTCTGCTTCGAAGATAATCTGTTTAATACAAGCTAAACTCGGCTCGCATTTAAGTAATAATTAAACGAAGATCAACCGTGTTTAGTGAAGGGACAGTAAGATTGTTAAGTTTCCAGTCTTGTTTTGACAACTTGCTCTCTGGAACAAAGGTTAAGCATTTTGTTTTTATTTATAGGGAAATCGCTCACGTAACATTAAGCTTATTTAACTTATGGCAGCTATATAAATGTAAATTAAAATTGCATTCCCATATAATAAAAACAAATCACAATCCCAATAATAAAAACAAAATGGTTGAAAACCACGTCATGTCCATAACAAGGTTAAACATAAGGTCATCAATTTAACTATAACAAACATACAGTTCACACTTTCTTATTAATAAACTGGCCAAGTGCTCGCACACTGAGGGTTCCGTACCACCAAAAAATACAAAAAGTAGTGCAAAAAGAGAACATTACGCCCAGGCGGTCACCCATTTAAGTACCGACCCCGCCCTACGTTACTTAACTTGGTAATGAACAGAAAATTGACACCGACTTGCACTTGGCCATTATTTATAATTTTTTGTTATACTTTAAAGTATGTACTATAATTATGCCAAGTTTGACGCTTTTACGTATTACCGTTTTTACACTAGAGCAAATACAAAAATGCGTTAAAAATACCTTTATTGTATGGGGTAATTTTTAATTTCAGATTTTATTATTCATTCTTAGCTAATCCGCTATAACGCTACATATTCTGGAAAAAAAAAACAACTGGCTATCTATTACGGGTTCGAAAGATACAGCCGTTTACAGGTAGGACGGACAGACGGACGGACGAACGGACAGACAGACAGATAGTGTAGACTAGATAGTGTAGTGTAGTGTAGACTTATTAATAGGGGTCCCATTTATACCCTTTGGGTACGGAACCCTATAAACAATGGTCAAGATGATGAAAAGGATGTGTTAGGATGAATCGATGAAGAGATCATCTATCTGTTTTTATTAGTAAAAAATTATTTACATGGGTTATTTACGTCTAACAATAAATATAAATATATTGTATTGTAACAATAAAGCGTCAAAACCACCACACAACTTGCGCCTACAAACCTTCTTGTCCTGCAGTCCACATACACTTAATTGAAACAAAAACCACTTTCCCTTTCTACCGTGCATAGGCGCGACAGTCTTGCAAGACTTCGAGGTCCTCCTGCCGTCTCAAGGGTGGTCTAATGTTATGCTGTCCAGCTTTAGGGGACTCTTCCATTATTATTTTTAGCTCATAGGTTCAGCATACGACAAATCTAGTCAATGTTCGATAAACTATATTTATTTCAGTAACTGTACAAAGGTATATCAAATGAAGCAAAAAAAAATTTGCCTTAATTAAGCATTTAAGTTCAATCAAGAACGATCATAATGAATCCTTGGTTCAATTAAATTAGGCGAAAACCTAAAATGTGATTTTCTAGACTTAAAATTATTCAACTTTGTTTATATTTGCAATGCTTAATGAAAACCTTAGATTATTAATTGAAATCCAATCAAGACTATGGTCCCTAAATCCAAATGTTCCCATCACTATCTGCCAGGATTCGATTCCGATGGCTTTGTTCTTGTTCTTTTGACATCCGAGTTGCTAAATTGGGTGTTGCTCGTTTGTGGGTTAATTTAGTGCTGAATGTTGTTAATGTTGATGTAATTTTATTGTGATTTACTAAATTGAAAGGTGGACAAAGAAAGTAGTCTACTTATAAGAACTGAAACTGAAATTCGTTCTCCAATAACAAACGAATAGGTTTTTTTTTGTTATGACTGCTCATTCGTATATTAACTCTGCATCCCGCTGTTTCATCCGCGTAGAGACTTTTTAAGAAACAGGGGCCTAAGAATGCATGTGACTCATGTAAGTATTAAATAAATAGATTAAGTTCCAATTGTCACATACCTTCGTTTACCTTATTACTTGACTTTTTCGCGCTGTGTTTAACCGAGTTGAAATGGAAATCAGTTGTCAATATTATTAGCAAAGTGACTTAACACGTTGGCTCTTATGAAAGCCTGCTATAAAAATACCTGAGTAAATGCAGCGTTAATAAAATATTTACTATTTATTCATTGATGATCAGGCTAAAAACTCATCAACCTGGCAGGCTAATTTGCTGAATAGCATTGGCATTCAGCGTGGTAACGCCGCCAGCAGAAAATGTCTTATAAGTTTTCACAATTACTATATACTAGCTGAATCCCCCGGTGTTATCCGCGATATTCCAGTTTTTAGCATTTTCTGGTGGAAAAGTACCCTATTTTCCTTCCTTATGGTGTACAAAGTTGAATAGTGAAAATTTCACAAGCCGTTTAGACATGAGAAGCAAACAAACAGACACTTATACATTATGGTTCATGGTTTTATTATATGTATAAACCTTACGTGAAAAATCATCTAATTGATGGTGAAAACCGCGTTGCGTGGTTTAGGAGGAGTTAGCGGATATACAGAACAGACAGACAGACGCGGAAAGCGGCTTCATTTTATATTATGTACACATAATAGCGTTTTGGTTTCGGAGGCGTTTCCATACACTGGGATATGCACAAGAATTGCAACGCCAAAATTTTCTTACGAGGAAAGAAAAATACCGACAACAGATAACCTACGCAAATCTTCGATTTTAGTCTCCAAGCGACTACCGCCATACAAATCCATTGAGGTTCGTACACGCACAATGTATGGCCGTAGTCGCTTGGAGACTAAAATCGTCGAACACTGTTTTAAACTATCACGGTTGTTCACTAAAGTTAAATGATTATTTACGGGATATTTACCGTGGTAAGGTTGTGGAAGGAGCTCCCGATATTTCGGCGCAGTTACATGCACCATGTTCACGGGAAGACCATGTTATCGGGAGCTCCTTCCACAACCTTAACACGGTAAATATCCCGTAAATAATCATTTAAATTTAAAATCGTCGAGTATCGAAGATTTGCGTAATGTTTTTGAACGAAAGGCTTTACTCTCCCGAATATACAAAATATTCTACCTTGTTGCATTTTTACCTCGCGACTGTTTTTGAGATTACCATCTCAAAAGTACTTTGTACTTACAATTATACAAGAGTCATACAAATAGAACATTAAATAAGATATTCAAACTTCTCGTAATAATGTTCTCAAGCATTCGATTTAAAATAAGAAACCAAACATAGGCAATTACGTCCTTCTCAGAAGTATGTAAAGTGCCCTCTACACTGTCAATGTAAGCGCAGCCCGTTTTTATGCAAATTTTATATGGGCTTGGTCATATCATTAGCGTTTTATAGTATAACTGTTTTTATTTCCTATGATTTTATCTGTTTTTTTAACCCTTGGTCTTCGCATGAAAAAATCACTTAACTGCTCGCACGGGGTCTCCCGGGATCCAATTTGTTTAGTCTAGTTCACAACGCAGGCATTGTTTATGGTTGACAGGTTAGGCGTTTGACCTCAGCTGACCTGTCGTCAAAGACGAAACACGCCTAGCCTGGCATGGGACCAAACTTCAGACGCAGAATTTAAAAACTATAAAATAAAAAAATAAAAATTTGGGACATTTTTGCACACATGGTCATCTGACCCCAAACTAAGCAAAGCTTGTAATATGGCTGCCAGAGACTGATATACGTACATATATATTTTTAAATACATACTTAAATAGATATTAACACCGAGACATAGAACAAACACAAATGTTCATCACACAAATGTTTGTCCTAGATGGGAATCGAACCCACGCCCCCAAGCACAGAAGTTAGGTTCACTACCAACTGAGCCACCGGGGCAGTCAATTATTTGCGACTCATGCCTTTTGAGTGACTGTAGTTAATTTCTTCAAACGGTTTAGTTCATAATTTGGGTTTTTCGCAACCAGATATATTTTTTTCAGAATAAGAATCATTTATTGTTAAACTGTGTAAGTATAATATAAGTTCTTGAAACACGTCCAGTCTCAATAGCTTTGTCCTATACAGACATACAAGTTTTTTTAACTATATACGAATGGTTTATATCGTAATCTTCATATTTCATCCATGTTTATATTTGGTTTTCAAATCAACCACCATAAAAAACATCTCCATCTATTCGTGCGTTAAGATCGCCGCTTTTCCCCAACATTGTAAAATCTTCATAAAGAAACTCGTCGTATCATAAAGCCTGATTTTAAGTGTATCGACTGTCGACGAGTCACTTAAGGCTAAATGCACATATTTGCCAACATAACGGTGTTGGGTTTCCTACGCGTATCGACAGAGGCAGTGGTTTGATAGTGATGAGAAAAGTATCGATGTAATATCGGTTTCGGTTTTAGTTTCGGTTTAAATTAGTTGATCGCTGAGCATGCGGTGACACTGCGGGGAAATCTATACGAAGCTGTCATGTATTATGCGTTGTCTCAGGGTCTAAATACTTATGTACATATAACCATATCACAAGTCACAAAAATACTTACCTATTTATTATGATAAAAATATCTCTATCCTCTGTTGTTTTTTACCTTTTCACGATTAAACTAAAGTAATATTTATGGACGTCATGCATAAGAACTTTTATTTCGAACAATTTTACGGGAATATTACAAATTATCATCATTATCAGCCTTTTATGTTCCCACTGCAGGGATAGGCCTTCTCTCAGAGAGCGAGGATGGGCATAATCCACCATGCTGGCCCAGTGCATGTTGGTGAATGTCATACCTTTTTGAACTTTTAAGGTTCTTGGCCATACCAGTTTCCTCACGATGTTTTCTGTCATCGAAACTGCCCATAATTTATTAAGGTTCAATAAGTGGTGCAGGGCCAAGGATTGAACCAGGTGCCGTCAGATTGTAAAGCGCATATTCTACCGCTCGGCCACCACCGCTCATCAAGTATAATTATAATCACATATATATAACCTAGCAGATTTTTTTTTTACTTTTCGGTTTCACATTGGTTTCCGACAAGTTTTCCCAACACTAGCAATGAATACGATGTTCAAAAACTGATATGGAGTTAAAGACTGTCTGTAATAAAGACCACACAGAGCTAAGTGCTGAAGGCTTTAGTATTATTAATTTAATTTATTGACTGGGGTTTTGGATAATCACAAAGGAAAATAAAAGACCTTTATTTTGCATGGCCATATAAAATAAGTTAACTTTTTGCGTTGATCGTACCGTACCCGGACGTTGAAAAAAACTACTACTTACATATAGTTTTTTTTTTTTTAGTCAAATACCAAGCTTGCCTATTAAAGTTCTAACGTTGTTTCAAAATTTACTTTTTTTGTTTTATTTCCGTTTTCCTACTAGTTTGAAATATTAAGGCCGTGCTATTTTTTTTTAAATAAAATAAATAAATAAAAATCAGTTCTGACTAACGTGTCCTTAATTATGTGAAACTATTTAAATAGAAAAACATTACTCATCATAGTCGCCAGTTGTATGGGAGCCCCCTTAAATATTAATTTTATTCTATTTTTTAGTATTTGTTGTTATGGCGGCAACGAAAATACATCATCTGTGAAAATTTCATCTGTCTAACTGTCACGGTTCATGAAATACAGCCTGGTGACAGACGGACGGATGGACGGACGGACAGCGGAGCCTTAGTAATAGGGTCCCGTTTAACCCTTTGGGTACGGAACCCTAAATAAAATGTGACTACTTTCCGTGTGTTAAACTTTCGGCGCTTAGTTTAAAAATAGCACAATGACAGGTAGCAAGAAGACCCGTCAGGAAACCATCAGATCTCTTATCTCAAAGCCTTTAAAGTAAACCCTAACATGCTATAATGGTATTCTGTGTTTAAGATCCATTCAATTAATATTCCACTAATTACAGAGCAGATATATCTTGGAGATGATTAAGCTTGTGGGCTAAGTTATAAGAGAATTAATGTGCAGCCTTTTATTGATATTTGTGTACCTATTTACGTAGATAAAATGCAATTTTTCATTGGTATTTGTGTGTGTGCTTTTATAGATAAAGTGCTATTTTTCACTAGATTTTTATTATTATTTGTGTTCCTTTGTACCTTTGTAGATAAAATGATATTTTTATGGATTTTTATAAATCGATACATTATAAATATCGGATGAATTTCAGATATTCCAATGACCTTGCAAGGCATTAAAAAGTACCTACTTACATATTGTATTTTTTGACATATCGTCATTTTGATTATCAGACGATTCGTTCTTATTTTTCTTTTTTCTTTGATTTTATTTATTTAATTTACATATTATAATTTACTTGCCTTTTTTTATATTTTGTAATTATTATCCGAAACTATTTACTTTTTGGACTGACCTACTGATTTATAATCTTATTGTTGGCTTTCCCATGTCCTGGCATTGCTATTGGTTTGATATATATTTATGTAATTATATATGTTTAATAAATAAATTATACAAAATAATCAGACATCAGACAATGAGGTTATATTGTACTATAACCTCATTGACATCAGAGTGACAACTGGAACATACTATCAAGCTAATTACTCAAGGAACGTCTTATTTCTGAACTATATTAAAAAGTATTCTTTTCACGCTTTCCAGTTTTCAATTGAGCCTACATCTTAGGATCGAAATTAAGTATTAAAATTCACAAGCGACCCGAGTTAATACAGGATGTTAAAGTAAATTGTTCCCTGATACCATCAAGTAAGTAATAACTTCTTTGGACCACTCTGTATCATCCAAAAAAAGTGCAAAAAGATTGAATGTGGTACAAAAAAGTTAATTGGTTGTGAATTCTTTGGTATTTGGAATAGTTTGGTTTGGTATGCGTGATACTGAATAAAGGTTAAAAACAATTAAATGTATACTTGGTATAAAAAAAGAATGGATCTTATTAAGAAATAACTTAACAATGATTAGGTTAGGTTAGGTTAGGTTAGACTACACTATTTCCATTCATTTATACTTATTAAAAAAAATATGCCATAGGTGGCAAACAAGCAGACGGGTCGGCTGATGGTAAGCAATCACCGTCGCCTCTGGATACCTGCAACACCAGGGGCTTCACAGATACGTTGCCGACCCTTAAAGACTTTATTAACAGCCCTTTTGAAGAACCCCATATTGTAGTTACTCGGAAATGCCGCAGGAGCTCATTCCACAAATTGCAGGTGTAAGGCAAAAAGGAACGCGTAAAACGCACAGTGTGCGATTTCCAACGGTCTATGATATGTGGATGAACTTTCAGGCGGTAGCGGCTGGTGCGATGATAAAACCGCGATGCCGGCATCAGATCGAAAAGTTCTTCAGAACATTCCCCATTATATGCTCTAACATTGTAAAAATAAATTGTTTATTGTAACAAGTAGATCACAATAAAAACCGACTTAACATAGAACCTCCGCCTTTTTTGAAGTCGGTTATAATAGGCTGAAAGAATACAACTATCGTTTCATATATGTAAGTATAATTTTGAAAGAATTTTCTTTCAACTCCTGACCTTTGAGGAGTTGTACCCTTCATCATCAGCTCGTCCATATGAGATCCATATGAGATGATGAGCTTCAGAAAATATATGAAGAACGTTATAAGTGACTATAAAATTTGAGGACTGCCCTTGATTTCCCTGAGATCCCATCATCAGATCCTGACTTGTGAAACAATGAGACTAAATTGGAAGTATACCCTACCGAACAAAAGAATATTTTTTGAAATCGGTCAACTTTTGGGGGAGATATCGGTGAACATACTCGTATATAAAAAATATATAAACAGTGGAACATAAAATATAAAATAGCTCCAAATAATATTGTAAAAAGCTGAATAAAAATATTATTAAATATAAATAAATAATATCTGGGACATAATGCACACACGGTCATATGATCCCAAACTAAGCAAAGCTTGTAATATAGCTGCCAGAGACTGATATACGTACATATATATTTTTAAATACATACTTAAATAGATAGAACAAACACACATGTTCATCACACAAATATTTGTCCTAGGTGGGAATCGAACCCACGACCCCAAGCGCAGAAAGCAGACTACCAAATGAGCTAACGGGGCTGTCAATTTGAATTACAATATTACTGAAGTACATCGGGTACCTGCTCCAGTCTTCCGTTCAAAAGAATAGCGAAGTGGGACCAAAATTAGAAATATACCCATACTTCCAATTTGGTCCCATGGACGCAAGTCAGGATCAGATGATGAGATTTCAGGGAAATCTAGGGAAACCCTTAAATTTTATAAGCACTTATTACATTTTTCATATATTTTCTAAAGCTGTTTTGTAAAGTATTTGCGTCTGATAACCATCATCTCATATGGATTACAATACAATAAAGTAATTAATGAAGTAATAATATGTTATAATAATATTTTAACGTCAATAATTTAATTCTACAAAAATATATAACAAGCTTTCGAGATCCCAAAAAATACAAAATGGAAATATTTCAATATATCAACAACCTTAATCAAAACAAATAAATCCTGAGAAATTATGTACAAAAAGATATAAAAAATAGATTGGCCCAAAACTGTTGACAACCACTGTCACCATTTAAAATTAATGGCGGTCGGACTTAACTTAGCTACCAAAGCCAGAGGTGGTCCACCCTTTTACACTTAAGAAAAAAAAGTTTTTATAATTATTGTGATACCTTTAAATGCTTCTACCTGTGAAATATATCAGCAATTAAAAACGAAATTCCTTAGGATTTCTCGAAGCTTTTAACGTAAATTATAAAATTAAATCCCGGTAGTTTAACGGGAAGCTATATTTTTATAGTCCGGTTATTATAGCTTTATAGCCTGTGTGGTGTATAAATAATTTTATATCTTCCTTTAATTGGGAATAAATCGTTTAGGTTAATTGATAAAATGTGACATGGTGGTAAAGGTCAATTAAAGTAACCATAGTCAACCAGCATATATTTTGTTATAAAAAAACGGCGGGATTATTTAAAATTATTTAGATGACAACACTTATATACATTTTTATTATTAATACCTATTAATTTTACTGCCATGATTTCAGAATGTTGTGAATCTATTTTGATACATAAAATTATTTAGATGACAACATTTGTATACATTTTTATTATAACCTATAAATTTTATTTGCACGATTTCAGAATGTGGTGAATGTATTGTAAAATTTAAAATTATTTAGATGACAACACCTACTCGTATATCCATTTTTGCTATTACTTATTAATTTTATTGCCATGATTTCAGAATGTTGTGAATCTATTTTGAAATTTCATGAGAGTAGATATCTGCCTACAAACTGCTATGCAGTTTAGCAGAGTTGTATACATAGCATGGACGTTATTCACTGAGAAAAAATAATGCTATTAAAATTTGCAAGCTGAAGTGGCAATTGATACGCCATATCGCTCGAAGAACCGATAAAAACCGATGGATAAGAAAGGTTTTTGAGTAGAGACCACGAGCCGGAAGACGTGGCATAGGTAGGTCACCCACTAGATGGACCGACGACATTGTGAGAGTCGCGGGCGGGGAGGCCTATGTACAGCAGTGGACGTCTTCTGGCTGATGATAATGATGATGATGTATGACTTTGAATCAAAGCGTACCCTATGTACGCAGAAGTTGCTCACAGTATCCAGAGGTCTTTCAGTTCTGACTGGACCCGGGACCCGGGTATGTCCTAAAACTGCGACCAGAACCACCAGAGGATGGGCAGCAGCGTTCTAATAGTACACGGTGAACGTACTGCGATCCCCAAGCCGCCTGCCAAGCGTGGGGATTATGGCAACACCCCTCTCTAAGAGGGAGGCCTTGTCCAACAGTGGACGTTAATTGGCTGATGATGTGTGATGTGATGACTGGATCCCAAACAGATGGTTCTTGTCAACCATACTATCGTTTTTGTTATTTCAATAGCCTCGCGTAGCATCCTTGGTATTTTCATGGTGTAATTATTGTTATACATATATGCTGTCCCACTCCTGAGCAAAGATCTACCATCTCTTTCCAGAACCAAATCTGACGGGTAATCGCACTGTCTGGAAAGAAATGGGGGTGTAATCATTTCAAAAACTTAAGAAATGATTACCAAATGTAGGTATAATTATATGTCATCATCATCATCATTTCAGCCATAGGACGTCCACTGCTGGACATAGTCCTCCGTCATCAATTTCCAAAAGGGCCGGTTGGAAGCGGCCTGCATCCAGCGTATTCCTACGGTCTCTTTTAGGTCGTCTGTCCATCTTGTGAGTGGACGTCCTACGCTGCGCTTACCAGTCCGTGGTCTCCATTCGAGAACCTTCCTGCCCCATCGGCCATCTGTAAGTTTTAATTTTAATTATCTGTAAGTTACTGTAATAATAAAAGCCCTGTTCAATAAATATATTTTTAAGAGTTCTCCCTTAATTCGGTCAAGGAAAAAACATCTATGTACTCTCTATTACGAGTATATACGGTCAGAATGGTCAAAAACAATATCACAGCTATAGAAAAAGGGCCATTAAACTACCTACTTATTATATTGCTATTATAACTCTATGGTCCCTTTTACTAACGGTTACCAACCACCCCAAAACCACGAATTCCCATAAAAAGGTACCCCATTATGAGCATTATGAAGACCCCATAGGTAAGCCATCGTTTTCTGCTCCGATGGACTTAAAATAAAACTTAATCGACCTTAAAGATTGCTGGATATCATTATTGTCGTTAATTTACCATAATATCTTCAAATCTACCTGTTTACCTTTTTCCCATACATTTTTTCTGCACAGGAAGCCCAAATAAATTTAAGCCATAACAGGCTCGATGGCCAATTTACAAGTCCACGCTACTAATATTTCCAAAAAGATACATTATGTGGTGCAGAAAATTTAAAAAAAACGTTTTATCTCATTTTTACTTCGCGCCAAAAACACTCGCGAGCAATGGCGACTTACTCGTATGACGTAATAATCTTAAACAATATGTCACCAGTATTGAGCTTTCTGCGAAATGTCGAAGAAAACGGTGTTTGTTTCCATATCATGACGTCATTCTTCGACGTGGATTGCTGTAGGTACTATGGTAGGTTATTGCTGTAGGTACCTATTTAGATTTATGCATATTTTTTTTATGATACTGGGTGACGAGTCGAGCGAAGTCACTCGCCTGCTGGCTCTTCACGCTTGCCCATAACAGCTCAACGCCACTCAGAATTTTGAACTTCAACAGTTCAAAACCCTGGATGGCAATGCACTGCGCTCGTCACCCCGAGATAGAAGATGTCAAATCTCTGTGTGCCCTGTAATTTCGCTGGAAACATTTCCCTTCAATCCGGAACACAGTAGTGTTTGCACACTACTGCTTGGCGGTTGAATAACTGGCAAAGGTGTGGTACTTCCCCAGGCGGACCCCTGCAAAAGAGTCCTACCACTACAAAATGCATTATCATAATATTATAATTAATATAGGTAATCGATTTTCAATTTAATCGCAAGAGTGTTTTTTTTTAAAGTATGTGTTTCACCTCTAAAGACGGAAAATTAGGGGATAAATTTATGGTTTTAGAAAGCTAATTTAATTTAGTCATATACATATTTAGGTTCTTTAGTTTAAGTATACCTAAGTTTGTTTTTAAAAGCTATTTCCTAATGTTTATAATAATATTATAATTAATATCATTTTAACTTATTTCATTATTTAAAATTATATTTTCGGTGGTTCATTTTAGCACTAGGTATAACAGTATACCTAGTGCCTATTACATATAGGAGGATTTATTTTTATTGTTATAAAAATGAATCACGGTTAAATGCCGCTGGCTATTTGAAATTTTCGCGGAACATCGTATACCAAAATCGTTAACTTGGTCGGCAATAACTCGTAAACTATTTAATTCTAGTAAGTTCTGTTTTGTCTAAAATAATCGAATCCTCGAATATCGATTCTCGCCCTCCCGGAACAATTTAAAACAAATATTTTATTGCGTCTGTCAGCCATTTTGAATTTCAAATCGACAGTTTCATTTTGATTTTAGAACTCAAATAAGAAGTCTCACAAACACATCGACTCTAGCAAAAAGCTTTCCAAACGGTAAACTTTTCTTAAAGTTTTCTTTAAACCAATATTTTCGTTTGGGATCGGTTTAGTTTGACTTTGTACAATAAATACGGGAATCCAGGGAGTTTCCCGGTTAGATGGTGCTTAGCATGCACGATTTATATTAATTTTGTTTTCTGAAAGTTGGCTATATTCAAAGTTCTAGCAGATTAGCAGATTTAGCAGATTCTATCTACCAATTCACACATGTCTACATTATTTGTTGAGATTTGAAATCCGTCATAAAAAAGATAATATAGTACCTAATACATTGTAAATAATATTTCTTATTTTCTATTTTGCAACGTGTTACTAAGTATTTTCAAAAAAAAACACAATTTTGTAACCGACTTCAACTATTTGGACCTTATTTATTTGATTAGTTATTTTTTTAAGGTAAAAAACATAACTCAGATCTCTTTATTCACAAAAAAGACCTGGAAAGTCTGCGTAACTTACTTTTTTTTTCCTTCAAATTATTTATTTCATACGGTATTAATTTATGTTTTAGTGATATAAGTATAGAGAGAAATTTCATTCTAAACTAATTAATTCATATGAAAATTTTGCTACCTAAAATACTTATTAGGTATATTTCAACGAAATTAAGTATAAGGAACCAATTTTGTGCTCATTGTTTCAAGCAATTATATTCTCAAAATTCAAGTACCTAAATTATAAAATACATTTTAAGCCGTAATTACTAAAGATACTTGTACATTTCCAGTCCATTGTTCGGATATCATGTAACTTTTCATTATCCGAGCATAATAGTGATGTGAAACAGGTTTATCGATCTATCAAAGTTGTGCATTAAATCGTGTTTCTAGATATGGCTTGATAAAAGCTGGTCTTATCTCTAGTGAGCATGTTATTTGTCCGATCAAAGTTAAGATAAAGCTAATGAAATGCAATTGCATAACTGGGATGTTTTTTTTTTTACCGGAACGGAATACATTTTTCCGCTCTTTTTTTCCGCAGACCTGCAAGATGTGGAATGTCCTTCCCCAAAGGTCTTCTCACCGAGCTGCAACATGAAGCGTTTCAAAAACCACTACTTCTTCGGGCTGGTTAAGTGTTGCAGGTGTCCATAGGCGGCGGTTTCTGCTTACCATCACGCGGAACGCATACTTGTTTGCCATTCATCTTATACATAAAAAAACGTTAATTTGTAATCTAGGTGTCTTCAAGTCGCAAGTGAATCGTTTCCTTCTAGACAAACGTGCTTTATTGTATCGCATCATCGCTTAATATCATATCAGGCGAGATGGCGATCATTTTTTAAAGAATGGCGGAGAGGAGATCTTTTTTTCAACTCCTTTTCAGGCTGCGCATTCCGTAGACTAGTTATTCGCACAATAAAAGAGGAATCAAAGCGCTCTGTACGGATTTATGGAATATCAACTATAAAGCGGTATCAATTTTTCGTGCCTACTCTGGCAGTCTAATAGAAAAATGGGCTGGAGCGAATTAGATAATGCAGAGCCGATGCACACCAATAGACTAGCAACTTTACACCCATAATCAAGACTAAGAAGCTTAGTCTGAACTAGGGACTCGTTTCTATTAATTTTGATATAATTATGTATGGAATGCACAGATTGGGTTCATATTGTTTAGTGGAATGTATATATATAAAATAGTATACCTACAAATCAGCATGCTATCAAATAAACGTTGTAGTTTTGAAAGCCACTTCTTGCACTAATACTATCTTGGTATCCATTCATTGCAGCGCAACCCCTAACAATTTTGACAGCATAGTACGGACACCGCATGCAAATCGCCCTCGGCTATGAAATATACGACCAATAAATAAACAACGCTAGGGGTGAAATTAAATATTCATTCGGACCAGTGACGGTGACGTCGTCGATAAAATGCTATGATGTATATTTATGCAACTTTTATGCATGACTTTGTATATTTTTCGGTTTGAATGAGGGAAAAATATTAATACTCACGAAGTGCACGTGAACTTAACTTATCATGGGGTTGTACAAATTAAAGATAGAATGATAAACTTTTTACTGTTGACAACATTACAAAAATTATATAAATACGATATGCCCAGTTAATGTGAACCTAAATCTTTTACAAAAAAATTATATCATTATCAAGCCATGATATGTTACTCTAAGTATTATGCACAAAATAAACAAGTACAGAAAGCTGGCGTCAGCTGACCTTGCTTTTAATAACCTACGCGCAAACGTAGTGCTAGGGTTAGCATAGCAACAATAACGTTCCGTAAAAGTTTAGATTTGGAAGTTCCAATTAATAACATTTATCAGGTATAGGTATATGTTATAAGGTATATGCCTAATAAATCCTCATTCTTCAATAAAGTTTTTTCGCAATATGACAATGGCTAAAGTCATTAAAATTATAACAATTATTGTCACACAAAACGATAATAAACGTGAAAGACGTGTATAGTAAAAAGCCGCGGGCACTCGCGACTTGCGTTCGATCATCGACAAGTACGTTACATCCATGGTTCGATCGACTTGATTCGAGATCACTGTACACACGCGTCTTTGTGTGCGTGCGCCTGTTAATGCTCGTTGTATGGAGCCAGTCTTCTGTGCCTATTTATTTTGTGCATTAGTTATTATGATTTGACCTCCTTATAATAGTAGATAAAAATAAAAATGTATGTTGTTTTGGTACCTATATACGTATACCGAATCAATGCACATACAGATAACTTCAAACTTTACTCATGCACATTTTCCACCTACAACTCCCTTTCCAACCAAAATTATTTGAATTTTCTCGAACACTTTTAGAAGGACCAAATCATTTTTTTGAAATATTTTATTATTATCGACAAATCCATAATGATTAGCAGTAACGCCCATCACTAGTCACGTTCAATATCGTAATAGGCAGTCTAAAGAGTGAGGCGACTTGTACAACATCACCAAATTAGCCGGCCGGTGTGCAATAGCCCTTAGGCTGGTGTAGGGTTGCCAAGTTATAAATCTACTATAAAGTTATAAATTTCGATGGGATACCTTTTTCTACTGGTTTATCATAATTTTATTTAACTTGGAACAATTTGTTTGTAAATATTGTGTTATGTAAGACACCTTCAAATTTCAATCAAGCTGAAAGAAAAATTATGTCAATAGCGTTGAAAGGTAGACACTGGAACTTTCTCATAGAAAATATAAAAAAATAGTTGCCATCACGAAATTTTTAACACGTCATGTTTTTATTGTCATGAGAACTTTTTAGTGATCCTCAATCATCAATCAATGCTCATTTTCACGTCATAGCGACGTATGTGAAGTCTAACGCTAATCTTTGCGTTATAACGATGTGCGAAAAAATCATAGCGACAATTTAGCTACATACATCACGCTAATATTCGTAACGTTTGTGAAGTCTTCGTGATAAATTAGTTACATAGGTACACCCCGACGTAACGCTAACCTTCGCGTCATAGCTACATAAGTCTTTACGGAAATTTGGCAATAAATCGTGACACAACACAAATGTTCGTATCATAGGTATTTGAGAGAAGTCTTCGTAATTACATATTTTAATACATGCATTGTGACGCAATGGTAATTTTCGCGTACTTAATAACAATGAATAAGAAATCTTCGTAATGATTTGGCTACATGCATCGCGACGCTATGATAATCTTCGCGTCATAGTGACGGCTACATAAATCGTACACTAATCATCACGTTTTAGCGATCTGCGAGAAGTCTTCGCGTCGATTTAGCTACATGCATCGCGACGTAACGCGAATCTTCACGTCATAGCAAAGTATGTGAAGTTTTTGCGACGGTTTGGCTTTATAAATCGAGATATCGCGATGATTCGCTTTATCGGCCCCACTTAACTACTTACCTACGACAAATAAATCTTGCTTTATCGGAATAGAGACTTTATATTCTGACAGGAAATAATATTTTAGTTATTAAACTAGCTATTTAATCATTTTATTAAACAACTAATTTATCAATATAAAAAACCAACTTCATAAAATTGTCAGAACTGGACCACTTTTTTTAAAGTTTGATCCTCAGAACTTTCGACTGGGTGAACCGATTTTGATGATTCTTTTTTATTTGAAAGGTGATGCTTTCCGTGTGGTCCCATTTCAATGGTCCAGTTCTGTTTTTTTTTTCCCTATAAGTTAATTTTCTTCTAATGTTAGTTTTATAGTGTCAGTGAAGTGTTATTTATCGTATTGTATTGACTTAAATGTTACGTAACAGCCCTAGCCCTAAAACATGTAAATGTTTGCGACGCGCTTACAAATGATTTTATCCGACGTTTTGTCTGATATATTACGACGCCAAATTGAATTGGATGCAATCTCGGCATCACTCAAACACATGGGGTTTTAAATAACGGGGTAACTACATTTTGCAGTTAGAAAGTTCTAATCTAGGACAGGATAAGCCATAAAAATACAGTGAAACGCTGAGTATGCATTGCCTGGTCATGAGTTCTTTTGAAATCCTAGCTTTGATGGTTTTGGACCACCTAAGAGCCTCAAATTTGGTTAACAATTGCTGCTTTAGAAACTTTATTTTGAAGTGTTTTTATTATAATAAAATAATTAAATATAATAACGTAATAAAAAGTTGCGATGAGACAGAATAAGGCAGGTGCCGTTTCTCATCCAATAGATCTGTTCTCATCACAAGTTGTTCACTTCAATAGCCCAGTTTTTTTATCCTATACTGTAGAATAGTTTTATATTCCATTTTATACACATGCCATAGTAATTGTATTTTTTACATTCAAAAGAGCCTCTTGGTGTTGGCTTTGACCCCACCAATGTCCACCAAATGTCCGGGCTAGATCCGAGAATGTAATTAAATTTAATAAATAGAAAAAATATAATATTTATAGAGAAAGTAAGCAGATAATAGAATAGCAGATAAAAGTAGAATAAATCACCATCGTGTGGCAAGGTCAATAACTTAATAATTAATTGCATATTTATTATGAAATTATTAACATACAAAACTTAGGTAGCATTGTATTGTTTGAGGCACGGCGAAAATGAACGGAAACAGAAACTGTGCTTAGGTTATTTTTCGAGGTTAATCAATCAAAATATTTAGTAAAAAAAATTGTTTCCTATTTATTCTGGTCATTACAAAAATATCACAATATTTTTGTAATGACCAGAATAAATAGAAAATACTTTGTAACCAATTTTTTGTGGTCATGATAATAATAAAAAATATAAAATAGTAATTTACTATTAAGTAAGTAATCCTTCTGTACTGATATTTTTTTATTCTGTTACTATATATAAGTAAATACTAATTTTATTTCTACTAAAAATCTTCCGATCGGTATCTTTATAAATTCAATTAGCTTTCCATTCTAATTACAATTAATTATCTTAGTAATTGGATTCGTAAGAACGTAATTCAATTAGTTATGATTATGATAGATCGTTTCCGCTGAGGTGTTACCTACCTTGTTTGTTTTAGAACTAAATAAATTTATCGTCGCTATATCATCAAAAATGCGCGCATTAGTTTTTTTTATTATAAAATTACTGTTTTATATAAAAAAGCGGTTCGGTCAAGTTAATATTTTATATTTTTTATTATTATCATGACCACAAAAAATTGGTTACAAAGTATTTTCTATTTATTCTGGTCATTACAAAAATATCACAATATTTTTGTAATGACCAGAAGGTAAATCAGTACAGTACAGAATATCAGTACAGAAGGATTACTTACTTAATAGTAAATTACTCTTTACAAAGACTTTACAAGATCATTTATAGAGACCATGGACCGGTAAGCGCAGCGTAGAACGTCCACCCACAAGGTGAACAGACGACCTAAAAGAGACCGCAGGAAAACGCTGGATGCAGGCCGCTTCCAACCGGGCCTTTTGGAGATCGATGGGGGCAGCCTATGTCCAGCAGTGGAGAAGGAAGAGGTTATCAATTCTACTGTTTTTATTGCAATTTTTTATGTTTGTTACCTCAGAACTTTCGACTGGGTGGACCGATTTTGATGATTGTTTTTTTATTTGAAAGCTGGTGCTTCCCGTGTGATTCCATTTCAATTTGGTCCAGTTATGATATTTTTATTTAGTCGGTTTTTAATATTGATAATTATATATATATATATATATATATATATATATATATATATATATATATATAAGGTCGGGGAAAAAGTTTCTTCGTATTTTTTAAACAAATTCAAGACATATTTTTTTCAAGTTTAATTACATTTAATTATAATATATATGTGCCATTTTGTTCGATAACTTGTTGCCATTTTGTAGGTAGTGACATGATCCCGTTGCTGTAGAATTTTTGGGACTTCTGATCAAAAAAATGCAACAAGTAGTTTTGACAGTCCTCTCTTGATGTTAATCTAACACTACCCAAAGAATTCTGAAGAGATCGAAACAGGTGGAAATCTGAGGGTGCAAGGTCAGGGCTATATGGTGGATGCATTAACACTTCCCAACCAAGCTCTCTAAATTTTTGCTGAGTGGCCAAAGATGTGTGCGGTCTGGCGTTATCATGATGAAAGACCACACTCTTTCTGTTGATCAATTCCGGCCGTTTTTTCTCAATTTCTTGTTTGAGTCTCATCTGCTGTTGGCAGTAGAGATCCGAATCGATGGTTTTGCCCGGCGGTAAAAGCTCATAATGAACGATGCCCTGCCAATCCCACCATACACACAGCATCACCTTATTACGTGTTAATCCGGGTTTCGCTACAGTCTGTGGTGCTTCACTGCCCTTTGACCATGATCGTTTGCGCACATTCTTGTCGTAGGTGATGCATTTTTCATCACCAGTGATCAATCTTTTCAAAAACGGTTCGGTTTCGTTACGTTTCAATAGAGAGTCGCAAATGAGTACACGATTCATTTGCTTTCTTTCAGTGAGCTTGTGTGGTACCCAAATATCGAGTTTTTTTGTATACCCAGTTTTTTTCAAATGGGTCAAAACTGTTTTGTGGTCAATCCCCAGTTCTTCAGCTACGTCGTAACTACTAATATGCCGATCTTGGTCCACTTTTTCAGAAATAGCATCTACTTTATCCGTAACAGGGCGACCAGAGCGAGCTGCATCTTTGACATCAAAATTCCCGGACTGAAAACGCTTGAACCAACATTGTGCTACTCTTGATGACACTGCATTAGGTCCATAAACGTCACAAATTTTATTCGCGGCTTGTGTCGCATTTTTCCCTTTTTTGTAATAAAATTTCACAATATATCGAATTTCTTCGTTAGATTCACTCATTTTATCAAACAAAAAAACAATTGAAAAATGGCGGGAAAATGCTTTTTACTTTTTGTATTCCTTTTTTAAAATATCAGATTTTTAATGGTATCAAAACCAGCCAGATACAAACAGTACAACCGATGAGATTTTTACTACAACTTTATACATACAAAATACGAAAAGACTTTTTCCCCGACCTATTATATACGTAGGTATGTAGCTTTTTTACGAGATAATAGGGTACCAGTTGTTTATTTTTATTGCGAACTAGTTTTTTTGCCCGCGACTTCGTACGCGTAGATTTTCATATAAACCTTCAATCCTTTTTTCTTCCTTTAATCCGGCCCTTGCGCAAAATAACATAGCCTATACTTCAATCTGGTCATAGCTAAGCATATTCGTGAAAACCGCATTTAAATCCGTCCGCATTTTCTTCCAGGGGTTTAGGAGATGTGCGTGAACAAACAAACATTCTAAAAACTGCCTTAACATGTTCATCTGCTTATTTTAAGTCGCCCTGTGTGAAGTATTGATAGAAGCGTAAAAGTAAAAACACCTTTAACAGTTATCAAATCAAAAAGATAATGTGACCACAGTGCAGAGCATGTTTTGAGTTTTCTTTTTGTCTCAACTATAAAAAGTAGGTATATCATTTCATGTCGGGATGATACATCTTAACTGTCCAGCTTCGCTCGTCCGCTTTTTTTTTATGACCATGCAATTTCTGAACTATGAATACGACCACAAGTTTTGACCGTGGCTTTGGCCACGGAACCCTGACATATGCTTGTCTTAACACGCGCTTGGCTAGTTATTTCTTCTTTCGCGTGCATTTGTATGTATACCTAGATTAAAAAGCCATGAAATGGAACTACTCTATTTATCTGTTAAAATATCACAGTAAAATAAAATTCTTTCTTTATTCACACATAATACACTTTCTTCTTCTAGAAGCTAAGTTTATATACCCTGCATAAAAGGTGCAGCAATGACTTATGTAGTGGCTGGTCACAAAAAAAAAACATACTTAGTGTGATAGGTTACTTAATTATAATATATGAGATCATACAAAACTTATGACGCTACTTTCTTAACTATTTATAGATCGATATTTATTTTTTAATTATATTTTTCTAAATTTTTATCGTCAAAAAATATTTTATCTCGTAATAACATTTTTGGGTTAGAAACTTACAAAGTTGGTTCTGGAAAAGTGTTATTATTTCTTTCTTTCTTTATTGCGTCCGGAATTTTGTTGTATAGGTTTATTGTCATGTACAAAGGGCCCTTTTTTGAATATTTCTATTCGCGGGGCTGAATTAAAATAAGATGCGGTATATTTCGTGTTTTAAATGCTAACATATAATAAAATACATTGGATTGAATCACCAAAGAGGTTGTAAGGCCTATGTTTTTATAACATCCTTGATCTACACGTTCATTCATCTAAGGAGGTTCCTTAATTTAAATAAAAAGTTTTAATCTGGCTGATTATCAGAATGACAGTTGACAGTTTCAACTTTTTAATGGCTATGTCAATAACATTCTCTTTACTTTGGACCTCCTTGCTTGAGGCTATGTGACGATCCTCATATTACGTTTCGGGTAGCGAAGAAAATAATCATTGATTTTTTAATTTCTTTTAATAAATAATAAAGAATTTAAATAAATGATATAACATAGCCTATGTTTTAATCTGGTAATTTCTAAGCATATTCGTGAAAACCGCATTTAAATCCGTCCAGTGGTTTAGAAGATGTGCGTGGACAAACAAACAAACAAACAGACAAAAATTCTAAAAACTGTCCTTTCGTGTTCAGCTGCTTATTTTAAGACGCCCTGTATGATAATTTTTTTGTTATCTCGCAATTACAGTTTTTTTATCGCTACGTTTTTATTATATGTATAGATAAGTCCGCGTTTGACCAACCTTATCGCCTGTTGGTAAGCGATGTAGTCTAAGATGAAGCACCCAGGCTTAGAAGATACCTTCTAAGCCTAAGAAGATTCACGCTTTCCTTGAAAAGGCCCACAAGTTGTTTCTAATTGACACCAAATTATGGTATTTTTCTCCGAATTACATAATTATGTATTCATACTTGCAAAGTTTCTAATCATTACGACACTTGGAACTTGAAAATCCTTTTTAAAAACCACAAAAGTAGGTAACTAAATATATATCTAACTAAATTATATGTAAACAATTTAACCAAATTATAACTGTGCTTGTTTTTGTATCTTAAGTATTTAGGATATTATGGTTGAAATTGCTAGGAGAGGGTCCACGACCGCACTTTCGTCCTTGGTCTTATGGATGTGAAATGTGCCTAAGTTGTCAAATAACATGGACAAGTAATAGTTTTGCCACCGTCTGGCTCAGTAAAGCAGTAAAGTGGGTATTAATAAAGCCAACTGAGATGTCCCTACTAAACTATAGTCGGGGAAACAGAATTGACAATAGATCCAGTGATATTTAAGACGGCTCTATCCCTTCGCTTTTCTCACACATTTCTCATTTGTTCTGTTTTGCATTTAAGATGGAAATTTATAATCACTGAGCAAGAATTTATTTCCAAAATTCTTAGTAAAAAACCGAAAGCCTTATTTAAAAACGTTACTCAAGTTGATATATGTTTTAAAATGCTCTCTCAACTTCTCGCTGACGGCAATCGTCACACGCGAAAACAAGACGGAGCATATTTAAGCGTATGTCAACTTGAGTAACGTTTTTAAGTAAGGCCCCGAATGTTACATACATTCGGTTCTTAACTAAGAATTTTCTTAGGTGAAAAAAATAAAATAAAAAATGTATGTAAAAATGCGTAGATTGCGTAGTATGGTGGAGAGGTGCGTGCACATTTAGAATGAAAGATAACTTACATGTGATTTTTTCATGTTATACCAGTCTGTCATAAAAAGTTAGATAAGAAAAAAAAACGATTCGAACACTTTTAATACCATTTTAAAGAGTGCAAAGTATGAGTGCGGACCCGGGTATGTCCTAAAACTGCGACCAGAACCACCGGAGGATGGGCAGCAGCGTCCTATTAGTACACGGTGAAAGTATTGCGAACCCCAAGCCGCCTGCCAAGCGTGGGGATCATGGCAACACCCCCTCTGAGAGGGAGGCCTTTGTTCAGATGTGGACATTGATGGCTGATAATGTGAAAGAGTGCAAAGTGTTAGCTCGGCCGCACTATGTCCAAGGCCGGCGTAGAAATGCAAAACCTCTGGATTCCGTGAGCGACTATTGTAATAAAACTCATTAACGGTACTTGTTAATAATTTCATAACATTTATAATATGTAAAAACAACCGTCATCTTGTCTATCTGTGACTACGGACACCGCAAAGAGTTCGAAACTTCAGAAATTAAAATAATGTTAAAATACACGAGATAAAATCCATTAAAAATGTTTAACTACAATCATCATCACAAAAACCTACGAAATTATTAAAAAAAGAATTTTATACCAATTTAAATGACAAAGTAAACTGGAAACAACCTAAAATTTTGCTTATCACATAGTTTGGAAGACAAACAGATAATTTGCAAATTCAATAAATTCATTGATAAGAGGTTTATAGGTCATCTATTCTCACCTACAGTGCATTGCAGGGGATTCCCGTTTTGAGGTCAAGACATGTGTACCTACCAGATCTATTGCGCTTCATTACCTGCACTACTATCGGCGTAGGAGCAGATAGCTAACAACAACTTGATATGTAGGTATACCCAGTGGAATGTAGGTAAAGTTTGATAAACACCACGCGAAAAACACCGAGGGCCTTACTTAAAAACGTTACTCATGTTGACATACGCTTAAATATGCTCCGTCTTGTTTTCGCGTGTGACGATTGCCGTCAGCGAGAAGTTGACAGAGCATTTTAAAACAGATCAACTTGAGTAACGTTTTTAAGTAAGGCCCCAAATGCCTGTAAAAGACACTTAAAACATTAAATGCATGAGGCATTTGGTGGAATATAGACAACAAACAATTCCTTATTTTTGGAAAAAAAATCGATTACAAGTAGGCAAATACATATATTTTTTGGCATTATTTAGTGTAATTTATAGTTTTGATCCCAGAGGCTCCCGAACTAGTCAGAGACTGTGTGACGGGAGCCAATGGCTTCTCCTATTTAATTTCAACTAATTATAGCAAAACAGAATTATAACTGTTTAAAATTAGATAAAAAATAATTAGTAACAATTTAAAATTTTGATTACTATGCCAACAAGTAAACAAAAGCAAGAAATTTATAGAATCTTTTTTTTAACTAATAAATGCAACACAGTCTGCAATATTCTACGCGCAGTTCGTGTGTATGTGTAGTGTTTGTGTGAATGTGTGATATATAACGTGTAATTGTATACACATTATTTTTCCCCACAATCCAGCACAAATTAACTCAGCATAGAGCTGGCAGTGAACAACCAGCGCTGGTCTTCCGTTGGAACCACCTCTGGCGTTTCACACGGATACCACACGGCACAAGTAGGTACCGCACACGGAAGAAACAAATACATAGAAGGTACATTATATTATATTAACAATTTAAGCAAATACAATAAATGAGAACAAAATAATAAATGAGATACATTCAAATAAAGTGGACAGACGACCTAAAAAAGAGATCTTCCTTTAACTTTAAAGAGACCGTAAGGCAACGCTGGATGCTAGCCGCTTCCAACCAGCCCTTTTGGAGATCGATGGGGAGGCCTATGTCAACGCAGGTGAGTATTAACTTAAAGAAAGTTTAGTGCTTCTTCCGGTTTTACTATAATATAATATTTTATTACTATACAACTTTATTACAATAATATTTTATATACCCCTGTGAAGAGATTTCAGGGTTAATCCCATAGTAAAACTTGGTCATAATTATGGGAACAAAATGACCCCTTTTTGCTTAGCCTTAGTACCACCGTTCCGTGTTACGCTGTAAAAGCTTCATCCAGTTAATAAAACGTTTGTTATCTATAGTTATAAGATCCTTCATATGTTCTTGTCCACCAAACAGTTTAAAACACAGTCTTCAAGCTTACCTCTTTAAAACGTGTATTCAGGACCTATTAATAGACCAAAATGGCCATTTATCCTAACATCTAACAAGACTTACCCACATGTTAATTTGGACGGAGCGTTAACTTCAAACGGAGCAAAGCAAAATCACTTTACTAAGAATCGAGGTTTCATTACTTTTTGATACTTACGCTAAGTACCTAGGTGTACCCGATTTGGTTGACTGCTACAGTCTGTTCTATGATGATCGGTGAAAAGCTAAAATCATAATTAAAAAACTGATTCTTTGTATATTACCACGGGCAACTACTTAATTTTAATTTTTGTTTAAGTGTAATTAAGGATTTTTTTGGATAAAAAAAAACTAATTGAGAACCCTTTCTTTTTTTGAAGGCGGTTAATAAGGTGGTTGTAATTCAGTAAAAAAATAAAAAAGGGGTAAAAATCACGTTCAAAGATTCCATTACATAGATACATACCAAGCTAATAAAAGCGTGGTTTTTTATGCCATAGGTGGCAAACAAGCAGACGGGCCGCTTGATGGTAAGCAGTCACCGTCGCCTATGGATACATGCTACACTACACCAGAAGCATCACAAATACGTTACCGACCCTTTAAGACTATTAACTCTCCTGTTGAAAGACCCCATGTTGTAGCTTTTCAGAAACACCGCGCACGCGCAACATGTTTTAGGAAAAGGAGTATGAGCATGAAGATAAATCAAAGAACAGTTTTGGTCATGTCGTGAAGGCGTCAAATTTGAGGTTAAACGTTCATTTATCTTTCGATTTAATTAAAGATAAGGATCTATAGAAAAGATAGCGAATTAAAACAGACAAGTAGGCGTTATATTTGCTTAATTGATAGTAAACGTGGGTTAACCAGTGTAGAATGCAAATCAAGAGTAGATTCCACCATATAAAGATTCAGATACTTTTGTAGAAACCTTGTTTGGATATATTTATTGCATTTAAAAGTCGCTATATTTGTGGGAGAAAGATTCAGTTGGAATTTTTATACATGGGATCGTCCATTAATCAAGTGAGGCTCGAAGGGGGAGGGGGTTCGGAAAAATCATCACAAGAGGGAGGGGAATGTAGTGAGATAACACGTGTATTTATTTTTGAACGCGTGATTTCTAATTTATCACAGAGCTTAATTTTCCAGAATTAAATTTGATTATAACGTCCTGTATTTAAAGATAATGTTCTGAAAATTTTAAGATACTTTAAACCAAAAAAAATTAAAGTTATTTTGGATAGGGGAGGGGTTTTGTCTAAAACCTCACCAGCTCACCGCGTATCAGGGGTTTTAAAAAGTTGCTAATAACGTCACCTGATTAATGGACGACCCCCAAACGCCTAAAAGTTACCTAATAGTTTCTAACGGTCGATGCTATAAGAACTCAAGAAAAGCATATCCATGGAAGAAAACATTGATAAAAATATCAAACTTTTAAACTATTCTTTATATAATATAAAAAAAGCCTTATACGGTAATAATATACCTATTATTACCGTATAAGGCTTTTTTATATCGCTTAAGGTATTTGACACAACTTTGATCCGGCAAAACTAGAAAAGTATTTCTTTCTTGTGTTATTTAGTAAGCCCATGCAAGCAAAATTTATGATAAAGATTTATTTGCGTAAAGTAATAGGCATGGTGACAATTTTTTTTTTTTATTACCTCATAAAAAAGCTGATCATCAATGGAGCCTATCAGCGATAACAAAATTTTAATTAGTTTAAAAATTAATAAGTTATAAGTATTTTAATTTCATGCTAGACAGAGAGCGTGATATACTGAGCTATGACGTCAAGCCTCAGACGCAGCATACAAATGCTATACTAACACACACTTTGTGAGAAAGGGATGGAGCATCCCCTTTTTATCCCCACCTAAAACTTTAAACTCTCGTATCTCAGAGATAAATCAGCCAATTCAATTTATTTTTTCAGTATGTGTAATGTATTTAGTTATATTCATCGCTAAGCCTGTTATTTGAAATAAATTAAACATTAGGCCACATGCCTATTCTTAGGTTCCGTACCCGAAGGGTAAAATGGGACCCTATTACTGAGCCTACGCTATCTGCCTGTCTATCCGTCCTACCGTTAAACGGTTGTATCCATAGAATCTTAATAGATAGCTAGTTGAAATTTTCACAGAATATTTATTTATAGTCTAATACTCGTCACACTTACAGCTACTAATATGTTATTTTACGGCGGATTAACTAAGAAATTAAAAATAAATTAATAAGTAAAAATAACAAGGGTTACCCCATACAACAAACGTATTTTATTTACGTATTTTAATAATTGCTCTACCTAATTTAAAAACGGTAATACGTACAACGTCCGAGCAACAAACTTGGCATGATTATAGTACCTACACAGACACACTTAACAAAATAATAAATAAGGGCCAAGTGCAAGTCGGTGACAAATTTCTATTCATATAACTGATAATTCAAGTTATAACTGATAATTTCGTTACTTGGACGACCTCATCTTTCTTTCACCGAATACAAACTGCATATTTAACTAATTTTAAAGTCTGGTTTTTATAAATGATAATTATTGTATTTTGTGGTGGTACAGAACCCTCAGTGCGCGAGCCCGACTCGCACTTGACTGGTTTTATTTAATAGTAATAGGCTTGCGTTTGACCGCCAACTTGCCTGCTGATAAGCGATGATGCATCTTCGATGAAGCACGGTTGCCCAAAAGAAACCGAGAACATTTAACTTTTTTTCTTTTGAGGTACGGAACCCAAAAAACTTAATTTATGTGGATTGACTGATTGTTGTATAGTCCCAAGTACCCGGCAATACTGCGCCAAATGATTTAAATTAATATACCAGTAAAAGCAGATAAGCTATGCCACTTGAACGAAATTAAATGGATTGGTTTATCTCAGCTACTAATTATAATCCACTAACATGTAACATTATCTTCTGATTGGTTTAGCATGAGTCAACATAACACAATAGATTGTAACGTTTATAATATTTGGTTTAATTCAAACTACAAGTATAAATATTAGATAGTTTATTTAGGTTTCGTTTACGCAATGCGGTTTCACTCGCGTGGATGTTTTTACAATTTTCCGAGATAAAAAGTATCCCATCATGTCAGTCTCAAGCTTTTAAGCTTACAATTTTCCAGGATAAAAATTAACCTATGTCAGTCTCTAGTTTTTAAGCTAAAAAAAATCCGGGATAAAAAGTATCCCATTTCTCAAGTATCATCTGTGTAAAGTCTCAAGCCTTTAAGCTTACGATTTTCCGGGATAAAAAGTATCCCAGGTCAGTCTCAAGCCTTTAAGCTAACAATTTTCCGGGATAAAGTGTACCCCATGTCAGTCTCAAGCCTTTAAGCTTAAAATTTTCCGGGATAAAAAGTACCATATGTCAAACTCAAGTCTTTAAGCTAACAATTTTCCGGGATAAAAAGTACCCCATATCAGTCTCAACAATTTTCTGGGATAAAAAGTATCATATGTCAGTGTCAAACCTTTAAGCCATCTCTGTTACAAAAACTATCCTTTTTACTGTGTTGTTGCGTGTAAAGAGGAACAAACAAATTTACATACTTTCTATAATATCAATTATATTATTATATTCTCCTCTCTCAGTTATAATTTCTCATTTATTTATAGTACCTATGTTAATATTCTGAATGTGAGATATAATTTTAATTTCGAGTGTGAAAAAACTAATAATTAATTATTTTCCTTGACACTGGCAAAATACGCTAATTGTGTGGAGCCAAAGGTAAAACCTCTATTAAAAGTGGCACTTTCCATTAAAGGTTTTGGCGGTCATAATGAACGATTCCAAACATGTAAAATTAAAGTTATTATTTTCTCGCAAAAAAAAACACTCATAAATATTTTACAGATTTTATCAGTAATCGATCGATTGGTCGACGTAAACCATTTCAATAACGAAGAGTTTATTGAACAAAAAACCGTATTGTACCAATTTCTCTCAGTGATTTCACCAAACGGAGCAGCCGTATTTTATTCTGTTCGATTGAGTTTGGCTAGTTTCACTTTCTTTCGTCCAATATGGGACGAATAAAAATAATTTATCGGATAATTTTCAATGCGTCCTTGGGAATTGCTTATTTTGTTTTCTCTCTAGGTACTTTTGTTTTAGTTTATGTCTTTATGTTCACGTCATTTACAACTTGGGTAATATACAATGGGTGAAATAAAAATATTAGATACGTAAAATACGTATCGAGTTCCAAACAAATTTAGATTACTAATTTTAAAATGTGTATGCAATTCGGAGTTCGGACTCGATACGCTTTGGTATCGAATGCTCGTGCTTTGCTCAGTTTTTCTTCTTCTTTCCTCTTGAGAAAATTTTGGCGTTGCACGTCTTATGCATTTGCCAGTGTTAGGTATTGAAATATTTTCAAGTTGTATTGTATATATATCGTCTAACAAGTTATAGTCACAGCCGGAGCCAAGAAAACTGTCAAGGTCTAGTCCAAGTCATGCTCTGGTAAAGTAAGAGGTCTTTAGTAGAGATTTTAAGGTGCTTTGGAAACAACACGAAAAGATGTTTACAACTTATCACTTGCCTACACTACACGAACCCTAACACAAATAGCACATAGTACTCCTTTTTCGGCAGTCGTGTAAAAATCCAAAAGAACATTGATTTACAAACACATCAGTCAGAAGACGTCCACTTCTGAAAATAGGCCTCCCCTTAGAACTCCATACACTAAACGACAGCCTGCCATCTGCATCCACTAGATGCCTGCGACTCTCACGATGTCGTCGGTCCAACTAGTTGAAAGTCTACCTACGCTGCGTCTTCCGGTTCGTGGTCTCCACTTAAGAACCCATCATCCCCATCGGTGGTCGATCCTTTGGGAGATGTGCCTGCCCATTGCCACTTCAACTTGTAACTTTAACAGTAACTGTAACAGTAACTTTATTATAGCTATGTCGGTGACTCTGGTTCTATGACGAATATCTACGTTCCGTATTTTATCGCGCAAAGAAACTCCGAGCATAGCTCTCTCCATTGCCCGTTGCGTGACTCTGAGTTTTTCCAAAAGGCCAACAGTTAAGGACCACGTCTCAGTACCATATGTCATAACTGGCAACACACACTGATCAAATACCTTTGTCTTCAGGCACTGTGGTATCTTGGACGAGAAGATTTCACGCAATTTCCCGAACGCTGCCCATCCGAGTTGGATTCTTCAGGCGACCTCTTTGCCTAAGTTGGACTTACCTAACAGAACAATCCAGACAAACACATAATTTAGTTTTAAATAACTTTGCAAACGCACGACAAACTTAGACTGTGACAAATTTTCGATCAAAGAAAGTACTTTAAATTAAATCGATCTGACTGGCTATGATCAGATTATAAAAAGAGTTGAAAATATGACCAGTAAAGAGAGAACAGAAAAAATCAAGAGATCAGTAACTACACAATTGCAAATTGAAACATTCAGCCTATGTCCAAGAACAAACGGAGTCAGACTGAACAGAACTGTCAAACCTTTGATCTCAGCGACTTCCGGTAGTAAGGCAGTTAAATTTTATTTATAACTTGTGCTAGACGCGCAAAATAACTTGCTATGTTTTGCCCCTTTTTGTAAACATAGCTGGGTGGTGTCGATAGTCTGTTGTTTGGACTTAGTATGTGACCACAGCTTTAACTACATAGTTTTATGCATGTACATGTACATATCGGTAAAAAATTACTTTTTTTTTAATATACAGTGGAACCGTCCTCCTTTTTGGAAGCAGGTTAAAAAACAATACCTATTGTCAAAAATGATTGTTTTAAAAAAGTGGCTCTACCAAGATGATTTGAACTATCTAATGTAGGTACTCGTAGTAGGCAACGGCGAGTCATTTTCCCACCTGCCCCCAATCTGTTTCAGCTTCCCGTCCATCACATTTCAAATTCAAGTAATAACATAAATCACTTCTGTTAGTTTATAAAAATTGTTTTCCTAACATCCATCTTGCTCTGTTTTTAACGTAAACAGTTCAAGCATAAATAATTTTTCATCGGAACTACTATTTTTAGATCTATTCATCCATTGTTATATTTTTTGAAAGAAAAATGGGTATAATTTTTTTTTAGGCAAATGTCAGAGACTCTGTGTAACTGAAAACTAAACACAACAGACTATATATATATATATTTTTTTAATAATAGATAAAGAACGCTAGACACGTCTGACGTCGCACGTCAGATATTTAATACGAAATAGGTATGCACAATATTTTTTTAATGTCTTGTCTGTTAAAACTATAATAGGTATATTTGGGGCAAATTGCTTATGTTTTATTTGTTCTTAATTTCAAAATGTTGATGTAGGACAAAATGTAATAAACCGTACATAACTAATGTAGGTACTTACACCTAAACTAATTAATTATTTCCGAACAAATTTTATGCAATATGGAATTTTCTTTATAACTCTACATACAAAGTGCATGCTAACACCTACAGAGCTCAATTTGTTTTTAGATAACCAGTTCGTCAACGGTAAATTAATAACGCTTTTATCTATGTTTGCATTATACCTACCACGACATCATTATGCATAGATACCCTACCTACTATCGTTAATATTCTTGACTCTACTTACAAAATAGCATAGCTAAAAAAAAACATTATCGCCGTTCAGCAGTGAAAACTATCTAAGTGTGTTATAGATACAAAATGTTCCAAGTTTGTTCAAGTAGGTAGGTTACTTATAATTTTGCAGCAAATGTCAATAATACTTAAATTAAACTTTAAGATTCAAAAATATAATATTTACCTATTGCTGATTGCTGACCTATTTCATAAAAGTATTTGAAATATATTTAAGATTATTTTATGTTGGTATATTGTCTAGAAACGTAAGCTAAGTTAAAACTTACCACCAGTTTCCTGTTACAGCTTGTGCCAGCAGAAGCAAAGAGCACAATATCGCCCAAAACAAGAACATTGTGCAACTTTGGCAAAGGTCACTTTCCGAACTTCCTTTAAAAAAGCACAAGAAGCGTCAAAACTTATAGCGCACTTCACAAACCACAGAAATCATAAAAGAAACGAACTCCACCGCAAATTCAAACCAAACCATCAAACAAAAACCACAACATAACAAAGTAATATCACACTAACCGAAAATAATAATTAAGAAAAAACTTTTTAAACAAACTTTCGTGAAAGTTCACTCAGCGCGAAACCGAGCAAATTCAAAAACGGAACTCATGGCGGCCGATATAATTCTCGAGAATTATTATGAAAAGAAATCTTCGTTCGTTATTCGAAATTCGAAAAAATAGTTATGTACGGTTTTGATCGCGACGCGAACGAACCGCGCGGTTGGAAACACAAAACCAGACTGGCTTGGTTAGTTGGTTGCTTAAAGCCGTTCGTAAGTATTCCATAGGATTCTCCGTAAAGGGGAAGGGTCGAACCGGAGGGCGTGTAGATGCAATACAGTGCACGAGTTCATCCTTCGGGCCCTTACCACGGGCTCGATGGCACTCGATAGCCTGGCGACCGCGGAATGCCGCGCGAAATGTCAACCCGCCAAGCCTCGCAAATAATGCAACCCACTTTGATTTATTTCTAACATCATATTCAATCAGTTTGATTGTGAATCCACCTGTAAATGTGTCATCATGATGACGTACGTCATCTTATATTTAAGGGACGACAATGGGGAAGAGTTTTGCTTTAGTAAAAAAGTTTGATGCTTTAATGATTTTAATATTAGGTTTTCCTACGTAATACTCTATTTTAATACTTAATTCATAACAATCTATTTTTAGTTAAGGTGTAATTTTGTAAGAACTAACGGCTTTGCACCACATTAAAAACCGATTTCAAAAATATATGAAATACGTAATAAGTGTCTATAAAATTTGAGGGTTGCCCTCGATTTCCCTGGGATCCCATCATCATATCCTTGGTGACAATGGGACCAAATTGTATACCCTACCAAACAAAGAAAAAAAATTGAAATCGGTCAACAGTTGGCGGAGAAATCGGATCATACATTTTATAAAAATATACAGTGGCATATAGAACCGTCCTCCTTTTTTTGAAGTCGGTTAAAAACGAGTGCCGTAAAAGACAAAACAGACATTGAAATGATAACGAAAACATAATAAAATCACAATGTAAAAAAAAATGATTATTTTTTTAAGAAGAATACCTACTACGTTTGGCTGTTCGAAAATACCGCGAAAACTCATAGTAATTTTTGGATTCCAGAAAAATAAGCATAAACCCATCAATTGTGGACTTACGCCGTCCTCCTGAGATGCTAAGTCGCAGAATTATCATCATTTATTTCAAAAATGATTGGACTCTGATCGAAAGTTGGGATTTAAAGTCGTATAATTTTATTTATTGCGGAAATTCATAGGATCGTTGCCCTTAAATGAATCCTTTTTTATGTCGGTAGTGGAATTTTGAACAGATTAAATTGGTATAATAAGAATGTATATTATTGTTTGCTTTGTACTCTAGGTAAAAAGCACATAATTATTATTAAAAAAACAGACTTCATAAAAATGTCAGAAACTGGACCAAATTGAAATGGGACAACACGGGAAGCACCAGCTTGTTGATGAAAAGAATCATCAAAATCGGTTCACCCAATCGAAAGTTCTGAGGTAACATTTAAAAAAAACTGTCGAATTGAGAACCTCCTCCTATTTGGAAGTCGGTTAAAAAGAGCGTAGTATTAGCGATGGTGACCGAAGGGTAAAATGTACGCTCTGAAGTCTAGCAGTACACAAACGCGATTTGGACGAAATGCGTATATGGTATATGGACCAAGTGCAATTAGATCAATCTGACGGGACCCGGTTCGATCCTCGACCCTGATCAATGACTAATTTAGTGGTTACATAAATTAGGTGCAGTTTCGTCGCCATCGCTCTAGAACGGTGAAGGAAAACATCATGAGAAAACCGGTATGTCTAAGAACCTAAAAAGTTCAGACATAATGACATTTACCAGTGCTCTGGACAAGGGTTGTCATCTCTAAAATTTGGCAACGAGGACAAGACGCGTGAAAACTCCGGATTTTCGAGCCCAGAACCCGGACTTGTCAACAGGTTTTTTCAAACATAGTCAGTGTAAAAATCGCATGCAGCGTGCGGCCTCAGTGCGTGTATCGCGGGCGGCCCAAGACTAACAATTTTTAAACCCAGACTACAAATGAAGCCCCGCCCGGACGCTCCCCGGATGCCCTCTAAACTAGGACAAATCCGGGGAATCCCTGACGGATGGCAACCCTACACTGGACCAGCATGGGGGATTAGAGCTCATCATCTCTCTCTCTCTCTCTCTCTCTGAGACAGCCCTGTGTCCCAGTAGTGGGAATATTATATTTTGTTGCTCTCTTAGTATATTCACCTAGAATGCTATTCCATAAATTTTCAGTTGCTGCTAAGTACGTATAGTACTTTTCGTTAACATTGCGTGGATATTGATGTAACTATACATTATTTTTTGGACAAAAAAAGGGAGGGGTGGACTCCTACTTGAAAGACGGGACCCAAATTGCCCAAAACAGATGAATGGAAGTAGGAAAGAGAGGCCTTTGCTTTGCAATGGGACGATAATGGCTTATATAATAATACATATTAAATATTATGGGGTAATTTTCATAAAGTAAAGCATTTTGTTAGGTAAAAACCTCTTAGGATATTCTACGCAAAACTTTGGCGCTTAGAAGGTAGAATTACTTGCACGCTCACCGTGCAGTGCGTGATGTCACCTTCCGGTCCCATCGGAAGACCAGCGCCGGTTGGTAACGAACGGCATCATGACGAGCTGGGGCCGGTTTGTGGCAAAAATCCATTTTTTTTTTTTATATGTGTGTAGCTTTAAGTGTGTGTGGATTTTTGCTATAAATAAAGTATTGTCTTGTCTATCAAATAATAATTGAGTCTAGTTTAAAATCACCACGAAAGTAATGAACAAATTCATTCAAGATCAAAACTGCAAACCCCGCCATCGCACAACTAATTTCAAGGACCGTCTGCGGACCCCATGGAGGGTAAAAAAACCATAACAATAGACTTACCTGACAGCCATTTTGCTTCCCCATCTTTACGAGCGGTGTAAAACAGTAATTGCGATAGATCAAACACACCGACAGATGGTGAAGGAAATTATAGGTAGATGGAGAAAATAATGCGTTTATAAGAAACGGAAGAAATTGACACTAATGAGGTTAATAATAAAGCTTATAAATACGCAGAGGCTTTATGGCGAGCCGTTGGTGAGTGGTGGCACCGCGTACCCTGATTTCATGGGGCTAAATGAGTCCGTCTGGAGGTGGAAACCGCAAGAGCTAAGACCTAAGCTCCAGGGTGGAAGTTTTAAAGGACATAACGCCGCGAGTGGCTCTTAACGAAAGTGCAGCACACATCTTGATACCCTAAGCTACCCACGCCAATGTTGCCCCTCCGGTGCTAAGATACGGCAGCCATTATGGGGACCCATTCAGCGGGTGGCAAGTCATCACCTGCCTAAATATATTTTGAGATGAAACAGGATAAAGGCAGGTGCCGTTTCTCATCCTATAGATCTGTTAAATCCACAAGTTGTTCACCTCAATAGCCCAGATTTTTTAATCCTATACTGTACAATAGTTTGATATTCCATTTTATACACATTCTATAGTATTTTGTATTCAACTGGGCCTCTTGGTGTTGGTTTCGGCTCCACCAAAGCCCAACAAATGTACGGGCTAGACCCGAGAATGTATATGAATAAAGCTTATAATAATAAAGGTTTGTTAAGATTATGAAGCAGCCTGCAACTGAAGCATTTATGGACGAACGTGAAAACGTGGGCTGCGGCGCAACCGAGGCCAGTATACATGAATGAATCCATAAATGCTAAGGTGCCGCTAAGGCAACATTGCGTGACCATTTACGTAGAAATATACATAAATAAAAGTATAAAATCTAATTTGTATATAAATTCAAACATAACCTCTATTATGCCTTCGCCTTTAGTGAAAAAACATAATCAAACCTTTTTGCACATTGAAAGTTTTGGCGCCGACATAAAAAAACATTTTACCTAATTGTTTACATACAATTTTATAGGAAAAATTTAAATTTTCCTAAACTTATGTATTATCGAGTGTTATCACGTCATAATAATAGTGGATTATTATTATTTATGGTGGAGCTTGGTCCAGTATGGAAATGGTATATAAAAGGAATACCTACCCTCCCTCACTGTCGATGGCAAAATTGTCCCAACAACCGGGGTAGCAGTAGCCAAGTTAAAAAAAACCTTATGTCTTTTCGTGTTGCTTTCAAAACTCCGGCTTAACTGGGAGCCGGTGAGGCGCCACTGCAGAACATGGAAGCCTTTAGTAAAGACCACCAGCTCAGGCCGGACTTAGACTTGTCCGTGACTTAGTTTGCTTGACTCTGTGACTATAGTTTGTTTAATAATATCTGATATAGCTTGAAAATATTTCTATTCTTGACACTGGCAAATGCACAAGACGCCAAAATCCTCGTCTAAGGAAAGAAAAAAAATACCCAAGTTTAGTAACGGTTGAGGACTTAAAGTCCATATTCAAAGCGTATTCTTAAAAAAAAAAAGAGAGATAGGTACATATAAAATACCATGTTCGAGAATAGTGTAGAATATACCAAATAGTGAAAACGCCTGAATTCTCAGGATCCTCAATAGCTAAAACAAACAGAACACATTAGTCAGACAATGATAGTGGCTTTAATTGAAGCCATTGTTGCCAATCTACTAGGTAAAGACGGATTAAATTGTTTGTACTTACCTACTATTATTTCATTAGCTCAAATATTTTTAACCATCTTCGGGGCCACCTGTTTTTTTTAAATACCTATTTAGCGATCCGCCTCGGCTTCGCACGGGTAATTTAGGAGAAAAAAATGACGTAATTATGATCGTACGTCATGTAAATTGATTTTTTGGCGACTTGGTTGCAAAATATTGTTTTTTTCTACTTACACAAAAACTTAGGTTATATATACATAAACATTGTGTGAAATTATCTAACTGATGAGGAAAACCGCATCAAAATCAGTTGCGTGGTTTAGGAGTTAGCGAATATACAGACAGATAGACGCGGAAAGCGACTTTATTTTATAACTAGCCGTCCGCCCCGGCTTCGCACGAGTGTAAGCTCGGCCTTCGGCCTCGCTACAAAATATAATATAGCCTATGTCACCCGGGGATAGTGTAGCTTCCCAACAGTGAAAGAATTTTTCAAATCGGTTCAGTAGTTTCGGAGCCTATTCATTACAAACATACAAAAATAGGTACAAATCTTTCCTCTTTATAATATTAGTGTAGATAATATATAGAGATAATAATACGAGTAGGTATATATAATATCTCCTTGTTTTGACTCGAACAAGGTGCCTAAACAAAACTATTCTACTTACTTTATTTATTTGCTGTGGCGAAATTAGTAGGCGTTCTAGCAAAATTATGCATAATAAAAAAAAAAAAAAAAAAAAAGCCTCAATTAATAAAAGCCTTACTTAAAAACGTTACTCAAGTTGACATACGCTTAAATATGCTCCGTTTTGTTTTCGCGTGTGACGATTGTCATCAGCGAGAAGTTGAGAGAGCATTTTACAACATAGATCAACTTGAGTAACGTTTTTAAGTAAGGCTTTTATTAATTGAGAATTAAGAGCCGTATTATAAAATGCTCCGTTTAATTCAACCATATGCTCCGTTTAATTCAACCATATTTTTTTTTTTTTTTCCGGGTATAAAACGAAAATCGAAAGCCGTAGTTGTCAAGATCAGAAAACCAGTAGGTAAACCATTACGTTAAAATTTATTTATTTTAAGTGAGTAATTTAACAAAAATCCACTCACAAACTTTCCCTCTGAAAGTTTAGCGAAAAACTACTTTTGTAAATTTATTTTACATTTATTAGTTAATATGTAGAGTTTTTCATAATTTGAAGCCCTTATTTTCAATAATTAATTATCAATATAAAAAACCGACTTAATGAAAATGTCAGAACTGGACTAAACTGACCACAATCGAAATGGGACCACACGGGAAGCACCAGCTTTCAAATAAAAAAGAATCATCAAAATCGGTTCACCCAATCGAAAATTCTGAGGTAACAAACAATAAAAAATAAACTGTCGAATTGAGTACCTCCTCCTTTTTGGCAGTCGGTTAAAAATACATCAGTCATAGGACTGTATGTCAGAACAGGTCAGAAGTAAAAACTTAAGTAATTCACCTATTCTACAAGAGATGGCGCTGTTTCAATATACATATTGTTTTTAACTCAAAAAGTGCCCAACGCGCCTAAAGAAGTTTTCACTTGAAAAATACGTTACTTTTCTTCCCATTTTATTTTGAACTTTCCTCTTCCATATGTGTAGATACCTACCTAATGAAATAACAAGTCGCAGACAGCATCCATCAAAGACAAGGTAATTACCGACGAACACACAAATCCGTACCCTCAGGAACACAAGTAATTTCCAAACTATAATAAACTCTATTGACTTAGCCAGAAGGGTGGAAACAGAGGTGGATGGCAGTGCGATAGCATAACTGCCAATTACGTTTGATATCCAAAAGCAGACAACAATAACATAAAAGAGTCGATACAGATACAAATGAATAATCTATAAATGCCTTTAAGACATTGGATGGTAGAGCTAGGAAAATGCAGAGGCACAGGGGCTCTATTTTTGCCCGTACCGCGCAAGGGGCTGAGTAGCCTCTGTTGCCAGAAATGCGAGAGTCCAACCGAATTTTCGAAAACTGACCGACTGTAAAATAAAATATATATTTTTTCCTATCAATTTGACATTGTATGTTCATATATTATATATAATATTCATCGTCTTGAATTGCTGTATGATATTATGCTTTTGAACGTTCATTCGAGCGGGAATAAATTGACGAATAGCGGCGATTTCCTTACGTACCGCCGCCGGTGCATAACGCGCGGCGAACACTTTCGCTTACGCCGACGTGCGTACCACATTCGACGGGTTAAATTACTCGTAGGACTTTTTCTATTCGCATAGTACGCAAATAATCACCGGTGGTTTCAAATGCGAGTGATCCTATTTTTTTTTGTATTTTTTGAATCGCTCGAATTCTGGGTTGCCGTAGTTCTGTCAGACTTTCTATCGCTAGAAAGCAAATTCGAATGATATAAACAATTCGTAGAGTTACGAGTGATGTCACTTGTTCAAAAATACGACTTTTGGGATTTCGTTCACAAGTAAATCACATCGCATGAAAAAAGTGCTACGAGTGATTAAAAAATAGAGCCCCAGAAGGCGCTAAAGTCCCAGATGCTCTCGATTAATTCTTAAGTCAAAACTATAAATTGTTTCTATAAAGTTTCTGTGGTGCCAATTTTCCGGAAACTACTCTAAAAATATATATTGTTTTAGTAAAGTAGTGAATGAAATCACTCACACAACCGAGTTTAGTTTCTCCACGTTTCCGATAGGAGGAAAACAATCAAATCTTATACTAAGGGTATCTGATGTCAAATCAAACGTTTCGTCTATTAAAAAAAAGAGCTGGTACTTAGAGCGTCTTCTATTTTGCACGCTCATTTCAACATTTTAACCTAGCATAGGCATCTGAGAGATTTTTTTTAATTGTAAAATAGGCTTGCGCTTGGCTGCCAACTCGCCTGATGTTTAGCGATGATGCGGCCTACGATGGATCACGCTTGCCTAGAAGAAACCGATTCACTTTTGAGTTGAAAACACCCAGATCGTAACTATCGGGGAACACCCATTCAGGCAGCGCATTCCACAGACACATATAATATCTGTAGACATACTTATTGTTTGTACATAAATTAATAATGATGTTAAAGTTGTTCTTTACATGATAATTATTGTATTACCCGTCAAAATATTATTACAAAAAATAATTGAATGAAAATGTTACTACCATTCATACTACTAAGCTAATTGATATCTGTCAATTTAGACTAAATAAGATATAAAATTCTTTAACGTACCTTCTTATATAAAATCTAAGCTGTACGAATTAAGAAAATCAATCAAGAATAAAAATATTCAACTACCATCATTACTATTAAGGTAACAAGTAAAGTTAAAGTACATAATTTGTTGAAGATTTCAATTAGTTTATCAGTAATCAGTATGTATAAAATTATGTAAATAAAATATACATAAACTTATGACACCTTTTTAGTGCATTTTATGCTTAATATAACCAACATCAAAGTGTTTGTGGCTAATTAAAATCAGTTGGCCTAAACTCTCAGTTTCATTCTCTCACCCTTCTCACGTCCTGTCTAAATATTCCTGCCTCTATCTTGGAAGCTAGAAGTTAATACGTCCAGGTTATTAGGAATATAATAAGTCGACATATTCCATACTCAGCCAGTTAAGGAGATGTTATCATGTACTATTATTATTTTATTCATAGAAATCTGCTCTTTATATTTTTGTTTACTCCGTAGTCATTGTCTTTGAGGAAGAAGGTTGTATGTTTTATTTTGTTGACTCTGCATTTTTCTGAATGATGCAATGCAGATGTTGTTTTGTTTTCTGTTACGACAGGTTAAGAAAGACTTTAATTATTTGCCTCTACATTTGAAGCTAATAAAAGATAGACGCAATCTGCGAATTCATTGTCATCATAGTCAATTCTCTACTGGACCTTTCCCAAACAGCATAAAGCCCGATCTTCGACTTTTTCTCAGTTCTATTTACTGCCAACTCCCATCCTTAACAACTTATAGTGAGATCTACCCTTGCTAACAATATCTTCATCATCTGCTGGACTAGCTTTATGGTTTTAGGATTGACTCCGAGCGGATCGCGTCATCACGCCGCACCGCCGAATAATAACAGTTCGGGTAACGGGAACCTGATTTTTTTCATAGTGATGGGCTGAGGTATCGTGGGAACAATATCGATAAATCGAGAGTAAGGATTAAAAAATAACTAAATTTAGCAGGTGCTTCTACCTACCCTGCAGTTATATTACTTACATGTAAAAGAAAGTTTTGCTACGTTATATTAAAACAATAAGTATTTTTCATAAAACTTAACCATTAATTAACATTAAAAAATCGCTAACTAAAAAACTAGGAAAAAACTTTTCGCAATAATTTTATTTTACTTGCAGTTATCGGCATACTGTCTTTATTATATTTATGTAAATCTTTAACATAATAAAACATAAACGGAATACTTTTCATTTTGACGTGTCAAAGTCGTGTTAAATTAGGCGGTCCATATATTATTATGTTGAAAACCATTGCGATGCATAAAATATGGTAGGTTACTAGTTGAAGGGAATTTATTTGTAACGTTTAGGTAACCAACCAACAATTTTTTTTTTCTTTGGGTGTTGACAAATATATCAGTTGTTGTTTAATGGAGTTTTGAGACACCTGTCATACCTACTATTAATAAATATTAATTTTAGTATTAATTTTTCCTACACCTTTCTTTTCCATTATCTTCATTATACCTACTCAGTAAATTGCGTGCTAGATAAGTATTACGCACTTGCTCAAAAAAAGAATTTACCGTTTTATCGATATATTTTTAAGTTATCGCGTCTCATCACTAAATGTATTTATTTATCTAAATACTGGCTTGTATCAGCGCTCAATCATCGGCGTGTTTCCCTGTCAATCAACAGCTCGGGCCAGAACCATCTGTCTTTATAAAACCACAAGAGTAAACTTCGCGTCGATATTGTAGTTTTTACTGCTTATTAATTTGTTTATCTACATAAAACCCGGCCTGATTTGTGGGTGTAATAAATGTCCGGGAAAAGTCAAGAATTCGGTGTAATAGGTGTTGCTATTTTTTGATTGAACGTCTGGGCTTGGCCTTATTTAGCGCAGGTTTTATTATGGAGTCGGTATATTTGCACTCATATTGGTTAAATCCTAAACTTATGAAAATCGAATAGAGAGCGCCGAATAGAAATAGTCCTAGACAGAGTCGAGTATAGAGTATCGCTACATTTTTTAATCGTACTCTTACTTATCTAACTCAACTATTCTATTACTCTAGCTCAGTGTTTTTCAAACTGTGGGTCGCGACCCCAAGGGGGTTGCCATGCCTCTATAAGCGGTTCGAGAACCTCGGCAAAAAAAAAATGTTTGCTAAGAAACTTTTATGAGTAAGTAATGTTGCATGGCAAAAACCTTATCATGTTTTTTGTTGCAAACCTTTGTTTTGTGTTCTTCGACGCTCAGACGTATCCTGTGAGAAACATTTTTGTTGTCATTTGCTTCGTATCTTCAGGAGTCCTTACTCACTGAAGAACGCCGGTGGAACATAATAACTTGTTAAATATGATGTGGATTATCATTTTGTGTGGGATATCACAATGTTTTACACATCTTTTTTATAAAACTTTCGTTTTAGAATCCTTTATGATTTTGTTTACATATCGCTTGACAGTGACTTGACGTTTGAGAGGTTGACATTGACATTTCGTAGATTCCTGTAATTTTTTCATTGAGAACAGAATTCATTAAGGTCTTTCCACACGTCGCCAACGCCGACAGCGTGTAAACAGCCCTTTATTGATTTATCGATTCGGAAAGAAAAGTTATGTTTGTTTTTACACCGGCAAGTCCTGGCAACATCCTTTTTAACTTTGGTTTTTGATGAAGTGACCGTGCGAATAATCCGCTCCTGCGTATTAAATACCACACCGCAGAATAGTAAGTTATTTTACTTGGTTTTCAACCTGATTCGTTGCCCGCTGGAGATTGAAGCGAGGATTATAATTTTCACTGATTTCTACAGTACTTGGGATGGTTGCCGTACAGAGAATGATAGCATGGCGGCCAACAATCCCATGAGGTCCAAAGCGGTGGATTGGTAAGAAACCCATCTCGTCTTGTTTCCAAATCCACGTACCGTCGAAGTAACGTCGTTGTCTCATTGTTGCAGATTCCGCCGCTCTTTTGTTTTGGTTTGGTGTTTGTGCTTGTAAAGCGTCCATGTCTGCGAAATGACTCGTAGCCTACCATTTTGATTTCGACGTCGATACGTCGCAATAACATTTAGAAGCAGAAATATGTCTTGGTGAAGCTCAATTAATCAATATTAATGCCACGCGCATTTGGTATGTCAATTTTCTCTTAATTTTCTCACGTCAGTCAAGTGTCTACAACGAAGAAAGAACCTATAATGTTTTTGGACTTTAACTAGAAATTATGTGATCAAGAATTGTAAATTTAACTTCAACGAGCAGAACTGGCCCTTCTGTCTCAATTCTTTGGTGTAACTTTAAAACTTAGAACTACAATATTAAAGGTTTAACTTATCTATACTTAACCTAGTACCTAAGTACTTAATTTTACATTGTTTAACAAATGTACTAACATAATAGAAATATCTTAAAGAATGTACCTATAACTAACAGAACCGTCATTGATGTACAATGGTAAGAAATTGAAGAACATATTTTACAATACATAAGATTTGGACGCTAATTCCTTGTCTCATTTCCCAGCATTATCGTGCTGGTGGCGCCCTTGTTAGAATTAGTTATCTCGGATAGGTAGGTCTAACCCCATCTCACCCGCCAGAGGCAGGCCCGCAGAGCGCACACAGAACCCACTACCCCTCGAGCTAGCCGTTCACCACACCGGTGACCCGGTAAGGTAGCAGTAAGTAATTATAAAAATATTTTTTTTACGTATTTGTTATATTTAATCTAATAAAATGCAGATAATATAAACTATGCAAGGTAGACTATGGGGGATCCCGAAATTTTTTTTTCTTACTAAGGGGGTCGCGTCGTGAAAAAGTTTGAAAAACACTGCTCTAGCTGTTAGAGTCTAGAATGGAGAGACTGTATAGGAAAGTAGAAGACTAGGGTTACTCTAAATTTTGAGTGCCTTACCATCGAAAAGTTTCCATTTTTACCTTACTATCCAGAAAGTGCTTCCAGAATCCAGAATATTACTATGCATCCAGAATATTACTCCAAAAAAGCAAAACACAACTTAGGTAGACGTGTATCTAAGCCAAAAACGATATATGATCGATCGATTGGCGTTTATCACTGGCTAGTGTACATTTCATAGAAATAAATCGCTTGTTGTCGCTGGCTAGCTGAAACAATGTAACCATAGACTAATTTTTATTATTTTAAACCTTAATGATTATCTTTTTTGTTGTTCCTTCATCCTGCTACGGGTTAAGGACACCGTAAAATTACTAAACAATTAACCCAGTACAATAACACCTACAATAGCACCACGTGTGGTCTCCATTATATAGAATTAGCACAGGCAAACTGCATCCATCGATATCAGCTTACGCCATTGTGTGCTGCGCTTTGTTCCCGCCATCCGAGACAAGATGGCGTCGAAACGTCATCGAAAGCAGTATGGCCGCCGACCGTTGTTGTTTAAATGGGTAGGAATGCGCATGGATTTGAATATCAATTTCAGTGTAAATACTAGTTTCATGGTAAATACAGAGAGACCAACAACGTAGAGTTGGGTAGATATGGCTCATTGAGCAGTCTTTATACAATTTTAATAAATTTTATAAAGTTGGCATATTTTATGAAGGTGATGAAGACCTATAATTTAACAATATGTTTGACATGTTTTATTAATAAAAAATCTGTTTTATTATTTATTATTTTGTAATGTTATGAATTAATATGTTTGTATATTAATCAATAAATTATTATTTGCTATTTTCTCACTTTTTAAGAGTAATTTCATTGACTTGTAAATTGCCATTTAACCAATAAATTACTTATGACTTATGATACAGGATCTAAAAATTTGATTCGGATGGTTGTTAATTTTATTCCGTTTTTTTTTTAATAGGCTTTCGTTTGACCGCCAACTCACCTAAAGTTATTAAACGATTACACATTCGAAAGTGTGTGTCTGAGATCATATAAAAATTGCCAGATGGATTACGGCGACCACGAAAAGTGAGTTTGTGAGTTTGCGTAGTTGTTTGATATTTTCAGTGTGAAATTTACGTAGTTTTGAAATTTTGCATATGTGTGCATGAGTCGTATATTTATACTGGGAATTCACGTTATTTTGGAAGCGATTTTGACTTCATTTTGCCAGTATGCCGTAATTCATCTGTATTTTTTATTTGATCTGAGGTAAGTGTGTACTATTCTTGACACCATTCTTTTCGCAGCCGATGAAACCGAGATGTGCAACCTCCTGACTAAAATGGAGCAATTTAGCTTGGAGATGGGACTGGCCATAAATCGGTCTAAAACCAAAGTCATGGTAGTGGATGCTGCTGAATGTCGGAGCAGATGGCGGAACATCGTAAGGGAGAAGTTGTTGCCGTGATGGGTCACGACCCCCAGCATTGGGGAATCGACGCAAGGAGGAGGAAGTGTGTACTATAATGATTTTTTTGACACCAACGTGAAAAGAACATGTCGTCTCTTAGTTATTTTCCTAACATGTGTATTTTCGAGTGTTAATGTGTAATAATGGTGATGTGTAATGTGCTCGAATGTGGACAAGTGATATAACGAAGTAAAACATGTCTTTTCACGTTGCTTCCGTAACTCCATATACTTAGAAATAAAGCTTCTAATAAAGTATCAATTACTTTACAGGGACTTTGACTTATTATTCTAAGCTGAAAAGTTTCTTTGAGTGCTCCACGGATTCTCTCAAACCATTTAAATTTTGAAGCCAAAAATGAAAAATTCAGATCAAAGTAAACCGCGGAGAACCAGGCCCTTCTTTCCCCTGCTTTATAATAAATGCAACTTTACAAGTTAGGTAGGTAATGTAGGAGTTTGATAACGACTTACAGAATCAGTAACTGATGGGAAAGCACTTAGTTTTTTAACTGGTTAACGTAAGCTGATAGTCTATTACTGTCTTTAAGAACTGACCTTTAAATTTATCCAGTAACTAGCTTTTTTGCCCGCGACTTCGTACGCGTAGATTTTCATATAAACCTTCAATTCTTTTTTCTTCCCTTAATCCGGCCTTGCGCAAAATAACATAGCATATATACTTCAATCTGGTCATAGCTAAGCATATTCGTGAAAACCGCATTTAAATCCGTCCGCATTTTCTTCCAGGGGTGTAGGAGATGTGCGTGAACAAACAAACAAAAATTCTAAAAACTGCCTTAACATGTTCAGCTGCTTATTTTAAGTCGCCCTGTGTGAAGTATTGATAGAATCATAAAAGTAATAAATAACACCGTCAACAGTTTTCAAATCAAAAAGATAATGTGACCACAGTGCAGAGCATGTTTTGAAATTTTCTTTTTGTCTAAACCATTAAAAGTATATTTCCGGCCAGTTTCGCTGGCCACGGAACCCTGACATAATAAATAAATAAATATGTGGGACATTATTGCACACATGGTCATCTGACCCCAAACTAAGCAAAGCTTGTAATATGGCTGCCAGAGACTGATATACATACATATATATTTTTAAATACATACTTAAATAGATATTAACACCCAGACATAGAACAAACACAAATGTTCATCACACAAATGTTTGTCCTAGATGGGAATCGAACCCACGCCCCCAAGCACAGAAAGTAGGATCACTACCAACTGAGCCACCGAGGCAGTCAATAATGCTTGTCTTAACACGCTCTTGGCTAGTTATTTCTTATTTCGCGTGCATTTGTATGTATACCTTGATTAAAAAGCCATGAAATGGAACTACTCTATTTATCTGTTAAAATATCACAGTAAAATAAAATTATTTCTATATTCTTATTCTTATTGCAAATATACACTGTATTCTTCTAAAAGGTAAGTTTATATACCCTGCATAAAGGGTGCAGCAATGACTTATGTAGTGGCTGTTCACAAAACCAGACCACAGACATAAACATATAAATTTAAGTATAGTTAAATCTATTACATAAATATTATATATACTATTCAAACTTAACCTAGGGTGAAGTAATTTTACAAAACAAAAAAAAAACATACTTAGTGTGATAGGTTACTTAATTATATATGAGATGATACAAAACTTATGACGCTACTTTCTTAACTATTTATATATCGATATTTATTTTAAATCTTTTATCTCGTAATAACATTTTTGGGTTAGAAACTTACGAAGTTGGTTCTGGAAAAATGTTATTATTTATTTCTTTCTTTATTGCGTCCGGAATTTTGTTGTATAGGTTTATTTTCATGTACAAAGGGCCTTTTTTGAATATTTCTATTCGCGGGACTGTATTAAAATAGGATGCGGTATATTTTGTGTTTTAAATGCTAACATAGAATAAAACCATGAGAATGTAATATGGAGCTTGGAGCTTCCCGGTGTGGTACTGGATGTAGATGCGACCTGGGCTATAGGGACAACGTCATGTATGCGGTCGGCTAGGTCTGCCAGCACATCGAGTGATGACGTCATCTGCTGCGAAGCAATGATGGTCTGCGTGCTGTTCGGTAGGCGGCTGGTCCAAATCATGCGTAAAGTCTTCTGGAACTCCGGGCCTGCTAGGTGTCGTAGATGACGTAAGAATTGAGAAGGCTTACTTACTTAATCACCTAGCTCCTCGTGTGTTAAAAGTTGCTGTACCTTTTTTTCTCTTGATGCGGACAAACGTTTAATTAGCTCCAGCTTGAGTTTTTCGTACTTCTCGGTCACAGGCGGGTTGACGATGATGTCTTCGACTTCAGCTGCGTATTGCGGGTCAAGTTGTCCAATCACATAGTAGAACTTGGTGCTATCTGCAGTGATGTTGGAAATCGCGAATTGGCCTTCGATCTGGGCGAACCAAATCGCCGGCTTCTCGGGCCAAAACGGTGGAATTCGCACGCCAACTCGGAATACATTGTCATCATCTTTATTCTTCGTGTCAGCCGCAGAGCTATCAGTACGATCTAGCGGCATTCTGACCTTTGTCGGTGGTGTACGGTCCATTCAGTGGTCTCCAATTATAGTGGATTTGTACTATTTATATAGAAGGAGAGGGTTAAGCTACTAAATTATAAATTTAATGCAAAGAAAAATCTTAGACAAATCTTAGAAAAAGCGAATGACAATTCCATTTGAAAATCGGTGTTCTTTTATTTTTTTCTTTTCGCGCCCCAGCGCCACACGTCGTGGAAAATTGGAATGAAATTCACGAAGGTTGGCGCAAGGAGTATGAGTACGCCACACTCCTACTCCATGCACTGGAATGAATCACCAAAGAGGTTGTAAGGCCTATAACATGCTTGATCTACACGTTCATTCATCAAAAAAGGTTAAGGAACCTTCTTTAAATTTAAACTGATTAACCGAATGACAGTTGACAGTTTCAAAATTTTAATGGCTATGTCAATAACATTCTCTTTACTTTGGATCTCCTTGCTTGAGGCTATGTGACGATCCTCATATTACGTTTCGGGTAACGAAGAAATAAATCATTGATTTTTATTTTCGTTTATGTAAAAATAAAGAATTAAAGTAAATTATATAAGATAGCCTATGTTTTAATCTGGTAATTTCTAAGCATATTCGTGAAAACCGCATTTAAATCCGTCCAGTGGTTTAGGAGATGTGCGCGGACAAACAAACAAACAAACAGACAAAAATTCTAAAAACTGTCCTATCGTGTTCAGCTGCTTATTTTAAGACGACCTGTGTGTTTTTTTTTTGTTATCTCGCAATTACAGTTTTTTTTATCTCTACGTTTTTATTATATGTATAGATAACTGACAGTTTTATTTAAATGATTATTTTTGAACGGGTAGCAAATTTTAAACTCCTTTGAAGACTGTCTGTGTTTGAGTAAGGGCCAATTTTTCAATCCTCAGTTAAAGAATCAGATAGGATATTTTGATAGCATGATTACCAATTTTTCTATAGTCAGTTAGAGGTTATCTGCGTAGTAAAACCTGTCAATTTATTGGACAGATTAATTTATTGATTTGTTAACTGTCTGACCGTTTACCTGCGGATTGAAAAATCAGCCCTAAGTTTACAGAAAATGAAAGTTTTAAATGCTAAGTATTAACCATCAGTATTTTGAAATGAATGTGTAAAGCCGCCATTACATATGTAGGTACCTAATATTTCTAGCTTATTCAACCAGTTCGTTCTACATAGGGTCGGGTCTACAGACGCACCCTGATTCAACCAGCACGTAGTCTTTTCCTGTAAGAGTGACCGGCCCCAGAGGCAGCACTAGGAAGAGATAGGGCATGTAGGTCTGTGTGCACGTGCCTCAGACTACTGAACATTCACTGGATCTGAAATTAATAAATGAAATTGTTTAGAAAAATCGGTAACGTTACGAAGCAATCAGTGAAACTGTCAGTTATAACATAACTGAAGAAACTGACAGACGATTCAATATCGTCACGTGATTTACAAAGCGTATACAAGGCCGTCTGTTGGAGCTTTCCATTCAACATTTAAGTGCGTAGCTCATACCGTTGGAGTAGGTAACTTCCAGGCTTGACGTTCTTCTGCCAGCGTTTTCACCTCCCTGTATGACGTCTGTCATGTCTACCGACATGACATTTGCCTTCTCTTTTATTTGGTCTAAGAATACTCTTCTTTGGAGCCTTCCAAAGGTTACGTATACTATTTGACAGACGTTTGCCCAGGGCCCCGCGGTAGATAGGGGCCCCCTAGTTCCTGCCAGATCACCAAAGGATAACCGATATTTACTAACAAAAATTCAAAGGATAATGACTGACTACAATACCTACTTGCTTATTAGCTTGTGCTTGTGCAAAGCTACTCTACTCTCGTCCGAAAATAGTGTTCTGTCAAGGTACCTACCCTATTATCCTAATGAGCCCAGGGCCTCCAATAGGTTAAAGACGGCCCTGCGGAGAACAGCTACCTATTTCTACCCAATACCATTTCAGTTATGTCTTCCAACTACATCTAAAATATCATCTCTATTTTAGGGAAGAGTAATTCAAATTTTGCAGACTTGCAACATTGAACCTTCCTAATCTCGGGAAACTTGCACCCACACACCCAAAATTATCCCAACTTCATTGAAACTTTCCCTCTTATCGAACCTGGGATAAGGGCCTCTATTCTAGCGTGCTTGAGAGTATCTCAGCCACTTTCACTCACATGACATTTGTAATGATAAAGTCAGCGACTAATATAATCTCGACCGCCTCAGAATACGGGCGCAGTGCTAAACCGTGGACTATACGACAGTGACTATCTCCCGACGGCGAAAGCACCATACCTGGTTTAGGTACAAGATAATTGTGGGATAAAATATTTACTAGATATGAACCTGGAAGCCACATAAAATTCTAATAATGAGATCTATTTTAAGACCACATAGATGTAGGTAATTTACTTGCCATAATGTTGAAATAGGTCATTTTCGACGTGTCCCTAATTGTTTTTTTCTGGAAATATATTTAAGACTATGGTTATTGGACAGTTGATTGAATCAGGCGTTACTTTTAGGAAGTTCATCTTTGAATTGTTTCTCTATTTTCGCTACAACGTCACATTTGTTTTACTCTACAGAAATGTTTCAAGGATGCTTATTTAATGTAACCTGAAACAATAGTTAATAATACCTACCTGAAAAAAAACCTGTAACTTAATGAACTTTGTTAATGATATATTAGGTTATAAGTACTAACATAAAACAAATAGTTTGAAAGACATTTTTAAGATGATTGTTACCCAATATCATATCAGTTATCTCTTCCATCTACATCTAAAATATCATCTCTATTTTAAGGTAGAGTATACTGTTTTACGACTACTGTTATTATATTTACCGTAATAAGGTTGTGGATGGAGTGCCGATATTTCGGCGCAATTCCGTGCACCATGTTCACGGGCTGACTGAAGAATGCGGGTAGTTGGCAAAAAAGCCAGTTCACCCGTGAAGTATAGTGCAACTGCGCCGAAATATCCGGAACTCCATCCACAACCTAATCACGGTAAATACCCCGTTAATAAAATAATTATATAACTGTAGTTAACAATACTGTGATAGTTTAAAACAGTATTTTAAAAACAAGTTTTCGCGTTTTACTTTGTAGTCATACTTTTTTTTATGTTATTTTAGACAAACAAGTACCGGCCTACCTGATGGTAAGTAGTCATCGCCACCTATGGACACTAACAATAAATAAATATTTGGGACATTTTTGCACACACGCTCATCTGACCCCAAACTAAGCAAAGCTTGTACTATGGCTGCCAGAGATTGATACACATACATACAATATACATTTTTAAATACATACTTACATAGACATTAACACCCAGGTAGAGAACAAACACAAATATTCATCACATGATTGCTCTAGGTGGAAATCGAACCCACGCCTTCAAGCGCAGAAGTCAGGTTTACTACCAATTGGGCCAACGAGGCTATCTACCATACAGGTATTGAGCATAGGCGGTGCTTTGCCTACCTTTGAGGACTCTATATAGTTACTCTTTGTTTGAAGCAATTGAGATATTTCGAAGGAAAAACCAAAGGCGGTGCCTTACTAGGCCCGCCACAGTTTGAAAGTGCATCCACATATCATAGACCAGTCGAAATCGCGATTCACACGATCTTTCTTGCCTCACACTTGCAAAATGTGTAATGAGCTACCATCCGCGGTGTTTCCGAAAAGCTACAACATGGGATTCTTCAAAAGGCGAGTTAATAGGCTTAAAGGGTCGGCAACGTATTTGTGATGCCTCTGTACCCTTAGTACAAGATTTGACAGTTTTCGAAAACTTTTTTCGTTTCCGTATTGTCCCATACATTTTAGTAAAGCGCCTCTAGCGGAAACGCGGATGAACTAAAATCGGTAGTAATCGGCAGTATAGGTTGCTTCACTCAAATACGAAAAATAGTTTCGAATAGCTTTCAGCCCAGCAATGTATGCATCAAAACGAAAACGAAAAAAGTTTTCGAAAACTATCAAATCTTGTACTAAGGGTACTGGTGTTACTAGTATCTATCCATAGGCGACGGTGACTACTTACCATCAGGTGGCCCCACTGCTTGTTTGCCACCTATGCCATAAAAAAAATAAAAAACCCACAACTTACAGGTGATATTGATTCTCTCCAACCTTTTGTTGGTAAACCTAATCCTTTCAATAATTATATCTTATCTTGCACACAGTGCAGGCTCCGCTCCGTGCCCGTCTGGGGAATACTATTAGCATGTGAAAACAGCGTTGCTCGGGGGACAGTCTAATTGGCGTTGTGTAAACTCGGCATGTTATCGGAACGCCTCGGGCGATACGCCGCTGGACTGTTGTAGAGCAGGCTTTATTTTATAGATACCTTTATTTCTCGCGGGCATCCAGTGGATGCAGATGGCAGGATGTCGTTCAGTGTGGAGGTTAAAGGGGAAGGCCTATGTTCAGCAGTGGACGTGTTCTGGCTGGATGTTGATTCTTTATTACTTAAAGCCCACTTTTCTTTAAAAAAATACGTATTTGGTTTCAAAAAGTATACCTACTCTATGACGGGGTAAAAAGTAAGTCCCATCGACAATATTTTTAATTTGTTAAGTAGATACCCTTATTACAAGTTTTGATAGTTTTCGAAAACTTTTTTAGTATTCGTATTGTTCCATACATTGCTGGGCTGAAAGATTAGAAAACTTTTTCCGTATTTGAGTGGAACAACAAATCGGTTTAGTAGTTTGGTTTTTAAATCAAAATAACTGAAAAAAAAAACGTCATCCAAGTAAACGAAATTGCGTATTTACTAATTTTGAAGTCAGTTTTTTATGTGATGCAATTACTCGTCGTAATTGAGTTTCGTAGGTAGGTACGATAGAGGAATTATTTTTCATTGTTTCTTAAGTTTTTAATCGGATACATTTAGGAGTGTGCATCGGACTGCCAGGGCGGGCACGATTTGTTGTGCGTACTGCTGGTCTGTGGAATGCGCTGCCTGAATGGGTGTTCCCCGATAGTTACAATCTAGGTGTCAACAAATAACGAGTGAATCGGCTTCTTCTAGGCAAGCGTGCTCCATCGTAGACCGCATCATCGCTTAACATCAGGCTAGTTGGCGGTCAAACGCAAGCCTATTTATGCATAAATAATAAAATAAAATAAAACAATTATTAAACAAGAATTTCCGACGACATCGTGATCGCGGATTTCCAGTGGATGCAGGCTGTCGTTCAGTGGCGTGGTTCTCTGTTCAGCAGTGGACGTCTTATGGCTGATGATGATAAGTTCCTTATAATGACGAGTATAATGAACCCATTTCAGCTTAATACCCCCTTTTCGCGTAGCTGTATATCCTCTCATTACCTAATGCGAGCATTGGCGTAGCTATCGGAGGGCTAGGCGGTGCTGTGCACCGGGGCCCTCAAGCTCAGGGGGTCCTCGGACCCTGACCAGCAAACCTCAAATTGAACTTTTTTCCCTTCACACACATACATGTAGTAAGTAGCTTTGAGCACAATAAAGAGCTGATGATAAAGTAGTGAACCTTTAAATATTTATATTTTTACTTGATAAAACCTAACGCAAGTTTAGATAGGGCCCCATTTTTTTGCACCAGGGCCTTTGATTACCTAGCTACGCCAGCACGTGCACAATGCGAGCACGTAAATAAATCCATGAGCCGTCTCCATACTAGGGGGCGACGTAAAATCCGCCCGCCCACAGCTAATATTGACTTGTTATTACGGCGGCGACCGCGGCGCTCCTGTGTCGTCCTACGTCGGTCGGTCGGTCCTGATCCGTACTGTGCTGTTATTGTACCACCATACAACAAAAGTTTTACAAAATCTGTAAATAGGTACCAATCGATAGAATATTAATAATATTATTTATATAAAACAGTTCTCTAGTGTCCAGTAGCCAATTATCGACCACAATTTTTATTATCCATCAAATGTATATACAAGATAACGCATAAAGGGTGTACTAAACTGGAAGGAGGTCATTGTACTCATCATTATAAACAACTTTTACTATGGGACCACACTTGAAAACGCGAAAAAAATACAGCTGTTCCATATATTTTGACGGATGTCAATGACCGTTTTCTATGAATCAGTTGATATTTATTTCGCGATTTCAGGGTTTGTCCCATAGTAAAAAAAACATATCAAAGACTAATCTTTTATGTTCTTGAAACATAACTAAAAACACACTCGAATAAGTCACGTTTCAAACAAAAAAAACTAAATCAAAATTGATTTAGCCGTTTGGGAGCTTCGATGCCAGACAGACAGATGCCTACACCTACTCTATATCACAGTTATAACGTACGTAGTACATTTAAATCGATGCTTATAACGCTCTTTTTTGCGCCATCATCATCATCATTTCAACCATCCACTGCTGGACATAGGTAGGCCTGCCTCATCGATCTTCAAAAGGGCCGGTTGAAAGCGATCTGCATCCAGCGTTTTCCTGCAGTCTCTTTTAGGTCGTCTGTCCATCTTGTGGTGGTGGACGTCCTACGCTGTGCAACTGGTCCGTGGTCTCCATTCGAGAACTATTCGGCCATGTGCCTCTGCCTTGCCCACTGCCATTTCAACTTGCTAATCCTGTGGGTTATGTTGGTAATTTTCGATCGTCTACGGATCTCCTCATTTCTGATTCGATCTCGTAGACGTAGAACATAGCCCTCTTCATAGCTAGTTGTGCGACTTTGAGCTTGCTTATGAGGCCCGTAGTGAGAGACCACGATTCAGTGCCGTAGGTATATCATCACTGGCAACACACACTGGTCGAAAGCTTTCGTCTGAAGTCTTTTTTGCGCCGGCTTTAATAAATCAATGCAAACTATAAGCTGGCCCGGATTTCCTCTTAGGTCTTAACTGGAAAACTTTAGAACCTTTGAATTGAGGAGTTACAACAAAAGTTTTATTAATCTCGAAGCAGAAAGCAAGCAGTAGTTAAGTTGCCTCAAATACTCATATACTCTATATAATATACAAATACTTACACATCCAAGAAAATCCGTGAAAAGAGCATACGACCCGAAGAATGAAGCGACGACGGTGCATTATCGACGCGCAAACACAAATAAGCATACAAACATGCGCTCTGCTAAGGATGTATTACAGTTTTTTATTGTTAATATTTTTTCAATTTGTTAAAATGAAAGGAGCCTATTAGGCACGAGATGTTTTATCTAAATAGGTCTTTCACCACAAGTAAAACTTTGATTTTAATTTCGAATATGAGGTAAATAAAAACCTGATTAATAAAACAAACATTTATTTCATTAAACAATAACATAAATAAACAATATTGGTAAGATAATCTGTTTAAAATTTAATTCATTTTCATGTTCTCTTATTTATTTAATTTTACGCCGCGATTTAATAGAGTGGCTGTATAAAAAGATTGGACAAGGCTAGCAGTTTTTTTATTTTTTATTATTAAAACATATACAACGCTGTTTTTGGCTTTGCGTCATCGTTTAAAAAAACAACATAAGATTTGTTTATTAATTTTTATTTAAGATGCAGTATGCACACGTCTTTACCCAGTCCAAGTGCATACTATTTGCCGTATACCTTCCTTCTTTTACCTCAGGCGGGCCTTTTACACGTTATCGTTATAACAATATTTGTCTGTATGTTTGTCCGCGAACGAACGCCTCGGATGGCTCTTTAAATAATTTGGAATTTAATGCGACCAATTTATCTATAGAGCAGGGCAGAGGCGCTTCTGTCGTATTTTCTGAAGAAAGCTGTCTACATGTTTAGTTCCCACAATTGTCTACCTCTACAAATGAGTTGGTCGCAATGTACCTACCTAATATGATTTTAACGGGTTCGGGAACTGGTACTTAATGTTTTTATGCGCACTGTTACGAAACCGTTGTTATGAAAATAGGGACCCAGACAGCATCTACTAGATGCAGTCCCTATTTTAGTAACAACGGTTTAATGTTGTGGTAAGCTACTAGATGCTGCCTGGGTCCCTAATTTTAGTAACAACGGTTTAATGTTGAGGTAAGCACCTAGATGCTGCCTGGGTCTCTATTTTAGTAACAACGGTTTAATGTTGTGGTAAGCACCTAGATGCTGCCCGAGTCCCTAATTTTGGTAACAACGGTTTAATGTTGTTGTAAGCACCTAGATGCTGTCTGGGTCCCTAATTTTAGTAACAACGGTTTAATGTTGTTGTAAGCACCTAGATGCTGCCTGCCCCTATTTTAGTAACAGCGACTAATGTTGTGGTAAGCACCTAGATGCTGCCCGAGTCCCTAATTTTGGTAACAACGGTTTAATGTTGTTGTAAGCACCTAGATGCTGTCTGGGTCCCTAATTTTAGTAACAACGGTTTAATGTTGTTGTAAGCACCTAGATGCTGCCTGCCCCTATTTTAGTAACAGCGACTAATGTTGTGGTAAGCACCTAGATGCTGCCTGAGTCCCTAATTTTAGTAACAACGGTTTAATGTTGTTGTTAGCACCTAGATGCTGCCTGCCCCTATTTTAGTAACAGCGGCTAATGTTGTGGTAAGCACCTAGATGCTGCCTATTTTAGTAACAACGGTTTAATGTTGTGGTAAGCATCTAGATGCCGTCTGGGTCCCTATTTTCGTAACAACTGTTTACGTTGGATATATTTATGTTTACAAGATTGTTATCAAATCAAATAAATATTAGCTAAAAATAAGTTAGGTACATCATAACCTCAAGGTTCACTTCTTATTCTGTGCACAGGATCTAACACAGTGTTTATTTTATTTCATTTTATTACAAGTTCGGGCTCACAAGCACTCACTTTATTATTTTGTTATTTCAAGCTTACTTTCCGTTTTCGTACAAAGCAGCGCTTTCAACTGGCTATCTATTGCGGTTCAAACGATACAGCCGTTAAAAGATAGAACACCAGCGTATGCTTAGTAATAGGGCCCCATTGACACCCTTAGTTCACGGAACCCTTAAAATAAAACCATCTTATTTCAAAACTCTTATTTTATTATCACAAAAATAGCAACAATTTTCAAATTTAACCAGATCAAGTAGGTACAAATCTTAAGTCTATGTACTAATACATACTAATCACAGCTCAACCAACTTATTAATGTGGTTGCTCAAATGTGGGAACTGACTGTATAAAGGGAGACTTTAGTTTTATTAAAAAAAAATACGTCGGTGGCGCCCCCACTCTACAAATAAGTGGTTGCTCTGTAACTAAACTTATACAACTTGTTTACTAAAGGTGTGGTTATACTGAAGGGTAAGTATATTCACCATTATGAACAACTTTTAATATGGGAACAAACCTGAAATCGCGAAAAAAAATCAGCTGTTTCATAGAAAACGGTCATTGACAAAACAAAATGTATGGAACACCTTTTTTTCACGATTTCAGACCTTATCCCATATTAAATGTTGTTAATAATGATGTGTACATACATATTCTTCAGTATTACTACACCTTTAGTACTTAAACAAGTTGTATACAAAAAAAAAAATACATTTAAAAATACTGTAAGAACAGAATAAGTTACAATTAGCTACACAACATAGGAATGTTAAGCTATTCATGGCGGACTAGATAATTATTATTGACCGAGCGAACCGAAGGTTTCATTACACCTAGTGACTGAGCGAAGGTCTCAGAACAACTAGTATTGACTGAGCGAAGGTCTCAGAACAACTAGTATTGACTGAGCAAAGGTCTCATTATACCTAGTAATGACTGAGAGAAGGTCTCAGAACAACTAGTATTGACCGAGCGAAAGTCTCAGAACAAGTAGTATTTACTGAGCGAAGGTCTCAGAACAACAAGTATTGACCGAGCGAAAGTCTCAGAACAACTAGTATTGACTAAGCAAAGTTCTTATTATACCTAGTAATGACTGAGCGAAGGTCTCAGAGCAACTAGTATTGACCGAGCGAAAGTCTCAGAACAACTAGTATTTACTGAGCAAAGGTCTCATTATACCTAGTAATGACTGAGCGAAGATCTCAGAACAACTAGTATTGACCGAGCCAAAGTCTCAGAACAACTAGTATTGGCTGAGTGAATACCTCAGAATAAGTAGTATTGACCGAGCAAAGGTCACAGAACAACTAGTATTGACTGAGCAAAGGTCTCATTATACCTAGTAATGACTGAGCGAAGGTCTGAGAACAACTAGTAATAGACTGAGTGAATATCTCAGAATAAGTACTCTGTATATAGGTTATTATAGAAACATTCATCATCATCATCATCAGCCAGAAGACGTCCACTGCTGAACATAGGCCTCCCCCTTTAACCTCCACACTGAACGGCATCCTGCCATCTGCATCTCCTGGATGCCCGCGACTCTCACAATGTCGTCGGTCCATCTAGTAGGAGGCCTACCTACGCTGCGTCTTCCGGTTCGCGGTCTCCACTCAAGAATCATTCATAGAAACATTAGAGAAATAAAAACAAACATATACACATACGCCCGAAAATTATTATTCTCCTTTTAGGGCAGTCCGGTAAAAGGTACTGAGCAAAAAGAACTTGGACTGAGTCTAATTAATGTGTATAGATCAGGTCAGCTGGTGTGGTAGAGTCCGGCGAGTGCGTCTTGTAAAGCTCGCAGACACGGCAGCGTAGCGTTGTACCCGCCCGCCTTCTCTGTCTCGTTCTCAGCTCTGTAATGATAAGATACATAGAATTAAATAAATTAATATCTGGGACATTTTTTGCACACACGGTCATCTGACCCCAGACTAAGCAAAGCTCGTTATATGGCTGCCAGAGACTGATATAGGTACGTACATATACAAGGTGGGCCAAAAGAAATCACCCTATTGGAAGATGCTCTCATTTTTGCAAATGGCCGCCAATGTCAAATCTGTTTTGACATTTGTGGACTATACAGATGCAGAATACAAGTGGACAAGCCATGGAGCGATACACTCCCCAAGAACGCGGAATAATCGTGTCAATTTTTTGCGTAACAATTCGTCTTAGGTATTGGCGCAGCGCGAATTCCGTCGCCGATTCCCCGGCCGTCCAACACCGACTGCGCAAACACTGCGCCGTTTGGCCACCAACCTTGAAGAGTATGGGACCACACGAGACGTTGCCAAGATTAGCTGGCCCCAGAGCGCCCTTTCTGCCAATAATATCGCCGCTGTTGCCGAGGATGTCGAGCTGTCGCCGGAAACATCGACCAGACGCCGTGCCACGCAATTAGCCATCAGCCGGACGTCCCTAAGGCGAATTTTGGTCAAAGACCTGCGCATGTTCCCTTACAAAGTCCAGTCCGTGCATCAGCTGCTGCCTGCCGACCGCCAAACGCGCGTAACCTAAGCCCAAACCATCCTCAATCTCGAGGAAGGAAGTGGACGTACTACTACCAAAATCATAATGAGGAGGATGAGGCTCATTTCCACCTCAGCGGGTACGTGAACAAGCAAAACTATCGCTTCTGGAGCACCAAAAATCCACGAGTGATGCACGAGGAGCCATTACACCTGCTCAGTGACTGCATGGTGCGCTGTTCACGCTGGAGGAGTCATCGGGCCATTTTTTTCGAGAATGCCGCTGGCCAAATGGCAACAGTGGACGGTGCGCGCTATAGGGCCATGTTGACCGAGTTTTTTCTGCCGCAATTGGACGAATTATGACTGAGGGACATATGGTTCCAACACGACGCAGCAACGGCAGACACTGCGCGAGCCACAACCAATATTCTGAAGGCAGCGTTCCCGGGTCGCCTCATCTCTCGTTTTGGCGATTTGCAATGGCCCGCAAGATCGCCCGATTTAAGCGTTCCAGACTTTTTCTTGTGGGATTTTTTGAACACGGGACTTCAAAAAATCCCACAAGAAAAAGTCTGGAACACTTTTACGTGAACAAGCCCGAGACTCTGGAAGCCCTCAAAGACAATATTCGACACGAGTGCGAGAATCTGTCGCCCGAAGATCTCGCCGAAGTGATGAAAAATGCCATAAACCGAGCCCGTATGGCAATCAATTGTGACGGCAAAAAACAGAATCGAAGTTTTTCATTTAGAAAAAAAAAGAGAGCCAAACAACATCGGATGACTTCTTTTGGCCCACCTTGTATATTTTTATATGCATACTTAATGATATATTAACTAGGCTATCTATTGTCTGCATTAAACCTTGTGTAACTTACCTAACGTGATGCAGGTATCCATTAGCCACGATGCTCTGTATGGACGGGGGGTCGGGCCCCACGCGGTCGGGCTCCACTGGGGGATCATACGTGTATAGCGGACCTTCTTCTATCAATGGAATGGTCTCTTGAAGCCCTCGAGTAAATTTCACACCGGATGAGAATTGGGTCACCTGAAAATCACAATACAAAATGGTTGATAACAGAGTTACAAAATGAGTCTTCAAATTAAGAGGGAATCAGTTTAGTTTCTTCTAGGCAAGCGTACTCCATCGTAAACCGCATCATAGCTTAACATCAGGCGTGGTGGCATGCAAACGCAAGTATAATTTATACATATAATAAAAACATAGAGATAAAAAAAACTGTAATTGCAAGTTATCAAAAAAAACAGTGTGTCTTAAAATAAGCAGCTGAACACGATAAGACAGTTTTTAGAATTTTTGTCTGTTTGTTTGTCCACGCACATCTCCTAAACCACTAAAGGGATTTAAATGCGGTTTTCACGAATATGCTTAGCTATGACCAGATTGAAGTATAGGCTATGTAATTTAGCGCAAGGGCCAGATTAAGGGAAGAAAAAAATGTTCAAATCAGAATCTATAAAATTTTCTAGAAAAAACAAAAGAAAAAATATTGCCGACGTAACCACCATCCAGACCAACCCCATCACCCATGTCATCAAAAATAAGCAAAGCAAAGTCTTTGCTACTCCCCTTTGGTGCTTACGTAACACTTGAATGGCCCCACACTAAGCCTAATTTCTAGCCCCTAAGGCGAGTTAATAGTCTTAAAGGGTCTGCAACATATTTGTGATTCCTTTGGTGTTACAAGGACAAACCAAAGGCGACAGTGACTGCTTACCATAAGGCAGCCCGTCTGCTTGCTTGCCACATAAAGCTTACAAAAAAAATATACTGGACTAGATTGCTTTCCTGTCCGCCTCCTATTTCTTGGACCGGTATACAGCGTCGTAGCTAGGAAATGCAATCCCGATCTCGCGAAATCTCGTGTACTTTTTCAAGATCAAACCCGAAGCATAATATGACGAGATCTCGCTCGAGATTGACGGGATTAAGCGCAAGTAGCATATGTATAATTAAATACTAATAGTGGATCATAAAAGCAAAGCTCACCTTAGTAACAACAGGCACAACCTCCTCTTGTTTGTTGGCAATAGTTTGAGCAAACGTGTTCAATATATCCTTGGCATCACCTTCGGCGAACATGAGCTCGTCTATCAAGGCTTCCTTCTCTCGTATCTTCTGTTTCTTGGCCTCTTGTTCTAAGCGTGCGATCTCCGATCGACGGAGCTCTTCCATTTGTTTCTCTATTTCTAAGATTTCTTCGAGTTCTATTTCTTCGCGCCCTGTGCATAAATGTTTGTAATTATGGAGATACCAGGGTATTCTGTCAGGCACAGAGGCAGGCCACTGGGGGTAACTAGCAGCCAGGTAACTTTTTTCCTTTATCATAATACGTTTGCGTTTGACCACCAACTCGCCTGATGTTAAGTGATCTGTGAAGACCCTTCTCTTTCAACAAAAACAATATATATTAGGAAACTCACTATAGCGTGAGCTAGTGGGCAAACCGGATAGCATCTAGCACGGAGCGTCAAAAGTAATGTCACAGGTCCCAGGATCTATCAGCAAAAATGGAGAAATCGGAATGCCACATTTTTTGTCAGGCTTCTCCATTTTTATATGGTACAAGTGGGGCTGAGTGATCTAAATGTAGACTCGCTCATCTGGAAACCCTAAAGAATCGCGAGATCTTGCAATTCTACTAGTCACACTAATATTATTCATGCAAAAATTTATGTGTGAGTTTCCCACAACTCCGTAATAACGAAATCGATTTAGATGATATTTGGTTGAGGGTATACAAGGTACGCTGTATTAACAAAGAGGCTACTTTTAATCCCGAAAAACTTACGATTAATGTGCCGATGAAAGGTGGGGAAAATGCAGGGTAGAGCTAATAATTAAATATTGACAGCCCCATTAGCTCAGTTGGTAGTGTACCTGCCTTCTGCGCTTGGGGGCGTGGGTTTGATTCCCACCTAGGGCAAACATTTATGTGATGAACATTTGTGTTTGTTCTATGTCTGGGTGTTAATATCTATTTAAGTATGTATTTAAAAGTATATGTGTATGTATATCAGTCTCTGGCAGCCATATTACAAGCTTTGCTTAGTTTGGAGTCAAAAAATGTCCCAGATATTTATTTATCATCATCATCATCACTATCATCACTATATATATAAAATTTCCATGTCACAATGTTAGTTACCGTACTCCTCCGAAACGGCTTTACCGATTTTTACCAAATTTTATATGCATATTCAGTAGGTCTGAGAATCGGCTACTATCTATATTCCATACCCCTTCACCAATTTTCATCACCACGCGGGTGAAACCGTGGGACACAGCTAGTTTATTTATAAATCTTACCAATTTTAAGCTTATTCTTCATAATCAACTCTTTGTTCTCCTTTTTATACTGTTCTATTTTCTTATTTGTATTAACAATGTCAATATTATTTGTCAGATTGTATATTATTGTCTCGATATCTTCCAAATAGTCATTATACTCTCGTAAAGTTGCGAAATCTTCTTCTTTTTTGTTGTAATCTTTGAGTACACGTTTTCGTATGTCTATTTCTTTCTCAACCATTGGATCTTCAAATAGTTGTACTCGGTAATTGCTTCTCCGTAGTGGGACATTGCAGTCAGGACAAGATCCAGAGCCTAAAAGAATAATCAATAATTAGTTGATTGAATCAGGCATTGCTTTGCGGTACTTCAGACTAGCCATAATATGCGAAGACTATGTATGATTGGAGAATGGCATAGGTAACGGTAAAGATACCATCAACAAAAAGAGGAAGTCAGGAGCTGCCTGCACCCCGACGCGCACGCTGCCACTGCAGCAGTGCGTTATCACCTGATGGATTTTATTTAGTTGTTAGTCGGTTGGTGATCGAGCATTTTCGGCACCCCTCACGACTGCGTCCGTGCGGTCGCACCGTCTTAGGGCCACAACTGTTGGTGGGTGATCACTAGCCATGGCTAAAATCTACCACTAGTATGTTGTCACAAAGGTTTTAGGATAAGGGTGCTTTCGCACAGATGTTGGCAACTCAATTCCCAAAAGCTATGTTACAAGTATGGTGCTTACCATCAGGGAAGTGACTTATTCGTCTCATGATTGTTTTGTAAAAAAACATCAATGTACAAAAGGGGAAGGGGCAATCATGTAAATTTCGATCAAATCTATTAGGTTATCTCGCCGCTTCTCAATGTTTGAATGATACCATAATTGAATCTGGCCGGCAAAAGCCAGCAGGTAGAGCTTTGGTTGTGTTTAGATGCGATTTACAGACAGGGGAGTCAATATAGGTTACATTTATGATTATTTACCTTTTAAGAACAGTAATTCAACACAACTCTCGCATAAAGCGTGCCCACACACGTTTACCATCAACTTTAACGATGGATTTCGGTACTTCGTAGTTTTGCACCGGGGACAAGCTTGGTCATCCATGCTTGCTGGTTTTGCTTTTCTGGTGGTCAGTTACTTTTTCTAGCGATAAAACAATATTTGAAGCAGAATTTCAAATTATAATCACGACACATTCGTATTTCGCCAAGCACAAAACCATCACAATCACACAAAACAGTAGAGCGAGCTCACTCAGGGCCTCAGGGCAGAGAGCAAAATATTTGCTTTGCAAAATCATATATGATATACTGAAACTGATCTATGATATATTATGATCTTTCCCGATATATACTCTTGATCTATCTATCTGCATGCAAACCCGAGCAATTTCAAACTTCGACGAAAGAAAACGAAATGTAGGCAAACTGACAGTAACACACTGACAGTAGCACCATGACACCATTTTTTTGTTACCTTCTACTGTCCGTTTGCCCAGGAGTGGGCAAGCTAAAGGCATTAAAGCTACCACTTTACTAGGGCATGACTTGGACTTGACTGTGACTATGATATGATTTGATGGACGTTAAATAGCTCGTTAACCTTAATATTAATACGACTGAAGGACTCTGTATCTATGGTCACAACACAAATAAAAACTAATCTTTATGTAAATTTTTTATATGTCATTGTCAGATGATGACTCCAATGTCAGAAACTTAACTCAAGCCAAGAGAACGCACTTTATTTATCTTTGTTATGAAGAATTTTTGTTTTTCATGATTTACTTTTGGATTTCACCCAAAAACTTTAGTAATTTCGTAATAAAATATGAATTTAGCTGTAAGGCAAGTCCTAACCAAGCAGACATTTCGATTATGTAGTCGTTTTCCACTTAAAAACCTCGCTAATGAGTTGCCTGTAACCTCATCATGTTCTGTTATACAATTACGAAAATACTGCGACAACCGGAGCGTTGAAACCAGGAAGCTGCCTCCCTTGATGGAGTTCCCGCCTGTTGTGTGGCCCTCATTCCTTAAGTTTCTCAAGAATTGGATGTTTTCCAACTTTATCATCAGACCTTATTTTGATCATGAATTCAATTTGCATGAGTTCATAGAGGCATCAAAACATGCAGTAGAGGTTTGTTATGTTTTTTAAACTTATATTTAAGTGCTTTAAAGTTAAAACCAGGAATTGTAGTGTCTTTTTGTTAGATTTGGGGGTTATGAGTCCCACGGCTGCTTGCTCAATTGAATTGTTATGTCACTTTGTGATTGTTACTCACAGACGTAGTGCAGCTACTGTTGTGAATCTGTCAAATCATCACTGATAAGCTAATTATTTGATCAAAGCGCTCACCTTGTAAAAAACATACACAACAATTCTGGTCGCCATTTATAATACGTTCTGCCCAAAAATGGAACTCCCTGCCGTCCTCCTTGTTTCCTGAGAAATACAATCTAGATGCAACTTCAAGACTAGAGTGAATAGATTTCTTCCAGATCAAAGTGTTCCATCCTCGGCCACAATGTCACCATAGACAAAAATACTGTATTATTATTGTTCTTGCTGTCGCTTATCATCAGGCGAGTTGGTTGACAAAAGTAAATCTAATACCTAAAAAAAATTTGATATCTGCTCTGAGTCTTAGGTTGATGGGCCCATATCCCACAGTGCCAATATTTAGTATTTGTGTGATATGATAATCTTCTCTGATCTTATCTACCTGTCCAGTCTGCTAGTTTTTTTATGCTGAAATCAAGGCCGGATTTAGGGGAGGGCAACCGGGGCCTCCACAAAAGAGGGACCCCCACAATAGACTTCAGAAAAAAAAAACAGACTAGAGGGCACTAGTAAACCAGGGGGCCTCCAGACCTCTAAATCCGGCTAAATTGGCTAACATTATGTGTCAGGTTGTTTCAGATGCCTTACAAAGGAGTGATTTCAAAGCTTTGGAAGGCCTAGTGGAGAAGGATGCTATAGCTGCACTCAAGACTGCTATTTCACAGCTCTCAGTGTCACAGAGACAAATGCTTGCAATAGAGAAAGATGATATTTTCTATTCCTTTCCTTATCAGGTAATAAATTAATTCCAAGACATCTTAACTTTTGTTCATAGTCTTGTTACAAATATACTAGTAAAACTTTTCTAAAACTACTTGATTTTTATGGAACTCTGTATTATGAAATTGTAAATATGAATTCACTGACTGGTATAGCCATTTTCTTTATGCACCTGAGTGACGAGATGAACATGTTGCTTGCTGATGCCTATTTCAGTTCAGTGCCGCCCAGAATTGATTCAATGTTTTTTATACCAGGTGTAAGGGAAATGCTCCCGCAAAGGAAGACTGGTGACTACTAACATAATACCATAAACAACCCTTTCTTTTCAATATTTTTTTTTTACATTTTGAAACCTTTTTTTTGAAACATTAAAAAAAATATGAGAAAATTAGCTTTGCGGAGTTAATGCGACTGACACTACAGTTTATTTTATTTTTATTGTTTTTATCTTTGCAATGTACTGCAAATAAACTGTAATGTAATGCTAATAAAATATTCAGCTGATGCTAGATGTCAATTGCCTCTGCTTACCAACAGGCGAGTTGGTGGTCAAACGCGGGCTTATTCGCGTTAAAAAAAAAAAAAAAAAGACACTGTCAGCGCCGCGCACACGCTCGCACGCTTTTGTACCTATGAGGTGCATTGACCTCGAGTTTCGTACGCTTTACATTGCTGGTTTGCAAAATACCAAACCACTAAAATAACAAGTATAAGGGCAAATGATTATTCGATGGCGTTTAGATGGTATAATAACAGTGTTTCGACTATGGAAGTTTTTCCCTATGTAAAAATATTTATTTTTCAGGTAGGAGTAATGTTTGATGATGCGGACAAGCGATGGGTGGAGATCACAATGTGCTATCATGTGCTAAAAGGACTCAATAAAATGAAAGAGACTGATGAACTGCCCCCTATTACATTAGGGTAAGATATATACAGTATCAGTGCCTTGCGATTTCACTAATACGATTATCTGAGTTTTCCCACTAGTTCTGTGTCCAGAATGATCTAATAGTCAACATGAAATAAAAAGGGCGACAAGGTCGTCTGCTAGGTGATCCCGAATGCCACCACCATTTTCACCACCACTGGTGGCAATCGAAAAAAAAACAGTTGCCACTAGTGGCGGCAACCAAGATTTTTTTCATCTCAGTTGTCACCTGCTTTGCCACCTGTGGTGGCAATCGTAAATAACATTCCCATTTCCCATTAACATTCCAATAATATTCCCATAAGAATAAGAACATTCCCAGTCGCCACCAGTCACCACCGGCAGCACAGTGGTAAAGGCATCAAGCCTAATTTAAGCCAGATGCGTTCACAGTCATACCATATCTCCCTTGTTTGTCTGATCTGAGCTGTAGACAAAAGTACATGTGGTTAATGTGATTATGAGAAGTGATCAGATAGGAGTTAGGTAACGCACTAGCAATGCCTCATGAATGAGTGTTGGCGCGTTAGGGCAGGGTGGGGCGATTGTCAGGCCTGGCTGACCCTGGCTTGACCTCTGGGGTAACAAATTTTTTCAAATTTAATGCATTTCATACTCATAGGAAGGTTTTCATTACTTCTGTTTATATTCTGTGCATTTATAGAGCTTAAAGCATAAATGTGTTGTAGAAGCCTAGTTTTTAAGAATTCCCAAAAAGCAGGCTTCAATGGTTAGACCAAACTTGGTTACAGTCAAAATCGACAGAAAGTTGGTTTGTGTATGATGAGTGAGCATCGATAAAGGGTTCTAGAAGCAAAAAATTAATTAACAACTGAAATTCTCACAAGATTTAGCTACCGTGGGCTAGTTTTAAAAGAAAGTTTCAATGTTAGGATGTAGGTATTTATAATTGTGTAAGTAAAGAAATTTTAGGTACCAGTTTTTTTTTCTGCCCCACCTTAAATTAGAACCTGGCCCATGGCCTCGCGTATTGTAGGTATTTATAGGCGGCCGTGAACACTTACCAACAGAGGTTCTATTTTTTAATCGCTCGTATGATATTTCACACAAAAATATCATGCGAAATGAATGATTTTCAATAGAAATCCCAAACAAAAGTAGCGCTTATTAAATAATAATATAATATCACTCGCTAACCCACCGAGTGGTTTAAACCATTCGAATTTGATTTCTATCAATAGAAAATCTTTAATTTCGCATGATATTTTCGTGCGAAATCATAAGAGCGATTTAAAAATAGAGCCCAAGGTGGCGTGTCGCTTGTTTGCCAAAATAAAAGGAAGCATGAAATTAATTAATTTTTCCGAAAAACGCATGAATGACTGTCTAAAATGATTTTACAGACATAGTATTATAATACCGATATTAATTTTGTCGTCATCATCATCATCATCATCGGCTGGGAGAACTCTGCTGATATACATAAATTTTCATATGACCTAGCCAACAAACTTTGTTTGTTCAGCGAATTAAATACTGACGGAATGTCAGTATTTAATTCGCTGAAACATAGTTGAAAATCAATTGTCAATGAAGAAAATCCTTTGCCATGCCGTACCGTGCCTCTCCGACTGTGAGCGCAGGCCCTATGGGCATTGAAAAAGTGAACTCTTCCCAGTTGAAAAGTTGCTGCTTCTAATCAAGGCTGTCTCAAATTAGCTTTGAGCTAACAATACTAGCCACATCTATCCACAAACAAAGTTTGTTGGCTAGGTCATGTGAAAATTTATGAATTAAATACTGACATAAATAGGGGAATGTCAGTATTTAATTCGCTGAAACAGTTGAAATTCAATTGTCAACGAAGAAAATCTTTTGCCATGCCGTACCGTGCCTCGCCGTCTGTGTGCGCCGGCCCTTATACGATGCTTAGACTCTCCACTGGGTGTTGGGTGTGTCTTCCAATGGGAAGCAAACTTATTTCAGAAAACATCAAATTATTCATTATATCGTTTGAAGAACGGCAAATATTTGAGTGCTGAAGATACGCGACAAGATGGCTGGTACGGGTAGGTAGGTCCCACCAGATGGACCGACGACATTGTGAGGGTTGCGGGCATCCAGTGGATGTAGATGGCGGGATGTCGTTCAGTGTGGAAGTTAAAGAGGGAGGCTTCTGTTCAGCAGTGGACGTCGTCTGGCTGATGATGATGACTTCAAATATTTACCTTATTACGCTGGAAATGAGGACAAAATTTTACATTTTAGCTTGTTTTTCTTTTCAGTGTAAACCCGGAGTTTCAAGACAAGATCTTCATTTTAAACTACAGATTCATCAGAGAATACACAAAAGGTGTTGAAGACAGCTGGTGGGTGAACATAGTGAATCATTTTCAGCCACAGACTCTCAAGAAATAGTTTATTGTTAAAGTTATAGGCCTCAGTCATGTTAAGAAAGTAATAAATGCAGTTGTTGTTTATAATTTTATTTATTTCTCTTACTAATGACAAAATAGCACCACATTTTTATATATCTGGAGCAAAATTCTATTAAGTACAATAAATATCTGGGACATTTTTGCACATACGGTCATCTGACCCCAAACTAAGCAAAGCTTGTAATATGGCTGCCAGAGACTGATATATTTTTAAATACATACTTAAATAGACATTAACATACAGACAGAACAAACACATATGTTCATCACATAAATGTTTACCCTAGGTGGGGATCGAACCAACGCCCCCAAAGCGCAGAAGGTAGGATCACTACCAACTAAGCCACTGGGGCAGTCAAATTACGTTGTATTAGGTACAATATAATAACACATGACACCATAAAAAAACATCACAAGAAAATTAACTTACAAATAGGTACAAAAGCTAAAAGTGATCTCTCCGATTTTTAATTTGATATGCATATTTTAATTGGCATAATGCTTGTAACAATGGAAGTACCTATATACATTTTTGAAGAACAAAAATAATAATTTGAGATTTATTTAATTGGGCTTTAAAAAGTTGTTGTTACATACCAAATTTCATCAAAATTGGAATAGTTTCCGAAAATTTACCTTTAAAAAAAAGCTTTTAGGCCACCTACTCACCTGACAATGCGGTGGAGACGATTCTATTGGCGATCTCTTCCAGGCAACCATTGGATGGTGCACAAACACTTTTTATTTGTAGTAGTGTAGTTTGCAATTTCTTGTGTTTTTGTGTATTCAGTACACAAAAACAAGAAAATGCACAAAAACTATTATTTTACACGCTTTATAATTTTCACTCGTAACTATATATTAAAAATCAACCAATAGGCGAGGCAAGACGGAATGAAGCTATCCTATTGGTAGATTTTTCCGGATGCTCATCTTCATCGCACATCTTTGGAGGAAAAGCACCCTTATTATGTGTACGCTCACAAGCCACTGCTCTGCTAATGACGTATAACGAAACCGCGCGTTCAATCCCTTTCTCGCAAAGCGTGTGTTAGTATAGCATTTGTAGGGCGCGCCTGAGTTTTGACGTCATAGCTCGCTATAGTGAGCTCTCTGCCTAGTATGAAATTATAATACTTATAGTATATGCCATATTTTTCAGAACACCACGCAATAGTCTGAGAAGTTCTTAGAAATGTCATGTAGTTTTGACAGAAGTTCTTCTGTATCACCTGCAAAGTAATAAAAAAATATTTAAAAAACCGGCCAAGTGTGAGTAGGGTTCGCGCACTAAGGTTTCCCTACCACCACAGAATACAATAATTATACATTTAAAAAAATTGGGAAAAAATCAAGTTTGTTGTATGGGAGCCCCCCGTAAATAATAATTTTATTTTTAAAGTGAATAATATAACTCCATATTTTGTGAATATTTCAAGCGTGGAGAAACATGGAGCAAAAAAAAACACGTTTGTTGTATGGGAGCCCCCTTAATTATTGATATTCTAATATTAATATATATATTAATATTCTAGATTCAAATCAGCACCCTCGGCTTAAAATAATTTTGCTCCCTTGTCATACAATCAATTATTTTTCAGCATTTTTTTTTTTTTTTTTGGTGCTCCACAGACATGGAGAGCTTCTTGCTGTTGCAATATGTGTAAGAACAAACAAACCAACAAACATAATTTGGCATTTATAATACCTACAGTTATATGATTATTTAAGCGAAAACAGTGTTTTATAATACCTATTAGTATGATAAATATCTTTTTTACGCTTACCTAGAAGAAACTGATTCACTTTTGACTTGAAAACACCCAGATTGTAACTATCAGGGAACACCCACTCAGGCAGCGCATTACACATACTAGCAGTTCGTACAATAAAAGTGGAATCAAAGCGCTTCGTACGGGTTTTCGGAATGTCAACCATAAAGCGGTGTCGGTGGCGGTGATCATTAATTTTTAGAGCAACATACCTATTACTGGATCGTACAAGGATCTTTTATCAACCCCACATTGCATTTTCAAAGCTCTCTGCTTCTTTATTGAGTGTTCCACATCTGTAAACCAAACATTTTTTTATTTATTTTACTTTATACACATCTATATGTTACAGTGCTAGATGACTCATCTTTATCAACAACTTTTACTATGAGACCAAACCTTCTTTTTTTATTTTTTATTTAACCTATGCTGTCCCACTCCTGGGCAAAGGTCTCCCATCCTTTTCCAGACAGTGCAATCACCCGTCAGATTTGGCCACTGTGTTTGGAACGCATCGAGGTCATTGTCATCGCGTCATCGTTTTCTCGGCCAAACCCTCTAAATAGCGAAATATATATCAGCTGTAGCGGACTTAGCTGCGGAGTGCCACACACTTTATTACTCGTATCACATCGCTCAAGCTAAAAATGCCAGACAAATTACAAAGCCGTACAACTAAAAGTCCGGACAAATCCCATCGCATGGTAACCCTACCTGCGCCTCAAGTAGCATACTAGGAATGTTTTACACATGCTATTTAGTAGCCTGCTTTTGGGCGAGAAATAAGTATGTGTTCCTCAATAAAGTTATATGTACCTGCATGCACTCTATCTAGGAGGGCACTAACATCCAAGTCATCACAGAGTCTTGTACACAGCGCGTTCACATACTGACTGGCTCCCGGTACAATTTTATCAGTGTCCCCAGTCTTTAGCTCATATGTCACATCACTATCTATAGTGGTCGAGCATTCAATCTGTAACACTTCGTATGCTGCTTCGGCAGACTGGCACGAGTAGCTTACTAGCAGGTTTCTGTGGATGCTGTACTCTTCAACGAAGGTCATCGATTCATATATTTGAGGATTTATGGTCCTGAAAATAAAGTGTATTCATCTTCAGTTATGTAAAGTAAGTAAACAATAGGAAATAGTTCTGTCAGAGCAGACAAAGAAATAGAATAATAGAGAAACATTAAAAATTGCCTTTTAGGTTTGTAGCTTTTTAATCGACTTCCAAAAAGGAGGAGGTTATCAATTCGACTGTATTTAAAAAAAACTTTTTTTTTTGTTACTTCAGTACTTTCGATTGGGTGAACTGATTTTGATGATTTTTTTATTTTATTTGAAAGCTGATTTGATTTTTTGATTTTATAAAGATCTTTATTTATCATAATTAATTAAATTCTAACAATACAGACACGGTCTTATGTAGATAACAGACAAATATATTGACTACTTAGGCTACATACACCTCTAACAGTCATTTAATTACTAAAAGTTAAATAATTTTGTTACATTGTAAAACGTGATTGGTTAATAAAGTATGGGTATATATTACATACAACTAAAGATACGATGCACAATTATGAGTCTTTTGTACCAGACTCATTTTTAAACAATAAATCTGATGCTTTCCGTGTAGTCCCATTTAAATTTGGTCCATTTCTGACATTTTTATGAATTCGGTTTTTTATATTGATAATTATTCAATGTCCAACTATGTAAACGAATATGGCATACAAGCAACCAATGACAATCACTAGCAGGAAATTCAGAGCTATCATTGGTCGACAAATGCCATGTTTGTATACATAGGGCGCGTTCCGCATCATGCCATCGGCAATCATGAAAACCAACATCAAACTAAGAAACTATTTTGATGCCATGTTGGTTCACGATGGCGTGATACGGAACTTTAGGTGAGTTTATGAACATCTAAAAAGGAACAAACTGCAAATAACTTTTTCGAACATAACAGGATCATCCAAAATAAAAGTAATCGGTATCCAAAAGCCCTTACCTGTCTAAATATACCCTACACATATCCATAATCAACACACACAAGTCCAATTTACATCTTTCCAGTTCTCTCAGTATGTAGTTCTCGGTAATGCAGTGCTCAAACTGAATATTTTCCATAGGACAGTCAACTCCGAGTAAACATTTTGTGTTGCAAATCTGGCAGCCGTGACCAGCGTAGAACACAAAGGCTGAAATAAACGTCACTACATATACTGGGTGGGTTAAACATAGGATATACTTAGGGATTCTGAATCCAAGTGTAATAAAAATAATATGAGCTTGATATTTGACCAATCTTCTGATAGATCTATTGATATGTTTCTACATCATGCACAAAACATTGATGGGGTTTGATTTTTAGTAAATATTCTTCAATAAAAAAAAAACCTATTTTAAAAGCCCTAAATTATCATAACCTTATAATATTTCCAGTGTCTATACAAACAGTATAGTCAGATATTAGGTAGCAAATAGGCAAGATAATAGACCTTTTCACGTGAGAAGTGTGTGCATCATTCATCATTTTATAGTGGTAAGACTCTTTTGCAGGGGTCCGCCTGGGGAAGTACCACACCTTTGCCAGTTATTCAACCGCCAAGCAGTAGTGTACAAACACTACTGTGTTCCGGATTGAAGGGCAGTTTCCAGCGAAATTACGGGGCACAAAGAGATTTGACATATTATATCTCGGGGTGACGAGCGCAGTGCTTTGCCATCCAGGGTTTTGAACTGTTGAAGTTCAAAATTCTGAGTGACGTTGAGCTGTTATGGGCAAGCGTGAAGAGCCATCAGGCGAGCGACTTCGCTCGACTCGTCACACAGTATTATAAAAAAAAAATGCCATAAAAATACTTATTGTAATGCAAATGTTTTCCATCTATTTGTTGCATTTTGGCAACTAAATACAAGGTACTTTAGTGCAGGACAGTGTGAGAAAACTGAATAATTCCGAGTATACAGCAAAGTGCATCTTGTATTTTTTTTAAATCTTCCACGCTTACCGTATGAATTTTCAGGTATAGAATCACAAACTCTTTTTAAGATTTCCTTCAGAATACAACTTGTAGTATTCTTAATCTCCACTACAACAAATCCCAAATCTCTCAGCTTTAGACCTATAGAGTCACAGTCAATGGACGGAGTACCCAACTTGGACAGGTGTATGTATTTGTCGTTGCCAACAAGAATAGCCACTTTGGCCTGCGGCTTGTAGTATGTGAGAATAGTTTTAACGTTTAAAGCAGAAACTAGTTGAGCGTATCTATGAAGAGTGCATCCGATTCTGTCTAGTTCCTTCATCAGAAGTTCGCCAGGTTTGCTGGAGTTGGAGAATTGAATGCTGAAATGGATGAGCAAGAATAACAGGATAAACCTTTCGGTATCTATTTAGTAATTCAAAGAAGGCGTGGCGAAGACAGGGTTGGATAAGTCTTCAAATCCAGCTATTTCACAATTTATATTAAATTTTTGTAATAGGTAATACCTTAAATCTGCGAATCTCGCTATTTTTTCACATTGTTCAGTTGATAAAGCCAATGCTTTTTTGTAATCTTTATAGGGTATACTCTTTAATAAAGACATTATACGCGCTTAATCTATACTTTTGTGGTTTTCTTTCCTGCTGCTATCCAATTCTCTATTTAATTTTTAAATATATTTTTTTAACGAAAGGTAAACAAAACAAACAGAATTACAGAACAGATGACAACTAGCACTAGCCCAAACTAGCCACAAGACATTGACATTACAGCATATACATCAATTTAAAAGAATAACTTTTTTCGATCATTACTAAAAGCAAGCTAATGCCATACGGCCTCAACTTACCACCCATCGTTTCGTAAATAATATATACTTTTGTATTTATATTTTGGTATATAAAGAGTATCAAATCTACGAAACCCTGTATTTACTAAGTACCTACCTAGTCTCCACTACTTTACTAGGGCTTGACTTGCGTACTTTGCTTCTTTCTGACTTCTTTAACTATCTATAATAAAACTTGAAAAAAATCCAATACTTGACACTGGCAAATGCTCAAGACGTGCGACGCCAAAATCCTCTCATGCGAAAAAAGAACAGAAAGATTTTGACATTTCTTTCTTCTAGCTGTTCTTGATTACCGTCCGTCAATCAAAGGAAAAGGAAAAGATCAAAGTTTCGTTTCAAAAATGGCCATTGGTGTTGATACGTCAAAATGGAAACCTAGACAATTAAGAGGAACTCCTGCTGCTCAGTTTCGTAATTATCTAGGTTTTGGAATAGTTGGTTTTGGCATAGTGAGCGGACTAATATTCCAGTAAGTATATTTTTTGTGAAGCAATTTGTCATCAAAATTTGAGGTTATGTTGCGATTGTTTACCTATTTTTATACTATCGTTTTCAGTTTTGCCAAACGGACTCAGAACATCAGAAAAGCCAGTGAAGGCCTCTATGAAGATCCTATAGAAGAAGTTGAAAGGAAACTTATGATCGCTAGCGGTCTCCCTAATAGATCTGGTGACAAGATCAGGCAATTATTGAAAGAGGATAGTAGGCCCGATTTGCCATATAAATAATGAACATAGGTAATAGGTAATGATAATTTAACTTATTTCTGTTATTTAGTTGTAATAAAAATGTAAACTCAATAAATTTGTTTTATTTTACCAGTGGTGAATCAAAGTTGAGTGCTGTGAGAAGCAAGTATTTCACTTGTAACTCTGCTATGGACGAGAGCTTATCAGAATTTCAAGAGACTAAGAAAAATTGTGCTGGACCTAAAACTACTGTAAAGAAGAATAGCAAACCTAGAAAAGCTCCAAAGAGGCCTCGAGGTCAAAAAGACATCCGAACTGCTTTACGGTCAAAGAAAAATGAATTAGAATCATACTCTAAAGATTTTGACAAGGTATGTAAAATAGCTGGCATAGATGTTGACCCTGAACAGTTGCAGCTAGCTATTGCCCTCTCGAAGTCACTACAAGAAACAGCATCTACTTCAAATGACCCTACTGGGTCACAAACTGTAACTACACAAGATAAAATAGGAAAAATAAGGACTACACTTCAAGAGTACGGATTCAAAGTACCTGAAGTAAAGATAGCAGGCAACACTCGTAGAATTCGAAAACATAGAAAGAACTACAAATTAATACAGACAAGTGAAGTAGAAAAAAAGGAAATTATTGCGAATAGATATTCCCAAGTTTTGTTTCAAAACATAACACATTCCAGCTTGTATTATTCAGACTTAGACAATACTGATATACCATTATATTACTTAGCTTCAAATGTTACATATGATATACTGCGGATAAAAGATACATTTTATCTCGAAAATTTGATAGAGAAATCTACCAGCACAGGAAATTTGTTGCGAGATTGGTCTAAAATACCAGGAAGGCCGGAAAGCCCAAAGTTATTTAAACCTATGAGTATGAATTTCAGTGAAATAGAATGTTCGCAAGACGAACTAGAAATAATTCTTAGTGGTTCTCTAAAAAGTTGCAAAGATATTGTTAGCAAGAAAATGAAAGACTGGCTTAATAGTAATGAATGTAAATTAGTAACAGAAGATAACATTAGTATTGAACATATAAATAAAGAAGAAATCAATAAAAATAATCAGGAATACACATTGACTAAAGATGAAGAAGTTAAATCCACTGTAGAGCCAATTTTGACTGTAAATAAGCATAGAAGCTGTTCCCCAGATATGTTTGATGATGATGCATCAGATATATGTGCTGGTAGTACCAATTTAACTTTACGAGAAGTACACAAAACAAATACTAACTCACAAGTTATGGATCTTACGGGACCCATTTGTGAAAAATCTCATTCAAAACTGTACCCAAATAAAAATGTTACAAATAGAAAATCTAATGACATGGAATTAACAGACTGCATTCCAATTCAGTCTGAAGATCGATATGCAAAAGCAGAACCAATGTCACAATTATCTCAAAAAACTAATGTAACAAAAAGAAGATCAAATGATTTAATGGAACTAACTGAATGTGTTGCAGCATCATCACAGCCTATACAAAATAATATTGATCTTACTCAAAGCCCTGATATTATTGAAGAAAACACATTAAGAGATGAGACGAATTTCAATAAATGTATGAATTCTAAACCCAGTGAGAGTAACATAGATTTGACAAAAAGTCCAGAAAATAAAGATTGTAAAGACGATAGAAACACTCCAAAAGAAGTAGAGCCAGACAAAGATCTTGACAGAATGGACTTGACTCAGTCTTCAAATACTAGCGATGAGTTGCCTTTTATAAGCTTAACTGTTTCAAAAAACAAATCTTTAGATGATACTATCATAGTAGATATTAACGATTATGCTCCTACTAATAGAATAACTAATCCGCAAAGACAAGTAGGAGTACACATTGATTTAACAAATAATATTCAAAGAGATAATGATGCTAGTATGCACAGTCAAAGCATTTTCGAAGAATATAACCATGATCATTCAGATGGTCCAGAAGACCCAAAAGCAAGTAACTCCGATATCATTACAAATAAAGAAAATCATGATAGAATAGACCTAACACAAAGTTCTGAAAGAAGTTATTCAACAATAAAATATGCCAGTTCGCGGGAATCATTAGACAGCCTAGAAGAACATAACTCAAACACTCTTTCACAACCTGAAAAAAGTCAACACAGCTCTACTCAAATTATGATAAAACCAGTTACAGTAGGATTAAAGGCTTCAAATTCTCCTATTAAAAACATTAGCAATGGAAAACTTACATGCACAAACGGACAATATGAAGAAAACCCAATAGATGACATAGATTTAACCCAAAAATCTGATACAACTGAAGAATTATGTCTGACTCCCAAAAACTATAGTCTTAGTAATTCTAATAATATAGAAGAAATCAATAAAGATAATGACTTGCCGACTGGTATAAATTCACAAAGATGCAGCAGCCTTGGCAAAAAAGACGATGTTTCAATAGATTACGACAACATTATCAAGGATGCAAATGATGAACTGGTATATTCTGAAAACATTAACCCTGAATCTATTATTTACGAAAACCCAGATGAAAATGTTGCAAATTTTTCAAAAAGCAATAGTTTTTTATCAAACTGTAGTCAAAACTCAGTGTTTGAAATATCAGACAAAGAACTTGATTATTCTCTACATAAATCAAAATTAGAAATACCAGGAGTCAATTTTGCTTTTGGAGGAATATCTATTATGGACGAACTATCAAATTTTGGAACTTCTAAGAAATCAATGGAGACTGATAACAATTCTATTGTAAATGAAGAAGAAGTCGAAAGTTTCCCTGCAATCAACGTAAAGAATAGCAATAAATCTAATGAAATAAGTCCCATAAAGCATAGAAGAATCACAGAAATAGCTACTCCTCAAAAACCATGCAGTAGTAGTAACATGGTTACAGTAATTACTCCTAAAAATAGTGAAATGATAATCAAATCTAATAATGTTACACCAATGATAGACTATGAATCAATGTCTACACCCGATATACATAATGAATTAGATAAATATGGCATCAAACCATTTAAACGGAAAAGAGGTGAGAAATACTACAAAATATCATCAAATTATTTATTGCATACTGTTCTAATTCCCTCCTATCCTTGCAAGGGTGGTTATGAAAAAGCGATATCGTTTCATGACAAACGATAAAAAATATATAAATGTACAAAAGGCCTGATCCTTAACATCAGGCGAGTTGGCGATAGATGATAATAGATCACGCAAAGATGATATATTGACGATAGATGAACTATAGATTCATCATCACAAGAAATGGTGGTCAAACGCAAGCCCATTTACGTATAAAATTTTTCTTCTAAACAGGTTCTGTAATGAATATTTACTATATTTATTGTCTTATTTTGCAAGATAATGATGACGCTGGGCGGTAGCATGTGCGCTTAACAATCTGACGGCACCTGGTTCAATCCTTGGTCCTGTAACAATGACTTATTTAGTATTTAAATAAATTATGTGCAATTTCGATGCCTTCGTCAACAATGGTGAAGGAAAACATAGTTAGAAAATAGATATTTCCAAGAACCTCAAAAGTTTAAATATATATGACATTCACCAACACACCAACATGCACTGGGCCAGCAGTGGGAACATGTGATAATATGGGACCTAATTCTAATTCAAAGTGGGGGTGATAAGACCTGCACTGACATCCCACTTGGGGTGTATTGTGGATTTGCCCCTGCAAGCCTACCCAAACCAGCCAAGCTCTTTCAGGTACCCGAGCACGGCTTTGGGTCACTGCCTAAGTGGTATTGGAGACTTGTTGTTGTTGAGTTTCTTCAAGGAGTCTCGACCTTAATCATCTCTTCTGTGGCCTTGGCATGCAGTAGTACATGCCCCACAGTCTCGCTTTCCTGTAGACAGCCTCGGCACAAAGGGCTGTCTGTAGCTCCAATTTTGTATAAGTGATGGTTTAGCTCACAGTGACCTGTGATGGTACCTATCATTAGACGAAAGTCCCACCTAGTTAACTTGAGTAGTTTGTTTGTCATTTTTTAAATCTAATATGGGTCCTAATTAAAAGTTGTTGTAAATTATCTGACTTGCATGATAGCAATTTTAATATATTAGTTATTTAATCAAATGCTAAATGATGTTTTAATTATTGATATATTGAATTCCAGCTATACAACTGCTAACACACATCTACAATCAAACCCATCCCATCGTTGAAACTGCTGACGAACTTGCTTCACCGCCAAAAAGACACAAACCAAATGTAGACATACCCACATACCCTAAGAAACTTCTATCACCAAGAAAACTTCTTACATCTCCAAGAAAAGCTTCAAAAGATACAGACAATAGTAATAAGAATATTCCAGATACTGATAAAGGAAAGGAAAACAATCAGAACAATAAAGAAGGAATTGGCAATAATATAAGAAAAGGCAAAGGAAAAGGCAAAAAAAGTCTCGAAAATCCAAAAAAAGATGTTCCAGCAAAAGCAGACAGTGGTAGTATAGTAAATACCAAAAATAGAAGTAAGGAAATTGATAATGAAGCTTCTGCTTTAAAGGAAATAGAGTGCAGCCCTGATGATTGGGTGTTTCAAAAGAGAGAGAAAGCTAAGGTAGGTTATTTAGTTCGAGAAATATGTTCGCATCCACTTCAGCCCACGTCTGCAATCCCAGTTCAGAAACATAAACATAAATAAAGTAAAATATTTGTGGGACATTTTTGCACACACTGTCATCTGACCCCAAACTAAGCAAAGCTTGTAATATGGCTGCCGGAGATTGATAAACGTACATAATAAATATTTTTAAATACATACTTAACACCCAGACATAGAACAAACACAAATGTTTATCACATAAATGTTTGCCCTAGATGGGAATCGAACCCACGCCCCCAAGCGCAGAAGGTAGTTTCACTACCAACTGAGCCACTTTGACAGTCAATTGAGTTTATTATTACATAGTCAGTCCATTTTGTTCTCTCAGTATACTCGATTCTGAGTTCCATTACGCTCTGACAGACCTTGAGTTTGAATACCTAACATAATCAACAAGTTCAACTACTAACAACAGTTTCAAAAATTAACTTATAAAAAATATATTTTACAAACTCACATTTGTACCTATGCCGCATCTGGCAAGGACATGAGATACATCAGTACCACCATTACCATTTCTATGACCCTGTATGCTACTTTGCACGTATGTGTATGTGTACCTACCATGTTCTGACAAATAATTAATTAGATTTAGATTTTCTGAGCCTCAGGCATAGATAGGATTACCAAAAGATGAAAAAAAACTGTGCAAAAACCTGGACACTCAAATTAATTCGAGTTCAGAATATTTCAAGTCTACACGAGTTTGCTAACTCGAGTTAACTCAAACAAACATCTTTACTAGTAGATTCACAACGGGCAATGGAGAGAGCTATGCTCGGAGTTTCTTTGCGCGATAAAATCCGAAACGTGGTTATTCGCCAAAGAAACCAGAGTCATCGACATAGCTATTAAAATTTGCAAGTTGAAGTGGCAATGGGCAGGCCACATGGCTCGAAGAACCGATAACCGATGGGGAAGAAAGGTCCTTGAGTGGAGACTACGAACCGGAAGACGCAGCGTAGGTAGGCCCACTAGATGGCCCGACGACAATGTGAGAGTCGTGGGCATCCAGTGGATGCAGATGTCAGGATGTCGTTCAGTATGGAGGTTAAAGGGGGAGGCCTATGTTCAGCAGTGGACGTCTTCTGGCTGATGATGACAGTAGATTTCTTCGTCCAGTCAACTCGAGTTACTCATATTTCTACTCGAATTAACTCAGTTGGTCTTAAACCCGAATTCGCCCATCTCTATCAGTATCTTTTGTAAATTCCAGGTCCATTCTTGCCGAGTGCCTCTCCACATAGCGTTCTACAACTACGTGTCAGCACGGCGCGACCTTCGAGAGGCTATACTATGCTACGAGCCCGTTGAAATAGACCTTATACACAAGGATTTGGTTGGATACGGGCATCGGTACGATCCTAAGGTTAGATATATTAAATTTAAAATCCAGGCGGTCATTCATTTAAGTACAGACCGTGCCCGACGTTTCTCAACTTTGCTGAACAGAAGTTTGTCACCGCCTCGCACTTGGCCAGTATTTAATATATTTACTATTTGTTGTTTTACTTTAGAGAGTGTACTAATAATCACGCAAAGTTTGACGCTTGTATTACTTTTTACACTAGAGCAAATACAAAAATGGAAAAAAAAAGTTTGATGTATGAAGGTTTTATTTTTATTTAATATTTCTTAGTTAATGCGCCGTAAAATTACATATTCTAGACCCGAATATGTGTTTAAATAAAGCGTTATAATAATAATAGTATAAAATATAATTTTATTTTCCATGTAGGATTCCATTTTTCATCTACAAAACGAATAAATAAATATCTGGTCATCTGACCCCAAACTAAGCAATGCTTGTAATATGGCTGCCAGAGACTGATATACGTACATACAAATATTTTTAAATACATACTTAAATAGATATTAACACCCAGACATGGAACAAACACAAATGTTCATCACATGAATAAATATACTTAGGTGGGATCGAAACAACGCCCAAAAAACGTAGTAGTAGGTTCACTACCAACTGAGCCAACGGGTAATTTTTTACCCCCGACGCTTAAAGAGTTTAACGTGGGTAGCTGTGTGTCTGTGGCATCGTAGCTCCCAAACTGTCGAACCGATTTTGATTTAGATTTTTTGTTAGAAAGAACTTTATAGAGGGTGCTTCTACATATTATGTTTTAGACATTTTGCTATAATGTGATTGAAGAAAATCTGTTCTGCCGTTTGAAGATTATCAGCTGTTTTAACTGACTTCCAAAAAGAAGGAGGTTCTCAATTCAACTGTTTTTTATGTTTGTTACCTCCGAACTTTTGACTGGGTGAACCGATTTTGATGATACTTTTTTTTTATTTGAAAGATGGTGCTTCTTGTGTGGTCCCACTTCTTTTGGTCCAGTTCTGACATTTTTATGAAGTCGGTTTTTTTATATTGATAATTATATACTATACTGCCCTCTTAAGCCCAAGAGCGGTAACTCAAAAAAAAATAGATTTCTGTTTTTTCGCGCATCTGATAGTTTACAAAATTTCGCACCAGATGGAGTAAGCAAAATAACCGTATCTACATTGGAACATTGAATTAAAACACTAAAAAAGATTTTTTTCTTTTAAAACTCATGTTTAAAAACTATTAATTCTAAACGAAATGACGGTATCTCATAAAAAACACAAAAACAATAATGTTGGGTTTTTAAACATATACTCGTATTTAAGAAATATATTGGTCCTAACATATAAGGTCGGGGAAAAAGTTTCTTCGTATTTTATAAACAAATTCAAGACATATTTTTTTCAAGTTTAATTACATTTAATTATAATATATATCTGCCATTTTGTTCGATAACTTGTTGCCATCTTGTAGGTAGTGACATGATCCCGTTGCTGTAGAAATTTTAGGACTTCTGATCAAAAAAATGCAACAAGTAGTTTTGACAGTCCTCTCTTGATGTTAATCTAACACTACCCAAAGAATTCTGAAGAGATCGAAACAGGTAGAAATCTGAGGGTGCAAGGTCAGGGCTATATGGTGGATGCATTAACACTTCCCAACCAAGCTCTCTAAATTTTTGCTGAGTGGCCAAAGATGTGTGTGGTCTGGTGTTATCATGATGAAAGACCACACTCTTTCTGTTGATCAATTCCGGCCGTTTTTTCTCAATTTCTTGTTTGAGTCTCATCTGCTGTTGGCAGTAGAGATCCGAATCGATGGTTTTGTCTGGCGGTAAAAGCTCATAATGAACGATGCCCTGCCAATCCCACCATACACACAGCATCACCTTATTACATGTTAATCCGGGTTTCGCTACAGTCTGTGGTGCTTCACTGCCCTTTGACCATGATCGTTTGCGCACATTCTTGTCGTAGGTGATTCGTTTTTCATCACCAGTGATCAATCTTTTCAAAAACGGTTCGGTTTCGTTACGTTTCAATAGAAAATCGCAAATGAGTACACGATTCATTCGGTTTCTTTCAGTGAGCTCGTGTGGCACCCAAATATCGAGTTTTTTGTTTACCCAGTTTTTTTCAAATGGGTCAAAATTGTTTTGTGGTCAATCCCCAGTTCTTCCGCTACGTCGTAACTACTAATATGCCGATCTTGGTCCATTTTTTCAGAAATGGCATCGACTTTATCCGTAACAGGGCGACCAGAGCGAGCTGCATCTTTGACATCAAAATTACCGGACTGAAAACGCTTGAACCAACATTGTGCTACTCTTGATGACACTGTATTAGGTCCATAAACGTCACAAATTTTATTCGCGGCTTGGGTCGCATTTTTCCCTTTTTTGTAATAAAATTTCACAATATATCGAATTTCTTCGTTAGATTCACTCAAATTATCGAACAAAAAAACAATTGAAAAATGGCGGAAAATTGCTTTTTATTTTTTGTATTCCTTTTTTAAAATGTCATAATTTTAATGGTATCAAAACCAGCCAGATACAAACAGTACAACCAATGAGATTTTTACTACAACTTTATACATACAAAATACGAAAAGACTTTTTCCCCGACCTATTATAACATAACATAAGTAAATGATATATCATTAGGGTATCGAAAAATCAACTTTCACAAAAACTCGATTATCTCGAAATACACCTAGGCTGAGATACCGCTCTTGGGCTTATGACGGCAGTATAAACTTGTATTGTTTCAGGATTTACTCAAATTCCTCGATAAGAAATGCATCACAGTGAAAACTACAGACAACGACGCAAGAAATAATAAGAGATCATGAGTCTACAATTAGTTGAATCCACGAAGACAGCGAACTATTTCCCTTAGGCAACACCGAAGGGTATGGAAAAGTCGGGCGTGTATTGGTCGTCGCACTAGCATGTCATATTGATATGACCAATGACAATCGTTTGTGTTGGTGGTTGTATTATTTGAGGAACATCCAACAAGGTTACGCGGAAAGGGTACTCAACCGAAAGGGGTCCACAGTACCTATCATTATGAACAACTTTCAAACACCCTGGTGCACAGAATACATATAATTACAAGTGTAGAATATTCACTCCGCAAAACCATTTAAATAAGTAGCGACTCTTGCTACCACACAATAAAGTGCATTTCAGGACGTGCGAGCGCTGACTACCTACAGCTATATTATTTATATTATGTCACTATCAATATATTACAGTATACATTGTGTTTTTAGATTATGTATTGTACTTATAGTAAATAGGTTTTATTTTGTAATTATAACTTTTACTCTATGTAAGCATTTTTATTTTATACTACCTGCGCCCCGCGGTTTCACCCGCGTGGTGATGAAAAGTAGTCTGTGTTAATCCAGGACATAAGCAATGTAAAGTTATATGATTATTTACGGGATATTTACCGTGGTAAGGTTGTGGAAGGAGCTCCCGATATTCCCTTCCCTTCCTGTCTTCCCGTGAACATGGTGCATGTAACTGCGCCGAAATATCGGGAGCGCCTTCCACAACCTTACCACGGTACATATCCCGTAAATAATCATATAACTTTAGTGAACAACCGTGATAGTTTAAAACAGATAAGCAATGTATATTCCAAATTTCATCCAAATCCATCCAGCCGTTTCTGCGTGATTGAGTAACAAACATCCATCCATCCAAACATTCACATATGTGATACTAGCTGCGCCCCGCGGTTTCACCCGCGTGGTGATGAAAAGTAGCCTTTGTGTTAATCCAGGACATAAGCAATGTATAAACAATGCAATGGTCTTAATCACTAGAATGAAAATTACAAGTAAATGCTTATTTTTCAACTTTATGTAACAAACTTAAAATATTATTCATTCCATTATATCACAATTTTCAGATAACATTATAAACGCATTGGTTACAAAATTGTATAAAAACGTTTTGTAGTTGAGAATCAAAAATATTTCCTTATGCTAGTCGCCACGAAGGGCTCGATAAAAATGAAGGATAAAATAAAAAAAAAGGATTAAAAGGTTGAGCTGTCAAGTGGCTATATCGTCATTGGATCTGAGGGTGAATTCACGGTAAATCCTAAAAAAGACAGCGGTAATTGTTTTTTTTTATGATACTCGCCTGATGGCTGTTCACGCTTGCCCACAGCTCAATGCCACTCAGAATTTGGAACTTCAGCAGTTCAAAACCCTGGATGGCAATGCAATGCGCTCGTCACCCCCCGAGATATAAGATGTCATATCTCTGTGTGCCCTGTAATTTCGCTGGAAACATTGCCCTTCAATCCGGACACAGTAGTGTTTGCACATAACTGCTTGGCGGTTGAATAACTGGCAAAGGTGTGGTTCTTCCCCAGGCGGACCCCTGCAAAAGAGTCCTACCACTACAAAAACTAAAATGTACACTAGAATGAAAGCTAATGTCATTTTTTCAGCAGTCCGGCCTGCAGTAGAACTTGTCTCGTTGCGTTGTTGATGTGCCGGAACCGGTCGGGACCCAGCTGGATGCCGCCGTACCTGAAATATTAAACATGTATAGGTTAAAAAAAATATGCATGGAAACTGTCGTGGTTTTCATACATTTTGGCTACGCGGCAAGAGCCAAAGCGGGGTCTATCTATTAGCTGTTCCATAGAAAATGATGATTCACCGATTCACACTACAAAACTCAAGGAGCAACTGATGTTTTTTAACTGACTTTCAAAATGGAAGAGGTTCTCAATTTGACTGTTTTTTTAAAATGTTTGTTACCTCAGAACTTTCGACTGGGTGAACCGATTTTCATGTCTTTTTATTTGAAAGCTGGTGCTTCCCGTGTGGTTCCATTTCAATTTGGTCCAGTTCTGTCAGGTTTGTCAAGCCGGTTTTTATATTGATGATTATATCTTTCGCGATTTCATGGTTGGTCCCATAGTAAAAGTTGTTCATGATGATATCTAGAATAACCTCCTTTCGGATTAGTACAGGGTTATATGCATAACCCTGTATAGATAAACACAACATGTGTACTTACCATCTAGATACAACAACGAGCGCATTTTTTTGGTCCAGTATCTGTAACAGATGCAGCATCCGTCCACCAGCGTGTGTTTCTCCATCGTCATCGCAGTCTTGTAGTACGCTCTGTCCCTTAGAAGTCTTACGCTCTATGCGGTAAGCGTACATATTATGCGTTGCGTTTAAGATCTTCTTGTTTTGCTTTAGTTTAGCTAGGACAGCACTGAAAAAGACAAGTTTAAAATATTATACTATTTGCGTACTTGAATGGCACCGCCATTTTCCTGACTGACAAGTGGCAGAGCCCCTCTCCCCCCCATAGTTGTGACGTGACCGACGCACGGTTCCCTGCCACTTGGAGCGCAAACGCGTGTAACTGGGTGCCAGTGAGGTATCACTCAAGGGTCTAGCAACAAATTATACATATCTATTAAAAAATACTGATCTTTGAGCAGTATGTGTTGCCAGTCATGACATATGGTACTGAGATGTGGTCCTTAACTGTTGGCTTTTTTGAAAAACTCAACGGGCAATGGCGAGAGCTATGCTCGGAATTTCTTTGCGCGATGAAATCGTCAATTTTAATAGCTACATCAGATTTACCGACGTAGCTATTAAAATTTGAAGTGACAATGGGCAGGCCACATCACTCGAAGAACCGATAACCGATGGGTAAGAAAGGTTCTTGAGTGGAGACCACGAACCGGAAGCATCATAGGTAGTCCTCCCACTAGATGGACAGATGACATTGTGAGTCGCAGGCATCCAGTGGATGCAGATGGCAGCCTGTCGTTCAGTGTAGAGGTCTAAGGGGACCCTTAACGAGAAGTTCAATAAACGAATTACATCTCATAATTTTCCACCCATAGAGTTGAAATATGGTCTTCAAATTCAAATGGGACCATTTTTGAAGTTGGTAGCAAAGCAACATGCTAAGCACCTTCATAAGAAGTTTTAACCATAAGGTTAAAACTCAAAATATATGCTGTAAGTATGAAAATTAACTTCTAGCAACGTAGCAAGAATCTCTAGTTCATGTCATTTCAGAATAAGCCTTCTGTACTATTTTTCATTCTGTAGTTTGGTATACTTACGTCACATCTTCAAGGCTGTGGACTTCCGCTGCATGCCCTTGGAAGGAACTCTTCCGATCCATGATCACTTCTCCGTGAGTTATGTCTGGGCAGTTAATGTCTAACTAAAAATAAGCATTACTTTAATGAATAAGTTCTATTGTATAAAAAAAGATAAGATTTCTATTTTATTTTAATAATGTTTTATTTGATTTTTGTTTCATGCGTAACTTATGGGTTTTTAATACCTGAAATGTATTTTTTTTTTGTGTAGATCATGCTGTAGCTTGACTGAATGATTTTAACAGCTCCACCAGCTTCCACCAGCTCCAGTTTACGGAGGGATAAACAGCTCTCTCGGCCACCATAACTCTACTCTAACGTTTGTCAAATAACAATGTTAGTTCAGTTTCTACCCTTTTATGTCATGACATGCACACTCAAATCACCCACACATCATTCACACAAACACACACACACACACATATACTGTTGCATTATTACCAGTGCCAGGTCTAAGGACAGCACAGCAGCGGGTTTGTCCTCTTCTTTTTTCTCAGCATCGGGAGGTTTCATTGTTTGCAATATTTCTCGTATCCTCTCAACCCATTGAAATATTACAGTTTCACCCACATTCTCTCTGAAACACAAACAATATACAGGCTCACATGGAATGGTGGTACTAAGACGAAAGGTCATTGTACTATTACAAACAATTTTTACTATGGGGCCCAACCCTGGTATATCAACAAATAATCTGCTGTTCCATAAGACGACTATAGACATTAGTCATGACTCGCTGAGCCTCAGTTTTGTCAAGCTAATATCATAAAACGTGAGGCAAGGGCTTGTAGAGTCCAGGCGAACGTCTTTAAATTGTTCAGAAAAACTAACAGTAACACAAGTCGTGGCATGAGGCATTGAAGACATCTCGGATTTAACCCTGGGAACCGAGTACCAATGTGTAGACAGCCAAATTTTCTAGGCTTGCCATTGCACATTGACAGCTGGCGGAGTGCAGGCCATTACCAATGTGTAGTCATCATCATCATAAGCCAGAAGGCGTCCACTGCTGAACATAGACCTCCCCCTTTAACCTCCACACTGAACGACATCCTGCCATCTGCATCCACTGGATGCCCGCGACTCTCACAATATCGTCGGTCCATCTAGTGAGAGGCCTACCGACGCTGCGTCTTCCGGTTCGTGGTCTCCACTCAAGAACCTTCCCGTATTTTATCGCGCAATTGCGTTTTATTGTAGAAATATAAATATACAAACACACTGGTATATTTATTTTTGTCATTTTGGCTACTTACAATAAATTCATTTTCTGTTTCCGATATATTAAAATGTGAAGTTACATCTTCATGTAGAAAATTATTTTGATATAATATTCTACCGATTTGCTCCTGGAGGATTTAATAAACAAAACATAAAGAGTTCTATATCCACTTACAACAGCAATTTATAGATATAATTTGATAGATACCTACAAATATACTTCATCCAATGTACTATGCAGCTGCCCTTTAGCCTTTCTATCCATCCATGGGGCTGATATCTCATACTTCGGAGGCGCTAAACTAGGATAATCTTCAGGCAAAGTTACATACAAAATTACTTCGTTTTTGCCCTTCTCTATTACTATACTGTATGATCTGGATGCTTCACCCTCTGTCTTCCAGTCGTCAGCGTAGATAGCACTTAATGCTTCTACTTCTTCTGCCTATAAAATAACATTGAAGTAAAACTTAGCATGTAAGTAAACATTAGGTTAGATTTTCTAGAATGATAGTCACCTGTTTTGTCAAGTTATCTGTATCCATTTTGTGTACAAGTTTTATCAATGCTCTTTAATGTTATTGATTTTAGGTTTTCTGATTGTAATTTACTTTACTTTCATTCATTCATCAAATAAAATCAAACCCAAATCATAATAATAAATTCATTTGATTGTCATTTCCTTCCAAGTTCCACTACTAGGGCTGCGTTCCAAAACATATAGCTTTTTATCGAGCGAAATTCGTCTCATGAATATTGGTTTTGGAACTAGGTTTATGCGGGTAATATTCAAACGGTATGAATTATGTTTTGGAACGAGGGACTCCATTCTGGTGCGTTCGAGATAATTTCAGACATTGTATCTCTCGTTTGGAATGTCATGAGTGTAAGAGTGACCGAAATAATCTTGAGCGCGCTAGAATAAGACCGGAGGAAATTTACGCTTGTCAATGATATCATTGACATTATCATATTATTATCAATATAACCTCAACTGTCTATCACTACCAATATAACTTTAAAAAGTAAACTGTTTTATTCAATTTATTTTATTCATAATGTTTCTTCCTTAGGTTTTCTGACAAGGTACCTATTGCAACAAGCTTTTTAACTGTCAATCATTTCGATTCTGACAGCTGGGTGAAATTAAACCCCGATTTTTGTAGAGTAATTATTCCACCTACCGGTTGAATTTTTACTCTCTCGGAAGCGTTCCAAAACGCCAGGTGAAAAATGCTCAAGGCGTTTCGGAACCAGCATCGAGTGAATTTCACTCTAATCGGGTGAAATTCACCTGTTTTGGAACGCAACCTAGTAAATGGTACACGTTCCGAATCACGCTATAGCACCAGAGATACAAACAGCAGTAAGAACCAACACGACCGTCGCGACGACGACCGACGGTGGTGTCACTTCCTTTATTAAAGTCCTCCTAGGGACAGTCTGTGCCGAGCCGTTACGTCGGTGTCGCGCATTATTATTACTTATTTATTCTCTTTGCGTGTTATATACCATCGGTCGTGTCATTGCGCCGATGAAACGCTTTTTGGTGCTGTGATGGTTCACATTGGATATAATAAAGTACTCTTTGACATTAGCGCTATTGTGGTAAATTCAGAACGCGTTTCTATTTTTGACATTGATAAAATCATTATTTTGAATGACAATATTATGACAATTACCTGTTTTTCTTTTTTCTCTCTCTTATCAGAGGATTATGGCGTCTTACGTCTTGTGCATTTGCCAAAAGTTTAATCAAAGACAGCCAAAACCAGCATGGCTAGCATGCGCACCGCGACAAAATCTTGGCGTCACTTGTTCGAGCGAGAACATGTCAAGCTGCCTACGGTTTCATATACGCCTGTCTCGCTTTGGCACGATTAAAAGAGTCTACAAAATTTTGTTGCGGTGCGCATGCTAGCCTAGCCTGGCTGAAGGGCTAGCATGCGCACCGCGATTAAATTTTGTAGACTCTTTTTATCGTGCCAACATTTTGTAGTATATAAACAAAACATTTTTTTGTGTTATTACCGCTGCGGTGGCGGTGAGTTACCCCTGCTCTGTAGCAGGTGTAACTCACCGCCGCCGCAGCGGTTATCACAGAAAAAAAAAACAATGATCTCTCTAGATCGAATATCTCATCATCGGCCCCTCTTTCCTACTGGGCATTCTGGGCACTTGCCTATAAGGGCCCCGCGATCGATCGGGCCCCCTAGTTCCTGCCAAATCACCAAACGATAACCGATATTTTTATTAGCGAAAAACATATTGATTTCGAAAAAATCAAACGACACTGACTGACTACAATACCTACTTGCTTATTAACTTTTACATGCGCAAAGCTACTCTACTCTCGTCCGAAAATAGTGCTCAGTCAAGATCATAGGGGCACGATTTTTCTAATGAGGCCGACATCCAGCTAAGGGATAAAATTACTCAATCTGATGATGATGATTTCCCTATCTATACGTACCTATTTACCTACATTACAGACTTGGCTGCAATAATTATACGAATCGGAATGAAATCGGCCGGTATTTGGCGTGTGTAATAGTGTGGACTGTATGCAAATGCCTACGTACATTCCGACCAAGTTATCTAACAGTTGAGTTGGCGCTACCGTCGTATTTTCTTAGCAAACCCGACAGGGACAGCCATGAGCCAAACCTAGACAATGTTGTTCCTTTATTCTGCCAACTCTACAAATAAGGTGGTCTATCTGTAATAGATATTTTATGGAAATGCGTCGCAGTGGTAGCTGGAAACTTCATAATTTCATACATTTGGCTTGATACGGGCATATTATGAGGCATTATTCAGATTACCGCCCACTTCGCACGACATTTCTTTTGAATCGAGATGTAATTTGCCTTGTATGACGGATATTTTGTCAACCCTGTGTTTATAAATCTGCATTTGCCGTGTACGTCTGAATTACGGGGCACTCTAGGTATAGTCCTCAGAGGCCTTACCCCTAGCTCGAAAAGTTGACCCGCATAGGTGTTATTTGTCTAAACGGTACCATCAACTACGATAAGCGGTAGTTAGCGGTAGTTGACGGTACCGTTTAGACAAATAACACCTATGCGGGTCAACTTTTCGAGCTAGGGGTAGGGCCCCAGGTATCGTAGAGAGAATATAGTAGGTATAGGTACTCTACCTATACGTCAGGTAGGTATAGTATCTCAGAATAATAACTGAGCATAGATAGTACCTAATTATTATTATAGTATAGATGGTATAGGCACTTTATTGAAGGCGTGAGGTTGCAGGTTCAAATCCCGGGCCCGCCTAAAGTACGTTACCATGGCGACTGCCCGGTCGGGACGGGACACATGGTGTACATAGAGCCGAAAGGCTGCGTTGGTGTGAAATCCAGTTGGACTCGCGCAGATCCGGTGGCCCATAATTGGATTCGCTCCCGTGCAAATTGGCCTGAGACCAATGCCGAGACCGTGCTCCATAGCTGGTGTCAGCTGTTAAATAATGATTAACGTAGAAGAGTAGATATAGGTGCTGAAGGGTTGTGATGCTTAGTTCCCAGCTAATAGTGTTTAAACCTTACAGGAAGTGAATCAAAGACATCAGACGGGAAGGCTGTCCTGTCCATGGAATCTATATACCTATGCACACTGGCCATGGGATACCTAAAGCAGTCCACGAACGCTCTATCACCACGTGTCGTATTGTTACTCGTCGTGCCCGGTGAGTGAACTCACATTGTAAGAGCATTAGATTTATTGTCTGTCGGGACACGATGGTATAAATACCGGTTAATGTTGCATTCTGTGGCTTATCGAAGCCATGTTGAGTATGTAGCCTGATATTTTTTTTAACGAAGCCTGATATCTATTAGTTCACCGCAATTCACAAACTTCCCGACAGAATAATCGAAAAAAGGCTCAAGTAATTTTACCTGTAGATATGTTGTGCCCGGCACCTTATTGACTAGACGAATGCAAGGCACATTATCATACTCGTTACAGCTGTCTCTCAGTCACGCACTCAGAGTGTCCGGCAACACATCGCACCTGAAGTGTTTTAGCAAAAATAATTGTAATAAAATGCCTTCCTGTGTCTTCGTAAACTTCAAAAACTACACACGCTCTGTGAGACAAGAAAAATGTTTCATTTCACGCGTAAGTATTTTTTTATTAAAACAGAAAAATAATATAAATTGTTTTATCTTACGCGGCTGTTGTCATTACGAAGTGTATGAGCGGGATGTGTAGATCGTCTTGTGTGAGAGAGTGATAGAGATCGCAGCATAATCGACGACCAAAGCCGATCACCACGGCGGCGTGCCTGTTGCCACTAGTTAGTTTTTAAAGCAGTGTTTGACTATAACGTCTCTATTATATTACATCTCACTGAAAAAAGGTAAATACTTAAACCAAGCAGATACAAGACAGAGTTACTTCCTCATTTTGTAAGTGGGAAGTATTTTGGCGTTGTAAGGCCTTGTGCACAAAATATCTGTCAAAAATCTCTCTTAATTTGGTAAATACAAATTTTTGTTAGTTGTTAGGTATTTCATCAGGTGAGAGGTAGAAGATATAGAGTAGGTATTGTAAAGTGTCTAAATCGGTCCGTCAATAAAATGCATATTTTTTTTATAATTTGGTTTATTTTTATGAGCCTTGCCTGTACATTATTAAGTACTTACTCATATATGGCTGGGAAAGGGTTTTCAACTTTCTAAATGTTTACTTTGTTATAATGTCAATTCTTATTTTTAATTATTACACTTACAATGACACTTATGTAATTCATTACATTTAAATACTTACAATGTAAAATATCGTACGCTAAGGAAAATATTTTATTGATGGGTAACAACATTTTACTATATAATTTTGGAATGATTGAAAAATAGGAATGATTGAAAATATACAATATAGGTACATAGGTAGGTAATTATTAATTATATCTTATTAGAAGTAGTTCATATTTATTGTACACATAATTTGAATGAATATTTTAATAAATAATTTCTTACTAGAATATCACAGAATCATAAATTATGACGTTAAGTATGTAGGCACCTATCTAAAATTATTTTTACAATATTTTACAAATACATACATACGTAATTCTTTAATCTATTTATTTTATTTAAGTATTTATTTAGGTATGGATAGTTAATAATTATGGACACAAAGATGTTCTAATTAATTTATGGCAACTTCTATATTACATTTTTACCTAATTACATATTTAGGTAAATACAATATTGTGTATACGAGGTCTTATAGCCAATACGTATGTATTTAATTCTACATGACATTATATTTAAAGTTGTACCTAGATAGTCATCATACATTGCGCATGCCACCGTTATGTAGATGAAGATACCTATTTGTAAAGAAAGACATAATATCTACCTACTTAAAAAAAACTCATATAAATTAGTATAAATGTGTTTAGATTTATGCATTCTTGTCGTAGTATTTCTCTGGAATATACCTAAATAATCGCTGTTTTAGAACTGATAAAGAACCTATACTGGAGAAGCAGCTTTATTATGGAGCTCCGCTGGGCTCCTTTACATTTAGGTGACTGCGACATGTTACGCGACCGAAAACCGTATCTCGGCGATTTAAGGTTCATGTTCAAGTAATTTGTCACAGTCACCTAAATTGAATCGCGTTTAAGAGCTCAAGGAACAGGATCTGGGGTCTTACGCCTACCTGTTATAGGCGATTCAGTTTAGGTGATTGTGAAAAGTTGCGCGACCGCTAACCGTATAGATCTCGGTGCGAAACTTGCCAGTCGCCACAATACTTGTATTTATATCGCCTAATTAGTTACGGTCTTATTCAGAAACTTGTAATAGGCCTGCGATACTTAGCTAAAAGGGTATTGTCTCGTAAGTTAAGAGCAGCGTCATCTAGATGGCACTAGGTGGCGCTGCTCTTATTTCATACAAATCGTAGTTAATGTTAACGCTATCGATTAAAATAACGAAATTGGAAAAACTAGCACTAGTTACTCTGACCCCACATAAAAGTAAAGAGCCTGAAAAATACTTTAATTTTTATCTCGCTCTCTTATTAGACGAGAGAGTGAGACAAAGCTCAATGTCAGATTAATATGAGAATGTTTCTGAGTTTTACGTCCCCTGAAGTTGCTACTTTTTTGCATAGATTTTCTTATCTAACGTTTGTGAATAATGAGGATAGGTACTGTTTAATTTTCCGCCTTAATTTCAGGACTGCTAGATTCAACAAAGCAATCATTAGAAACGCTCTGCGTGGAGCAGTAACTGGCTGGAGAGCTCCTGTTACTTAAATCTTTTTCTCGGCTATACTCTATCATACTCCCACTAGGCTGCCTGAGGAAATTTTGAAACCCGACCGGCGCTACATGCGGTAACTTATCAGGTTTTTTTAATAACTCCTCGATAGAATAAGGATTCTTCTTCTTTTCCTTTTCTTTTTGCTCGTCTTCGTCCGGTCTATCTGTGCTGTCATCGCTGGCTTCCACAGAAATGTGTTCTGATTCTGACTTGACTTCGTCAGTGCTGATTCTCAAGAAATCGTTGTTGATGTTTGCGTAAGGGGTAAAGTTTTTAGCGTCTGCGTGGTATGGCATCATGATTCTCTGCCAAGGTGATATCGGGTAGGGTTTGAGTAGTCCTTGAGCTTGTACTTGGTTGGCGAGGAGCCAGGATGTGGCCAACCTTCGGTCGTAGAGGTGCGCGTCTGCAGTCGATGGTGGGGGCACGCGAATGCCCGAGTGGACGAAGTAAGGGGGGTTTTGTGGGGGTGTTGGTGGAAGAGAGGTCTTGAGAGACATGTAATCGATGAGGTTCGGAAGCTCCGGCTGTGGATACGGTTCTGAAAATAAAGAAAAGTACTGTTGTTACTCTCTAAGTTTTCTTGCATGTAGAGACACGACGTAGATTTTTATACATTGGTACATTTGGTACCTACTTTGTTCGTCCTACAGTGTCGAAGCCAACTGTTGACGAGAGTACCATGTACATACATACATACTCGCTCTCGGCCTGTCTCTAGGTGTCTCAACCAGTGTGTAAAGCCGCTATAACAGGTGTCGAGTTTGAAATATTGTTGTAAATCAAATTGAACCAGTAGGGAATAAACAAATTGGTTAAAATGTAGTAAAGAATAATTAGAGGCACCCAGCAAGTATCGGTCCATTGGTAAAGCAGATGCCGGAAATAGATAGTACATTAACTGAGTTTAAATTAATTGATGTTTATTAGAATTACACGTTTTAGGGACATTTTTCTAATGTTCAAATTAAGGTAATAGAATTAAACACGACAAATAACATCTGCTCTGCCATGAGCAGGTGGTATATCGTGCCTACTCAGAAGGCAGAACTACAAAGTTATGAATCAGATTCGAACGAGAGATGGTGGCCGAGTGGTAGCATGTACGATTTACAATCTGACTGTACCCGGTTCGATCTTCGACACTGCACAGATGACTTATGTAGTAGGTACTTAAATAAATAGTGTGCAGTTTAATGCCTACGCTCAACAGTGACGGAAAACATCGTGAGGAAAGAAAGAAAGAAAACATCGGTTTCCTCTAGGTAAACGTGCTTTATCCTAGACCGCATCATCGTTTAACATCAGGTGAGTTGGCGGTCAAACTCAAGTCTATCACACAACGGGCAATGGACAGAGCTATGCTCGGAGTTTCTTTGCGCGATAGAATCTGAAAGGTAGATATTCGCCAAAGAACCAGAGTCACCGACATAGCTATTAAAACTTGCAAGTTGAAGTGGCAATGGGCAGGCCACATCGCTCGAAAAACTGATAACCGATGGGGAGTAATGGTTCTTGAGTGGAGACCACAAATCGGAAGACGCAGCGTAGGTAGGTCTCCCTTTAGATGGACCGATGACACCGAGAGAGTCGCGGGCATCCAGTAGATGCAGATGGCAGGTTCAGTGTGGAGGTTAAAGGGGGAGGCCTATGTTCAGCAATCACGTCTTCTGTCTGATGATGATGTTGGACCCCGTATGCGCTAACTAAACATGCCAGGGACCTCTTTAGTACGATACAGTAGTCACACTCACCATGTCCGACCCTGTCATCGTCGCTCCACGCCAGACCACTGTTCCTCAGTATCCTATTGACGGAAGACACTGAGGGTATAGAGTGGGGCTCGCACACTCTCGCGCTCAGCAGTCGCTCTCTGATCTCCCACGCGAACATACCAGGGTTCTCCTGCTTCAGTCGAAGTATCTTCTTCACCACAGTTGGAGTTGCAACTTGCTGGAAAGAAGAAAACAGTAAGTTATAGGTATAGGTAGAGAAGAATAGGAGACAAGAGAAATATTTGGTTACGATATTTTTACCCGACTTTTGGGACGTATGTATGTATTTTTGTGTGTTCCAATATAACCTCCTGCGAAGCCTAAACGCCTTGACCGATTTTGCCGTTAGGTGTCGTTAGATTCCTCTTTATGTTTGTAGTGTGATTATCATCATCAGCTAGAAGACGTCTACTGCTGAACATGGAATCCCTCTTAGAACTCCACAACTACCCGAACGACAGCCTGTCATCTCAGACACTTATATCATAATATTTGTCAGAAATACCAACGTATATGTCAGAAATGTACTAACCAATTTATATTATTTCTTCAATATGTGGATAACGATTTTTATCAATAAACCTGTTATTTTGAACAAATCAAAGATCTGTCCTGCTATCGTACTACTGGTTTACGCAGAAAGGGTGCACTAAAACGAAAGAGGTCCGTTACACATCATTCTGAATAACTTTTACTATGGGACCAACCACAGAAAAGAAAATTTTATTTTTGTTTAAATTAGAACGGCTCTCAAGGCATTTTTGTAAGAAATTTGTTGTAGACACTTGCACCCATATAAACCCATAGCAACTGTGTTAGCAACTTTGACGCGGAGTTCGACGCGTTGACATAAATAAGAATGTTTAATCAAGTATCTGCCACAATACCTGGCGACAGAGTATCCTTCTCATTTCCGTTCTATTTACTTCTCTTTTCTGTGGGACCAACACTGAAATCGAGAAAAAATCATCAGGTATTCCATACATTTTGTCGAGTGCCATTGACCGTTTTATATGGAACAGCTGATATTTTGTACGCAATTTTAGAGTTGCTCACTAAAAGATGTTTATGATCATGGGTACTATGGACCCCTTTCGACTAAGTACACCCTTTCCGTGTAACCCAGTACAGTTGTGTCACAAATCCATCTAACAATAGTCATGATAAGACTTTCCCACTTCATCACCCATTACTGTAAAAATATTCCCACTAAGAAAACGGTATTATCATCGATGACAGGATTAAATCGTCATTAGACATCGCCAGAGTGAAACCATTGTTAAACCACACTTTCTACGTTACTTCCAGTGCCCTTAGTACAAGATTTGATAGTTTTCGAAAACTTTTTTCGTTTTCGTATTGTTCCATACATTTTAGCAAAGCGCCTCTAGCGGAAACGCGGAGGAACTAAAATCGGTAGTAATCGGCAGTATAGGTTGCTTCACTCAAATACGAAAAAAGGTTTCGAATAGCTTTCAGCCCAGCAATGTATGGAACAAAACGAAAACTAAAAAAGTTTTCGAAAACTATCAAATCTTGTACTAAGGGTACAGTTATAAATACGTAAATGTGGATTATGAAGGTGGTTGTGTTAGGTACAATCTTCAGAAGTAGGCAAATGGAAGCTAAGGACTATTATGAATCTTTCTACAATTAATTTATCTCCAGACAAAATACACAAAGCGGTTTGATTCCATTTTTATTGTGCGAACTGCTAGTCTGTGGAATGCGCTGCCGGAATGGGTGTTCCCCGGTAATTACAATCTGGAGCCTTACCCCTAGCTTCACTTTTGCGAGCCAACTTTTAGTAGGTACCTGATAGGTACCTAAAATTAACCAACTCATTTAAGCTGCATCGTTTAAAAGCGTCTAACTTGAATGAACGAAAATCCGTTTTACTATGCGAGTGTGCGTGAAAATAACAAAGCTTGGCGGCTATCAAATAATTACCGCTTATCGTAGTTGATGGTACCGTTTTGACAAATAACACCTATGCGGGTCAACTTTTTGAGTTAGGGGTAAGGCCCCTGGGCGTCTTCAAATCAAGAGTGAATCGGTTACTTCAGGCAAGCGTGATCCATCGTAGGCCGTCGCAGGCGAGTTGGCGGCCTAGCGCAAGCCTATTTTACAATAAAAAATAATATTCGAATTACCTATTATCTCAAATGTAAAATTTTTAGGCCTTAGCCGTCAAGGCTCGTTAAATTGTCAAAAAATTCTAAGACCTTAGCCATCAATACTATCAATTGTCAAACAATTATTAGCCCTTTGCCGTAAAGACTAAACTGTCAAAAAATTATTAGCAATTTGCCGTCAAGACTGTCAAACTGTCGAAAACTTCTTAGACCTTTTCCGTCAAGGCCGTCAAACCGTTTTTTTTTTTGTAAGAAAGTTCAACATATCTGATATAATTTCCGTTTTGGTTTGGTTATTTTTATTAGGTATTTAAAGTTGTCTATTTTGTGTATTTTTTTCTATCACAAATAAACGATACCTATTTCTGTGTTCACTTCTACTACTGTCTTCTTGTCTTCTGTGCTTTTACAATGATTTAGCTTTATAGATACTTGTATAACATTACCTGTTATGTAAATAGGCAGATAGGTACGATCCTTTCATCGCCCCATTACCCGATAAAAGAAAAACAACGATTATCATCTATCACAGTTTATTAAGCGGGGGCAAACATGACTTTATTAGTGTAGGAATTTTCATTACCACGTATACAGCTAACTATCTTCACTGTGAAGTGTAGTGAAGTTAATAATAGTGTATCCAAGTGTAATAACAACGTAATGAAATTTCGTGCGAACGGTCAGCTGTGTGTAAAGTGCCTTATCTGTAGTTGGTGGGAGCCACTATCGTTTTTTCAAAACAAAGCTGAATGCTTTTCATGGAAATTTTTAGTTGCCTCATCGGCAAACTCTACAATTAAGTGGTCGTATTGAAATGGCTTAGTGTCGCGGCTTTCCTCATTAGGTAGTCGATAGTCGAGTGTTTCTATCGATATCTGATCCGCTGCCGGGGGCCGCACTATCTCGTTAATCTACGGATAATAGAGTTATTTGGGAGAATGGCTAATTAAACGCTGGCAACATCAACTATAAAATGTATGCACGTTATCTTTGGAATATACAAGGTTATTGATAACGAACCGAGCGTCCGATGGGATTTTTCATAGGCAACTTACATAATAATTCTTGCAAAACAACACTCAAATCTTCGATACTTATCTATAGAGCAAAAGCACGAAAATTAGGATAATTGTTAGAGATGAAAAATGCGTCGATCGTGAGAAGCCAAGGTGTTAAAAGAAAAGAAAAAGTCTATACAAAAAATACATACAAATGACTTCATGGGAAGTCCAATACACGGAATTCTTTACCTAATTTTTCACCTTTTAAGGTGGAATATTTTCGTTAAACTACCGGGACCACACTTGAAATAGCCTATTAATAAAAATAAGAATAAGTATTTGGAATCGGTTCTCAATTGGCAAAGATATCGCGTAATATACAAAAAATATGCCTACCTACATAAAACAATCATTAAAAAAACAATCGTATTGAGAATCTCCTCCTTTTTGGAAGTCGGTTAAAATGACTAAAATTAAAATCAATTCAGCCTTTGGGAGATACAATGCCACAAACACACACACCTTAAATTAATAACACCTCTCTGTTTGCGCCGGGGGTTGAAAAGAAACCTATTGATAGAAGCAAACAAAAGCCACTTTAAAATATTATGACAGCAGCAACTTTTGAACGCATCAGTAATAATTACAGGTCACACCGTTAACACGAACGCGCCTTTCGATTAAAAAAGTTAAAAATAAAAAGAAAAAAATGGCGCCAAAATTGAGCGTTCAATAGTAAAAAGAAAAAAGTATCGATCGAGTTCTAATGTCGTAATTACATGGTTTCCCGGTAAAATTGACGCCTTGGCTGCGGGACGAACCAACACACCCCCATATCGAAGCCTACTATTTACGCATTAACTCTGACAGGCTACTTAAAAGTCCTATAATTATTTTTTTAAGCAACGCATGAAAGGAAGTTACGTTTGGGTTTTGGCGGCAAAAAGTGGATAGTAATGGATTTACGTTTCGATAATTGTTTTGGCTATTGATTCGATCAAACAGATGCCACTAGATTCCGGAAATTGATAATACGCACGAAAGATATGATGCAAGTTTTTTCTACAATTCAATTAGTATATACATATAACATAGAAAAAAAAATACCAAAAGTTTACGGTAGTCATATCGTATCATTCTTGCATATACGGTTTCCACAAAATATTTTCCTTCACCGTTTTTGAACGATGGCATCGAAAATGCACATCTCTCAACATTACATAGTATAATTATATAAAATGAAGTCGATTTTCGCGTCTGTTTGTATATCCGCTAACTCCTAAACCACGCAACGGATGATTTGATGGATTTGATGCGGTTTTCACCATCAGTTAGATAAATAAATAATAATAAATAAATATCTGGGACATTATTGCACACATGGTCATCTGACCCCAAACTAAGCAAAGCTTGTAATATGGCTGCCAGAGACTGATATACATACATATATATTTTTAAATACATACTTAAATAGATATTAACACCCAGACATAGAACAAACACAAATGTTCATCACACAAATGTTTGTCCTAGATGGGAATCGAACCCACGCCCCCAAGCACAGAAAGTAGGATCACTACCACTAATCACGGAACGTTTATATATATATATATATATATATATATATATATATATAATACAACCTTATTAAGTTTTTATGTAAGTAGAAAAAAACAATATTTTGCAACTAAGGTGAAAAATAAATTTACATGGCTTATGTAAAAAAAAAACTCAATTCTCCTTTTAAATTACACTCGTGCGGAGCCGGAGCCGGTCGCTGGTAATTTATATAAGCACTCACTAGCAATCAAAGAAATTCAAGTGTGAGAACTAACTACTTAGATACAGGTTATTCATATATTCCATACGTATGTACGTATAGAAGCTCTAGGTCTTTACCCGCGTGAAACAGTAGCGCCGCAAGTCTCGCGTCACGGGCCGTTCCGTTCACCGGTTTTTGCGCACGCGCATCCATCATTCCTTGACACATCCAATATCAGTTTTTGCACTACAAAATGGCGACCAGTAACTGTCCGTGCGTGTGCGCGATTAACGTTTCTTATTACGGATTTCTATTAGACTTTCCAACTTACTGATGGGGTGAAAGATGAAACGTAATGCGAGGGCGTGAGAGAGACCGTTGCTTTAATGACGGATTGATTCGATATTAATAAGAGGAAGTCTGCAGGTGCATGGTCTAGCTGTTTGCTGACATGTTTTTTTATATGGGTCATAGTATGAAGGCTCATTAAGTATGTCCTCTGAGGAAGTTGTGCGTGATTACGTAGAGCGGGTAGGAAGCAAAATGTCCAGGGCATTAGCGGTGGCGTGGCGTGAGTTTGCATCTGCTGGATTAATCGCTCTTGGTACGAGAATGTAATTTAGTTTTAAGCCAATATTATGTGCCCTGAAAATTCTGGTGTACCTATGCTAAAACTGTGATCGAGTAATTACACTCTATAACAGCTCTGTTTTTTTTATTTCCTCGTATGATGATTTTGGCGTCCCACGTCTTTTGCATATGCTAATGAAATATTTTCACATTTTACTAGATATCGTCAAACAAGTCAGAGTCAATTAAAGTGAGTCACGGTCAAGTCTAAGTCATTCCCTAGTAAATTGGTGGAAAATGTACTAAAGGCTTCTATTTGGAGTTTTGGAAACACGAAAAGACTTGTTTCGCCTCGTTATATTACTTGCCCGCAATGGAGCATGTTCAAGAACACTTAAGACCGGTAACATAAAGTCAACTTGGCTGACGTCAACCACGTTCACCAGCGAGAGAAAAAGAGAGGGAAATTATATTCTCACTCTTTCTGCCGCTGGTCAGACGGCGCGGTTCGTCAGCCACGTTCGATTCGTCTGTTTGTGCCTTAATAAATAATAATGATCCACAATTTTTAAACTTTTTTTCACGTTCGTTGGTGCTAAAACCATATTTTTCTTTCCTAGCATAGCTCATTTGTTATAGAAATACATTTCTATCCTAACAAATTTTGACAACTTTTTTTTGTTCAAGTGTTGGCTCCAGATTTCTTGTCTATCTAGCCAGTTTCAATTATAGTACAACTTTGTTATAGGTATACCAAAGAGGTCGAAATCCGTTACGTTCAACTCAAACAAAAAACCATACCAGTGGCCTTAGTACGAGCACTTGCAAAAAAGTTATCGTTACGTAAACGATAGCAAAATGTATGAAAAAAAGAACAGCGCTTCTATCAGACGTGAAAGGAAACTGTATTTTTCAAACATTTGCTATCGTTTACAATGTTAACGATAGCTTTTTCGCAAGTTCTCGCATTAACCCCACTGCTTAGAAATATGGTAGACTGAACGCTGAGATATGATCGTGTCGTAAAGAGGCAGACCCGTATCCTATAGTAAGATTTTAGCTTAGCTTTTCTATTAGTTTGGCTTCTGTTTCATAGAGAAGCAAGTCATAAACTCTTGTTGATCTCTCGCGGTTCAATAAACAGTGAATGAGCAGTTATCATCAGCCATAAGACGTCCACTGCTGAACATAGGCCTCCCCCTTTAACCTCCACACTGAACGACAACCTGCCATCTTCATCCACTGGATGCCCCGACTCTCACGATGTCATCGGTCCATCTAGTGGGAGGCCTACCTACGCTGCATCTTCCGGTTCGTGGTCTCCACTCAAGAACCAAGAATTAGCAGTGTTCTTTTTTTATTTGTTTTCTATACAGTGGCCTTGGTACGAGCACTTGCGAAAAAGTTATCGTTACGTAAACGATAGCAAAATGAATTAAAAATTTAACAGCGCCTCTATCGGACGTGAAAGGAAACTGAAAATCCGTAAAATGCGAGTACAAAGGTAGCTTTACTAGTAAATACGAGTACGTAGGATTCATACTGCGAAATTAGTTATCGTATCGTTAATTCGCTGCGTATTTAACGTGCGTGAATTTACTATCGAATTGACTCATACTTGAGGTACTGAATAGATCTACTTTTAGGCACCAACTCGCCTGATGGTAAACGACTGTGTGTCGAGTATGGAAAACAATGAAGTTTTAGTCTAGGATTAAAAGATTCTAAAGATTTTTATCTACAAAATGGCAATCAAACATCGAGTACGCGATTAACTCGCGATAGACAATCGATAATCCGCACCATATCCGCTAGTAACGATGATTGATCTCCGTTCCCCATATTATTCCGGCCTCCGTAATCCAGCCATCCCTGACTGTAGTCTGTGGTAATCCAGATATCTATACTAGAACTATAGTCTGTGGTAATCCAGCTCAGAGTTATTACCTCAATACCCGTAAATATCGACCACAGATTGAGTTATCATTTCACTATGAAGCTGCAAATATTTTGATAAAACGTTGATATTGTCGACATTTCCAATATGTTTTATATGCCAGCTTTACGGTATTAAATTGCGAGTAATAATATTGACAGAATAATCCAGAAATACACCATAAAGTGAGCGATATGGACACAGATCCGACTTAAGTTGTGAAAATCCTGTGGTCGTATTCGCTGTGATAATATTGAACAGGTTTTGCGTGTAATGGACAATACCTATCTGGAGCGGTAAATTGTTATTAAGGGTCGAAGGGAGCTGTCTGAGTGACTTTTAGTTTGCGACACGTACTTAATAAAATGCTTTAATAATTATATGTATTTACTATCGGGCCCGTACTGCGCGCTCTTAAACGTGATTCAATAAAAACTGGATTTCGCCGTTCTTATTCTATCAAATAGAAATATATATATATAATCCAGTTTCTGTATTAAATAGATTTTGATTAATAATTAAAACAATATTAAAAAACCGACTTAAAAATTTCAGAACCGTACCACCAAACTTGTACCTTGTACAATTATTTCGTTACTATTTCGTCGGAAGTTCTGAGGTAACAAACATAAAAAAAACATTCGAATTCCTTCTCCTTTTTGGAAGTCGGTTAAAAATAGAGCTATTTAGCCGTTATTTTCAATTATATCTAACATTTATCATTGAAAATAACAGAGCTTTAAATTTTGGAAAAACTTTACATCATCCAAATGCTCAAGCCCATTATCAGTTGGCAGCGTACCCAGCATGCTATGGCCTTAGTACGAGAACTTGCGAAAAAATTTTCTTTACGTAAACGATAGCAAATGTATGAAAAAAACAGTTTCTTTTCACGTCCGGTAGAGGCGCTGTTAAATTTTTCATACATTTTGCTATCGTTTACGTAACGATAACTTTTTCGCAAGTGCTCGTACTAAGGCCACAGATGGCATAACGTATGCGTTGAGCCAGAAACACGCCAGCATTTTGGTCAACTTAAGCATATCTCGTCATAAGGTTTTTTTAAACAAATGAACTTCTCATAGATTATTTTTGAAAGCGTCTAGGGGGTACGATTATTAACCCCACCTAAACGTATTAACCCCACGTGTACCCATATTAACCCCTATTTACCTACAAAATTAGTGCATGTCGATTACATAGCACACAAATTGCGATCGGAATGGACAATGTTCATTACACAAATAAAAACCACCCCACACGAATAAAACCAATTATCTACCATAATCATCAATGTGAACAAAATACTGCTTTTGATAAACCCTACTCTATTGTGATAAAGCTTATATTCTGTTAAAAGTATAGAAATATTTTTTCATTGCATAACAAAAAAATTGGTGAAAATTTTCGGTATAAATTATGTCAAATTCAAAAGGTTCGAAGTTGCTTGTAATTTTTAAGGTGTATTTCCATTGATGTTTTGTTTGGTGTCCCCTAAATTGAAGGACGGTGGACAGCGCGACACCGTTTATTTTAATTCATCGACCTGTCTGTCTGTCCTTCGGGGTTATTTTTTTCTGATTGCTTTTTTAGTAGGCTGTGAACGGTCATTTGTGGTATCTGAATTAGATCTTGCGGTCCGAAGGATAAAAAATAAAGAATTGTTACAAATGTCTACATCAATTTTTAGCTAAGTTTTGAACTATGTAGCAATAAGATCAGTGTAGGTCTATAGAATAGAATAGAGGAATATAGTAGTAATAATAGGTGTCGATAGATTCATGTCATTTCAGGGATGGTCGTGAGGTAATCATAAATACAATAGCGATAAGTAGTAAAGTAAGAATAAAACGTAGATTTTACTGCAAAACCTCATGTCACATATAATTGAATAGGTTTAGGGCATATTGCCAGTGCTTCTACACAAGCAACCTATACGGAATCATTATACCCAAAGATCCATCAGCGCCCCACGTGTGCAGTATAACAATATACTTAGGATGCTGCTAGACTGCCTCGATTCTGTGTTTGCTGAGGCTCGAATCGATGGTTTCAACGCAATCATTAGAAAAAGGATTTTTTCGCTACTGAGTAGTCAGGGGCAGTCCTAATAGGATCCTGGGCACAATTGCCGATAAATAGATAGTCCTATAATACAATATTCGCTCGAAGAACCGATAACCGATGGGGAAGAAAGGTTCTTGAGTGGAGACCACGAACTGGATACGCAGCGTAGGTAGGCCTCCCACTAGATGGACCGACGACATCGTGAGAGTCGCGGGCATCCAGTGGATGCAGATGGCAGGTTGTCGTTCAGTGTTGAGGTTAAAGGGGGAGGCCTATGTTCAGCAGTGGACGTCTTATGGCTTATGATAATACAATATTGGATAAAAACTATTATTTGATTAGATTTTTTCAATTGGATATGTACGGAGCTTATAAATGTCATTTCTTGTCTCTAGTTGTAATTTTATTTTAGTGTTAGCCTATTAATGTTCCTGTAATGTGTATATATTTAATTTAATTGCTATGGATCTTGGATCTGAAATAAAGATATAATAAAAAAAACAAGCCAGGTTTGGTATATCATTGTTTATTCAAGTGCATCGTTTGCGAAATGTGATCGGCCAAAAATATCTATTGTTGTAAGTTATTTTTATCAACTTGTGAGTAGAATTACGCCAGTTAGATTTAATAGCTCTTAGGACGAGAGACAAGAGAATGTATTGAAAAAGACCCCGGTAACAATCTCACCTATCTCACCGAATGACATGCCAGAATGACATTAACAGCTTTGTCAAACAACATAGCGTGGCAACACTGGCAACATCAAATATTCAGCACTGGACACATTACTAACCTACTCGTATTTTTAATTGCGGGCTGTACCGAACCGCGCAAATGAATTTTTTTTATTCACGTTCTAACAATTTTAATGCGATTTCTATGGACTGATACAGTAAATTAAGTTAATGGATCCATGCATGCTATCATCAAGGACTGATCAAATATTTGGCCATGGTTTGACATGGATTTACCGTACGTACCAATGGGTTTTTCCACCGGTGTCACAGCTTGGCAGTATTTTGATGATTATGACAAAACGCGTCAAAGAATTGTTGGAGATTTTTTGGAGAACATCATTTTTTTTTTAAATTGTATTTCTAGTGTTTCGACAGCACCCTTCTGCGGTTTTCTCCAAAAAGCTTAATTTTTCACAACCTAAGAAGGTTTAATTTTGTACAGTACCAATATTACCTGCCGTTCAATCCACTATACCCCAATCGTTCCTTTTTTTGTCCAAAGTAAACTGTGTTTAAAATATCAACCACTTGATGCATAGCGTAGAGCTGTCAGAATTGTCAACGATCCCAAGCTCACTGAACATCTAGAGCCGCTCAGCATGCGCAGAGACGTTGTGTCTCTTTGTGTCTTTTATCGCAATTACAACGGTGAATGTTCTAAAGAACTGTACGATCTGATGCCAGCATCGCGGTTTTATCATCGCACCAGCCGCCACTGCCTGAAAGTTCATCCACATATCATAGATCGGTGGAAAACACACACCGTGTGTTTTACGCGTTCATTTTCACACCTGCAGTTTGTGAAATGAGTGATTCTGCGGCATTTCCGAGTAGCTATAATATGGGGTTCTTCAAAAGGGCTGTTAAAAGAGTCTTTGAGGGTCGGCAACTTATCTGTGATGCCTCTGGTGTTGCAGGTAACCATAGGCGACGGTGATCGCTTACCATCCGGCGGCCCGTCTGCTTGCCACGTATGGCATTAAAAAAACAAGTGTATTGCGATTTAAAATAAATATAACTATTTTCAAACGCAGTTGCAAAGGTCTGGATGTCATACTTACCATAGTATTTCGCGAGAGCTCGCCAATCTCCTAATTGGCAATAAAGGGTAGGCTATGTGACCATGTCATGTCGCACCTTGGGTGCCATTTGCCATGGAGCGCGAACTGGCATGGCCATTTCAGTTTTTTAGTACTATGAATCGCATATTACTTACATGAAGTATTGCTAATTTTCAAACGTACTTTTGGGTCGTGCGATTTAAGGCTTTCTGACTATAGTTGAGACGTTACGGCGTACAAGTCAAATCAAAAATCTTATTCTATTGCAAGTATTTAAGAAAAATAATAGAATAGAATTACAACTCACTTACTGGCTACGAAAATATAGATTGACTAGTGCTGTTGCCCGCGACTTCGTATGCGTAGATTTTCATATAAACTTTTAACCCTTTTTTCCGCCCTTAATCCTGCCCTTGCGCAAAATAACATAGCCTATACTTTAATCTGGTCATAGCTAAGCATTTCCGTGAAAACAGCGTTGAAATCCGTCCAGTAACTTAGGTGATGTGCGTGGACAAACACAAACAAACAAAAACTCTAAAAACTGTCTTAACGTGTTCAGCTGCTTATTTTAAGAGGCACTGTGTTTTTAGGGTTCCTTACCCAAAGGGTAAAACGGTACCCTATTACTAAGGCTCCGCTGTCCGTCTGTCACCAAGCAGTATCCCATGAACCGTGACAGTTAGACAGTTGAAATTATCACAGATGTATTTCCGTTGCCGCTATAACAACAAATACTAAAAAATATAATAAAATAAATATTTAAGGGGGGCTCCCATACAACAAAAGTGTTTTTTTTTTGCCGTTTTTATAGATTATGCTACGGAACCCTTCGTGCGCGAGTCCGACTCGCACTTGGCCGGTTATTTATTTAATTTAATATGTACCTAAATATACTATTGAAAGTAATGTTATTTAAAAAAAATATACTTGTAAATAAAATTTTGATTTCAAAGAAAATGGGTACATAAAAAGAACCTGTTTTTCTCTCATTTTTTTTTAAATAATACGTCAACTTATACGATAAATCCGTCTACAATATCCAGATTTGCATGCTCTTCGGCTATCTCCTTTACGACTGCGTTTATGATGGATGGCCGTAGTGCCGTATTTACAGCCAAATGACCATAATTAGGCAGCAGTTTTATGGCAGGGCGGGCAACACTACTTTCACACTGGATTTTATTTAGCGCGCCTTTATATTTGTTCTGGTGGGGTTTTACACGTTATTACAAGATTATTCGGATTATTAATAAGTGGTAATTGCCTAATCGTTGTTTATGATTAGTTTTATATGATTTTGACGGATGTTGCGGTAAATTGTTGATGGACAGAGCAGACGTTTAAATGTCTCTTGTTTTTATTTTTTATTAAGTTGGTATTATTTTCTTTTTAACAGAAAAATGTTATAACAGAATAGTAATATATCTATAATACTTGACACTGGCAAATGAATAAGAAATGCGACGCCAAAATCCTCACAGAGGAAATAATAATAAAAAAAAACTTACAAATAAAAAAAGAGGGTGTGGATGGGTTTTATATAGGTGTATCAATGAATTTTCATCTATCTATGTAAAGACAAAAAAACTGTGGACACAGCTACCTTTAATTACGCTAATTGAGGCATCAAAATTGGTACCGAAACCATCAGCGATACATTCCAATCCAAAATAATTACCGGAGATCGTGTAAAATTGTTTGATTGGACAGTTCGGACCTCGGATTTTATAAGGTCAAAACCATAATTCTGAAGGCACCTCCAAATTACTTAAATGATGCATATGAGATTCGGGTGTACCAAATAAAATTTTATTGTGATTTTCCTTTAATCGTTGATTTTAAATCGAATCGTTCGCTTATTGCGCACCGGACCTTGGTAAACAAAACCGAGTGATTTTGTCAAAATGTTTCAAAAGTAAAGAATAAGACTTCAAGGTCTTAGCAAATCTAAAGCCCAAAACAAAGAGCACAAAAGTCGTACCTAATCAAGATTTCAATATTATTTGATCTAAATTATAAAAATCTTGATAGTTTTTTGCTTTGTTCATAAATATAGAAAAGTACTATTATACAATCTGTGCCTTGTATAAAACGTAGCCTATGTCACAGGGAAAGTGTAGATTTTGAAATAGATTTAAATAGTCGTTTCAGATATTACCTCCTTTAACCATTGAAAGACAAACTTGCTACCTCACCTTTTTTTCTGTAATTTGATAGTTTTTTCTAAATCCTTTACTGGGCAGGCTAAAACCATTTATGCGTCTTACTTATTTTCTTTGACTATCCATAATACATAGTTAAAGCGTATTTTATCCATAGGTACCTAAGTATGTATACTATATAGACCTCTATGGAGTTTTGGAAATAACATGAAATTACACCTTTCACCACATTATTTCACTTGCCCACACTCGAGATTTAGCATTTAAAATTAATTAGGTGAAAATCACAAGAAAAAAAAAACAAGTTTTAGTTGCATGTTTGAGCCCGATAAAACATGACCTGTTACAGTTCACCGTAGAACAATCGAATTCCATGACAATAAAATCCTTCCGCGTATCGAAGCAAATATATAAAGCGTTTCACTCATTCCCGGCGTGTCTAAGTCAAATCCAAAGCAAAGCAAGCATGTATGCAATGCGAGGTCTCACATGCTACCGAGACTAATCTATAGTGTGGGAAGCCACGATACCCGCCCGTTTTACCCGACAAATATTTACCGCTAGATTCAAACAGTTCAAACTTAACATTTTTTACTCGGCCATACATGCACGTCTACCGCGACTGCGAAAGTAGATTAGGGTGGGGAAAATATGCCTTTTAGCTGTGGTTGGTTTTTGGGCATTAAAAATCACAAGAAAAATTTAATTAATTTCATTTAATTTTTCATTAGCAACTAACTCATGATACGTACGATATACGATACGAACCTAGCCCCTCTTCTAGATTAAGGTACTTATATCAAATCGAAAGCTTTTTCGGGCGGCGACAGAATCTACACAAACTATTTTTACACTAGAAAGTAATTCCATATTGAAATTTTGTAACTTTTGCATTTTTTTAATCAGTGCAGTCCTCAAACAAATAAGAGAGATATGCCTTAGTTCAGTTATCGTTTGTGTTCAAATGTCTCCGTTTTTGTACATCTTTTTTCACTATAACGTTAAACAGAAGTACGGCACATTTACTCATTTTTCACACACCCTAAGATACTTGCAGCGACACAAATGACCTAGCTAATAAGTTCACATGCAAAAAAGGCGGCGAGCTCGTCTGAAGAGTGAGTTCGACTAAAGGCGTCAAAATCGATTTAGGAATAATGCGTTAGCACCCGTTTAGCCATTTTACCATATCTTCCTTGTTTGTCTGATGAGGTTTAGCACTACCACGACGAGTAGTAGGGCTACTACTCGTGAGGACAACGCCAGACGTGGGAACTGCGCAAGTATATCCGAACAAACTTTTATAAAATAGCGAAAACAGTCCGATTTCACGCTCCCAGCAATCAAAGTTATAAGACACGCTTTTCAGAATAATCGGTGATCGCTATTCTATGGCTACGGAAGCATTTATTTCGGATAATACGAGGTAATAACGATTCGGCTTCCATTTTACTGCAATTAAAGTTTAATGACTGGGGTTTTTTAGTCGGTTAATTTAAGTTTCTGGAGAAAAGCTTTCAAATTGATTTTGGTGTGGTTGTTTTGGGAATGTCTTTTGGAAATGAATTCCAACAATTCAGGAATTTCAGGAATCAGGAAACCAAAATTCTTTTTGAATTGGTCATAATATTTAAATAGTAAATCCTCAAGAACCGATACGATAATGGATGAGGAAGAAAGATTTTTGAGTGGAGATCACGAACCGGATATGCAGCGTAGATAGGCTCCCACTAGATAGACCGACGACATTATGAGAGTCGCGGGCAACCAGTGAATGCAAATGACAGGATGTCGTTCAGTGTGGAGGTTAAAAGGGGAGGCCTATGTTCAGCAGTGAACGTCTTCTGGCTGATGACGAAATCCTCAAGTGGAGAACAACACTTCAAATATATATATAAAAACTAGGAATTCTATTCAGCGGGGATCACAACAGAGAGTGTTTCTGATGAACTGTTTGATCTGATACCGATGTCGCGTCTTTACCATCGCACTAGCCAATCATTGGGAATCACACACTATTATTTACGCCATCTTCTTTTTTTCGCACACTGAATATCTTTTAGCGACATCAATGAAATACCTAATAGTCAAAAAAAGGTTAACAAGATCGTCTGCTGCATCAAGCCTGATGATTAAGCTAGATGCGTTCGCACCTGCAACGCTACCTTTTCTGATCTAAGACTGGTAGATTAAAGGTACCTATAGAAAACTTGTAATTAATTATGTTCTAATTTAATGAATTCAATGTATTAACATCGAAGTTAGAACCACTTCTAAGATGTCATGCGATAACATTCAACTGTGTCTTTTCCCATGAAGTGGATGGTTCGTTTCCAATAAAAATGCTAATTAAATCGATTTAATAGAAAAACTACTATTATTTCGAACACATTGGGTTATCTTTTGACTACTGTCGCAATTCCATTCCATTGAAGGAGTAATTTATATGAACCACTTGCGTGCCTTGTGGCTTTGCCTATACATCAGCATCATTATTATCCACAGCCTTTCCACAGGGTCCAGGTTTCTTTCTTGCTTGTCATCTGCCACGGTCCTGTATTTACGCGTTACCTTACAGGAATAGTATACATATGTAATGGGATAAATAATTGATAAATGTGTTAATTCAGAGTATAAGCTACCTATGCGATGATGGCCGAGCGGTAGCATGTGTGCTTTACAATTTGACGCTACCCGTTTCGATCCGCAACCCTGCATCAATGACTTATTTACTACGTAAATAAATTATATGCAGTTTCGATGTCATCGCTCAAAAAGGATGAAGGAAAACATCGTTAGGAAATACCGTCCAAGAATCTCAAAAGTTCAGAGCCATATGATATTTACCAACATGTACTGAGTCAGCGTGGTGGATTAGGGTCCATCCTCTCTCTCTCTCTCTCAGCCAGAAGATGTCCACTGCTGAATTACATAGGCCTCCCCCAGCAGTGGGAACATGATAGGCTAAATTAAATGATGATGATGAAAAGCTACCTAGGGTGCAAGCTACCTTCAAACCACATTACATCCAAAACCAATAGTGAATATAATATTTGTGTGAAAGTATCGGAAGTAACCTTAAAAGAATTAAACTGCATTTGAAGTGGAGTAGGACTCTTTGGGTAGACGGGATGTTCACAGGTGGACTACCTGGTCACGGGTATATATCCTCAACACGGGCGACGACGTAGAGGCATACCATGATGATGGTCAGACGACGTTGTCAAGTACGTTGGAATGCAACGGAAACTCAGTCAAAAATTGAAAAGACGGGTATGAGAGGATGCCTTTGGCATGCATATACCAACGGCTGAAGATGAGCCGTTTGGCCAGTAGATATACTTACCACCGAAGTTTCATCACCCTAACCATCAATTCATATCTTTACACGATTTTTATGAGACAAAATAGATTATGAAAGGAAAGTAACCGTCTGCTTTTTTTACCCTTTTTTATGCGGTAGATGGCAATCAAGCAGACAGGCTGCCTAGTGGTAAGCAGTCACCGTCACCTATGGATATTTGTAATACCAGATGCATCACAACTACGTTGCCGACCCTTTAAGGCTTTATTCAATCGCCTTTGGAAGATATACATGATGTAGCTTCTCGGAAACACCGCGGAAGGTAGCTCATTCCACATTTTGCAGGTATTCGGCTAGAAAGATCGCGTGAAAGATGTTACATGTTGCTGCTGGACCGATCATGCGATAACATTTTGAAAGAAGTATTAGGTACAAGTCACAAGGCTAGACAAATTGATTACTTCCAGTTTTTTTCAAATAATAAGAAAGTTGCTGTAGAATGATTTTTAAGACATTTAAAAAATCAATTTATTACGTAAATTCTCAAAAATTCGCAGGTTTAAAATCTTTATTTTTGTATTTACCGATGTGATCGAGGCCAAAGATCTGGCTGCGTATGCGCGTATGATTGTGTACATGCAGCTTTAGCCCGTCGGCCGTTTGAAGATCACCTCTAACGTTGATTAGTGGTCAATTAAGTGTTCCCATAACAGCACTAATAAAAGTTTTCGGTGATTTGGATGTATTTTGTTGTAATCAATTTCTGGCGGCGTCCGTCTGTGTAAGAACAAACGGTCGTTTTATTGGCGTACCGAATCCACTGAGGTCGATCTCGAATATGCTTACCGGACTTGAGTTTGGGGGTCCGTGAGTGGATGAGGAAATAGCGTTAATTTTTGATAATAATAACGAAAAATTTACTTTAAAATTAAAAATAACGTTTAATAAATCTGTTTACACGCGGTGTGCCTAGGTGAAATTCAATAAACGCCATGCATTTCCTAATTTTCCACCGTTAAAAATTCTCCAAAAATTCGGTAAAGCTATAGGCATGCTGAGTACGCTTGCCACTAGTAGTATGATTTAATATTTGGATTGTCTCTAGACTTTCAACAGTCTATGGGCAACCCAACTTTTTTTGCATAATAGGCAAAATAGTTCAGCAGGCCTAGCACGGACCGTGGACAGATTGTCTTTCCACCGTTTTTATCCCGCTACAAAGAGACAAACGTATGCATATTCTAGCTCTGTCGCGTCTAAGCGTGGATAAAAACGGTGGAAAGACAATTTTTCCACGACCCATGCTAGGCCTACTGGTGTTTAATATTAGTTAGCTTGTATTTGGTGTAGTTACTAAAGGCACATACCCATATAAATATATAGAATAATACGAGGTGTAGCAAAATAGAAAGACAAGTAAATGAACGGACAAACAATGGTATATCTCTCTCATCTCTGAATGATATATATATATATATCTCTTTCTCTTTTATTTTTATTTCTGGTGTGCACAATAAAGAGTTTCTATAAATCTCATCACTTTGCCTATCAGTCTTTTAATCGTTCTTAGATTTTGTCTTTTAGAGAAGGGAACCTAAAATAAGTACAGCCACGCAAACTGCTTTGTCTAGTTAATATTTCAATTATCGGAGTTTCATTAAGACGGAACCATCACTCCTTCCCTCAATATCGACCCCATCGTCCGGCCATGTCGAAAGGCCATCTCAAGAAGCCGAAAGCCGCGCGTCGGTCGAAATTTTATAGTTTATAATTACTTCTGATTGCCTCCGTGACCCGGCCGATTCGCTTTGAGAATACGATCTCACTTCTAGATTGCATACTCGGGATGAATCTTTGTGTGATTTTCCTCGTGCGTTTGTTTAGAAAAAGTGTTTTGCAGTTGAGAGAACTTTTGTTAATTATTCGTTAGTTTCTTACATCTAAAATTTTGTCTATCACACTAATATTATAAATGCGAAAGTATGTTTGTTGTTGTGTTTCTTTTCATCTGGGACATTATTACACACATGGTCATCTGACCCCAAACTAAGCAAAGCTTGTAATATGGCAGCCAGAGACTGATATACATACATATATATATTTTAAATACATACTTAAACAGATATTAACACCCAGACATAGAACAAACACAAATGTTCATCACACAAATGTTTGTCCTAGATGGGAATCAAACCCACGCCCCCAAGCGCAGAAAGTAGGTCCACTACCAACTGAGCCACCGGGGCAGTCTAAGATGTTAATGACTCTGGATTTGCGTGCGCTGTATGTAATATTAAACGATGCATGAGGCAACAAGTCTGGGGAATCAACTATGGAATGAATAATTTTATGTAAGTACACAAAGTCGAAGTACTTCTTACGCATTTTCAGAGACTGTACATTAAAATTTATCAATCTCCATTCATAATTCAAATAAGCACTCGTCTCGGTACTGTCTATTTATGCAGGTGCATAAACAGTATGTTGAGAGACCTTGGATAAATTTTAACTATTCAAATGTATTTCCCATTCATGTTTCTAGTGTTTCTACATATTTAATGTTTGGTTTAAATGTGCTGCTCCGGTTTACCACATCATAATGCATACTTAATAACCGCCACCGTCTTCAGTCCACCGCTTTCTCAGCGCCAAACAGTCGCGCATTGTTGTTTATTTCTACCATTATACCAGTTTATACAGTCCACTAGTATTTATTTCAACCTAAACAATACACAGAACAGTTTCCGAAGAAGTTGTTGAGAATGGAGTGAAGTGAATAAGAAATGTAAGGATGGCTGACTCCACCATCATGCTAGATTCATCGGGAATACAAAGACTTGACTGCATTGGGACGTAAGCAATCAAACTCCTTAGATGATGTGCCTCTGTATCTAGCTCAATTCACCAGGATCTAAAGGTATTGATGTCTTTTTACATCAACTACCTACCGGTCCACATACCTTAGTCTTACTCCCGCCGATGGAGCCAGGTCTAATAGAGCCAGTCTCGTAGAACCGCGTGAGGATCTTGGAGACGCAGCCGTGGGAGACAAGGAGCTGCCGGCTGATGTCGCACGGGCGGACACCCATGATGGCAAGTTCCACTATGCGCTTGCGCACCCCGTCTGGCAGCGGACGGCCGTTCACAAACACGCCTCCCAGTTGGTTCACGCCGGCTTGCCCTGCGGAATAATAAAATAAAGCATTTAAATATTTTCTAAGTTAATATCACACTAACAATATTATCAATGCGATAACTTGAGAGTATGTTTGTCCGCACGCACTCTGTAATGGAAGAACGGATTGGGATGAAATTTAGTACGAAGACAGTTTATATTCTGGATTAACACATAAGCTAATTATGTCACGGAAAATGACTATCCTGTAAGAAAATAAATAAACATATAACTGACACATTTTATGTGATAGTATAGGTACAGGATTGGAAAGAAGACATTTTGAGAAAACGCGAGTGAGTTCAACAATGCCCATTGCCCTCTTGCATATTTTTCTATCGGACGGTCAGGGTCACGAAAAGGTGAAACCGCTTCATGTTTAGTATTGCGAAAACCTGTACGAAGCGCTTTTATTCCAGTATTATTGTGCGAACCGCTAATATGTGGAATGCCTGATTGGGCCTTCCCCGATAGTTTCAATCTAGGACCGATTCACTCAGGACTTGAAGATTCAAGTCCTCAGTGAGTCGGTTTCTTCAAGGCAAGCTTGCTCCATCGTAGCGTATGCCAAATGCAAATCTATTAAATATTTTTTTATATATGTAACTGTAAAACCATAATATAGTTCTCTAGTGGTTATTTAGCTTTCTGCCTCCAGTTTCTTACAGGTCATCCATCACTCCACCTGGCCAATGGTCCTACACAATAGGTAGGTAGGTACTTATCTAACAGCGGTATCTAAGGCAAATCCTCTTCAGGTTAGACGCCAAACTGAGGCCAGTTTTTTTAGAAAAATATAAAGTAAGGAAATAAAAACGCCTCCCTTCCTTCCCTAATGACTCAATACAAAAATAAATGATGTTTCAACGTTTACGTCTCAATTGTTGACAAAGTCTTCAAAGGTTAAATTATTGCGAGTGAGCACCTGCCCTTATTTAAGGCTAATACGTATTTGATTGCCAAATTCCCATACAACCATCCAAACCGTCAATTATAAAAAATACAAAAACATATTTAACTTTCTAATTAAAGATCGTAGATGCGTTATCATTCTAGAAGCTCGTAAATTTTTACGAGGTAAAAACAGATCGACAAGTTAAGGGAATTTTATGTGCTTAAATATGGTTTTAATAGGCAGGAGGGATATAATATGATAATCTAAACTAGAAGTCGATTATGAAGTAGATTAATTTAGTTTTGCTTTTGAGCTACTGCTTGCGCCGACACTTCATCATCATCAGCCAGAACACGTCCACTGCTGAACTTAGACCTCCTCCTATAACCTCCACACTGAACGACAACCTGCCATCTGCATCCACTGGATGCCCGCGACTCTCACTCACGATGTCGTCGGTCCATCTAGTGGGAGGCCTACCTACGCTGCGTCTTCCGGTTCGTGGTCTCCACTCAAGAACCTTTCTTCCTCATCGGTTATCGGTTCTTCGAGCGATGTGGCCTGCCCATTGCCACTTCAACTTGCAAATTTTAATAGCTATGTCGATGACTCTGGTTCTTTACCCCGCTGCGCTGAAAAGGTACTGAATTATGAGCAGGATTTTTTACGAGCGGGCCAATCCTAGGAGCAAATTGAATGAATGATTTGTTTGCTCCAATCACAAGCACCATACGATACCCCCTCCCCGCGATCCACGTGGCTTACATCGTGCACAAGCAAATTGTGCTTCATGCGCGATTAAGTTTTTTTTTTTTTAATAGAATAAGTGGCAAAAAACTACGGGCCACCTGATGGTAAGTGGTCACTGCTGCCTATATACACCTATAATACCCGGGGCATTGTCAGTGCGTTGCCTACCTTTGAGGACTCTATTCACCCTTCGTTTGAAGCAGTCCAAATTATACTTCGGAAGAAAAACTGAAGGTGGTAAGTCATTCCACAACTTACAGGTACGTGGCAGAAACAGTCGATGAAATCTAACAGTGCGAGACTTCCACGTATCTATAATGTGTGGATTGCATTTCTGGCGATGGCGTCCGGTTCGGTGGTAAAACCGGGATGGAGGGATGAGGTCAAAAAGTTCATCAGAGCATTCCCCGTTATAATATCTGTAGAACAAGCTAAGCGAACCAACGTCTCGGCGCAAGCTCAGCGGCTCTAACTTGCCAGATAGTTTCGGGTCATCGACAAGTCTAACGGCTCTTCTCTGTAAGGATTCAAGAGGATCGAGCTGGTACTTCGGTGCACCACTGCAGAGATGGGAGAATGAGTATAAGTGGTTATACAGTAGGTTCATGGGTTGTACAGTGTAAAATCTATATAGCGACACTTAAGGGACTGCGCATTTATGGCGTTATTGAGAGTTTCCGTTATATGAATAGAAGAAAAACCAATATTATTTTATCATTATAATATGTATTTACTAGTAAAGTATAAAATTTACGAACAACAAACATTAATATTGATACAAATAACAACGCTTATTGCGTATCTTCGTCTCACGTTTTTGCTGCTCCAGTATTTTATTTTATTTTAAACTAGCGACCCGCCCCGGCTTCGCACGGGTATGTTTTATTATAGTATAAACCTTCCGTGAAAAATTATCTAACTGATAGTGAAAACCGCATCAAAATCTGTTGCGAAGTTTTAAAAATCTAAACATATAATATAGGGACAGAAGGAAGCGATATTTTTTTATTCTATGTAGTGATAGTGATACTAGGTGTTTATAAGTACCTACTAATAACGACGTATTGATGTCATTATTTCGAGTGGGTGTGATGCTACACAGAGTGTATCATTGTATGGACAACAAGGTAAACGAACTAAAGCCAAATAATTTTGACGTTTTAGGGAGTTTGCCGTTAAATCGAGTGTCGCTATATAGAGTTTGGACCCGGGTATGTCCTAAAACTGCGACCAGAACCACCGAAGGATGGGCAGCAGCGTCCTAATAGTACACGGTGAACGTACTGCGATCCTCAAGCCGCCTGCCAAGCGTGGGGATTATGACAAGACCCCTCTCTATGAGGTAGGCTTTTGTCCAACAGTGGACGTTAATTGGCTGATGATGTGTATGGGTGTGTGTGTGAATATCGAGTTTACACTGTATTATCTTTAAGTGCTCTGCAGTGTTCCCGTTGCGGACTCTGTGAAGCGTCTATAAGGAGGCTCAGTGACCCAGTGTCACCGACAGTCCATGCGTGAGGCGCCGATGCCCAGTACCCAATAAAGTATTTAATCTCCAATACTCAGTTCCACCAAACGCTCACACATCTCATTAAACTTCTAGAAGGCTGTCTGCTGGCACCTACGCATCAGCTACCGTTAAAGCCAGCATTATAAAACCATAAAACAATCGCCTGCCGAGCGATTTATTACCTTAATGTAATAAAATTAACGTTCTAATTTGTTTGTAGCAATCGGGATTTACTGCGTTCCTTTAAGGGCGATGCAGACGTGCTACTTTTTGTGGCAAATCGCGCGATATGTATTGTCCACATGCGTCTTGAATAAGTCATGATTTAAACTTATGAATGTTAATAAATCATAATAACTTATTTTTTCTTTGAAAATAAGTAGCGACCCACCCGACTGCCAGTGACCACCGCAGTCATGCGATTCTAAGACATACCGAGCATATATTTATCTGCCTATCTAGTACTACCAACTACAAATAAATTTCACCAATGTGTCATCAACATGGCTAGCATGTGCACCGTGACAAAATCTTGTAGTCACTTTTTCGCGAAAACGCGACAATGTGACATATTATATGCCTGTCCCGATTTGGCACTATAATACCCGTAGCATGGGGGCTGAGTCGCCGCCGGTCGGATGTTACCGATAAGCGTGACGCTCGCCAAACTGGGGGTAGTTGCCCCCAGCGCCCAACCTCGGCAATAATTCCATGAATAGAAGCCGATTTCCTACCTCTACAACATACGGTAGAGGCAGAAGAACCCGATCACTCACACCCGTAACAGACGTATCGAACTTGGCTGACGAACCGCCATCTGACCAACGGGAGCGAATGAGTGAGAATATAATCTCCCTCTCTTTTTCTCTCGTTCCTCTCTTTTTCTCTCGATGGTTGAGGTGGTTGACGTCAGCCATGTTGACGTGTCTGTTACGGCTCTAAAAGAGACGACAAAAATTTGTCGCGGTGCGCATGCTAGCCCTGCATGCAAAGCTTTCGATCGACACAATAGTCCACAGAAAGTGGCACGTCTGGACACACGGCAGTGGCACCCGCCGCACGCCATTTCACGGTGTTGTCGCGCAAAACGAACCTCCATCCGATGCAAATTACTTTCCTTGCTTTACGATTGCTCTTTCTTGACCGCTCTTTAATGACTGATGTCTTTCACTCAAAACTCTACCATATCGACATCAAGGAAGGTAGATTTTAAGTTGTTGTGCTGAGATGTCATTAAAAGTATCGGAAAGGCCGGATCGCATTAGTGTCTGGTAGCAATCGGTTCGCGAATCAGGAGTCTAATCTCATAGGTTGATTTGATTACGTACCTACCTATCGATGATGTATGGAGACCTGTGTTTTTGATTGGACTAGTGAATGCGAATTCAATGTTAGGAACACTTTACAGTTTCAAGGAAAGCTTACGCTCTGAAGTTATCACATTCAGAATGGCAGGTGATCACGTGCAATAATTAGTTTCCGAATGTCTTGTGGAGTTCTGTTATTTTAAAAACAGAATGGATGCCGCCTCTATGCAGTTGGTTCTATGGATCTCAATTCATTTTGGCCTTTTCTTTTATAACGTCTTTTCTTTCATCGAATCGCTTATCACAATTCACGCTTCATATTATAATAAATACAATAAAAAAATTGCCTATTCTTCCTTGACCCGGTTGAACCCATCTCGTTGAAAGATAAGGACATGTGCTGTGTATAATAAGGATAAATATGGAAAAGCCTATCTATTAATGCGACGCGTGACCAAAATGCTGGCGTGTATCTGGCTCAACGCATAAGCATTGCCATTCAGCGTGGTAATGCCGCCAGCATGCTGATTACGTTGCCAACTGATAGTCGGCTTGAGCATTTAGATTGTCTTTAGACCTTAAACGGTCTATGAGTAGTCTAACTGTTTTTGTAGTGTTAGTGTTAGCTTGTATTTTTCTTCTACACTTACACCATACATACACTAATATACTATTTACACTATAAGTTTCCGTTTTTTTGTGGGAAGTAAACGCCGAAACTTCAAACCCGAATAAAAAAAATCTTTCACTAAAAAAACTGTACTACTATCAGAAATTTTTTGGTGAACTATATACAATATCACACGTCACATTCCAGAATATACATACTCGAAAGTACACTATAATATGTCACAAAACTTACAAAATACAATATATTTTAATATTTTATACCAAAATACTCTTTGAGAGAGTAGTAGACATTCTCGATCAAAAACCGTCTTAACCGATTTTAAATATATCGTCGGAAGCCGAACTCTATAATGTCTTTAGGTAGTTGGTTGTAGATATCGGGATCTTTCACGTACTATCCTTGGCCCTGAGTGCTATAGGCTATGTTTTATATAATGATAAAAGTTAGTTTTCTATACCATAAATAACCGCATTATTAAAATATGTTTGAGAAAAATAAGCTTATTGGCTCTATCCTTACAATTCTATCCTTACAATGTTTAACAAAATGTAGTTCTGAAGTAGTTCTACAATAAAGTGTGCAATAAAGTCTACGAATGCGTTACTGGAACAGAAACGGTGGGATAGAAGCAACGGGATTCAGAGGACGGATGCGAGACTGAGAAGGAACGGGTAGAACGGGTGTAGAGTGGATTACTACAGAATGGATGTGGGACTGAAACTGAAAAGGCGGGACGGAAGTGGAGTGGATGGATGCGGGCCAAGAGTGGAAAGAACGGGACTAGTGTAGAGTGGATACGGGACGGATGCGGGACTGAAAGTGAAAGGTCGGGATGGGAGTTACGGTATGGGAGTGGACGGATGCGGCATTAGAGAGAAAAAGGCGGGACTGAAGTAAAATGGATTACGGGACGGATGCGGGGCTGGATTGTAAAACGCAGGACGAGAGTAGAGTGGATTCAGGGATGAATGTGGATCGGAAAGGACGGGATGGGAGTAAAGTGGATTTCTATACGGTGCAAAAGTAGCCGCGTGGGTAAGCTAGTAACTTAAAAAAAGGTAGATATTACACCAATGCGAAAGCACAAAATGATATTAAGTCGTTTGCAGCTGCCGTCTCGGGATAAAATCTCATTTGGTTGAGGTCGTAAAATCGAACCGCCACTCTGGAACGGTAAAGCTACCGATTGAGTGCCGAGCATTATATTATTCAGTGGAGTACAGGATGTCCCATTATAATGTGATGTGCTGTAAACGGTGTGATATACAGTACGTTCCATAAATTAACTTCTGATCTGATTCTCACTGGGTGAAGTATACAATTTTACCATTGAAATGTAGTATTATATTTACTAACTATTGTATTACCTAAATACCAGGGACACTTTATATATAGTACTAGTAATAGGAAACAAGATCGCGTGATATGACTTTACATTGATTGCTCAAATCAAAATGACTTCACTAGGGATGTTTATTATTTTTGATGGCAGGTATGCAAACATGGTTGCTATGTCGCAGTGATCCTATGGATTATATTGTAGTATACGGCGGTAAAAAATTCACTTTGAGCTGAAAACTAGTTTCGACTTCGTAGACAGACGTCTGTCGCACGGAACTGCTCTACGAAGTCGACACTAATTCCCTCCTTAGCTCAATTTGCACTACTTAACGCCGGGTATTGGATTGTATGGTGTGTCCACCCTCTTGGCATCCTTGCTAACGAAGAAAGACCCGAACATATGGGAAAGCGAGCAAACAGACAATACTTGACACGTAGTATAAAATAAATTAGTGACGTGACATTATGAATCGTAGTAACAATATTAACCAATAAAAGGTTTATGATTTTACGAATACTGTTATGGAATTATTTAGGCGCTCTTGGAATTGACGAATTCGGCGAAAAAGAAACTAAAAATAGTAGTTACAATTAGTAGTTACGAGCTTAGGTCACATAAGTTGGTGATCACAGGCAACATAACACGCAAGTTGAAAATCCGTTGCCATGAAACTATCAGTGTGTTCTGGCATCATCCCGTTCCAAGCTCGGCTTGTATACCATCTTCGATCACGCCACTACATTATTAGTGTGATTAGATTGGGTCAATGCCTAAACTTTTTTGGATACTGGAAAATATTAAGGTTACAGTAGGATATAGATCGCCGATGTTATATTTAAACTCGCCCTACTATACTGTAGGTCATCGGATCATCATCAGATCATCAGATTACCGGAAAGACAATTTTGAATTTAGTTAATAATATTTTGAAAATCATTTAGTGACAACCCTTAACTCTATAGATACCAGTAGCCAATTTATCGGTAATTAAGTATTGATCGCTTTGCTCCATTGATATGGTACCTGCGTGGTCAGTACCTATTTGCCACAGACAATATAAAAAGACTGTCAAAACAAAAGATTGATTTTTTGGCGCCGTGTAAAAAATCACGGGCGCGGTTTTATTATATTTTCTAAATCTTGTTTTTTCGAGTATTGAAGTATAATAATGGTGGATTGGAGCTTTACTTACAAACGTTAAACTATGCTTAAAATTGTTCTCTCAACTTCTCGCTGGCGGCAATGGTCACACGCGGAAACGAGACAGAGCATCTATTAACTTTCTTGATCATTGAAATATGATGCTATGATGCAGCTAAACATTTGTGTTATCGTGTTATTTTCAAATCTCCATAAAGGAAGAGTAAAGTTTCCATTAGATTACTGGGGCGTGACTTGGACTTACTTTGAATGACTTTAACTGTGGTTATAACTCATTTATAAGAAATCTTTTCAAATTTTATTATATCGACTACTTGAAAATGTTAATGTGGGTACTTGACACTGGGTAAATTAGCAAGATGTCTAGAACCAAAACTTAGATGAAAGAACCAAAGGTCGATAGAGGCGAAATAAAATACGTATTTTTATGGTTGACCTCAGCTCAGTGACGGTGTGATCAAAGATCCTGAACGCGCGCAGCCTACATTGGAAACTGAATCTCAAGTAAGGTCTCGAAACACCATCTAGGGATGAAGAGGTAGAGGGAAATATAGAATAAGAAACACTTGAATTTCTGAAGTTCACCTCTAGCCTTGAATCTAAGGCTAAATTGACTAGCACAAAAACTTGGCATCTTCAATAAGGCTAGGTTACACGTTAAGTAACAGACCGCTAGGCGATTGGCTACATATTTTCAACTTGAGGGTGGTAGCTTTAGCCAGCCAGGCTAGAAAGTGTCCAAGAGCAAATGCTCGCCTAGTGTGCGCATGAGATTCATGACATTATCCCACCCTCCCTTTTTTTACTACAGGGCCCTTATTCTATGTAAAATCACTAAACAAGCCAATAACGCGCTGTAAGCGTATTACAACACAGTAGCAAACGCGTCGAACAGACGCGTTTTCCGATTGAATACGTATACAACATACTGTTTTAAACTATCACGGTTGTTCACTACAGTTTTATGATTATTTACGGAATATTTACCGTGGTAAGGTTGCGGAAGGAGCTCCCGATATTTCACCGCAGTTACATGCACCACGTTCACGGGAAGACAAAAAATATCCCGTAAATAATCATATAACTGTACTATACTACATATTTATTCTCTTGACAAAAGCGCACGAAAGGCACCAGCTTGCTCCACGGTATTTTAACAGTTCAAAATGAACGCATTACAAACCTTACCGCGTTTGCAAACTTGTCATTGCCAAATCCATGCAGATAACGTAACTTGGCTGCGTTAAGAGTTTATTTGGCCATAGAGATAATAGGCACAGAGTCTATTTTTCAATTACATTTTCATATTACGACGCCACGCGTTTATGGCAAGGAATCTCGTGTGAGATAGACAATAAAGGCCCAGGACAACATCGTGTTCTAACATTCATTTATAAAACTGCTGTTTTAACTTTTATTATAAAACAACTCTGTTGCACGAGAATTATGAACCGAACCTTAATATTTTCTATACTTTAACCTAACGATCTGGTTTCAAAGAGAAAGAGACAGTAAACCTTAGATCTATTGGACACTAATCTTTTCCTCCTACATTTTGTTGCCATACTCATTTAAGAGCTAACTACTTATTTACATTTTATGGCTTAGCTTTCAAGGATGTAATTCTTGCGATCGTAAAGTTATATCGAAAGAGAGTGCATGTACCTATACCTTGGCATAAAGTGGAGTATAAAATGATGCACCTCTGACATACACAAATAAGGTTAATTATTCTGTACAATTACATGCAAACCTTTGCTAAGAACAATGGTACAAAATGCATTGTTAAATTTTTGGTATCTGTATTTTCGGGCCTAAAACGAAAAAATAAACCGTAATTGTCAATACGCATATAATAGAGTACCCGACCCGGGTATGTCCTAAAACTGCGACCAGAACCACCGGAGGATGGGTAGCAGCGTCCTAATAGTACATGGTGAACGTACTGCGATCCCCAAGCCGCCTGCCAAGCGTGGGGACCCCTCTCTATGAGTGTCTAACAGTGGACCATAATTGGCTGATGATGTGTGTGATGTGATATAATAAAATTACATTAAATTGTTTATTTTATGCCACAAATTTAACGAAGTCCACTCTTAAACTTTCCCTTCGAAACCTTTACGAACAACCACTTGCAAATTAGAGGTAATAGGTTGATATGTTGAGTTTTTCCAAAATTTAAATGCGTTATTATAAACAAAAAATGCAAATCTATTTTTTACCTATATGTAATTTGCCATAGATATCTATTTTAATATAATCAGAACGCCAAAAATCCAGTTTTCGTTGCTTTTTTAAACTAACTTAAGCCATAAGACTGTGTGCTTTATAATATGGTAGGTATTTCATCCCCATCCAAATGTCTTAGCCAACCCACCGTTTTAAGTGTTCAACTCTGCTTGTACTACTTCCCCCATAATTAACGGCCTTGTCCAGAGCTCGACTCCCCCCTCAAAATGAATTCCTGGTACGGGCTTGACTATAACTTTCTTGTATGTTATTGAAGCTTTTTTTTTATGTTACTGAATGACGAGTGACGAGGCCTCGCCTGATGGATCTTCACGCTTGCCCATAACAGCTCAATGCCACTCAAGAATTTTGAACAGTTCATAACCCTGGATGGCAATGCACTGCGCTCGGTAAACCCCGAGATATAAGATGTCAAATCTCTGTGTGCCCTGTAATTTCGCTGGAAACATTGCCCTTCAATCCGGAACACAGTAGTGTCTGCACACTACTGGTTGGCGGTTGAATAACTGGCAAAGGCGGTACTTCCCCAGGCGGTCCCCTGCAAAAGAGTCCTACCACTACAAAAAATAATAATTATGCATACATATTTTTGCCAAGTTGCGCCCACCTATCGAAGTTAGTGGCTGATGGCAATGTACCTATCTATACATACACTTACAGTATTTTACAATCCCGATTGCATTTAACGCGGGATCTGTAAATCTGTAATACGCTTCCAGTTTAACAGTAGTCGTAAAAGGGCAGAATAAGTGCGAGTAGCTGGGTAAAACTCGCTATATTTTTGTATATTTTTTTCCTTTGCGAATATATCGGCAATATATCGACGGGTTATGGCCGGGTTTACAACTTGTGACTGATTTTACTACGCCGACGATTGGAGCCGAATAAAGGTGAACGCATACTTGCCGCGTCACATGCGCCTTACGCACTGCTTACAGGGCGCGCACCCGTCAGAGTTCTCTTTCGGACATCTACTCTAATATTAACACGAAAACTACTGGACCGATTTAAAAAATTCTTTCACCATTAGAATGCTAATGCTTAGCTATTATCCTTGAGTAGCATAGGCTATATTGATTACTAGAATGTTTAAAAAAATCTCCACTCGTGCGAAACCGGGACGGGCGGCTAGTTTTATGATAAAAATAAATTTTGTAGAATGAAAAAAAAAATGGGCATTATTTTTACCGACGAAAAAGGAGGAAGTTATATAGCCAATGTCTATATAAATACAGGGTATACTGTATATAATATTTTTTATTAATTAATAATAATAATAAATCATTTATTTTCAGGCAATATAGTATTCGGACCCGGGTATATCCTAAAACTGCGACAAGAATCATCGGAGGATGGGCAGCAGCGTCCTAATAGTACACGGTGAGCGTACTGCGATCCCCAAGCAGCCTGCCAAGCGTGGGGATTATGGCAACACTCCTCTCTATGAGGATGGCCTTGTCCAACAGTGGACGTTAATTGGCTGATGTGATGTGAATTTATTATCCATACATGAGAGAGTAAAATACATTAAATTATATCAAATCAAATATCATTATTGGCCACGCGTAATTTTTTAGCATAACATTGCAACCTTTCAAGTAATTTTTAAAAAAGAAGGAAAAAAACCCTTGAATATTTTTCGGATTCCTCCGCCATCCTTTAGAATTAAATATAAAGTATGAACACGAAAAATGCTTTGTACTATATAAGTAAAATATTATTCTTAAGAGCGCTATTACATTTTGACACCGCGTAAAGTTAGGTATTTTCGGCGGTCAACTACTATTATCTTTTCTGTGTAGTGGCGAGACATGCGCAGTCTGCAGTGATACAGCTCGGCTAATGACGCGGGTTGACTAAATGGTCTTGATCCTTATAGTATAGTTTTTGGAGGAACTTTGATTAATCTAAATTAAGGTTTTTGTAAACTTACGTGACGTTATACTTGAATGGGTGATCTACGATATTTGCGCTAAACCCCCATTCATTTTGGGTTTAAAAATTCAAAGGTAACAAATACGCGTTTAAGTAATACCTACATAATTTTAATTGCCATTAACGTGCTTACTGCCCACACAACAAAATAAAATAACGTTCATTGTTCAAACTAAAATATATGACTCCAGGTGTAGGTTTTAGCAGTATAATATTAAGTTTAAAGTCGAAAGTTAAAAGAGTATCAGATGTGGTACCTACAAGAATAGGTTTTTTGAAAAAACAAAGTTATTTTTTATTTTTATTTTTATTTATTTTTTAGATTATAACACGCAAATGAGACAAAAAAGGTTAATGTTTGGTTGTGTATGTTTCTCGTCTCTCTATCGTTAAAGGTCTAAAATAAATAATAGTGGTGTTTGAATAAATTAAACAAACAGGTGTAAATTGTGACAAATATATTTAAAAAAAAATACACACAAAAATGTATAATAATATTACACTATGTTAAAAAAACCGGCCAAGTGCGAATATACAACATACAGACTAGAATTAAGGTAGATTATGACCGGGATTAACATATTATAGGCATGAAACAGCCAATTAGAAGATCACACAACGATCTAGATCGGCGGTGGTAGTTTACGTCTGCTTAGCACGCACACAAAAACAGTGATGACGCGGCTGTCGGTGCACACAGCGGTAGTACTGATACGAAAAAGCGCGCGAAATCAACCAACACAGGTCCTTGGCAAGCGCTCGTGCGGTACTGAACTCTCAGCATAGTCAGCATCGGTGTGACCAAATATATACAAGTTTGATTGATTGATATAAATATAAAAGCATCGTTTTCAAATTATTAAATAATTATTAGTAGATTAGAAAAATGATGAATTTTATTTTGATACCAATATTTTGTATATGTAATGTAAAACTCCGGAGATATTCGGACTTATGTTGAAACCTTTTTGATAGAAAATGAAATTGAATAATATTTTTTTTCATTGCTTTAAAGGAAAACATCAAAAATCTGTTCTGACGTTATGAAAGTACAGGATGTTGTTAGTTGTTTGTTTTTTGTTTGGAGGCTTACATTAAACAGAATTTGTAAATTGGACTTGTCAAATCAGGTCTCTGTGTGTTTTTGCCAAATCGAACACCAGGAGAATGATTATTACTAAATAAATAAGTAAATTACCCTAAATACGCTTTGACGTTATTGAAAAAGTTAAAATGAAAAGTATTTTTCATGGAATATCTAGGTATGACAGTTAAGACAATGCATCATATTTTGGCGATGAAAACGTTGCAACTAGGCATTTTTTTGTAGTAACGATCTTAAGATAAAGCCCAACAAGTTAAAAAAAAACTCTGTGATATTTTTTTTCTTCAAAACTATTGAAAATTTGCGAATGAGATATCTCTCACTAGATTGTATTTTATTACTCCTTGGCGGCGCTGTTAGTGTGACAGTGTTTGACTATTATTAATTAATCGGTACGTCGACCAAAGATTAGCATCTATGGTGCGTACACGGTAGGCGGTGCGTAGGTAAAGTGTGCGTTTACCTTTACGCTGAAGCGGATATTGTGATATTTAGCTACTGAAATTAGGGTTTAGGGCGATGGAGAGATGATGATATTACCGAGTATTTTTATGTTTTTTATTCATTTAATAATAGTCTTGCGTTTGGCCGCCAACTCGCCTCATGTTAAGCGCGATGCGGTCTACGATGGAGCACGCTTGCCTAAAAGAAACAGATTTACTCTTGATTTGAAGGCACCCAGATTGTTTTAAGTGGATTTGTTTAATCTTAGTCTGAGAGATTTTAAGGAGAACATAAGAGCACGTATTGACACTGGTATTTCAATCGCTTAAGTTAAGGGTTTAATGGATAGAGAGTTTTAACAAGTTTCTTTAAAAAAACCTCCAACTGTATTTTTGACGGTCTGTCAACTGTCAGACAGTTTTTGACAACTATCTGACGCATTCTTTTAGAACTTGGCCGCACATAGCAACAGTCAGCCGACACGTTTTATGTTATAAAATTTAAAAACCAAAGTATTGTATGAAATCATTGTTTGAAACCAACTTTATTAAAATTTATTTGTAACACTAAGAAAAATGGATCGATGCCGGTGCCCAGATTATTCAGCTGCAGTGAAAAAACTAAGATTTTACACTATGGGCACTCTACGACCAGATATCATCGATGATTATGATAGTAAGCAAAAGTTCACAGAGTTCTCCCCAAAGCACTAGGTTTCCGTCTTTGAATCCTGTAAATTTTGTCGAAGTACCTTTAACGGGCATAGGTCTCTCCATAGCTCGCTTAGTGATTTTGAACTTGTGGATCTTTTTACCCTTTACATAACATAAAAAACACACATCAGTCATAGGGACTGCACGTCAGAAGTGAAAACTTAAGTACTAATTCACGTATTCTACATTTTTTTTTAATGATATTGGGTGACGAGACGAGCGAAGTCGCTCGCCTGATGGCTCTTCACGCATGCCCATAACAGCTCAACGCCACTTAGATTTTTGAACTTCAACAGTTCAAAACCCTGGATGGCAATGCACTGCGCCCGTCACCCCGAGATACAAGACGTCAAATCTCTGTGTGCCCTGTAATTTCGCTGGAAACATTGCCCTTCAATCCGGAACATAGTAGTGTTTGCACACTACTGCTTGGCGGTTGAATAACTGGCAAAGGTGTGGTACTTTCCCAGGTGGACCCCTGCAAAAGAGTCCTACCACTACAACGCGCTGTTTTAAAATACAAGGTACAGCATGACGATGACGCGGGGTCCATGATTTTTGTTCACCTAAAAAGTGCTCCACGCGCCTAAAGAAGTTTTCACTTCAATAAACAATCTCCTTCCAGGTACCGGGTACGCAGTATCCTGGTTCAAGATCGGCATCTCGCACCACGACATGAAGTTCCTCAAGCCCCGAGCTAGGAAGGTGCTGGAGTGGCACGAACGGCCCGAAAACAGGCTCACGGGCGACGCGAAAAAGATCGAGCAAATGTGGTGTCCATTTATGACGCCGCATGTGGAAATTTTGCCGGAGGAAGATAAGAAAATGTATACGCCGAAAGACTGAAAACCTTTTCCATAATAATTACTTAATCACGAAATGTCCACCTGTGACAACAGTCAAATTCCATACAAATTAAATGATAACAGCCGCTTCGTAGTCTTCCTACCTACTATGGTTGCAGGAGTGGATCATGTCTCTTAACATATATTTCATGCACGGTTTTATACTACTGCTTTTTACTTTACCAATACAAGAATCTCACTCAGGACTGTTATCGATATTAAATACATATACATATAAGTACTGAGTTAAAACTTAATCTACTTGCTTTTGTAAATTATAAAATTGAAACTGAAAAACTGTTTTTTAAATCAATAGGTAATGAATCAATACACAATTCAAAGAGCGTAAATATCAAAGTAGTATGTTAGTTTTCTGTGCCAAGTACGTTTTTTTATCATTATCCACACTAATATTATAAATATGAAAGTAACTCTGTCTGTCTGTTTGCTACATAATCACGGCTAAACGACTTTGCCGATCTCGATAAAATTTTGCGAGGTAATAGTATGTATCATGAGAACGGACATAGGCAATTTTTTTTTTTGATCGAATCACGGACAAAGTCGCGGTACAGCTAGTTTTAATATAAACAGGGCTACTGGTAATTATTTAGCATCATCTTAAGGGCTGCCTCAGTACATCAAAACAAGCTTTTGCACTACGAATTTCCAAAATTCACGGGAAAAAAATTAGACGTTCCATAAAAAAAAAACACGACAAATGTATGAAACACCTGTTTTTTGGCGAATTTTGATAAGTCGTGAAAAACAAAAGTTATTGGTTTTGACGTATTGAATCCGCCCTTCGGAGGGTGGTAACTCGTTACCAGCAACCCAGTATAAAAAAATCGGATAAATTGGAATGTGGGACGAGATGACGAAGTATCGTCATCTCGCTCCACAACAATCTCCTTTTATTCTATCGCTAAATCAGTATATTGAACAGTTTCAACGCTTTGCTAGTATTTCTAATATATCCCACTGTAATAAAATTACACAACCAAAACGTTACAAAATCTAACTTATCCTGTTTCCACCGTTTATAAGTTTACGATATCCCTAAACTAGTTTTTTATTTAAATTAATTAACAATAATAAAAGGAAATAAAGTTTACGATATAAAATTGTAACATAGTTGTAAACATCCAAGTAGAAAATCGAATCTGATGTTTAAGATCCGTTTGATATGGACCCGTCGTATTAAACGTTACGACGATGCTCATATGGACATAGCTGCTAAAAAAACGTACATAGTTGATCATTGGCATATATCCATCTATAAAAGATGAGTTATGTAGTTCAAAATACATCAGCGCTCATGACCAAATAGACATCGACATCGTTTATTTGTGAAAGAAAAAAACACACAATTGACACCATTAAAAATTAAACTAAACTATAAACCAAACCAAAAGGTTTTTTTTTTGTTTCGTCTCAAACCAGCCTTGCCTCGGTAAGATGCCGCTTGCACACAACTTTTCTTCCGTGGAGACTAATAGGCTTCAAATAACCTGATTCGGGAACCACAGATACGGTTATTTTTTTGTCACAATTACTATATACAAGTGTTTTGCCTGAGACGCGATATAGCGATATATGCATGTCCAGAACTTACGCCACCTCCTCGACCTAACCTAACCTCAAGCGAGACGGTGATAAAGCGGAAGCCTATGATGCAATTAAAAAAATGCGAAAGTATGTTTGTTTGGCTCCGGAGCATAATAGCAGATTCGCAAAGTACCAGATTCACAAAATACCAGATTATATTCCTTTTTCACGTAACAACAGTATATTAATTGGAAGGCTGGAGATATTTCAAAGGCTGGAGAGTCACAGGATACTTTTTACCTCAGAGAAATCTACAGTTCCTCAGAATGACCAGGCGGGTGAAATCGTGATTCGCAGCTGGTTTATAATATTTATGTGAATAAGAAGCGTATCCATGTAATCCTAAACGTCATAAGCGGACAGTGACCGCCCAAGCCCACCGCTCAATACTCTAATTTGGCGTCAAAATCGTCTCGCCGCACGTTGACATGTCATGTAAAAAACTGGTGATTCTCCTTTTGTTGATTTGAGGCCACGATAGGCACAGGTGTGAGGCCTTGCGAGCAGATAGAGTTTTTTAGAACTTCCTGATCGACTTACTCAATACTCCTACATGTTTACTGATGCATAAATCTATTCGTACAAACTTAAAAAAAAGTTGTCCGATCTGTTAGCTGGTGAACTAGTGTGTCTGGTAGTTACATTGGTTCAGTGTTAGTTTTCTTGTTTGGCCAATTTTTTTTTTTTTTTTCCATCTCTACTTGTATCTCATTATCCGTTTGCCCTCATCATGGCCGTCGAATTTCTGATAAGTGTATACCATTATCAGAAGCAGTATGGTAACAATAGTAGGGCATCAATCATTATCATCATACAAGTTGCAAAGTGCGCTAAATGAGAAAGAAAACAAGTGGGTGACCGATTTCAAAAATATGTCAAAAACGTACCTGTTAAATTTACCTGTATCGAGTGCCTGTAAAATTTGAGGGTTGACCTCGATTTCCCTGGGATCCCATCATCAGATCCTGACTTGGTGACAATGGGGCCAAATTGGAAGTGGGTATACCAAACAAACGTTTTTTTGTTTTGTATCGTAACCGATACAAAACAAAAAACAGTTGGCGGAGAAATCGGTGAACATTTATAAATATATTATTATTATTATAGTTAATATTTAAGTTTATGTTAATTTTCTGTTTTTTAAGTTACCTTTGTTTCAATAAATATGTCATTACATTTAGTAAAAAAAAAAAATATATAAAAAAATAATATAGTGGAACCGTGCTCCTTTTTTGAAGTCGGTTATAAAGGTATGTTTAGTTACATGTATACAAAAAAAGGTGTAATAACTAGTATTTAAGTTCAATTTAAGTCTTGTAAAAATGTTGTTAATGTTACGTCCAAGAGAAATAAAAATCTTTTTTAAATGAGCAATCAATGGCTTGGACGATTTTGTCCATGGTGTAAATGTATAAATAAATTAAAAAAATATATAGTTGGTCATCTCTCACGTGGACTGTATGATGAATGTCCTGCATGGCCTTCATTGCCGTTTGTGCCGCTTGGTTTTTGCGTGGTCTCTTCTGTATTTAGACTTTCGCAAAATTTATTAATTGTCTGATATGTGAAATCTGCTTGAAAAATTATTAAGGTCAGACGGAAAATCAATTAAGCCTCCAATCATACGAGTATAGACACCGATGATATTCAGTGGCAAACGGTTCACAGTGATTATTAATCGTTAAACATAAAATGTTCCGAAACATTTTAAGCAAAGTATTCGCTACTATCGGAAAAAAAACCTTTGATATTTTAAAAAGACTAATAAACGCCTCTAAATTATTATCAGAACTATAATAGCAGAATAAAAAAACCGGAAACATCGTGTGTGATCTTTAAAGAAGCAGTGGACATTCAATAACTCTAATTCAAGTTGAAACACGGCTTTCGAAGATGTTACGACTCGCGAGATGTATATCGATTTTAAACTGTTTTTCTTTGCTAATAATTGTATAGATGACATTTTTTGCTTTAAAACGTTAGGCGTAAGGTTTAATTTGGAGGCAGGTTTGTTAATTTTCGGTGTCAGTAGATGTTAATAAGAAACGAATGTGAGTAAAGCATGTATAATGTATTAAAGAAGCGATGCTCAACTCTTTTTGCAGGCGGGCTACTTGTTTAATTTTGCAGATTCGTTTGAGATAATTTAATGACAGTACCTGGTACATAGTACAGAGGCCTTACCCCTTGCTTCACTTTTGCGAGCCAACTTTTAGTAGGTACCTAAAATTAACCAACTCATTTAAGATGCATCGTTTAAAAGCGTCTAACTTGAATGAACGAAAATCCGTTTTACTATGCGTGTGTGCGTGAAAATAGCAAAGCTTGGCTGCTATCAAATAACTACCGCTTATCGTAGTTGATGGTACCGTTTAGACAAATTACACCTATGCGGGTCATCTTTTCGAGCTAGGGGTAAGGCCCCAGCAAGCCAACATTACAAATTATTCTTATTTGTTGCACAGAACAGATAAAATTAGATGACAATACCATATATTTAAGATTAAGTATTGTACCTTAAAAATAACATGTTTAACATTGCTCTATGTGCATTTATATTGCAGCGCATATGATGAAAAAATATTTTTTTTAGTCTTATCTAGGAGTATGTCAATCTAGTATTCCATCAAAAAAAAAAAACTTACCGCATTTAATATGAAAGTCACAAAACGTCATATCACCTTTAAGTGACAGGAGAGATATGTAATGTTTTAAGGGCCGCACGAAATCCTGCCCGGGCCGGTGTTTTCACAGGGCTGCATTAGAGAACAGGTCGCGCAGACGCGGGTGGGCTACTCGATACGGATTCGATTTTATCTCGATATGAGATTTGGCTCTCGATTCTCTTAATTACCGTTAATGGGTCTGGGGACGGTAGTAATGCACCAGGGCTGTCCCTAGATACTTTTCCGCTTTTTTGTAACAACCATATTTGAATGTCGCTATGTATCTTCGAAATATCCTGCCTAACGATTTTTTTATATCACACATCATCAGCCAATCAACGTCCACTGTTGGACAAAAGCCTACCTCATAGAAAGGGGTGTTGCCATAATCCCCACGCTTGGCAGGCGGCTTGGGGATTTTTTTATATAATAAGAAAGCAATTGAACGATTTGAACACCGGCAAATAGTATTTTTAAAATTCACTTATTCGTCCCAATAGGACGAGCTTGTTGTGGGGCGAGCTGACAAATAAGTCAAATGGAAGAGGTTCTTTTACCTATTTCTTTTAGAAACTGCTCGTCCAATTTTTTTGTGCTTAGTCTATTTATTTCAATCTGCAAAACCTTGGATTAACAAGGTTAATCTTGAGTAATTAAAACAATTACAGACGAAACACTATTTTTTTTATAAATTAAAGAAAATTTGTCAATAATTTTATTTGGATGCATTTTATTTTATTTTACAATCCTAGGCAAGGCTCGCATTAAACCATGCGCGGCTGCGGATGCGTTTTTTCAAAGTAATTTAAATGAGGATGGGACGGACCTTCAATGCATGAGCCCGACTCGCACTTTGCAGGTTCATTTATCTTCAAAAATATTAAAATTTCGCGATTGCGATAGCTGAACTAAACGGGCTCTTAAGACTTAACTAACACCTACTAAGCTTTTTTAAAGTCGCTAGAAAAGTATTAATGGGCAACCCTAACTAGGGGTTCTTTGAAACGCTTATGATTTCAACGCATGAGGTAAAGTCCTGGTCGGCCGATAAGTGCGGGTTCGTCGGTATTTAACCTTAATGTCGACAGTTAAAGTTAATTAAGATCTGAGCTTTGTCGAGCTTAATGGGACGAGGCTACTGGCTTGATTGTTTTGTATGATATGTGAATGATGTAACCCTGCGTTTTCACCTCAGATGAGACTAACAAGCGAGATATGGTACGGTAGCGTGGCGGGTGCGTACGCGAAACACGGAGATATTTGAACACGAACGATACCTATTAAGTAGCACTGGAATAGAGCGAGAGGAGCGCCAAAATGGGTCAAGCCCCGTCCAGACGTCCACCCATCGACTTCACCCACTATTGGCTGCACAGATAATTCGCATTTACATTTGAACCCACTCTGCCTTAGAGTTGGAAACGAATTTGAAAAAAACGACATTAATGAAGGTCAAAAATAGTTTTTTCTTCAAATCCAAAGTACCAGGAAAGCATAAACCATGAATAGATACCCAAGTATCACCTTGAGCCACTTGATGCATTACAGCGTAGAGCTGTCAGAATTGTCGACGATGCCAAGCTCACTGAACACCTAGAGCCGCTCAGCGTGCGCAGAGACGTTGGGTCTCTTTGTGTCTTTTATCGCATTTACAACGGGGAATGTTCTGAAGAACTGTTTGATCAGATGCCGGCATCACGTTTTTTCATCGCACCAGCCGCCACCGCCTGAAAGTTCATCCACATATCATAGATCGGTGGAAATCGCACACTGTGCGTTTCACGTGTTCCTTTTTCCTCACACCTGCAATTTGTGGAATGAGCTCACTCCTGCAGCATTTCCGAGTCTTTAAGGGTCGGCAACTTATATGTGATGCCCCTGGTGTTACGTTACAGGTATCCATAGGCGACGGTGATCGTTAACCATAAGGAGGCCCGTCTGCTTCTTTGCCACCTATGGCATAAAAAAATAGGTTTTCCCTCTCGCGACCCGTGATCACACTCTTTGTGAATCTAGTGAAAAGCATGTCCATCGTTTCTGCTATCCTGGTACCTGCATGTCTATTCTGCAAGCTAAGTGAATGCGCAAGGGAAGTGATAAGCTAAGTGAAAAGTTAAAATTCATGGTAGGAATCGTTTTTTATTGGTGGACGGAGCATGATCCGACAAAATGGTAAAAGCGAAAAAATTGAGAGAATAATTAGCAGTTGTGTTGTTTGTAGACAGCATAAAGTTTTGATGTGGAAATAGTATATATCTTGGATTAGCAAATGGAATACTGTTTAACTCGGAATCGAACATACAAGGAGTACGATAGTTTTCAGAAATGAAACTCGCTGAAATACAATCTCATTCTACCCTGATCAAAAGGACGGCACTGATACTAAGGCATTTCCCTTGTTTGTCTGATCTGAGCGAACGCGCTTGTACAACCACTTGACAGAGAGCATCAGTAATGTACATTCCACAAATAGGCCTTAGAATTTCACACTGAACGACAGCCTGGATGTCGTCGGTCCACCAGTATGTTTCAAATCGTTCCACAATTATAAGTAGATTAAAATCAATTTCCAAGATTTGTTTAAATTTATTTACAAGTGAATCTAAAACGTATCGTGATTCTGTATTTTTTATGCTTATAATTTCCTTGGCAAATTTCAAATTGGTGTTTTAGCTGTTCAGCTGTTTGTCGTGAAAAAGCAAAATGGCAAGTTTAAAAACCGGCAAGCATGGTTTTTAAAAGATACTTCGTCGAAAGAAGTTCAAGCTCATTGTTGGGATTTAAACCCACACCCTAAAACATGGCTGCCTAACGCGCCAACCGCTAAGCTATCGTAAGATTTACGTCAAGGTTGTTTTTACCAGTATGGGGCATTTTGAGGAGTACCTGAAACAGATAAACTATATATTAGATGATTCTAAACACTGCATGACCATTTTAACCAACTTCCAATAAGGAAGAGGTTCTGAATTCAACTGTTTTTTTAATGTTTATTATCTCAGAACTTTCGACTGGGTGAACTGATTTTGATTATTATTTTTTATTTGAAAGCTGGTGTTTCCCGTGTGGCTGATGTGTGTGGTGTTGGCTGATGATTTGATGTGATGTTTCCCGTGTGGCCCCATTTCAATTTGGTCCAGTTCAAAAAAAATTATGAAGTTGTGTTTTTTAATTTGATAATTATTATGCGTCCTTTTCTGACCAGGAACTCGCCTGTTGGTAAGTGATGACGTATCGAAGATGCAGCACGCAGATTCTGAAGATACCTTTTCACTCTGACCTTGAAAAGGGGCCTTACACCCAACTCTAAACGCGGGCCCGAATAGGTGCAATTTGCAAAATCACGCGACCGCAACCCGTATCTCGGCGCGTTAAGGTTCGTGTTTGGGTGATTTTGCAAACTGCTTCTATTCGGGCTCGCGTTTAGAGTGATCTATGTCTGGGTGTTAATATCTATTTAAGTATGTATTTAAGAATATATATGTATGTATATCAGTCTCTGGCAGCCATATTACAAGCTTTGCTTAGTTTGGGGTCAGATGACCATGTGTGCAATAATGTCCCAGATATTTATTTATTATTTATTATTATTTATTATCTAAATTATAACTCTCAGGAAACAAGGAAGCCAGAAGATTGCATCAACTCGAAGCTTTTCTCCGTTTTTTTTCCATTCCTTGGCTGGCAACAGTTTTTGTCAAATATTTTCCATTATCCTTTGATGGAACAAATATTCTAAGTTTTATTTATTTATCCATCTATGTACCTGCTTAGTTTTTTTTTTAGTTAGTAGGTACATACAATGGCATAATCGGCACGTCTGGCAGCTCATACAATACAGACAACTGTACCTACCGTAGGGAACAAGCTTTCCTTTTCGTAAATTTTCCCCACTTGCGCAATTCTGTCTTTATGAGCACTTAATACATTTTATAACAGAAAAAGTACAAAATATTTACCAAATAGAGAGGTGAAAAGATATCAATCGCATTCCGTGATTGGCGCCAATTTCAAAAACGAAATCATGCCTACGCGCACAATTTTAAAGCACGCTTTAAAAATAACAATAAAACTTTTTTTTAATTTATACGTACATAAAACTCGGCTTTCTCGTAAACCCGCTTATCTCGATTAAAGATCTTAAAAAGCTCCCGAAACACAAGAAATACCACGTGACATCTTTATCGTACATTTCTCCGACCCTTTCCACGACAGTTTTCGTGTAAAAAAAGTCACAATTCCACTGTGACATTATAGCATAAAAGCACCACGGTTCTGATTACAACCGCCCATTAATACACGATAACACCCTTAAATCATAATTTATTCAAATTAAAAATACTTATCAAAATATGATGCGGTACTAAATCAGGAATTAAGTGAGTAGGTGCGTGCTGCCGATGTTATCGGTTCGTTGGTCACCGTGAAAATCCAAAAACGAGGAACTGGCGCTTGTGGCACGCAAATATCAGTTTTAAATGCGTGCCTTGGATAAGCTTCATAACTTCTCACACGCTAAGGAAGGCTCACTCGCTAAAGCAGGCGCGAAGCAGGAAGTCAGCACATATGTTGCAGAAATAGCCAACTGTGTAAGCCAACAGTTATGGAAGCACGGAATCCGCTATGTCTCCACACAGAAAAAGAACAGCAAAATATTTAGAATACAACAAAAGACTGTAAACACGCTAAAGCTTTCTACCCATCAATAGATAAGAGAGTGACTAACAAACTACTCAAGTTAACCAGGTCAGACCTTCGTCTAAGCCACAGACAGCCCTCTGTGCCGAGGCTGTCTACGGGAAAACGAGACTCCTACTGCATTGCAAGGCCACAGAAGACATACGAGTAAGGTCGAGATTCCTTGAATAAACTCAACAATAAGTCTCCACAACACCTGGCGAAATAGGGGTAGAACAGTTTTAGGCAGCGACCCAATGCCGTGCTCCGTTATCTTAGAGAGCACAATACACCCCAAGCGGGATGTCAGTGCAGGTCTTATCACCCCCACTTTAAACTAGAATTAGAAGCTTCATAACTTATAGAGTCGTATACTTAATGCCGCACCATGGAGTGGACGCACCACAAAGTAACATGATCTGTGATCTCCTTGCACATCGACCATGTTTGTAAATCTGCCAAGCAGTACGTTAAAAACAATAAACATCTCTCACAGATCTACAACCATACATCCCATAAATGACGCCATTTTGAGCAATAAAATCACATGACCTAGTTTCCTATCGCAAGGATGGCCTTGGATTTTTAATACGAAGACCTTCTTGGACGAAGGGGAAATCCACAAGATATATATCCTGCATTGATCCGATTAGAACCCCCCTCCTACGAAGACACCCCCCGGGTAGCCAACGCCTTTATTCAAAGTTCGCCAATTTCACAATGAGTATTTTGACAATTTCATCATACATGATCTGCCAAAATACGTATCAAAGATTCAACTTTAGTGTACCTATACTTTTGGATGGTTCAGTAACTTCTGAGGAGGGTTCAGTCTAAATGCAACCAACACGGCTTATACTTGAGCACCTGATCCTTGAGTATGGAGAGGAATTAGACCTGTCTTATCTGCCTCTGAGAAATTACATAACCAATATAACCATGTCAAATATGCATCTAGCATCTCTCGGCTAATGAGAGAGCAATACAAAAGTCAATGTAAGATTATTATAAGAATGTTTTTGAGATAATGGTAACCCACCTGACCGCTTCTTTGCCATTTATTCATGAATATAAATAATGAAACATTAATGATTTCTTTCTAAGTTGCAATTTTCAAGTTAGGTTAGGTATTGCTTTTCAACCCTAAGGAAAATATAATTTCTCTACTCCCGAATAATTTCTCGGAACATATTTGAAACAGTCTTGATAAATTATTTTAGTAGCGCAGTTTTCCACTATACAAAAAGTCCAAACGCAAACACAAAACAAATTAAAAAGCAACCGCGACCCGAGCACAACGGAAGCGAGGGCTACCGTATCAAAAATATTATAAAAACTATTACCATAATACGGTACGACAAAATGGTTGAATTATGGCTAGGGTCATAAGCCGACACGCTACCGCGGCCGAAATACAAGGTATTGTGCCTAAGTGCTGACGTTCCGCGAAAGTAGAAAAATGTAGATTTTTGTCAAACTTGGGAAAGCAAAAGTACACCCTTTGATTATGTAGGTACATAATCAAAGAGTACACCATCGTTATGTCACGTATGTACTAGCAAATAGCAATAAATTAAATAATTTCAAAAGTCCATCTGAATACATAAGGTTTTATCACTTTCATAAAAACGTACTATCTATTAAAAAGTTTTGGAAACGGAATTTGTATAATTGCTTGTATAAACTTTTTGAAAAACCGAATTACAAAAATGTTTAAACAATTTTTTCCAGTTTTTTTTTATTACCTAAGTCATTACTTTTTTATTACGAATCTTTATCAAAATCGGACGAGTTATGAGCAAACTTTTTGCAAAACGTTTACCAACTATTTTGTTTCCGTTATTATATGTATTGAGTTCGTGTTTTTTTTGAATTATTTTTATGGATCTGAGAACCTTGTGGAAAGTAGTTTTTTTTAATAGAATAATTGGCTTGTGCTTTACCGCAATGATGCGGTTCATTATGGAGCATGCTTGTCAAGAAGAAACTGATTTACTCGCGACTTGAAGATATTCAGATTGTAACTATCGGGGAACACCCATTTCGGCAGCGCATTCCACAACTCAGCGGTTCGCACAATATAAGTAGAAGTAGGTAGTTACATAAAACTTAACACTATTTTTGTACAGTGATATTTAAAAATGTTAGATAGGGCTACCAATCAAGGTTACAAAATAAATACATCTATATCTAAGACTGCGGTAAAGGAACGGAACGGCGCCTGCTCGCATTTTGCGTGAACCGAAACGTGCGTGTCAGATTTAATTTGTGCATAGTTTAACGTTTTTATTAGGTTTGTAAGCGCACGCTGGTTAAGTAGTGTTAATTTTGTTAGGGCATTGTGAGGCGTCATTTCTTAAGCTTTAAACTAAGGAAGTTATCACAAAAGTTCTTTGTTGATTAAGCCTCACATGACGTATTCAATATAAACAACCCATTCGATTTTTTCTGGCAAAAAACGTGATATATGACGTGATTTTAGGGCATTTTTTTCTTCAAATTTACGTCTCGTGGAAATAAATGACGCCAAAAATCACGTTTTATCATCTTTGTCAACTCAACACTTGCTTAAAAATGACGTCACATACCACGTCGAAACGACGTGAGCACGTAAAGCATGACGTCTGGAGTGACGTGATTCGACGTCTCAAAATTCTCAAAGTTCACGTCAATAATGACGTACCCTTGCTGATTGGGAACACATAACAATTATATTCTTCAGCTCTAAACCTAAGCGCTTGTATAATAAATTATTGCAGGTTAAATTACAATATACTTATTGTTTAGACATATAATAATTTATGATAGATATGTGACTGTATTAATTGCATTGAAATTTCAAAACAAAAATCTACCAACCATCCACAACAAAATGACACCAAACAAACACCACAACGCAAATAAATGAAACGCGCTACCAAAGGCGCCTAGGTATAAAATTCAGCATAAAATCCACAGGATCGCGATAAGGGCGGGCGCACACCGCGCGCGAAGACAAGTGACTTAATTGAGAACTGACCCGCGGGAGGTCCGCGCGCGTTTATGCTAATCAATTCACCACTAGTTTGTTTTTTACCAGAGACGCCCGGAATTGGAGCTTTCCCCTTTTTATTTGGGTTCCGTATCATTTATAATTCCCGTATTTGTTTAGCATCCTTCGTAGAACACATCATCATCATATTAATACAAAAAAAGTTTACTAAAATTTGTTAAAAAGAGAAATACCACTTACTGACTGATTCATCACGGAATCTAGAAAACTTCTTGATTTCTTATGGAGTAAGAGCTAAGCTAAGCGAGATCAGCGGGGGTATTATGGATCTTTGATCGGGATCAGTCAGTGTCAGAATTGACAGAATTTTGACACTTGAAAGGGGTTATGACGCAAAAAAAAAACAGCGTTGTCTATTTCCAATTTCATACTACGAAATTGGAAATAGACAACGCTTTTTTTTTACATAATTTTGACAAGTCGCGATCCCGATCAAAGATTGATAATAGCCCTGCAGCTAAGAAAGAATTTTGCGATAGGGCCGAATTAACGGGAGTTTAAAGTTTACTTGAAAATCTACGCGTAAGAAGTCGCAGGCAACAGCTAGTGTGTCTGATAAAACTTATGCACCTTAGCCTATGTTTATGCTAAAAATATGATTAATTTATTCATTTTTCGTTTAATTATATAGACTCACGACATTTTTCTGATTTGTAGTAGACTAAACATCCATCCGTTTGTAAATCAATGGTAAAAAATAGATTTATAAATATTTAACTCACTTTTATAAAGTGAACATTTTTAGTAAAAGCTACGGAACCCAATCCTTCTGTTTAGTTTTAAGGAGCGTATAATTTAGTCGGTAGCGTTGGGATAAGATGTACAGGTGTGGTCTATAGGTAGGTAGGTTCACATTCTGAGAACAAATGATAGTTAGTAAATGTTTTGCGGTTAATTAGGATATACTTTTAACACGGTAAAAAAATTACTTTGCTCCCTGTGAGTTTATGTTATTACTACGTCCATATAATTTATCGTATCATAGCGATGATAAGTACCATCACATCTCCGAATATTTCAACTGTCTGTACCACCTCACCCTGTGAGTCACCCAGTAGAAATCCCTTCGAAGAAATCCACTAGTTGTGCCCGCGACTTCGTACGGATAGATTTTCATAAGTTTAAAACCTCTTTTGCCACTTTAATTCGGCTCTTTTGTAAAAAAAAAGTTTTTTTACACCCCATTACCTATAGGCCAGCTTCGTATGTCAAGTAATTTTTGATATTTTGCTTTTAAATATAAATATTTTAGAAAATTAATTTTATCCTTTTCTTAGTATAAAATAAAAATAGTAATAAAATACAACAACACAATACAATATAAATTCGTGTACAATAATGTTTTTTTTTTTCTAATTTGGCTTCTAACAAAAGTTACTTAATGCACATATTGTCTTAATAGTAATTATGTTATTATATTCTTTTATTCTCATTTTTTTAAATTAAATGTGGTTCATATATAAAAATCTCGTGTCCAGATTAACTTGTTATAGGCGAGTTTAATAGCTCGTACCTACAACTAATGAATGTTTTTAAAGCAATAACTGGATTATAGGTGTATTATACATTTCACAATGACTACGTTCAGTGAGGATGAATATATCTTCATTAACGCTAACTAGTCGTTGGTAAGAGCCAGCACGCCAGGAACTGAGATCTGACACTTCTTACATAGTAGCGTAACATCTATATGAGATGAGACGCAGCCGCGCGCGCGCATTCACCTTGATAAAGATCACCGAATGCGGTTGAAACTATAGTCGGAGTAACCGGCCTAATCTTACGTGAGTAATTCCCGTGTAACATAAATAAAATCGATATACCAATAAATAATATTATGGTATTTTATACTATCACGGTTGCTCACTACAGTCATAAGTTTTTATTTAGTTAATAAATAATACGCTTGCGCCTGACCACCGCCTCGTCTGATGTTAAGCGATGATGAGGTCGAGGATGGACCACGCTTGCCTAGAAGAAACCGATTCACTCGCGATTTGAAGACACCCATATTGTAACTAACGGGGAATACCCATTCAGACAGCACATTCCACTGACTAACAGTTCGCAAAATAAAAATGGAATCAAAGCGCTTCGTACTTTTCATGCCCACTCTCACAGTCACTGTTCCCTGAAATATATAAAAAAAAATGTAAGTATCGTTTTTTTTAATTCAAAATATAATAATAGGCCATTAAATGTATCATTCAATATATCGTCACGTAATATGCAGAACTAACGAACAAGGGTTTCGCTTATATCCAAATAAATACTTTAAAGTAATTTAATTTACTAGTGAAAATGGCATGACAAAAGGTGACCACAAAAACCTGATTTACGATACGGAGAAAAGACATAGAAGTAAAATAATGTCTGATCATTTTAGACTCTTTAATTACGCTACTTAATACTTACTTAATATAAAACTTCTATATAACTTTTATAATATAACATGTCGAAAGAAAATTATTCTGTAGGCGCTAAAGTCACTTCAACCGAGGTAAAACGTATCAACAGCTTAATTTTCATTATTTATTATACTGGAATATAAATAAACCTGGCTGCACTTTATAAGTACAAATTTAAACGTGTGAGTAAAGTATAATTGTAACACGTAAAATATTACTTAATTATGGTGCTCATTACAATGCATGCAATATTTTAATATTTAAAATATATGTTTGCTTGATATAAAAAGAATTATTGTTTTAGATTTGCACGTCACACGTGAAATAAAAAAAGGTCCAGCCGTTTTTTTCCCGTTTTTTTTTTTGTTGTAATGAAAATATTGCATCGACCGCGCGAATCTATTGCAGTCCTCGGAAGCGGCGCTATATATTTTCATAGTGCGAGTATTGTTTTTTTTTTTTAAATTAAATTTCTTTATTCAGTAAGACTACATATTACAAATATTTACTTAAATAATGCGTTTAACTTAGTCTAGATTATAACACTAAATGATGTGCCCTAGACCCTGCACTAGGCGAAACCTGTGTTGCAGGATCTAGTCTCTTTCATGTTTACTGTAGTGATTATAAATATTAAGTAACAAATAAGAAAAAGCGAAGCAATTACACAAAATATTTAAAGTTATTGTTATATTCCTTGCATTAGAACACAGTAGTGTTGTGTGTGGTTGGTGGAGTATTATCTCTCAGAATTCGAGTATGGGTTCGAAAAGACGACCAATGTATGGGACCAATGGGACTTCACTGCCTAGCACCAGCAACATACGAGTTGGTTGGGCTTCGCTGTGATGTCCAAAAACGTGTGAGGAGCGGTATGTAGGGTGTATGTGTGTTTGGGTGTGTGTGGAACATATTTGCCTAACCCCAGCTTCGTAGAAGTCTTCGTAGAAGATTGTCGCATAAGCCACGCGCGTGTGATGCGCGCGTCAGACGCGTGCGGCTTCAATCACCCTTGATGCATGGAAGTTTTTGAGAACATTAGTGAAGTTGTTTTCTTTTTCTCGTATATATCTTTTATTTTATTTGATAATTAGGATGATACTCACAGAGAAGATACTTAACTATCTATCGCTTTATTTAGTTTAGTATAATACTAGTGCTTTACCCGCGACTTCGTACGCGTAGATTTTTATATAGACTTTCAACCCTTTTTTCCGCCCTTAATCCGGTCCTTGCGCAAAATAACTTAGCCCATACTTCAATCTGGTCATAGCTCAGCATATTCGTGAAAACCGCATTTAAATCAGTCTAGTGGTTTAGGAGATGTGCGTGGACAAACAAACAAACAGAAAAAAAACTAAAAACTCTCTTAACATGTTCACGTGCTTATTTTCAGACGCCCTGTGTGTTTGTTTTGATATTTCGCAATTCCAGATACTTTATCTCTACGTTTTTATTGTATGTATAGATAGATATAGATTTATTGATTTTTTTGTGGCCATAGATGTAAGGCCATAACTATGAATTACTAGATTAGACTTCGGTTCAATAAGTTTGTCTATATTGCGATCTGTTCTTTTTAAGCGTGACTCGTTACAGGTCGGTGTGACTGCAGCCGCAGATAGAGATAGCGGCGCGAGAGCATTTGCATTCACGCGCCACACACTGGGACCACCGCTGCGACGGCGCTTTGTTTTATTTCTAGGGTTTAACACCTTCGTAGTTATAGGGTTCACTTCGGTAGGTGTTTATGTGGAACTACATTTAAAAGGGTAGATAATTGGATTATCACCTGTTAACATCAATTTGTTGTATTTATTTAGCCTGAGTTTTTATTGGCGATTAATATGGAGAACAAACCTGCCTGGAATCTAAGATATTTTTACCTGTAGATAGGTTGAGCCTGCCACCGTATTGACTAGACGAATGCAAGGCACTGTATCATACTCGTTACAGCCGTCTCTCAGTCACCCACTCCGAGTGTCCAGTAACACATCGTAGCTAATTAGCAAAAATAATTGCAATAAAATGCCTTCCTGTGTCTTTATAAACTGCACAAACTACAGACACTCTGTGAGAGACAAGAAAAATGTTTCATTTCACACGTAAGTACTGTATTTTTTACCAAAACAGAAAAATAATATAAATTGTTTTATCTTAGGCGGCTGTTGTCACTACGAAGTGTATGAGCGAGATGTGTAGATCGCCTTGTTTGAGAGAGAGAGAGAGAGATCGCTGCATAATCGACGACCAAAGCCGAACAAAGCCGAATTCAGCCGATCACCACGACGGCGGCGAGCCGGTTGCCACTTTTAGTTACTTTTTAATGCAGTTTTGTTCGCCTATAACGTCTCTATTATATTACACCTCACTGCCTGAAATGAGAACTGGCTCCCAACTCCCAAGCGAACCTCCCACATCATGGTTAAGTACTTCGCGACAGATTCTCAACTAGAGTGTGGTAGATAGTCACTAGTAGCAAGTCATGAAAATCAAGTACACTTATACCGTAGTACAAGAAAATAAATAAAACGAAATATAAGTCCCGTTAAAATACCTAACTACCAGTAAATTCCATTTAGGTGTCACTGAGTGTAAACCCAGGCGAGGAATGTCTTTAAAATTCAACTTTATACTCAACTTGGCAACATTCGACTGATAGTGAATCACATTCGCTAAAAAATCCTAATTAACCTCATAACTAAGCAGAGTCGCACTCAGAGACGAAGTCACGGGGGTTGATTATTAAGATTCAATTTGTAGAGTTTTATTTAGCGATATTTTTGAGTTACATTACAGCTGAAAAATAAGCGAGCACATTGAATAGTGTTAATTCAGCTATCATCTGCACAATATTGTGCAGAAGAGCTGTTCAGGCTGATCCCGTCATCCAATTTCCGTCATAGATCATCGAGGCGGTCATTCCATCCTTACGTCGTGAACTTTGGTAAAGTCCGTACGCAGCGTTTCCAAAATTCCTTCTTAATTCGAACTGCACAGGATTGGAATGCGCTCCCTGCCTCGGTGTTCCCTATAAATTACAACCTGGGTCTCTTCAAGACAAGAGTAAATAGGCACCTCATGGGCAAGCGTGCCCCATCTTAGACTGGATCGTTGCTTACCGTACATCAGGTGAGTTGTAGTCAAACGCTAGCCCATTTTACCATTAAAAAAACACTTGTATGATTTCTTAGTTTTTCTAGTTACTAGATTGTTAGCCCCATAAAAATATGTTTTGAGCCTGAAGTACGCGCGCCTCGTTATTTAAAATGAAAGAAAAATAACAATTTAATAACACTTTATTGTCACCACGAAAATGACGTTTCATTTTTTTACTAGAAATAGGTTCAAAAAACGGTATTTTTGCTAAAATTGCTCTCTGTTCCAAAATTATGAAATTTAATTAAGTAGGTAATTTTAACTGAAACAACTACAAACTACTGCATGGTCTACCTTTAAATATTTCTCAAACACATTAGTGTTTGGACCCCCAATAAGTTGATCCTTCAAACGACCCTGACACCGCCTAATATAAAAACAACTCATTATTAACTCTGACATCGGAAAAATAAGCCCCCGGTCGAATTAGCATTTTCGTGCGGCATGAAACTATGAAACTGCTTGCTACTTGCACGGTTTTAAAGCACAAATTTTTTAATGAATTCGCACAAAATTTACATGCTTGATTGCCAAAGATCTAAATATTTAAATACGATTTGAAAAGTGCTCTTTTATGGCGTTTTTCTTTGATGCAAAAATTTTGAACATTATCGAAAAAATTCTACATACAAGCTCAACAAAATGCAAACTAAGTAACATTGTAAAAATCAGTTGTTTTTTAAATATTTCATTAAATTACGTCGGGTACCTGGTACAGTCTTGCGTTCATTCAAAATTCATTCATTGATTTCAAAAACCTAGCGAATGTGATCAGAGTTCATGGTTTCATTCGAGATTTTTATAATGTTATTACAAAGCAAAGAAATGAATGAAAATTGTGTACTGTTACTTACCTTGTATAAAGGTTAAAAAAGGCACTTTGTCAATTAAAATTAACCATAAGACCTAATTGATTAAGTGATAAAACCAATTTTAATACATATATTTTACTATCTACTAGAGATAGATGGTAATAACTGAAACTGATTCAAACATCTCTGCTCTGTTTCCTTTTTTTTTTGCAATTTTTGGTACTTAAATATCCAAAAGTATCAAATGAAGGACTAAATTATTCTGACCAAAAATCACATACACAAAGGACGTTCAGTTTTTTCTGACTTTGACAAAATTTATTTCCATTAAAACCTTATTTGGACTATTACGAACAATTTAAACAAATAATTGCCAAAAGTTGCTTCACATCACATCATCATCAGCCAATTAACGTCCACTGTTGGACAAGGCCTCCCTCATAGAGAGGGGTGTTGCCATAATCCCCACGCTTGGCAGGCAGCTTAGGGATCGCAGTACGTTCACTGTGTACTATTAGGACGCTGCTGCCCATCCTTCGGTGGTTCTGGTCGCAGTTTTAGGACATACCCGGGTTAGCTAGTTAACTTAACTCTCGGTAAAACGTTTCTATCTCAGTTTATATATAAGACCATTGGCTTTCTTTAACAGTCCGATTGAAAAACAATGTAGGGCACATCTAGTTCGCTCTAAATGCTGAAAGCCTTAAAATGTTTAGTGTTCAGTGCTCCAGTTCCGTAATTAACACGTAGGTGTTACGTGCTTTATAAGAAGTGGCTTTACAAAATTCGCGTCTACTTCTTGTAAAAAATTAAGTCATTTCGGTTCAGTGCGTCATAGACAAAATACCAAATTTGGAGAAATAAAGATCTGAACTGAACTATTCATGCTCATGCTTCGTTCGTTTCGAAAAATGATAAAACAAGGGAGATCACACATAATATTTTTACGTATTTTTGTTAATGGGACAATGACATTTTCTATGTAACGGTAAAAAAGATTTAAAATGTACTATGAATGCTTCGTTTGTTTCGGAAAATGAACAAATGAGAGAAATCACAAAAAGTTTTTTTTTTTTTTTTTTAACGTCTATATATATTTATAATTTACTAATATGATTAATTAATATTTGTTTTCTTTTAGGTATAAAATACAACTAAACCTAATTATTTTGACAATAATATTTTATTGTCAATATTTTTTTAAATATTTTTGTGTGTGAAAATGATATTTTCTATGTAACGGTAGCGGTATTTTCAGGATTGGTCCCATTGTAAAAATTGTTCATAACGATAAACCCATTATTCTATAAGATGGCTAGGGTTGCTGTCGATGTTCTGAAAACCCGAATGCAGCGCTTTGATTTCATTTTTATTGTGTTGTGCCCCGATAGCTACAATCGGGTGTCTTTCAGTCACGAGTGACTCGGTTTCTTCTGAAAACTTGCTCCATCGTAGACCGCATCATTGCCGTGCCACTGTCTCACTCACAATTATGATGTTTTGTTTAGTAAAAAATATGTTATTTTTATGACTACAAAAAAATTATACAGTTTTTCCCATATATTATAGTCATTATAAAAAATGTAATAGTAATTTTTTTCTAAATATTTTGACATAGTTTATGTCGTAATATTTTACGACGTAAATATAAATACATTTTAAGGTAAGTCACAGATTCACTCGTGATTTGAAGACACCTAGATTGTAACTATCAGGGAACACCCATTCAGGCATCGCATTCCACAGACTAGCAGTTTGCACAATAAAAGTGGAATCAAAGCGTTTCGTACGGGTTTTCGGAATATCAACCATAAAGCGGTTCTGTCCATTAATATCAGGTGAAAGCCATTTCAACTCAAACTCTAATCTATTTATCTTTTTTAAAGTAGTATTACCTCCATTCGTCTAAGTTTTGTGTTAGCACAGAATTCATACAAGTACATGTACAGAAGATTCACTCCGCAAAATCATTTAAATAAGTAGCGACTCTTGCTGCTACATAATAAAGTGCAATTCAGGACGTGCGAGCGCTAACTACCTACAGCTATATTAACCTAGAAGTTGTCTCTCTATGTATCGTAATCGCGTAACTATTGTCGCGTTATCTCTGTCTATCGCGCGGCAGCGGGCACGGCAAGTCCGACAAGACGACTACTTGTAGCTTCATAACTAAAGTGCGGAGTGCGTCAGGCTAGCTGTTAGCCAACATTTTGTGTAACCCTGTAGTACACCTACTCCTTAGAGCACTAATACTGGACTAACAATAATTCTACATGTTCGCTCCTAAAACCAGACACCACTTACCAATACGCCGGCAATACTCATTACGTCCTCAATTTTGAAAATTGACAAGCATTGTTTTCTTCGTCACGAAGTTTTCGAAGACACCTTGACAAAATTACTGCATCTTTCACAAATTAAAGTGGACTTTATTTCTTTGAAATAATGGTCAAATTAGCAGTAATTCTGGTAGTTTATGTTGGTAGGTCTTGTTTAAATTATTGGTAGAGATCATATTGCCCAGAGCAGTCATTTCGTGTCGTGTGATCAGAAGTCGAGACTTTAAATTACAGGCGAAACTTCTTTAATAAATCGCCTTCTTAAATTGGGTGCTACTTAATTATGCTCATATATAATTCGGACTTAATTTATTGATGATACAATTAAATGACATTTTAGGTGTTAGTAGAGACTGTAATATTAGTCATGTCACCTATCTACGAGGACAGGGTAACACGGAACGGATAATAAGTTCTGAGCTCTTTTCAGAGAAGTTTTCTTTGAGAACTCAGAAGTTATTATGAACAACTTTTCCTGCGGCACCAACTCTGAAATAGCGAAGAAATTATCACCAGTTTTATACATTTCGATGAGTATATTTTTTTTATCTCAGTGTATAACGTACATGTTATGTATACACAAGTCTGCCAAATTGCGTAGCAGTTTATAAGCAGATATCAACTCTCATTACAACATTTTATTATGGAGTAGGAACACAACATTTTTAAACACTGTTTTAAACTATCACGGTTGTTCACTAAAGTTATATGATTATCAGTTATATGATTGATTATAATTATTATGTTCTTCAGTCTTCCCGTGAACATGGTGCATGTAACTGCGCCGAAATATCGGGAGCTCCTTCCACAACCTTACCACGGTAAATATCCCGTAAATAATCATATAACTTTAGACAACATTTTTAGATACATATAACATTTATATACAATAATTATTATAATTTCTTTTTAAGGTAAGTGCCTTTACTAAATAAACAAAATTATTTAATGAGTGTGTATGACAGTTAACTTAGGGTTTTGTTTAAACGATTCCCATATCAAGAATATGCACCTTCCGGCTCCATCATCAGACACATATCACAAAGTCTAATAACCCCTCAAGGACCCCTTTCACTAGTGTTTTTTTTAAACCATAATATATGTTTACTTGTGGACTGTATGAGTCCTGTGCATCCGGAAAAAGACATTAGGCTGACAGTTATAGCCACCATAAAAAATTAGTTAATTATTATAAAAAAAAGGTAATTTTCATTGATTTTATCGATCAATACCGAACATTACTCAACCTATGTTTCTGGCGGAGTCTTGTTGAACTTCATCGTCATTTAAGCTTTAAAGTTTTTTTTTAATATACCTAGAGCTGATTAGTTTAATTTAGTGTGAACTGTTCATAAAAAGTCAACAAATTACATTAAAAGACCCAAATTAACACACCTCACATCCCTCCTTCACTTTTAATATTGCAAAAAGGAGAAGATGGCAACGAACGACAAAGCTACCAAAGTTATCTGTAAAATTGTACGAGAGCACCTCAACTGAGTTTTCTGAAGAAGCGACCGACGTCCAAAATTTTAGTACCTCATTTAGCGAACTTTGCAGATAATTTCGTCGCGCTGTAAGAATAATTTAAGCTGATAATACGTTTAATGCCTCATTGGATTCTAATTGTGCGGAATTACAAGGCGTCGAGCCCAAACTGAAAATGGAGTGTTGAAAAACTGCAAAAGTGTGGTGTTAAAAGGTGCAGATTGGGTGTTAAAAGTCCAAGAAGCTTATTAGAGCCTCGTTAAGTCGGCGCGAGGTGCGCACGCGACGCTTTCTGATACTTTTGTAGCGTAACGTAGCTTATTAACTCGCAAAATTCGGGATATTGGCTGGTACTCATCGGTAATAGAGGCTATTCATCATCAGGTGGGCATGATCTGAATATCGACAGCAGTGCCTTCAGGCATCGCTGTTGATTGTCAGAAAATTAACGTTGCTAAGGTTTGAAAATTATAAAGGAAAATAAGGCAATATTGTCGCCATTTGTGGTTATCAATTATTTTATTATTGCCAACGTGCACTTAATAAAATGTACAATTCTAACAAAATTTATTTTAAGTATTCTTAAATGCTACTATGAAGTTTTAGAATTTCGTAGTGATAAAAATAAATCAAAAAGCGACCCACCCCGGCTTCGCACGGGTGTAAGTTTATATATATATATATAAACATTCCACAACATACAAACAACATTTGTAATGATGAAAACCGCATCAAAATCCATTGCGTGGTTTAGGAGGAGTTAGCGGATATACAGACAGACAGACGCGGAAAGCTACTATATTTTATACTATGTAGAGATTATCATAATCGTATAACCTAGATATGATAGACTGTGGAATGCGCTGCCTGAATAGGTTATAACAATTTTTATCTCTTAAAGTCAAGATTGAAACATATACGCACCCTTTCAAACACTTTCAAATAAAACCTTATACCGTCTCCCCCAGCCATAAATTGACACATGCGTACTCTTTCATACACTTATTTTCAAATAAAACCATATCCTTCCGCTCCTGCCATAATATAAATCTCACTCTGTCTCTCCCTTTCAAATATTTTCAAATAAAACCTTATACCTTCCATTCCAGCCATATCTAAATACGAGTTCATATGCACTCTTTCAAATAAACCTTATACCTTCCCCACCAGCCATAGCTTAACAAATATGCATTCCTTAAAATACTTTCAAATAAACCTTCCTTAAATGGTTATACCATCCGCTCCAGCCTCTAAATAATATGCAAATTTTTAAATAATTTCAAATAAAGCCTTATACCTTTTATTCCAGTCATAATGAAATACATATACACTCTTTCAAATAAAACCTTATAACTTCCGCTGTAGCCGTAACTTTAAACACGCACTTTTTCAAATACTTTCAAATAAAACCTTATACCTTCCACTCCAGCCATAACAAAATACTGCACTCTTTCAAATAAAACCTTCCGCTCCAGGGCTGCTATTCACGCTATAAACCATTATAATTATCTATCTCTTAGATAATTATGATCCCACGATGTTCCTTGCGTGACGGATTCGCTACTTGCCAACAAAAACTTCTATATAAAACGTTTAATATCATATTTTATACATAACATTGTTATTTTACATGTTATATTTAAATGCGAGTGTATGTAAACATGTTAATTAACGTAATTGTGGTTAATTAGTAGATTTTTGTATTGTTAGCTTTAATCGGATTTTGTTTGTGATCTGCCGACTTGATTATTGTATCACCTTGATTATTGTTTGTAGTGTAATATGTCTAAGATTGTAATATTTAGAAGATCATTATTGTAATTTAATTGCATTGATTCTTTTGTGTGTTTATTTTGCAAAAGCAATGCCGAGTTTACACCCACTCCACTCTACCCCACTACACTCTCCTGCAACGTTTTTTTGGATGGTTAGAAACCAAGTTTCATTCACATCCGTTTAGCCTTTACAGCGTTGATTGGAAATAAACATGCTTAATCACACACATTTTGATTATATTACATACAAACAAAACTCAAAAAATAGTCGAAATAACCGGCATTCCCATGTCATATAAATAAAATGTTTACACACACGTCAGTGGGGTAAAATGTACCTTAAGTATTCAATAATTTATCACACCAAATTTTGTGAAAAGGTCAGTGGGGCTAGTACGAGAACTTGCGAAAAAGTATTCGTTACGTAAACGATAGCAAATGTATGAAAAATTCAGTTTCCATTTACGTGCGATAGAGGCACTGTTCAATTTTTCATAAATTTTGCTATCGTTTACTTAACGAATACTTTTAAGGTATATTTTAGTGGCCTCCAGAACAGATCATACACACAAAAATTCAAGACAATCACCCAGAAACCAGAAAATTTTGTTAGTGTTTTTTTTTTATAATAGATGTAATTTTTAAGAGAGTTGAGTCATTGGGTTATTTATACAAATTCAAACAACTGATGGAGACAAGAACGGCTGAATGAAACTTTTTCAGCTTTTTTAAAACAAATCAAATGTATTTATTTGCGGCCAACATGATCTTGTACTTATATAACTTAAAGTTTAATTTAAAAATAGCCATAAAAGAATAAATGAGGTTAGTTATTTTAAATAATGCACTGAATTGAATCTTATTTCATATTGTAGGTAGATTTAACAAAATTCTTTACCTTACTTTGTTTTTGTCAGTGTATGTACTATTATTTTCATCAGCGCGGAATGCATGTTGAGTTGGTACCAGGACAAACCAGCTGCGGTTTTATGGTACGACTTTAGTTAGTTAAAATGAGTTAAATAGGTATACAAAAAAAATGTACAGGTAACTCAAACTCTGTCGTCGACTCTCTGTTGACCATCGTCTGCAGAAAATGCACGCAAGATGAGGTTTTCTGCTACAGTTTTTCCTAAAGAATGATGTTTTTACTACCCCACAGACTATTCACTAATGAAGACATGTTTTCCTAACGACAGCATTAAAACCGTCAGTTCCGGCCTGTGCAACCATTTTTGAGGCGCTACAGAAGCGAAATAGCAACATCATCCTAAAATATTATTATACGGGACTCGTAGTGTATGTAGTGATTTCTAGGTATGGCTGACCCTTAAGCTGCCCGTGTAAAGACCCTGACAATACGCCTTGAAGAGTATTTAGTCCGCTTCCCCTCCGTATTTGCAATAAAAAAACAACAAAATTAAAATAATATTCAAAAAAATTAGGTGCTGGTTCTAAACTTAGATTTCTTTTATAATAATCGAGTGCTTAAGATTACGCTTACTAAAAAAATAAGAATAGGCCTAAATTTTCGAAGCCTTGTTGCTATTTTTCGATTAATTTGAATTTTTTTAACGTGTAATACTTCGAACAATAATATTTCTCTTTAAGAACATAATTACTGCAGAAGGAAAGATGGTATCAACCCTCTTGTCACAGATCCTGTGGACCAGTTTATATGTAATTGTATTTTTATCATTAATATTTAAAGTGCGTGTTTAATGTTTCTGTAAGAAAAGTATCACGTAAAAAAGTTAAGGCACACTTTAAATCTATACATATTTCAAAGCGAAATACTACCTACTCACTCACAGACTCGTAACGAAATCAGGAGAACTTCTTACTTTTTAAGATATTTATTTCCTCAAAAGAATTTACAAATTCACTTATTGAGAAAACACTGTAATAGGTAAGTATTATAGCGCCACTGAGCGTAGTTTACAGAGATATTACAATAATAAATTAGCTAATCAAAACAATTAAATATGCGTGAAAGAAGCGAGAACTTCTTGACCTATAAAGCTCACATTTATAGGCAAGTAGAGATGATGATCTTATGGACAAATAGAGATTTGCTAAGAAATAATTTTGTGAGAGAGGAGGATTAAGAGGAGCAAAAGAGGGTTTTAAGTTTATATGAAAATCTACATGGGCAAAAGCTAGTTATATGTATATGTGATGTAAAATAATGTTGCTACAAAATTGTGATTATTTTCGTTATTTCATCGGAAAACAGGCTTTATTTACATTTTTATTTACTGAACATATCGATTGAGACAAGATAATTGCGAAAAGACGAGCGCGCGTTGATGTCTTTTCTTCGTCAATTCGATCTTCTGAGTTAAATTTTTTTCTAAATGCTTTTTTTTAAATTACGTTCATAAATATTCCATGTTAGTTTTATTACATAAAAAACACAAATTTTGTAATTTAAATCTGATTGTATTTCAATACTAAATAATTAATATTTAGCGTCCACACAGTCCTTTAAATTTAAAACAAAAATTATCAAACATTTCATTAAAAATACTTACCCAAAAACCTTGTATCTATTTCAAATCAGCATCAAAAATAAAGACATAACCGAATTACACTTGACTCGACAAAAAGAGTTCCAATCAGAAAAGTCCTTTCAATAAAAATACTTAGAACACCAAAATTAATAGAAGCGAATAATGCGCGACGGACGTTCCAGAGCCGGATCGGAAACGCGTGCCGTTCCGATGAACGCGAGCTGACTGCGCGAGCCGCGGGCCGGTTGTCCCGACCGTGCCGGCCCCGCCTACCGCGGAACGAAACGGTGGGGACGATACACCTCTTAGCTTCTTCACACTTCCCTCATACCTACTAGAACGACCAATGATAACAGACCTACGCGACCCCCCACTGCTTTCTCACGCGCTTTACTACCGACGCTTTTACACAGGTCTTACTCGACTGGTCTTATTCCATTCTCGTTTCTTATACTGCTTTATTCGATTTTCTGCGTTATTTCAATGGAATAACGACGGCTGTGATTGTAAATTCATATTTGTAAACGAGTGTTTCTGGTATTTCGCGGGGCGGAGAGCTAAACGCTGTCAAATAGATAATTCGTATAGGTATGGGAGGTTCGCCGAGGGCTTTGTTAGTTGGATTAAGTTCTGTTAACAGTTTGTATTGTCACGTACCCGGTTGGTAGATAAGTGGAATGGTTTTGGCTGTCCATTTAAATAATTGAATTTATCGTTATTGATATGTGGGGTGGTACTTATTCATACGTTTAATCTATAAACGTTTTGCAACTGATAGAACAAAATTTATAAAAATAATATTAGAGATATAATGTACCTACTTAATTTTTTTTAAATAATTATTGAATAAATATCGGTATGATTTAATTCCCTCCTGCCCTTTTTTCTATCGGACTGCCAGAGCGGGCACGAAAAATCGACACCGCTTTATGGTTGACATTCCGAAAACCCGTACGAAGCGCTTTAATTCCACTTTTATTGTGCGAACTGCTAGTATGTGGAATGTGCTGCCTGAACGGGTGTTACCTAATAGTTACAATCTGGGTGTTTTCAAGTCAAAAGTGAATCGGTATCTTCTAGGCAAGCGTGATCTATCGTAGGCCACATCATCGCTTAACATCAGGCGAGTTGGCGGCCAAGCGCAAGCCTATTTTTCAATAAATAAAAAAAATACCTGCTTATAAATATGAGCAGTTTCGATGCCATCACGAGGAAGGAAAACAGCGAAACCATTATGTCCAAGAACTTTAAAAGTTCAAAGACGTATGACATTCATCACTACACCCAGTGCATGTTGGATAAGGGCCCATACTCTCTTTCTGAGAGAAGGCCTATATCCATTGGGATACAATACCTATAGAGCCTCAATCTCTAAGTGAAAACAGTCAAAAAACGTCCGAGCGTCGTTGTACATAATTATACACCTAGACATCAATTAAGTGGCATACACCCAGACTAAATAATTTGTAAATGCCTCTTTATAAATTCTGTTTGTTTGATTCATTTAAATCCTATTCAATCCATATACATTCAAAATATACAATCAATAAAAATCTGGATGTATTCAAACAAGAGTGAATCGGTTTCTTCCAGGCAAGCGTGCTATATAGTTCACAATGCCACATTTAGTTCAATTTAGACGTTATGTCGCTTACATAGTGTTCAACGTGGCTTGTCCGATAGGGCATCGCGCGGCGTTGTAATCGGATTATGGTTGCTTTACAACTAACCAGAAAGTCTGTGCAATTCGGAGCGTGCGCCGAATTTTGTTTCGGACATTTTTTTGACACGATGGTGACTCTATAGGCATTGTATCTCGATGCCTGTATCCCAGCAGTAGAAATATAATAAGCTGATGATGATGATGTTGGTCTGAAATGGTCTGTCAGACGCATGGTCATTATGTGTAACCGCGAGCTTATTAATGGGGTTGGCGCAGACCGAAGCGACGGCCACCGAGAAATAGGTGGGTAATAAGCGCGGGCACACACCGTGACTGGTGTCACCCTGTCCTGTATATACGGGTCAGGTTATGAGAAAAAAATATGAGACCAATCCTAAAATCGCAAAAAATCTTTGCTGTTCCATACATTTTCTCGAGTGTGAATGATATTAATAAATATTCAGGACATTTTTGCACATACGGTTATCTACCCCAAACTAAGCAAAGCTTGTACTATGGCTGCCAGAGACTGATATACATACATATATATTTTTAAATACATACTTAAATAGATGTTAACACCCAGACATAGAACAAACACAAACGTCCATCACATACCAAGCGCAGAAGGCAGGTTCACAACCTACTGGGCCAAAGGTGAAATCCCGTTTCTAATCGCCGTAATGTAATGCATTTCGTAATGGCCGTTTCCAATGGAAAATTATTTTTTTCGTGTTTTTATTGTTTGTCCCATAGTAAAAGTTGATCATAATAATGGATACTATGGACCCCTTTCGGTTTAGTAGACCCTTTCCGCGTAACCCAGTACATATCCGCTGTTCACTTCTCTCTTGTTCCATAAACAAACAGACAAACGGGCGTGTCGTCCCTTGACTGGTTGCACTCCGGTGCAATTAAAGCTTTACACTCGATAAAATATGTACGTTTCATGTCACTACGGCATCGCAGGAAGACTGTGAGACTGCTGATTAGCTGATAAGCACCCAGTTATTATGAATGGCATGATTATTGTGACCTATATAGTTATATATATACATATATATATACTAGCTGCGCCCCGCGGTTTCACCCGCGTGGTGAGGAAATATGATGAAAAGTATATGTGTTAATCCAGGACATAAGCAATGTAGGTATATTACAAATTTCATCCACATCCATTCAGCCGTTTCTGCGTGATTGAGTAACAAACATCCATCCATACATCCAAACTTTCACATAATTATATGATACTAGCTGCGCCCCGTGGTTTCACCCGCGTGGTAATGAAAATCGGTGATGATGATGATGAAAAAAATAGCCTATGTCCGTCCTCATGATACATACTATTACCTCGCAAAATTTTATCGAGATCGGTTAAGCCGTTTAGCCGTGATTATGTAGCAAACAGACAGAGTTACTTTCGCATTTATAATATTAGTATGCATATATATATATATATAATGCCGCCGGCATGCTGGGTACAGTGCCAACTGATAGTGGGCTTGAGCATTTGTTGTCTTTAGACTTTCAACGGTCTATGGGCAGTCTGTGTATGTAGTGTTAGTGTTAGGTTGTATTTTAAACACTGTTTTAAACTATCACGGTTGTTCACTAAAGTTATATGATTATTTACGGGATATTTAACCGTTTTCTTCCCGTGAACATGGTGCATGTAACTGCGCCTAAATATCGGGAGCTCCTTCCACAACCTTACCACGGTAAATATCCCGTAAATAATCATATAACTTTAGCTTGTATTTTGTATAGATAATAAAGGCACTTGTCTGTATAATATGTTAACGGGCAAGTACTTTTATTAACTAAACAAAACACAAGCTATCGTAACAATAAAACTACAGTTAGACTGCTCATAGACCGTTGAAAGTCTAAAGACAACAAATGCTCAAGCCCGCTATTATATAGTTGGCAGCATACCCAGCATGCTGGCGGCATTACCACGCTGAATGGCAATGCTTATGCGTTGAGCCAGATATACGCCAGCATTTTGGTCTCGCGTCGCATTAACCAGGCGCTTTGAAAGATTTTTGAAAACAAATTGAGCTCCCGGTCCCCAAAGGCCCAAACGGCTCAAATATGTAGCCGAGGTTAGCATTTTTGCGCATTCTGCTGCTCTAACGTATTGCCCTTCCTCCCCAAATCTAAATTTTAATGGGTGAGTTATCTTCATTACAAAGTGATTGAATGATTTCTTGATTGATTATTTAGAAAATGGGACGACTTGCGTTGATATCTGTTCGCTGTCTCATCTTCCTGGTACGGAAAATTAAGCCAGTGTTGCGGCTACACTGAAGAACCGTGGGGACTGGGTGATTAACATATTTTAAAGTATTATCAATACTTCTGCAGCTCGTGATCAAAATTGTGGCCAATATCTTGCAATTCAACCAGGCAATGCGGCCAGTTAAGGAACGACGCCTGTCGGCAGCGGTTTATTAGATTTTTTATGTCATAGGCAGAAATAAGCTAACCATATAAACAAGCTAATTACGAGTATATCAATAATTATGAATCAAATTAACGGCCCTTGCGCAAAATAACATAGCCTATGGCGTAACATAGGCTATGTTATTTTGCGCAAGGGCCGGATTAAGGAAGGAAAAAAGGTTTGAAAGTTTATATGAAAATCTACGCATACCAAGTCGCGGGCAACACCACTAGTCTACAAAATTCTGTATCACTATCACATGCTAGGGTAACGATAAGACCAGCTGCATTATTGTCATATAAATTTTGTTTTAAAAATCCGAGTAATTGTAACGTCTGCAGCACATTTGCAATCGTCTCCACCCAGGTGTATATAATTACACACACCAAAGTGTTTGTACTTTGTGTTTGCACCCGCGTGCTATCTGCCGATCGCGGGCACCCTCAAATTATAGGGACGCGCAGGACATTGCGTAATGGGGACACGTAAACTGTGGAGTTAAACGAAAACAATACAACAGAAGTACATCCTCATCAGCCAATGTAAAGTGCTGCTTCTGACAGTTTCTATAACAATGAAAGAAGATGAATAAAAATAGTAAATGCTGATTCATTTTTCCAGTTAGTTTATTGAATCAGGCAATACTTGCTAACATTACTTGCGGAAGGTCATCATGAAAACTGTTTCTTTGACGATCTACACACGATAGATATATAGATGTCGTCATGTGAACATAAGTTTTTTTATCACGATTAAGTCCGCGTTTGACCACCGACTTGACTGTTGGTAAGCGACGATGTGGTCGAAGATGTAGCACGCAGACTTGAAAGATATCTATTCACTCTTACCTTGAAAAGGCTCAGATTATATCTCTCAGGAAACAAGGAATCCGGCAGATTGTTTCAATCCTTGGCCGTACGGATTAGAAACGTAGAATCGAAACGTTTCATTTCATAAATAAATTTAGGTAAAGAGAATGAAAAGATTTATTAACTGCACCCCATAGATAAATATATTATTTTTAGCTGCATTCTATCATAATATGGTAGGTATCATTAAATATAACTTAATAAAAAAGGACTTTTGAAAAATATTAGCCACCAAGTATATCTTCGTAGATTTTATAATTTTTTGGAGAACTAAATTTCTTAGTTATATTTTTTAATTATTATAAGATTAATTTTGAATTTTAGTCAAGCTCTATGCTTTAATAGAAGTGTTTAGTGTGAGATCTATGGCAGGACCATATTTCGTTCAAAAGAAAGCGGAACAAATTCGATCATCAATAACTGGATTTGATATCTTCACCCGTGATGGAAGCCATAAAACGATACTTTTATTGGTAAAATCTGAGATTAAAATTCATAATTTCGTTAATTGCTTTCATTCCAAGAAGCTATCTAACTTTTAATGGCGTTTGAATTGACTTATTGGAACCAAAATTCGATATGTGGCACGGCTTTCAGAGGTTTGAGAGAATAATTCTGACAGTTACAATAACATTGTAAAAATCTGATGAAAACATTTTCTTGTATTATTTTACTGTAGTATACAACACAATATCTCTTTATTACACACCGAAAAATACAAAAGAAACTTAAACTAACATTAAAAATAAATATACGGCAGTATAATGGGCGTAGCATTAGTATACCTATTGGCTATCGGCTACAATCTTACGTTCAAAAAGCTAGTAAAAATGACAGAATTTACTGTTTTCGTTAAGCTTTTTGCAATGTTAGGACAACTGTCAGACGTATTCTTTCAGCGGCCTCACTATTTTACCTAATTTTACCTGTCAACAATAGATGTAACTGAGAGTATACTTTCGACAAATTTTGTGAGCCGTTTCTATGAACTCTGTCAGGGGCCTTACCCCTAGCTTCACTTTTGCGAGCCAACTTTTAGTAGGTACCTGATAGGTACCTAAAATTAACCAACTCATTTAAACTGCATCGTTTAAAAGCGTCTAACTTGAATGAACGAAAATCCGTTTTACTATGCGTGTGTGCGTGAAAATAGCAAAGCGTGGCGGCTATCAAATAACTACCGCTTATCGTAGTTGATGGTACCGTTTAGACAAATAACACCTATGCGGGTCAACTTTTCGAGCTAGGGGTAAGGCCCCTGGTCACAAGTAAAAATATCTGTACCTTCTGAAACTAGATTTAGCAACGTCAAAGCGCGTGACACCTAACCTTAATCATAACCTTAATAGAAACGGAAATGAGAAGGAAAATCTGTCGCCAGGCATTATGACAGATACTTGATAGAACATTCTTATTTTGATCAACGTGTCGAACTCCGCGTCAAAGTTTTTCGAAACAAACTGAATTCGAATGACTAACGTTTCGTTTATATGCGTGCAACTAGCTACAACAATTTTTTTACAAAAATGCCTTGAGAGCCGTTCCAATTTGAACAAAACAATTTTTTTTTTCTGTGTTAGATTCGATTATAAATGACTTTTTTAGATCTGTGGAATCGAACGACGAGATTTTTTTTTAAATGCCGCGATACGATTTTATCTGCCGCGCGTCAGTTGCAGTCTTAGGTATGACGGAATCGGACTCATACAAATTTATGTGTACTGTAAAGTAATGCCGTCCTTAAAAAAAAGTTATGCCATCTGCCGCCGTGGCACTTGCCGTCGCCGTCTGTCGCTGTCGTCTGTGGTCTGCAGTCACCTGCGGAACCAGACCTTTATAATTCGATAGCCGTAGCTTGATATGTCAAGCTACGGCTATCGAAATATAAATCATGAAGTATGCTTCTAACCTGAAAATTTTACAGTATTTTAGGGAATGTGGAAGGTGAAACTGCGGGGCTCGCCTTATCCGGGATAAGTATGCTATTATACTCAACAATAATCAAGTAAGCTAAGTCCAAAGTAGTCCAAACGCCTTCAAGCTCGATACCGTTAGAAAAGTATCCTATCAACTTTTTTCGCCAAGTCCCTAGCTTAACATTGCCAAAACAGTTCTCGTGAAATTAAGTCACACGCATCTGCCATCCGCCCAAAACTACCAATTACAGCCAAGAACAAGAAATATAACAATTTTAACTACTTTCTGGCCACACGTCGTGAAATTATCCTCCGATTTTCGTAAATTACTCATTGTTCCGAAAGCGTGTGTGCCGACATTTTTACGTACGGCTTATCTTTACCTTGCAATAAAACCACACTTTACCGATATTGTTATTCTATAAAATTTACTTTACATGACAATTTCAGGCGGTCAGTCGGTGGTCAGATCTGGGTCATGCACATTTATGTTGTTTGTACATTAATAATTTTATTTAATCACTAAAGTCGGTGCAACCATTTATTTGCTACTAGTTTTTTTGCCCGCGACTTCGTACGCGTAGATTTTCATATAAACCTTCAATCCCTTTTCTTCCCTTAATCCGGCCCTTGCGCAAAATAACATAGCCTGCAATTTAATCTGGTCATAGCTAAGCATATTCGTGAAAACAGCATTTAAATCCGTCTGCATTTTCTTTCAGGGGTTTAGGAGATGTGCGTGAACAAACAAAAAATCTAAAAACTGCCTTAACATGTTCAGCTGCTTATTTTAAGTCGCCCTGTGTAAAGTACTTATTGATAGAAGCATAAAAGTAAAAACACCGTCAACAGTTTTCAAATCAAAAAGATAATGTGACCAAAGTGCAGAGGATGTTTTGAAGTTTTCTTTTTGTCTAAACCATAAAAAGTATATCATGTCATGTCGGGATGATACATCTCTGAAATTTAGCTGTCCAGCTTAGCTCGTTCGAATTTTTCTATGACCATGTAATTTCTGAACTATGAATACGACCACAAGTGTATGGCTTTGGCCACGGAACCCTGACATGCTTATCTTGATACGCTCTTGGCTAGTTATTTCTTATTTCGTGTGCGTTTGTATGTATACCTTGATTAAAAAGCTATGAAATGGAACTACTCTATTTATCTGTTAAAATATTACAGTAAAATAAAATTCTTTCCTTATTATTATTGCAAATATACACTTTCTTCTTCTAGAAGCTAAATTTATATACCCTGCATAAAGGGTGCAGCAATGACTTATTTACATAAATATTATATATACTATTCAAACTTAACATAGGTAAAGTAATTTTACAAAACAAACAAAAAACATACTTAGTGTGATAGGTTACTTAATTATATATGAGATCATACAAAACTTATGACGCTACTTTCTTAACTATTTATAGATCGATATTTATTTTCTAATTATAATTTTCTAAATTTTATGGTCGAAAAAAATATTTTATCTCGTAATACCATTTATGGGTTAGAAACTTACGAAGTTGGTTCTGGAATAGTGTTTTTATTTCTTTCTTTCTTTATTGCGTCCAGAATTTTGTTGTACCTATAGGTTTTTTGACATGTACAAAGGGCCTTTTTGAATATTTCTATTCGCGGGACTGAATTAAAATAGGATGCGGTATATTTTGTGTTTTAAACGCTAACATAGAATAAAATGGATTGGATTGAATCACCAAAGAGGTTGTAAGGCCTATGTTTTTATAACATCCTTGATCTACACGTTCATACATCTAAGAAGGTTCCTTAATTTAAATAAAAAGTTTTAATCTGGCTGATTATCTGAATGACAGTTGACAGTTTCAAATTTTTAATGGCTATGTCAATAACATTCTCTTTACATTGGACCTCCTTGCTTGAGGCTATGTGACGATCCTCATATTACGTTTCGGGTAACGAAGAAAATAATCATTGATTTTTATTTTCGTTTATGTAAAAATAAATAATTTAAATAAATGATATAACATAGCCTATGTTTTAATCTGGTAATTTCTAAGCATATTCGTGAAAACCGCATTTAAATCCGTCCAGTGGTTTAGGAGATGTGCGTGGACAAACAAACAAACAAACAGACAAAAATTCCAAAAACTGTCCTACCGTGTTCAAGCTGCTTATTTTAAGATTTTTTTCTGTTATCTCGCAATTACAGATTTTTTTATCTCTACGTTTTTATTATATGTATAGATATAGATGACAGCTGTTACATTGTAAAAATCTTAGTAAAAAATCATTTTTTTCCCAGACACAAAAAGAGAGGTGTTATACGATTAACGTGTGTATCTGTGTGGCATCGTATCTCCCAAACGAATGAACCGATTTAGTTTTTACTTAGATTCAAGAAAATCTGTTCAGCAGCAGAGAAACGTAATAATAGGGATGTTAGACGCGAACAACACTGCTTTAAAAGCTAACTACGGCTCGCCAGTGGTCGTGGTGATCGGCAGATTTCAGCTTTGTTCGGCTTGAGTCGTCAATTATGCTGCGAGCTCTTTCACTCTCCCACTCAAGACGATCTACACATCTCACCAATCCACTTCATAGTGACAACAGCCGCCTGAGATAAAAAAATAATATATATCTTCTGTTTTAATAAAAATAAAAAATAAAAATTCTTGTAAAACACTGTTATAAACTATCACGGTTATTCACTACAGTTATATGATTATTTACGGGATATTTACCGTGGTAAGGTTGTGGAAGGAGCTCCCGATAATTCATTTAATTTTTCTTGTATCTCACAGTGCGTGTGTCTTGCAGTTTATTAATGACACAAAAAGGCACTTTATTACAATCATTTTTCATATAACACTCAATTAGCTGCGATGTGTTGCCGGACACTCGGAGTGCGTGACTGAGAGACGGCTGTAACGAGTACGGCAATGTACCTTGCATTCGTCTAGTCAATAAGGTGCCGGGCACAACTTATCTACAGGTAAAAATATCAGTTTGAAAATTATCAGCATAAGGTTTTTAAAAATAAATTAAATTTGTAGGTACTTGTCTTTTAATATTTCACTAATTCAGTGACCTGTTACAGTCTAACGTTAAAAAACCTAGCAAAAGTGATCAGATTTCGTGGTTTTCATTCAACTTTATACAATATTATTATTGCAGTTGTCAGAGCAAATAAATGCTTGGAATGAGAATAGCTTCACCCCGCGGTTTCACACGCTTATCCTAAAGAAACCGGTTTTTTTTTTCGGGATTAAAAGCAGGCAAGGAATAACCGGCTTAATCATACGTGAGAAAATCCCGTGTTATGAATTGAAAAAATGATAAAATATAGCCTATTTATTAAACCAGATAATATTGGCTACCTCTATTCCAATTTTCATCCAAATCTGTTCAGCTATTTCGGAGTAAAGTTCAAATGCACTTACAAACTTTCGCATTTATAAGATTGTTGTGATTTTATTATAACGAATAACTGGTGTGAAAAATATCATAAGATTCCGAGTTAAAAAACTTAATCGATGTCTATTCATATACGCCTTTATTCAATTAACACTTATTCGAATGGAATGACTGAGAAAGATAGCACCATATCTTCACGTGTGAAAGGGACAGGCATGCTTTAATCGATACGGCTTCGAAGGGAAGGCGTGTCTCGTAAATAGACAACTGGGGATTCGCATTCAAACACGTTTTTTTTATTCGTTTCGGTTCAATGAAAAAAGGTTGCTAATTAGACATGCGAGCTTTATTCGATTTAAATCGATTCAGAATATTAAAACTGTTTAATAGGTTTATTCGAAGTTTTATGAGTATGCCTAAATAAAAGTGAGGTGGATTTCGTTGTTTTGTAATTTTTTGGGTTCCGTAATCGTAAAAAGAACCCTTATAAGTTCGTTCTGTCTTTCCGTCTGTCCGTCCATTCCAGTTTTTTTTTTAAATCTTCTAATTCCTATAATTATTAAGCCTAGGTACTGTATTAAACTTTGCACAATTAAAATTGCAGTAGGTAGATCTCAACTATAAAAGTATTAAAAAAATATTACCTTTTTGGGGCTAGCTCTGGTACATGTGAAATGGGGTTTTTTTCACTGCACCCCTTTTGTGGGGTATTTTTAAATAGGTCTTTTAAAATTAAGGTAAGGTTTCATACATAACTGTTTTATGAAATCTATCCTTTGCGAAATATTGCCCGCCAAAGTAGCAATAACATATTTAAACTTGTTACTAACCTAACTCATATTTAACACCTTAATTCAAAATTATTTCGAACATTATATGATTATCATCACTTATTGAATTACAGCGATGAAATTATAATACATTCAAGAAGTTCAAGATCAAAGGTCATAGATCATTTCATAAAATGATCTGGACATAAAACGTTTCTCTAGTGATATTCTTACTGACTATGCCACAAAAAAAATATGTCGGGAAGATACATCTCTGAAATAAGAAGCTGAAAAATTCTAGCTTCGTTCGTTCGAATTTTTCTATAATCACCAATTTCTGAACTTTAAATACGACAATAAGCTTTGGTTTTTGCAATTTTTAATGCACTCGCTAAAATCTCATTTTTCTTCTTCAAAATATTACAAATCGTGAGTCACATGATCTGTGGGAGGACGATTGCAATTTGACACTACCAATCCCCCCACAGTTGTCTATAATCAATGTCCAATAAATATATACCTACGAAACTAATTCTAAACTAAAGGAAATATCCCAGAACATAACGGCTTTGGTAACAGAACCCTACCCATATGCGTGTCTCTACATGCTCTTCGCCAGTTATTTTTAAACGTTAAACCAATATAAAGAGGTAGGCCTTTTCTATTTCAATCCACAAGTTTTAAAGTTCTAACCGACTCGTAAAAGAGAAGTTTCTTAAGTACTTGCTCTAACGCCAGGCTGATTTTATAAGGAAAATCCGACTATAGGCCAATGTGAAGCATTCGTTCGGAGAGTCTCCGAATCAAAGAATAAATACGTTTCACTTTGGCGGGAAATTCAAATTTAAAAAACATTTTTTTTGGTCTTGTAGCTAGGCCGAGTAATTATTGTAAACGATAATGATGTTTGCGAAAATTGATTTTTATTCATTACAAACTCGCGTAAAGTTATTTATCTCCAATGCACATTATTACATACATTTCTCAATAAACAAATTTATGCTGTTTCAAACGGTTTATTGCCAAATGTAAGTAATATGGTGAGTAACTGACTAAAAGCTGTACATGATAATGTAAAGAACGACCAACAATTTTCGCGAACACTATGCCATTTCACAATAATTACCCGGCCTAGCTACATGGACAAAAAAACTGTTTGAAATTTGATTTTCCCGCCAAAGTGAAACGTTTCACCTTAAGTAACATTGGATATCCCCCAACTGCCTCCAATGAAAAAAATCCTGGCTACGCCCTTGTCAGGCTAGAAAGATATGCTTGCGTATATTTACACAAGTGATGTTGCCCGCGACATGCCGCGTAGATTTTCATATAAAATTTCAACCCTTTTTCCTCCCTTAATCCGGCATTTGCGCATAATAATTCAAATTCATAGCCTATAATTCAATCTAGTCATAGCTAAGCATATTCGTGAAAACCGCATTTAAATCCGTCTAGTGGTTTAGGAGATGTGCGTGGACAAAAAAATAAACAGACAAAAATTTTAAAAACTTCCTAACGTGTTCAGCTGCATATTTTAAGACACCCTGTGTTGTTTTTTTTATATATCGCAATTAAATATTTTTAACTCTACGTTTTTATTATATGGCTATTAGGCTTTTACTATTAGGCTGTAAGTTTCCCTAAAAATGCAAAATAAATAATAAGTATACAAATTCACAATATTATTTTTGTTTTCTTTTTTGCTATTTTAAAATTACATTAAATATGATGAAAAATGATGGATGTCTGCAGAAATGTTATGAAATTATTTACAAGTAGGTACCTACTGCCGATTATACTTGTTGCCTTACTAGTATTGGTAGATTCAGGAAAGGTGAATTTGAATCAACTTGATGTAAGTTACTCCATACTAAAAAAACTTACCGCATTCCAAATTACTCATAAAATATGACCCTCGCAACATTAGTCATGTCCACAGATCTTTGTCGGCATAGACACCGCAAGCATGTCACATTTTATGAAAAACTAGCGTGCCACATTTGTTGGAGCACCAACTAACAGGTGCGCTAAGGTTGCTAGTGGGCGCGCGGTGCTCGACCGCTGGTCTACCGTCTTCACTTCCACCGCTTCCTTTGCGCCAAACAGTTCTCATTTATTTTATACCTCAATATTCTACCTATGTACCAGTTATACAGTTCACTAGTATTTATTTCAGCCTTAAAAATATAGAAAGAACTAAACATAGGTTCTTCGAGTTGGATCACATGTAATATGATGGAGCCGCGGTAGAGCCACGCTAGCAGCCCTACGACACCAGCGAGGGTAAACACATTTTTTTGTTTGAAAAGTAATTTAGTGGTAGTTAAGTCAGATGTCACGAAAGCTATGTAGCCTAACATCATTCCTAGTGTTATGTGTTTTGAATACTTCTACATTATGTTTTAGTGTTGTGTTTTGAAATTATATTGTTTAATTCTCGCTGTTCCTAGTGTTGAGAAAGACACTGACCGCTGCAACACTCACACACACACACCAACACAACACACAACACGCTAACGCAGCAGGCAGGTATTACAAATTGTATTTTCTGCTGCCTTTATCTATCTTCCATGCATATAATAAAATCGTAGAAATAAAAACATCTGTTATTGCGAGATATCAAAGAAATTATCACACAGGATGTCTTAAAATAAGCAGCTGAACACGTTTACAGTTTTTAGTTACTAGACAGTTTTTAGAATTTTTGTCTGTTTGTTTGTTTGTCCACGCACATCTCTTAAACCACTAGACGGATTTAAATGCGGTAAAGATTGAAGTATAGGCTATGTTATTTAGCGAAAGGGAGGAAAAAGGGTTGAAAGTTTATATGAAAATCTACGCGTACAAAGTCGCGGGCAACAGCACTAGTGTAATCAATAAATTTTATATTTGCATTCGCACGGCCAAATAATTTTTACCGTTTACTATGGCGCAATTTGTCATTTTTGTATTGACGTCTGATGTGCCACTGCCATTACGACGCGACAGAGATTGAAAGGAATCATGCAGCGTGCTATAGGTAGAGCATTGATCCAACCTAAGATACCCAACCTAACGAAAGCCCCGTTTGCTTAGTTGGTAGTGAACCTGCCTTATGGGCTTGGGGGCGTGGGTTCGGTTCCCATCTAGGACAAACATTTGTGTGATGAACATTTGTGTTTGTTCTATGTCTGGGTGTTAATATCTATTTAAGTATGTATTTAAACATATATATGTATGTATATCAGTCTCTGGCAGCCATATTACAAGCTTTGCTTAGTTTGGGGTTATATGACCATGTGTGCAATAATGTCCCAGATATTTATTTATTTTTATTATTTAAGATAGACAACAGAAACGTAAAGTGAGGTGAAATTACGGGGTCTTTCCTCATAAAGATCTGTGGTCATGTCCATAATATTTTTTTCTCCTAGACATGTCAACTTTTTTCAAGACACGTGCGACGTTGTCAAAAATGTCCCATTAAACATGGTACACCTTTAGCTAACGTACTAATTGATTATAAATTACATGGTGTCTTTTTGGTAAAATTGACCATAGAGTTAATAGGGAATTAGAAACAGGTTTGGTTTATTGAAATTTAATTATTGAATTGAGGTAGCTTTCTTTTTTGTGGTGTTATTAAGTTTTACTAGATTACGAATTTAACTGACTGTTAGATGCGTCATTAGAAAATTAAAAAAATAGAAGTAGACAAAAAAACTAAATAAATCTTATGAATCTATAGATAGATAGATAGATAACTATTTATTGTTCACACCAGAATTACATATGTACATTACGATAAAAACAACTTAAAATTAGTGAAACAATTGGCGGCAAAACAGATCCCTTGATGATTTTCAAGAATGTTGAAAGCGTGCAAAAGAGATAGGTGTGACCTGGAGAGCGCAGCCTTAAATCCGAAAAATACATATCCTGAAGGAAAATCTACGCTGGTGTAACCGCAGAGCAAAGCTACTTGGCAACACTCATTTAAGAATAAATTAAAAACACTGTTGCATCAGAAATGCTATTATAAAATTGATGATTTTTTTATAATATGACAAATTGTAATTGATGTAATTTATTACTCTATTTAATATTTTTGACTCTGACATTAGTATTTGTATTTCAATAATTAATTAATATCAATTTAATAATTAATAATTATTAATTTGTATCTGCATGACAATGTTATTATAGTTATGATTCAAAATTATATTACGGTCAAATTTTTTTACGAGCATAGTGCCATCTCTCTTACATTTGTACGCCTAACCGGCACAACGTGATTTCGGACCTTTGATATTGTAACATCTTTTGTGCATAACAATGCACAAAATATCTTATGTTGTATGCAAATAAACGATCTTTATCTTTGGCTCCAAAACGAGATTTTATTATAGCCATGCTAGATCACCTTTGATCAAAATACTATCAGAAAGTTCAAGATGTTTAGATAAGTACCTATAAAAGTATATGTATAGATTTACTTGTACAGATGTTGTACAGTCGTCAACTAGCTAATTTTCTCCTGATCGAGCCTTGCCAAATTATACGAATCTCTTTTTGCATTAAGTTTATTCGGCATGCCTCATTATTTAAGAATCTGAAGCAAATCAATTTGAAGAGTAGCTCTGGCAAAAACAGCGCCATCTCGTAAGATCATCTGTCAACAAACTGTCACCTGTCAAATGGGATATTTTAATTTCAGTTTTTAGTCCTTGCAACATTTGTGGTAGTGGTTGGTTTGTTAGAAAGCGTTCAGCGGAGGTTTTGGTTAGCACCAAGGACGTTTTAACTAGAGTAAAACATTTGCATTTAATATGCTTGGTTAGCACCAAAACGTTGACGTTGAAATTTACGTGATTTCCATTCATTTTAAACTTGTGTATTTTCGAGTGTGATTGTGTATTTTATCTGTTTAGTATTTATATGGAGTTCGTTAACTTATACTCAAGTGGTATAATGGCATGTTTTATCGTGTTGTTTTCAAAACTCCATAGCGTCCAGTAGTCTCCACCACTTTACTGGCGCATGATTTGGACTTAACCATGACTTACTTTGCTTATCTTTGACTTACTTGGGCCCTTGGGGACCAGGAGCTCACCTAATTTTCAAAAATCTTTCAGATCGCCAGTTCACGCGTCGTGTCATCTGGCTCATAAGCAATGCCATTCAACGTGGTAATGCCGCCAGAATGCTGGGTACGCTGCCAACTGATAGTGGGCTTGAGCATTTGGATTGTCTTTAGACCTTCAACGGATTATGGACAGTCTTAACTGTTTATGTAGTGTTAGTGTAAGCTTGTGTTTTTTTTTACCACCAAAGTATAATATTATTATATAAGGTCGGGGAAAAAGTTTCTTCGTATTTTTTAAACAAATTCAAGACATATTTTTTTCAAGTTTAATTACATTTAATTATAATATATATGTGCCATTTTGTTCGATAACTTGTTGCCATCTTGTAGGCAGTGACATGATCCCGTTGCTGTAGAAATTTTGGGACTTCTGATCAAAAAAATGCAACGAGTAGTTTTGACAGTCCTCTCTTGATGTTAATCTAACACTACCCAAAGAATTCTGAAGAGATCGAAACAGGTGGAAATCTGAGGGTGCAAGGTCTGGGCTATATGGTGGATGCATTAACACTTCCCAACCAAGCTCTCTAAATTTTTGCTGAGTGGCCAAAGATGTGTGCGGTCTGGCGTTATCATGATGAAAGACCACACTCTTTCTGTTGATCAATTCCGGCCGTTTTTTCTCAATTTCTTGTTTGAGTCTCATCTGCTGTTGGCAGTAGAGATCCGAATCGATGGTTTTGCCCGGCGGTAAAAGCTCATAATGAACGATGCCCTGCCAATCCCACCATACACACAGCATCACCTTATTACGTGTTAATCCGGGTTTCGCTACAGTCTGTGGTGCTTCACTGCCCTTTGACCATGATCTTTTGCGCACATTCTTGTCGTAGGTGATCCATTTTTCATCACCAGTGATCAATCTTTTCAAAAACGGTTCGGTTTCGTTACGTTTCAATAGAGAATCGCAAATGAGTACACGATTCATTTGGTTTCTTTCAGTGAGCTCGTGTGGCACCCAAATATCGAGTTTTTTGTATACCCAGTTTTTTTCAAATGGGTCAAAACTGTTTTGTGGTCAATCCCCAGTTCTTCAGCTACGTCGTAACTACTAATATGCCGATCTTGGTCCACTTTTTCAGAAATGGCATCGACTTTATCAGTAACAGGGCGACCAGAGCGAGCTGCATCTTTGACATCAAAATTCCCGGACTGAAAACGCTTGAACCAACATTGTGCTACTCTTGATGACACTGCATTAGGTCCATAAACGTCACAAATTTTATTCGCGGCGTGTGTCGCATTTTTCCCTTTTTTGTTATAAAATTTCACAATATATCGAATTTGTTCGTTAGATTCACTCATTTTATCGAACAAAAAAACAATTGAAAAATGGCGGGAAATTGCTTTTTACGTTTTGTATTCCTTTTTTAAAATGTCATATTTTTAATGGTATCAAAACCAGCCAGATACAAACAGTACAACGGATAAGATTTTTACTACAACTTTATACATACAAAATACGAAAAGACTTTTTCCCCGACCTATTACTTTCGATATATCGTTCGTATCATATGACTAAAGAACTTTTCGACAAAAATGTATGGTAGCGCTACAGTTTCCGCTATTCGTTCGTACCGGAGCCACACCTCACCCAGTCTCAGTTTATGCTGGTATTCCTATTAAGGAGCGTTTAGGATATATATTTTATTGCTACCGTCTACGGTTAAAATTATAATTAATAAAATCAGGGGCACCTGTGCGGATGCGCTTGAAGCGTGAGCGTTCTTATTTGAATGCTTTGATAATTTTTATTTTATGTCATGAATTAAAATTTCAAGTTTTATCTTTACAGATATTTTTGAAGTGAGTAATTATTCCAACCTTCTATTATCCAACTAAGGTTATGATCAACGAACACGTTACTCCAGGACCAATTTGCCATAAATGGCTTCACTCTAAAGCTCGTTCGACAATATTTTTTCTAGGACTGGTGATCTAACTAGGTAAAAACAATTTTGAGAGTAAGGTCAAGAGGTGAATACAGTTGGGCTGGGCAGCGTTCGAGAAACTACGTAGTCTTCTCGTCACCTATCCCGCAAAGTCATAAGATCAAAGTCTTTAACCAGTGCGTTCTACTTGTCATGACTTACGGTGCTGAAACGTGGACACTTACAGTTAAAGCGGTCCACAAGTTCAAAGTTGCTCAGCGAGCTATGGAGAGAGCTGTACTCAGCGTTTCTCTGAGGGATCGTATCCGGAACGAAACTATTCACCAGAGAACCAAAGTCACAGACATAGGTCAGCGTATTTTGTTCGTGTTTAAATGTCTCTGTGTTATTTCACTATACCGCTAAATCACTTATCTAACGCAAAAACTGTAAGTACAGCACACTTACTCATTTTTCACGCACACTAAAAAAACAGCAACACTGACGAACTTACTATTAATAGTTCACATGCAAAAAAGGGCAGCAAGCTCGTTTTTATGGTAAGTTCGACAAAAGGCATCAGCCAGTTTAAGACTTACGCGATCGCACACACTGCACCTCCTTATATCTCCCTCTTTGGTCTAATCTGAGAGGCCGCTCAATCACCCTAGACTTCTGGTTACTTTTATTTTTAATTAGAACCCAGTATATTTTATACGAAGTATAGTTGCTATATTTTATAGATTTTAAGACCTAAAAGAGACCACAGGGAAACGCTGGATGCAGGCCGCTTCCAACCGGCCCTTTTAGAGATAGATGGGGAGGCCTAGATATGTCTACCTGTGGACGTCCTATGGCGTAAACGATAATGATGATAGTTTTTAGGAAGTTATTTGCCGGAAAAACAAAGTCACTGACTTACAAACTGATGTAGATTCATATCTGGTGCAGAATCGATAAACTTTGGGGTAGCCGTGTTCAGGAGAAGTAGACCACGAAAAAAAAAACACGAATCAGCAAAAGTAATGTAGGGCGCTTAGATACTCGTTGGAGTGACTATATATGTAAGACTGCTGGTAGTGGCTGGAAGGGAAAAGCCGATGATCGGACTGATGATGATAATGATGATAATTATCCAACTGGCAAGGCAAGCCGTTTCAGTTTTAACCACAGACATTAAAAAAAACATCCTAAATCTATGGTTTTAACAACTAAAGTGACTAGTTAAAAATGCAGTTATAATAATTTTATTTTTGAAAATGTCCATATTACACTAATTTAAAACAATGTTAAAAAAAACAATATTAAATGTAAAAATTATAACTACACGTATAAAAAATAAAACACTATTACAATAAAAAAACACAATTATTTATACTTAACCTTTTCTTTTAAATCGATTCTTTTTCATTACCAAATAGCAAACATTATCCCAAGTTACCTTAACCTCTTTTTGGCCATTTATTTCTTAACATTATAACTGGCCGCTTGGAGTTTACAATAAAAAAGAAAAAGTTGTCAGTGGCGGTGCGCCAGGCGCGTGCGGTGCAGCAGCGCCGCGCATGCGTGTGATTATCATTACGTAAATAAACGCCGATCGTGTGCGCCTGCGACGCGTCCGCCGCTGCGCCTCAAGCCATCGTCGTGCGTGTCACGATTTACAGAGTAAGTCAGAATGGCTATGCTATGACATAAGGGAGAGTCATTAACACCAACTTATAATTAAGAATAACTGTTAGTCTGAGACCAGTTCGTTATTCAGTTTTATGAATCTCAGATAAGACAAACAACAGAGATATGGCGACGTGGCGGGTAGCGAGGGCCAATGACCATTTCCTATAGAACATCTGATTTAATTTCGTTATCAGGATTGTTTCCGTTGTAAAAATAGTGAAATGATGTGTACAATGACCGCTTTTCCTCGTAGCATATTTTTCTCGATTAACCCAGTATATTCTGCTGATTACAGACAGGACGAATTCATACGAAGGACGAAAATCACGAATCGACAGCTTCAAATAAATTTATCAAATCATAAAAAGGTATCAATAGTACAAATCATCATCAGCAATATAAAATATTCCCACACTGCTTGGGCAAGAGCCTTCTCTCAGAGAGAGAGAGAGTGAGAGAGAGAGAGAAAGAGAGAGGGGGGGGGGAGAATATCTACCATAGATTAGGGCGCATCCTCTCTTTTTCTATCTGACACAGTGCATATTGGTGAATGTCTAGGTTAATCAAAGCTCTACAAAAGCTTTCTCTATTTTAAGCTCTACCTCAGCTTTTAAAACGAAAGGGGTACTTTGAATCATCCAAAATGAGGAGCACAAATTGTTGTTATTTATTAGTGATCAACATTGTACAGTACCCAACTGGTTCCTAAGCATTTACGGGTCCGAATAAAGTCAAATTATAGAATTGAACTCCACAATTAAGGTCCAAATTGCCAGTAACAATATTTATTATTTTATTGGTAGCAACACCGATATTCTTTTATGTGGCAGCACCGACTCTAAATTAATTTTGTTCATCATTCGCTAATGAACGGAAGTGGGTTCAGAAAGATTTGAAAATGTTGTTGAAGGCGAAAAGGACCGAAATAATATTTCCAGTGAACTCAGGACATGGAGATTTTACGTTTCAGGATGTTCAGAGCAGAATGGTGCCTGTTACTGTTTATTTGCAAAAAGCATCGAGATATAAAACCTATAGAGTCGCAATCGTGCTAAAAAATGCCCGAACCAAAACTCACGTTATTATTGCGCAGACTATTTAGTTATTTGTAAGGCAACCGTGATCCTACTACAACGCCGCGCGATGCCAGTGCTATGATACTATCGGACAAGCGACGTTGAACACTAGATAAGCGATATAACGTCTACATTGAAGTAAATTTGTATTGTGAACTATAGAGTCGATGTCTATGTATGTACAATGACGTTCGGGCGCTTTTTGACGGTTCCCACTTAAAGATTGTGTATCTATAGGTATTGTATCTCCATGGCAAAAACCGAATAAATTTGCGAATGGAGACCGGCATAAAAATTACCGCCTCTTGCAAAAGGCTTCAGCTATTATAATTACACGAGTTTTTTAATGATGAAATGGGCTAGCGTTTGACCTAAACTCACATGATGGTAAGTGACGATGTGGTCTAAGATGGTGCACGCTTGCCCATGAGGTGCCTATTCACTCTTGTCTTCAAGAGACCCAGGATATACTTTATAGGGAACACCGAGGCAGGGACCGAGGAGGCATGGAGGCGTGCATTCCATTAGTTAGACCAAATTAACATACCAGGCTAATTAGATATTTAGTTTGTTTTCGTGCAAGTGGTTCTTAAATTTTTTCTCTCAAACCGGCTCCAACTCAGCACGGCATTGCAGCAGCAGCCAGTCGGCATTTGGCCATTCTATATTCGACATTTCTACCTGTCCATCAGTTTCGTCACCATTCCTTATCTCTAGTATCTCAGACGTTAAAAACGGCCGCCCGGTGTCTAAAGCAAACGTTATCGAAATCGCATCATTTGGACCCAAGGGTGTGTACACTGGAAAGTTATAACAGTAGTTTAGCTTCAATCTTTTCTTACTGTTAGAAATGAGATTGGAGAGACCTTTGCCAGGGAGTGGGATGGAATATAGTCTGGCCACTGAGAAAATGCATCAGACAGATGCTATAACATTGAAAAGATCAGAACTTTAACGTTTTCTTATAATATTGTACTGTATATAGTATATCGGCTACCGGCTACAATCATACGTTTATTTTTTTAATCTCTTAAGTTTTTTTCAGCGGCTGTACTTTAGGTTAAGAAAAAAAGAAGAAGAAAAAACTTCATTTGATTTGGTTTGCATTATGACTGTATTCCGTTTGGCTTTACATATTTTAATGAAGACTGTTTTCCCGAACTATTTAAAAAAAAAATTGTTTGGCGGAAAATTTAACGATTTGAATTTACAGTAAGGATATGATTAGAGTATACTAAGCCGGGTAAAGTCTATTAAATTTTTTGTGTAATAATAATCACCGTTTCTCAATAAGTTATTATATTTACACCTAAAAATTCCTTATTCCTTAATAAGTGATTATTTTTACATAAAAAATTTAGACTTTACCCGCCTTAGTAGATAATCTATGTATATTCTCAAGGTAAATTCAAACTGTCAAATAATTACTGGCAAATATTTTTTTTTATATAAACTCAGTGAAATAATCGTTACTAAATTTGATAAATTCCATAAAATATACAGTTGCACAAAACACCCACATTTTATTTTGTTTGAAGTCTATTAGAAAAGCTCCGGTACTGTCAGCGAGTTCAACAGCCCCATGGCGCATGGGTGCTCTTTCACCTGCGCTCGCGCACGTGTTGACAAAACCACTGTAATTTGGAGTAATTTGCCGAGTGTACACCGATAATACCACGATGTACTTCATGTTAATTGATCGGTTAAACTTAACTCAGCGTTTAGTGATCTGTCGCTTAACAGAACCTACGTGGTTATACCATCCAAAGATATGCCCCGAGATTGCCTCCAATTATTTTTTGTTGGAGAAATGTAAAAAAATACACTGTCCGTTTTGTATGAATGTTTTGGCTCGGCACGGTCACTAGAAGTTCGATATTGTTGTCTTCTGAACTATTTTTAGATAGGCCTGATACTTATCAGCTTTTGCCTGCGACTTTGTAAGCATAGGTTTGCTTATATTTAAACATAGTTCAACCCCCGCAAAATCCTATCTTAGCAAACCTAAGGAATCTTTCAGTTTCCTGTTCTCTGCATATTTCAGTTTTCTATAACTCAAGCCAGTTTTCAAGATTTCGTGATCACGAAAAAACACGTCAAGTAGTACCTACGTGAATATTTCGCTAATATAAATATAGGTTTGTAGTTTTGGTGTGAGAAATATTGTCTAAAAGTGAGTGATACAATAAAAATTTACGTAGCTGTAGCATAAATTATGTGGCATATAAAACTTTCGGTTACATCGCGTTTCACAATCTTTTTTTTATCATCCACAGATACTTAAGTTCTATATTACTCGGGCAGCGAAATGGCATCCCCGCATTTTATATTATTTTTCATATTACCTGCTCCCTAATCAAACAGTAATTTTTATTTGCAACTTGATCTGATATATAAATTAATAGAAACTTTATCTGATGGTTAGTTTGACACAGTTTATTTAATAGGTATATAAGTTCTTATTAGCTTAATCAGAACGTGAACCGGACATTCTGAAAGAAAGCTTTGATAAAGGCTTCCATCCAATAGAAAGTTCACAATAAATTCAGAAGAAAACAATTGAACAGCCAGTAGCTAGGCCAAAACATCGAAATAACAGGGCGTCTTATATACAAACCATCAAAGCAGCTTAAACAATACATTTCAAATTAGTTTCCAATGAACTCATATCTGTCTCTGTCTCATCTTCATATTGTAGTGGTAGGACTCTTGCAGGGGTCCGCCTGGGGAAGTACCACACTTTTGCCAGTTATTCAACCGCCAAGCAGTAGTGTGCAGACACTACTGTGTTCCTGATTGAAGGGCAATGTTTCCAGCGAAATTACAGCGCACACAGAGATTTGACATCTTATATCTCAGGGTGACGAGCGCAGTGCATTGCCATCCAGGGTTTTGAACTGTTGCAAGTTCAAAATTCTGAGTGACGTTGAGCTGTTATGGGCAAGCGTGAAGAGCTATCAGGCGAGCGACTTCGCTCGTCTCGTCACCCTGTATCATAAATAAAAATATATTACCTACTGTTTCATGTTTGCGACTCTCAAACGTGTAGCAATTTGTACGTAAACATAGTAATAGTGATTTAATTACGGTACTCAAGTTTTGAGAAGTTAATTGGATCAAAAACATGCTATTTTAAAGGTGTTTTAATGTGCAATAGATGCCGCGAGAGGTCAGAGTGTTTATACAGGCTTACAGTAATCAGTTAGCAACCTATTAAGGGCGGACTCCCCAATCAGCAAGGTTACGTCATTATTGATGTGAATTTTGAGACGTCGAATCACGTCACTCCAGACGACATGCTTCACGTGTTCACGTCGTTTTGACGTGGTATGTGATGTCGTTTTTAAGCAAGTGTTGACAAAGAAGATAAAACAACGTGTTTTTGACGTCATATATTTCCACAAGACGTAAATTTGAAAAAAAACGCCCTAGAAATCACGTCATATATCACGTTTTTTGGCAGAAAATGTTGACTGGCTCAGTACATCAGAACAAACAGCTTTTGGACTACGACTTATCGAAATTCGCGAAAAAAAATCTGCTGTTTCATACGATTGTCCAGAGTGTTTTTTTTTTTTGTATGGAACAGCAAATTAATATGAGTATACACACATTAAATCGCAGATAACAATAGATTTCCACTTTAACTCATCCCATAAGGGCGTGTGCACTGGGTCGGAAAATCCGTATAACTTTCACACGTTGCGGGTCTGTCTGTCTGACACGTGCCGTGGGCGGAGCAACATGGATTACTGGGGCCTTACGCCCAACTCTAAACGCGGGCCCGAATAGGTGCAGTTTGCAAAATCACAAACTGTAGGCCTACCTATTCGAGCCCGCGTTTAGAGTTGGGCGTAAGGCCCCTGGGTACTGCTCCAAGTGAATATCTTTAGTAGCTAGCATATTGAATTTTACTATTCGTTCTGTGTATTCATTAATACTGATTAGATCACAAGGTTAGGTCTTTGACCAGTGTGTGTTGCAGTAATGACATATGGTACTGAGACGTGGTCCTTAACTGTTTAACTGTCGCGTATGCACTGAGGGAAATATACTCCGGTATGTATTCCTCCGCTCCCCGTATTAGGTCTCTTGAGCAGAGACGGTACAATGGGGCGCAGATACCCAGCACCCTCCCCAACACCCTTTTCTTAGTGCACACGCAGGAAGAAAAGAAGACCCTTATCAGCCAGGGTTATGGGGGAGGTACGGGGTCGCGCACTCTTACCATACATTAAGCTCAGGGACTAACATACGAGTCGGTAATCGCCATAAAGACCAAAATGAAGCTGCATGAGAGCGTGCCGCACGCAGTCGTTGCAGTATCGCGGCACACCGGGACCTTCGTCTACTACGCTGACGACATCGAAGACGATCAGAGATCGGAACACGGCGGTGATGAACGCCCTGGGCCGGGAGGCGATTGTAATGTAAAAATAGGGTTTGAAATGTAATAAAAAAATGCGTTTAGAAATAAGGATTTTGTGTATGCCTCGAGCATTCATGCATCGAAGGCGCCTTCTTGCGGCGGCGTCGTGTGTCGGGTCGCTCTTTTCCCTCAAATATGGTTGAAAAGGGCGATGGCTGGCACATGAGTCATACTCGTGATCGGGTGCTGCTTGCGGGTCGCTGGTCTGCTCGCGGTATACACATAAACTAGTAATAACATGACTAAATTGTTTTAACCTTAGATTAAGATGTGACTAACTTCCTCTCCCTGTATTGTGTAAAGTAAATTCGTTAAAGTTAACAAATAGTAGTAAAGCATATCAAAAATCACGGACCCCGGTGTCTGTAGAATGATATTTTAATTATAAAAAGAAACTGTTGGCCTTTTGGAGAAACTCAGAGTCACACAACGGGCAATGGAGAGAACTATGTTCGGAGTTTCTTTGCGCGATAAAATCCGGAACGTAGATATTCGCCAAAGAACCAGAGTCACCGACATAGCTATTAAAATCTGCAAGTTCAAGTAGCAATGGGCAGCCCCACATCGCTCGAAGAACTGATAAACGATAGGGAAGAAAAGTTCTTGAGTGGAGACCGCGAACCGGAAGACGCAGCGTAGGTAGGCCTCCCAAACTAGATGGACCGACGACGTCGTGAGAGTCGCGGGCACCCAGTGGATGCAAATGGCAGGATGTCATTCAGTGTGGAGGTTAAAGGGGGAGGCCTATGTTCAGCAGTAGACGTCTTCTGGCTGATAATGATTGTTTGATAGGCCATACTTCAGTGGTAGTTCCATATAAATTTCATCAAAATCAGTCGAGAAGTTTGGTTTTTAAATCAAAATAACAAAAAAAAGTCTTCTTAGTAAACGAAATTACGTATTTTACTTATTTTGAAGTCGGTTTTTTAAACTGATCTTGATCTATTTTTCATCAGATAACAGAGAGGTAAATAATAGATTTCTTCTCAATGTGCTGCGTTCTTAGCCACATCGCTGTTTACCATCAAGGGCTGGTGGCCAAACGTAGATCTATCTCAAATAAAAAACTAACAGTTTTTTGGGGACAAATCTTCAAGCTCCTTCACAAACAACATACTTTTCAGGACTAGTTCTTAAAAGTGACATAAAATCAGATATGACTCATTGAACAGTCACAATAGCCAGGCGATCTGTAAACAGCAGGCAAGTGTTATGAAATTATGTCGCTCGCAATCCAAACTTGCCGCGAGACATATTAGGATGTAATCTTCAGGCCCTAAATTGGAACCCTCGTAAAAATTTATTGATTCATAAAATTAGACTGATTTGATTGCAGGTTTTAAGTATTATTTTGATAGGGATGTAGCTCGAGCGTTTAAAAGGTAAGACCACAAAATAAAAATAGGTCCCTACTGTATATGTTGTTAAAACGCATGACCAAAATGCTGCCGACTAGCGTGTATATCTGGCTCAACGTATAAGCATTGCCATTCAACGTGGTAATGCCGCCAGCATGCTAGGTATGCTGCCAACTGATAGTGGGCTTGAGCATTTGGATTGTCTTTAGACCTTCAACGGTCTATGGACAGTCTTAGGTACTGTTTTTTTAGTGTTAATTGGCTTGTATTTTGTTTATTTAATAAAGGCACTTGCCCAGTTAAAGCATGGTAAAACTTGATTACTAAGTAATAGGTAAAAAGACTACCGTTTACGAAGTTCTGGGAATCACTACCATTTATGACCACAGACCTTTACCAGGGTAGATACCGCAAGCACTTCCAGTTGTATAAAAAGCCAGCTTACTATGACGTCACAAGTAGAGCAATTTTTGTACTATATGTATTCTGTGCTAGTGATAATTTAACCAGGTTCGCACGGCTGCTTTCGACCAGTTTTACTATTTACAATGGAATAATTTAACATATTTGTATCGAAATCTGACGTGCTACTGCCAAGATGACGGAGACTAAATTGCGTGCAACTTGCTATTTGTAGCATAGACTAAATCACAGAAAAATAAAATAAACGTTTTCTTTAAATTAGAACGGCTGACAAGGCATATTTGTAAAAAAAAATGTAGCTCGTTGCACCCATATAAACGAAACGTCAGTCATTCAAAATCAGTTAGCAACTGTGACGCGGAGTTCGACGCGTTGATCTAAATAAAAATGTTCAATCAAGGTTCTGTCTCTTTACCTGGCGACAGATTTTCCTTCTCATTTCCGTTTTGCTTCTCTTTTCTGTGGACTAAATCCACTCAATGTAGGCACGGGGTTTATGATAATAAAATTATATGGTTACGACATCGTTTTGACTGAAGAAAAGACGAAGCGCCACGCGACAAGCTCTATATAATTGCAAAAAATGCAGTCTTAATTCCAAAAAAAAGTTGTAAACACTGAACTGAACATCTCATACCATCAAAAATCAATGGCTTGTGAACTCGTGAACAAAACGCGATCTAAGCAAAAACTCGAACCGGTCTTCACTTGCAGAGTATTTATAAAAATAACGAATTTCCACATCGAAACATTATACAGGACGAAGTACAAGCCTCCGGGCTTCAGTCATTTATAATTTAAAAGGAAAAGTGGACTAAAATTTGACATAATCGATTTCACGTCGATTGGCTCGATTGATGCATCATTATACCCCATCTTCATAACTAGTTGTGATTTGTTTGACGCGTCGCTTACAATATTTGCTCACATGATAGATATTTTAATTCGTAATTAATAAGATCCAATTTGTGATAAAGGCTTAAACGGGGTAGAGTCCAGGACGTGAGAGGAAAGTAAAGTGTTTAGGTGTTTACCGTGCGCTGAAATGGCCAAAAAAAATATTACACGGTTTTGTTTTGCGGCCGTTGAGGGTAGAGCAAAAAGTGATTGAGTTTTTGGGGTGAAGGCAGGTGTTCTGAGTGATGGCTGTTGGCTTGTGCCGTGTGGACTTGGGACTTTGTGTTTATCAGCATTTGAAGGAAATCACATCAGTGATAGCTATATAGTTTTCTTAATTTATTTTTTCGCTTGCCTTTACTTTCACCTTGCAAGATGCTTAACAATGATGCTGTCTAAGATGGAGCACGCTTGTGCAGCGTAAGATGTCCACCCACAAGATGGACAGATGACCTCGAAGAGATCGTAGGGAAACACTGGATGCAGGCCGCTTCCAACCGGCCCTTTTCGAGATCGATGGGGGAGGTCTAATGTCCAGCAGTGGACGTCCTATGTGACGTCCCTGAATTAATGATGATGATGGTAATTGAACTCTGAGTACCTATTTCATTTTTCTCCGTCAATAAATACCAATATTATTAAAGCAATGCTGACTTCGTAGAGCTTTCTTTAGGGATTTTATTTTAAAGAAGCAACTAACCCGCGTAAAAATCGATTATGTTGGCCACCGTGTGTGATTAGTTAATCATTTCAGCATGTTGGCAGCACTTGACGCCGCGGGCGGCGCGCTGCGCACGCGACTCGCGCACGCCCAATTACTGGCATGCGATTGGTCCACGACACATTTGAAAATGGATCTTTAACAATATTGTTGGAATTCAGGAGTGTCGATGGGTGGGCTTACACACAAGGGTTGGATCCATCGGTAAGAAAAAAAAATGTTTATGCAATAGGTGGCAAGCTAACGGGCCGCCTGAAGGTGAGCCATCACCATAGCTTATGGATACCTGTAACACCAGGGGCATCAAACATACGTTGCTATTAACAGCTCTTTTGAAGAGTCCCAACAAGATCATGCTTTTGCGTCATTATATAGATAGATAGAAACTCTTTATTGTGTACACCAGAAATAAAAATTACATACAGATAGAAAACACATACGAACTAGTGCCACAAGTGGCGGCCTTATCGCTAAAAGTGATCTCTTCCAGGCAACCATTACGAAGTATATAGACGAACCAAAATACATCACAGTGCTTTTTTTGGCTAATAAGGATCTTAAAAAGACCAAAATCAAGCTAATTGATGGCGTCGTGGCGTGCCCTTCTTCTCTATGTCCAGTAGAGGGCTTACGTGGCTTGACGAGGATCGAAACAATAAGAGAAATTATGTTATTTGCATGGAATTAATTCTATTATTGAATTAATCCAATTTTCACACTTTGCTTAACAACATGATTGGATATCAATTTAGCAATCTTTCCATTTCATCTATAATTATGGAGCTAATTTTGGGATGTCACGCAAAACTATCCGAATGAAAGATGTTTCAAATTAATATAGATATTTTTACAATACCACAATTTTTAAATACCACAGTGCATAAAGACAAGAGCTTTTAAGCAGAGTGTGTTGTCAGTGATGACGTATGGTACTATAACGTGGTCATTAAGGGCCTTACTTAAAAACGTTACTCAAGTTGATCTATGTTTATAATTGCTCTGTCTCGTTTCCGTGTGTGACGATTGCCGTCAGCGACAAGTTGAGAGAGCAATTTAAAGCATAGATCAACTTGAGTTACGTTTTTAAGTAAGCCCATTACTGATTTTAATTTACTACATGGCTTTTCGGAGGAGAAAAATATCGTGAGGGAATCTACGGATACATATATAATATGTACGTACGGAGTAGAAACTCAATGGCGTATGTGAATCCACCAACACGCAACTGGGCCAGCGTGTAGGATAATGGCTCAATCGCCATTTCGGGGGTAGGCCAAAGTCCAGTAGTGGATTATTAAAAGGCTGATGGTGACGATGAATTTCAAATTTTTAACCCGTCCTTTTTTTAGCTTAACAGTTTTATTTTGTAAGGCCAGTAACCTGTCTACCAAATACCATATCCCAAACATCAAAAACATAGGACTTTAATATAAACTTTGAACCTCCAGTTTGCCTCTTAATTAAAACCTTTCTTAGCGGACCTCCACAGTTCCACACTCCGTAAGGAATCTACTTACCAAATTTCAGCTTCTGTTAGGTATTTTTCGACATTTCGTGATGAATTGAAATCAGCCAGTGAGTAACTGATATTTTGCTTTCATATATACTGGGTTAAGCGGAAAGGGTGTACTAAGCCGAAACGGGTCCATAGTACCCATCATAAGAAACAAGTTTTATTCATGGAACCAAGATAGAAATCGCAAAAAAAAAATCAACTCATGTTCCATAGAAAACGGTCAATCACACTTGTCATTCTGTATGGAACAGCTGTTTTTTTGCGATTTAGGGGGTTGGCCCTAAAGTAAACTTTGTTAATATTGATGGGTACTATGGACCCCTTTCGGATTATTACACCATTTCCGCGTAACTGTATAGAAATTATGTTTGAACGCTGACTGAACTGAGACAAACGCTCTAAGCGGGCACTGACCACAGTTTCCGGGCACCCAGAAAACCGCAGTAAATTAACCGGTGTCGAGATAAATACGTGAAATGAGTTTGTTCGCGTGCTGCCACCGGTCGAATTCACACATGCTACCTAACGCCGGCGTGTGTCTGCTGTATTTTAGAACATGACCAAACATTTAGAAAATTGGGGTGGGATAGCTAACTTTTTAATTTAATCTCGCAAACATCTGCCTTTATTAAATAAACAAGATACAAGATTTCGGTCACCCAGCATGTCATCACCATGGTCTCTCTTGCTCGAGAAGCACTCTGGTCGTATTGGTCTGATGTGAGAATTTTTTCGTGGTATTGGCCGACACGCCAGCGTGAACGACATCATACGCAGGACTTTTTCCACCGCCAATGTCGCAGCTGTGCTCGAACCGAGCAGCCTTGCGCGTGACGATGGAAGAAGCCCTGACGGTAACACTTGTTATGTTGACGGACGGATAGTATTGCTACACCACCCTAATTTTTGCATTAAAACTTCTTGGCAATTTTTTTGGACTACCAATATCCACATGACGTCGCACAAATAACACCATTTCAGTTGAGGAATTATGACTGAGTCTTTGATCTCGCAGAGTGAATTTCGAGGCTCCTGTCCTCCCCGCTCAATAACGTAAGCGCACCAATAGGCAACGTAAAGTGTTTTTTTCTTTTTCTTCGGAATATTTACAACACTGGGCGATACATTTGCTTTGTATGTGGTGAAATACCTTACGGAAATCTTAGTTGTGTTATTTTATTTAATTTAATTAGTGTATTTTTTTTTTGTTATTTTATTTAAATCTTAATTTAGTTGTGAAAATGTACACCGCGATATCCCATTCTCCTTTGTTGAAACTGTAATCTGATCTGTATCTAGTTTCAGTTAATTAGTGTTAGCCAGCAATCTATGTACCCATTATAAGCACGGAACATCTTGAAAACGTTTTTTGATCGGCAACTGCGAATTTATAACTTTTTACCTGGTTATTAGTAATAACAACCAAGGCTGGTAAACCGGTTTAAACCAGTAAAACTTACGAACTTTTCTTTTCGGATTTGTTCGTTCTATTATCGGTTTTACGGCAAGCACGACTGGTAAACGTGCGATAAACACACAGAAAATAGAAGTAAATAGAACGGAAATAAGAAGGAAACCCTGTCGCCAGGTATTGTGACAGATACTTGATTGAACATTCTTATTTATGTCAACGCTTCGAACTCGACGTCACGGTTGCTAACACAGTTGCTATGGGTTTATATGGGTGCAAGTGGCTTCAACAAATTTCTTACAAAAATGCCTTGACAGCCGTTCTAATTTAAACAAAAAAATTTTTTTTCTGTGGTTAAACCTGTTTAGTCAACGCAGCGATCTCAGCTAAGAAGTGAGCACGATGTTTTGCGGCGCATGGCGCGCGGCGCAGCGAGGGCGTTCCTCGATCCCTGCGTTGTGTTCCACAATACACAACGGCACATTCTAGCACACAGGCCTTCTCTCAGAGAGAGATGATGGGCCTCAATCCACTATGTGCAGTACATGTTGATGAATGTTATGGCTTTTGAGGTTCTTGGACATACCGGTTTCCTCACTGTGTTTCCCTTCACTATTTTTGACCAACGGTATCAAATCAAAACTGCTTTTAATTTAAATGAGTACTACATAAGTCATTGCTGCAGTTCCGAGGATCGAACTGTGTGTAAAATTTACCTTACGGTTTTTAACCGGTTTCAAGCCCCAATAGCAACCATGCCCCATACAATTTAATGTCACAAGTGTGTCATCCCGCATACTTAATGTCTAATTAAACATCACTTTAGTCAATAGATCAATAATGAGCATTCCTCGCTGACTTATTTTTCATCATTATCTTACTTTTTTTAAACCACAATGAGTTATGAATGTATTTGTTTCTTCACTTCTAAACTTAAGAACAGCGAGAAATATTGATTACCTGATTTCGCTCACATTTAAAACCAAATACGCCAAAATCCAAAGTATCTGTGTCTGATTGATGTTATTTTAAATGGCTGATTTGATTTTGATAAAATTTGTTAAGTAAGTATCTATACTAAATGAATATCATGAGGACGGACCTAAAATGTGCAAAAAATTCGCCAAAAATACTTCGCAGCACATATCATAAACTATAGCAGAGCCTATTAGAAGTGTTTTAAGGCATTCTAAGCTTTAAAACAAAGATAAATCAATAAGCATAATCAGACAACATCTATTTTGCTAATATTATGGTCTGAATACTTACCAAACCGGAAGACGTAGCGTCGGTAGCTATGTCTCCCACTATAGATGGGCCGATGACATCGTAATGGTTGCGGGTATCCTGTGGATCCAGATGGCAGGCTGTCGTTCAGTGTTCAGCAGAGGACTTCTTCCAGCTGATGATGTTACTTACCCTGAATTATTTAGAAATACAGTGGTCCAAATAATTAAGAACGATATAGAATATATACTTATATATTAAAAAACAGAGTTTTTTGTGTTTTTATTTTATTGCGTCACTCAGAGCAGTATGAAACTACTCTGAGTGACGTATTTTCGTATCTGGCATTACACATTTTTCGAAACCCTGCATTTTTGTTGTTGGTACTGCATGCTCTACGATAACGTTTGTGTTTCGTAAACTTTTACATAGACTTGTGATAGCGAAACTTTTCTCTGTGTATGAAAACTCCAAAGGTACCGTTCCATGCTGTTTGGTTGTATCAAGGATGGATCTATCTTTTGTCGATGGTTGTATACATCAGAAAGTCCGTAAGATTCACAAAAAGCACTTCACCTCGCTTAGTGTAAATCGTCATTTATAAGTCCCCGAGGACTTGACACCACGTTCCCTGCTCAATCGTGCAGCGTTCGAGTTTTTACAGTTTCGCTCACAATCGGTATTCTCATGGCAAAAACTACCGAATCAAAATTCTCCGATACCGCATCTTTTATTTATGCGAACCGTTTCAACTAACAGGCGTAGTTTTTTCCGTAAACAATCAGTTTTGCCAGAAAAATGCGAGACGGGAAGAAGACATAAAAAGGTCGCGAATGGAGGGTATTGTTGCCGGAATTTTTTGGGTTACTCTCAATTCTCGAACTCATAAATATCGCGTTATGATTGGTCACCGGCTCCCAGTGGAATGACCGACGCGCGGGCGCTGTACGATGGTATTTTACTTACATGGTGTTTTTAGAAAAAGCCAGCGATTGTCTTCTGTTTGGCCATAAACAGCGGCTATGGGAAACAAGATCGCGGTAAAAACCACATTGGCAAAGTGGAGGAATTTTGGAAGACGGGCAATATTGGGTCGAAGGCATTTCGTGTTCAGCTTATTGATTCGTGTCGCAAAAAATAAACGCAGTAGGTATTGTTTGAGTCTCTTTCTAATACAAATAGATTAAACACTCAATTCATCATTTTTGTTGTAAAAACGCAAGGAAAGCTATTCCTTCTACCTTCGCAAATACGTGAATATAAGCTTATTGCTAAAATAATTGAGGCGGTCCAATTAAGCCTTGTTTCTTGTCCCAAAAAAGACCACCGAAATTCATTTCCTTTTCACACCAAAACTTTCCAACTCATCATGGGACCAATCAAAATATAGCATTGGATCGGCCACCGTGACCATAAACTGTACATTCCGGTCCTTGCAAGAACACCGTGGAATATTGTCGCATGCACTAATGACGGGATTTTCAAGCTTTAATTGCACTCAAACAGACTTACAAACATATCCTTATCACCCTCAAAACTATGTCTTTTAATCTCTCGGAAACTACAGAGTTCAAATTGGTTCGAACCAGTGCAAATTTACCGTTGCTCGTCAACTTTAGCAGCATCCGTCGTGATGAAAAATGTATGAACTCTCATTTCAAAAAGCTGGTAAAAAGTGCGTATTGAAGTTGATTTTGATCTGTGCTGTTCAAGGGTATCATAACAGATGAGATACTAGCCATAAACGCGGTGCAGATAGAAATTCTTCGTTTATTAATTTTTTACTGGTTGATATTGATAAGGGAATTTAAGGTTCAACTTTCCCGAGGCCTTTCATTAGAGACTTTGCATCAGTTTTTATTTTATTTGTACGTGACTTGTGCCTGTAACGCTCAACGGTTCTCATTCATTTGTCAATTTTGTGGTTATTTATTGGTGGTTCATTACATCATTATGTATTAGTTCTGCGTGTTTGCTTTAGGCATAATGTTTACCGTTGAATCAGCAAAGGAAGTATGGAGAAAATACTTAAATAAATTCAGCCTTAAAAACAGCTTTTGATTTGTCAGCCAAGTAATAAAAGTACTTGTAAAGTGTTTTAGTAGTGTTCGTTTTTTTGTGACAGTCTGTCTGTGTTGTGTTTGTGTTTTGTAGTGTTAATTATTTTTCATGCCCGATCAGATAGATAGAATAATCAATCTTATAAATAAAACAATTGATGTTGTTTGTCTCGCTAAAACTCGAGAATGGCTGAACCGATTTGGCTAATATTGATCTTGAAATATTTGTGGAAGATTTAACGGTGATTAAAAGGCTGGACTGATTTGGATGAAATTTGGTGTTCCTGGAGTTGGTCATAGTAGCGAGGGCAAAGGCCGAGCTCTACGCGTACGAAGTAGCGGGTATCAGCTAGTTTAAGATAATAATGAGATCGATAATTGCCTACAGCCCACACCTACAGCCCACTAGCAAGCAACCTGAATAACCCCACTCTACAATTTCACTGTCTCTCTCCACACTTCCAACCCAAAATCTCCCCCACACACAAAGTACCCCAAAGCCCCAAATGTCACACAACCACAACTAAATCACAGCTTTTACCAAATTAATTCAAAAGTCCGATTTAATCAAGTGGGCTCTTAACTCGCCGACCATTCATCTGGGCGGTAATTGGACGTCTCCTCAGGTGTCTGATGTTCAGTATGAAGTGTACGGTAATGTGGGGTTTTGGGGCTGAGTACTCATTTTATTTATTAGCGAGATTGATGAGTGTTCGTTTTTAGGGTTCCGTGCCCAAAGGGTAAAACGGGACCCTATTACTAAGACTCATAACTCACAATCATGCACTCACACTAACACACACATACATACACACCCTCTCTCTCTCTCTCTCTCACACGCGCACACACACACACACACACACACAAGTCAAAGATGTCCTATATTAAGGAAGAGCAGGGACTCCTAATACAGGTATTTTTTGCCTAAAAGGAATTCTTGATCGCTTTAAACTGTTATGTACTAATTTTTACTGAATAAACTTATTACCTATTATTACTCCGCTGTCCGTCCGTCTGTCTGTCTGTCTGACTGTCCGTCTGTCACCAGGCTGTATCTCATGAACCGTGTTAGTTAGACAGTTGAAACTTTCACAGATAATGTATTTCTGTTGCCGCTATACCAAAAAATACAAAAAAATATAAAAATAATTAAGTGGGCTCCCATACAACAAACGTGATTTTTTTTTGCTCGTTTTTGCTCGATATTGATAACGGCAACAGGTAGACGCTTGAAATATTCACAGAATATTAATTTATATTATGCACTTTAAAAATAAATAATTTAATTTAATTAATATTTAAGGGTTTAATATTAATATTTGCCGTTTTTATAGATAATGGTACGGAACCCTTCGTGCGCGAGTCCGACTCGCAATTGGCCGGTTATTTTTTTCTCAAATGAGTGGCGATACAGTCAGAATATCGCATGGTGGTAAACGCCACGTTCACGGGATAAGATTACTTTTAGTGATAAGAACGTCACTCGGAGCCCTAGTTTTTACTTATTCTCATAAGACAACCCTGAAATTGCGAAAATAAATCAGCTGTTCAATACATTTTGTCGAGTGTCAATGACCGTTTTCTACGGCACAGCTGGTTTTTGAAGTGAAAACTTCTTTAGGCGCGTTGAGTAATTTTAGGTTGAACAATAATCATGGAACTCGCGTCATTGTCACTGAACTCCGTACCAGCTGTACCGTGTATTCATGAACTTTACCCAAACGTATATTTTCAAACAGCGCCATCTCTTGTAGAATAGGTGAATTACTACTTAGGTTTTCACTTCTTACGTGCAGTCCTATGACTGGTGTGTTTTTTTTCTCGCGATTACAGGATTGGTCCCATATTGAAAGTTCACAAATCCTCGAATCGCTTTATACTGCTTGGTACCTTTCGCTTTGATCTTCAGGAGCTATATTTGGACGTCAAATAATGTACAATTATGTTATTGCGCTGTGGGTTATCATTAGGCTTGTCTGCCGCCTCATTACGCTCGTAATGATGCAAAGACATGGATTAAAGGATTTTTGGGTCATTAAGCCACAGTCAAACTCTTTCTCCTCGTATATTTGGGAATTGTGATTTGTACGTCCTGGATTACAAAGATGTAATTCAGTACTTGAAGCAACATTGTTAGATTGATACACTGTTGTGGTAAGATTTCTTGAAGCACCCATATTTTTGAAGTTTTCAAACAAACGTACTTCATCATCATTTCAGCCATAGAACGTCCACTGCTGGACATAAGCTTTTAAGCGATAAAACCGCTAATTATTGTTCTCCTAGATTCATGTAGATTCGTTGCATATGGAATTTCTACTGTGTTTTTTTTGTCTCTACGGTTATATAATTATTTATGGGACAACCTAATTCCTTAAAAAACCATCATCATCATCAGCCATAAGACGTCCACTGCTGAACATAGACCTCCCCCTTTAACCACCACACTGAAAGACAACCCGCCATCTGCATCCACTGGATGCCCGCGACTCTCACGATGTCGTCGGTCCATCCAGTGGGAGACCTACCTAAGCTGCGTCTTCCGGTTCGTGGTCTCCACTCAAGAACCTTTCTACCCCATCAGTTATCCTTAATTCCTTAAAAAAAAAACATGCGATAGCTCAAAACAGATTATCTGTATTTGTTTCTCATATTTATTTAATTTTAATTATTCTCATAAAATGTTAACAAAAAAGTCAAGCAAACGCTATCATAACACTAAATCCAATAAACGCAAAACCCCCAAGTCAACCTGTCATAGCGGAGTCCGCGGGACCCCGACCCTCACCGCGGGTCTGTGAGACCACCCTCGGGAATTATCTAATCCGAATTAAACTATTAAAAACGTTCACTAGTTAGCGAATGCGCGGAGAGATAACAGTTATTAGGGCTGCCATTTCATAGAGAAATAATTTAGAATAATGTATAACGGGATATTTTCTTAACCGAAAAAAATAAAAATTAACGTACAATAATGGAATAAAGTTCTATGGAATATTTGTCTTCAATGTTTCTAATATTTTGAAGTGTTCTGTTATATAAGGTCGGGGAAAAAGTTTCTTCGTATTTTTTAAACAAATTCAAGACATATTTTTTTCAAGTTTAATTACATTTAATTATAATATATATGTGCCATTTTGTTCGATAACTTGTTGCCATCTTGTAGGTAGTGACATGATCCCGTTGCTGTAGAATTTTTGGGACTTCTGATCAAAAAAATGCAACAAGTAGTTTTGACAGTCCTCTCTTGATGTTAATCTAACACTACCCAAAGAATTCTGAAGAGATCGAAACAGGTGGAAATCTGAGGGTGCAAGGTCAGGGCTATATGGTGGATGCATTAACACTTCCCAACCAAGCTCTCTAAATTTTTGCTGAGTGGCCAAAGATGTGTGCGGTCTGGCGTTATCATGATGAAAGACCACACTCTTTCTGTTGATCAATTCCGGCCGTTTTTTTTTCAATTTCTTGTTTGAGTCTCATCTGCTGTTGGCAGTAGAGATCCGAATCGATGGTTTTGCCCGGCGGTAAAAGCTCATAATGAACGATGCCCTGCCAATCCCACCATACACACAGCATCACCTTATTACGTGTTAATCCGGGTTTCGCTACAGTCTGTGGTGCTTCACTGCCCTTTGACCATGATCGTTTGCGCACATTCTTGTCGTAGGTGATGCATTTTTCATCACCAGTGATCAATCTTTTCAAAAACGGTTCGGTTTCGTTACGTTTCAATAGAGAGTCGCAAATGAGTACACGATTCATTTGGTTTCTTTCAGTGAGCTTGTGTGGCACCCAAATATCGAGTTTTTTTGTATACCCAGTTTTTTTCAAATGGGTCAAAACTGTTTTGTGGTCAATCCCCAGTTCTTCAGCTACGTCGTAACTACTAATATGCCGATCTTGGTCCACTTTTTTAGAAATAGCATCTACTTTATCCGTAACAGGGCGACCAGAGCGAGCTGCATCTTTGACATCAAAATTCCCGGACTGAAAACGCTTGAACCAACATTGTGCTACTCTTGATGACACTGCATTAGGTCCATAAACGTCACAAATTTTATTCGCGGCTTGTGTCGCATTTTTCCCTTTTTTGTAATAAAATTTCACAATATATCGAATTTCTTCGTTAGATTCACTCATTTAATCAAACAAAAAAACAATTGAAAAATGGCGGGAAATTGCTTTTTACTTTTTGTATTCCTTTTTTAAAATATCATATTTTTAATGGTATCAAAACCAGCCAGATACAAACAGTACAACCGATGAGATTTTTACTACAACTTTATACATACAAAATACGAAAAGACTTTTTCCCCGACCTATTATAAATAACAGGCTAAGAACGTATCGAGACACGCATATGGTAGTGTTCTGTAACCAAAGCCATATAATTGTACTTAGTCATAGTTCAGAAATTGATAGTAATAGAAAAATCGAACGGACGAGGGTCTGTGGACTTAGCCAAATTGCAGAGATGTATCATCCCGACATAGGATATACTTTTTATGGTTTAAAGAAAACTGATAATAGAGAAACATTCTTTGTTAAGATCATTTTACAAGAAGTTATCGCTGTCACTCAAAAAGTCATCATCAGATAATTTTCGAAATAATTCTGTATGAAGGTGTTAAATAAGACCTATGCGTGTTGTAAATTACATGTTTCTATGTCTTATAGTTTAGAAATGCAGGGGTGGTACCAACTTTTTGCTACTTTGGCGACAGACAGACAGACAGACAGACATACAGCGAAGCCTTAGTAATAGGGTTCTATTTGTCCCTTTGGGACAATACAAAGAACATTATATCCAACTCAGCACAACCCTCAGCTATCATCGATCGGGATTACACCAAGTTAATTCGGTCGCGTGGCGTCTTCGCCCCTCTTTATCCTGATCCCTCAGCGTTTTGTTACAAAAAACCCGTCAATCAGGGTCCACTGTACCGGAAGGTAGATTTGTTGACGTCACAGAATGGGAGTGTAATAGACCCTGATGTAGATTGTGATATTTCCCACTGGATTTGTGAATACTTCGTGTGAATATTTACGGGATATTTACCGTGGTAAGGTTGTGGAAGGAACTCCCGATATTTCGGCGCAGTTACATGCGCGCAGTGATAGTTTAAAACAGTGTTTTACATCGTGTGAATCCTTTTTTGGTTTATAAATATGCTGGATAAACCAATTTTGAAGTGAAAGTTTTATTGCACTTGAAGCCATGAATAATATTAATAACAATTTTTTCGCATCGTCACTTTTTCCCTCAGCTTGTGTTTTGTCATTTTTCTTCTCACGACCCACGTCTTATGCCTTTGCCACTGACAACTGTCAAGTACTGAAATATTTTCAAGTTTTATTAAATATCGTCAAACAAGTCAGAGTCAAGCAAAGTAAGTCACAGTCAAGTCTAAGTCATGGCATGGTCATGGTCTTCGCTTTTTTCGTTCTTCCTGTAGGATTTTAGCGTTCCACGACTTGTGCATTTGGCAATGTCTAGTATCAAATTTTTTTCAAGATATTTATTATAACATCAAACAAACCATAGTCAAGCCAAGTAAGTTAAGTCAAAGTCATACCCTAGTAAAATGATGGTGACTTTATTAGAGGCTTCTATGGAATTTTGAAAACAACACGAAAAGACTCGTGTCAAGTTCGACTCATCATAGTCACACTCGGCACGAGCAAGTTCAAGAACGCTGAATCTATTATAATTCATCATTATTAGACATTAACACTCGAAGTTTAAGAAAATAATATAATGATTATGTTGTTGGCGCCAAAACTCTTCGTGCCCTTGTGAAATGGTGGAGAGTAGTATAGAGGCTTTCACGAAGATTTGGAAACAATGCGGAGTGACATCTTTCACCTCATTATAACCACCTGCTTTGCAAGAAAGCACGTTCGTAAACTCTTAATGAATAATAATCCACCATTATTACAGGTGGACACTCTAAAATACACAAATCACTTGCTTGCCTTCTTCACTCTCAAAACTCAAAAAATCATCATACAACACCATATTAAATTTCGATTTTTCTGTCTGTCCACGAATCACGAACCACGAATCAATTTATAAATGCAACAGATGGATACATCTCACTTTGAGAGATCAACACTCACAAACCACAAAACTAACTGTCCCTTCTAGTTCATTACACGCACATTGCTAAAGTCATAAATAGATAAACAACATTAAACCACAACAAACCACACTAGTTGCTTGTCACCACATCTGTTTTACATTAAAAACCATTATAACAAGACCTTTGAGGTCCTATTTAAAAGATGAAAAATCTATAAGGAAAAGTATAGCTTAAATAAGAGCAGGGGGTCAAAATAGACTGTGCCAGTGCGACACAGATTAAATGATAGTTTCTACGGCAATGATGTCAACATACCAGTGCAACTAGGCCTTCGTATTTCCCATCAAAGTGTTGCATTTCATAGAAAAGTGTGAAGGCAAAATGAAAGCTGGGGTCAAGTTGACCTGGTAGTGGAGACTCTTGTGTTAAAATGACGTTACACATAAATAATCACGTAATTGGGATGCTCGATTTAGGTCATGTTGGAATAGTATGGACTTTCCATTTTATAATAGCAGGTATTAGTCCCACTGTTGAACAAAAGTGTTCCCCAATTCCTTTCATTTTGTTTCTATTCTATTGTATGCAGACTACTGTCCAATATTTTTTGAACATGCTAAAATAACATTTACTTATATCCCTAATTATGACCATAATTATCCATTGTCAATATACTAGTAAAATTTCAGCTCGACCGTAAACTATTTGAACTTTAAATTACTCATATTTTGTTATAATATAGTAAGTAAATACAAAGAATCATACTAGGTCGTACAAATTGATATGTTGTGTCTCGTTTCCTTGCCAGATGCGGCGTACAAATGTGAGTAAAAAAGTTTTTTTATCAAGGTTAAAAAATATATGTTAATGTTAAAATATTGTCGAAATCGCTAATAAAAAAAATACATTGTACTTCCTTTGAACTTGAACCCCCATAACAATAAACGCATAGTAGCCTCGGAGTTACTCCGTGTTTTCTTTTTCTCTCGTTCAAATTTTGAACACGCACAAAAAAATACAAAAAAAAACCTTCTTTTCTAACCACGTTCATTAATAAAGAGAGATGATTGGCAATTTGTTTACAAATTTTGCACTGGAAGAATGATATATAGTTAGGTATGTACCTACGAACCATCTACGAACGCAAGAATGAAAGTTGGACCCCACGAAAATATAATATAACAGCAATTATTATTTTATTCTTCTGCTAAATATTTTTGGAACAAAACAAGTTCAGTTACCTAGTGTTGATTTTGTTTTTACTTGTAGATATATACATTTCTCTACCCTGCTGGTTTTTTTTTCGAGGAAAATTGACTTGGCAAGTAGAAAAAAAATCATTCGTTCATTTGTCATAGTATCGTTCGCGCAAAACTTTATGAGCCCTCTGAAGTTAGGCCCAGTGGCTGCGTAGTACGCATATTATAGGTATCCGAGGGACTTTACAGGGCGTCGGGGAGGCCTCGCGCCTATCTTCAGAGGGCTCATAAAGTTTTGCGCGAACGATACCATTAAACAGTAGGTACATCTGGTTCATGGTCCTAAGGTGTTATTTTTGCCGCCTTACCGTGGAATAGTTTTTTGCTGTTGTTTCACTGATAGTACCTCGGAATAGTTTTTATTTTGCCGTTGTACCAGTAATGGCAACATAAATATGTCATATACGGTTTTTTTTTATCTTTATTTTAAGTGCTTTTTCGCAAAGCGAAAATGTGTAATACAACAACATTGACACATAGCATAACATTGGATAACAATGTCACACTTCATATATGCACCTGAACCTCATTTGACACTGGTTCTTTACTATCCCAGTGTCAGATAAGGCTTGATCTATTTGCCAAACCGGATTTAACCATGGTTAGAACCCTCTTTGTCGTTTCTGCGGTAGGTTGCGCCAAATAAGGCTGCGTCCCCAGTAGGCAAACTGTTAGCCGCCGACTGAGTTAGCGGCGTATCGGTTTAGTACGCCCTTCCATATATTTCAAATGGAGTGTTCACAGTTTGCTAGTTTTGCGCGCGTAACGCTGCAAACTGCGTACAGTGAGCGCAAAACTAGCAAACTGTGAACACTCCATTTGAAATATATGGAAGGGCGTACTAAACCGATACGCCGCTAACTCAGTCGGCGGCTAACAGTTTGCCTACTGGGGACGCAGCCTTAGTCAAATTGACTGTCGCGAAATAATAGGCGTCTTGTCTTAGTGCTTCATTCTGAACACACTCCATCAAAATAAGGCGGCGCCCTCCACTCTCAAACAGTCGGGGCAAAATACGGTTGTTATATTATATCAATGTAATGTTACTAAGGCAAAATACTTTTTCTATAGAACCTCCATTGCGTATTAAATACTTTAGTGGATATGTCCATAGTATGCTTTCCCACATGATTAGATTACAATAAACATCAAATAACAACAAGGGTAGCGCACTGGCAAGTGCGGCAGTAGGGTGGCAATATAATGGGAACCATACTGTGATGGCCATTATCAGCATTATCCGACGCGACGTGTGGTCACCCTAGTGTTGTATGTTGTCACACTTGGTGATTATATTGTAAACAAGTGTTGAACTCATCCATGTAAGTAATTTTTAAATTATTTGAGATTTTAGGATTTACTATTTAAATATTATAGAAAAATTAAAATTACGTGCGGCACGATTCAAACCTGCACCATCCGGGTTTACGTCCTGAGCGGTCTAATCGCTACTGCCGCTTTCCTTCGGCCTCTAAATTCTTGAGCTGTCTGTCTTCCATCTATATATATTTCTTGCTACCTGCAAGTAACTACTCAGTTAGAACCTTTACAATTCCCAAAGCTGACTGAGAGAAGACGACTTTTTATGAACTCGAAAGTAATTTTTATATTTTAAGTATCGTTCCGCACTTTAGGATTTACTATAGGTACTTTCATCTTTGTATCTTAGTTTCTACATGAACCCCATATAGAAAATATTTGCAAAAATTTCTTTTCTATCTTTTGTCTATAGATAATATATAAATAATATAATATAAAGCATGATGATCTAATGATATAAAGCATGATGATCTAATGACCGTGACTATAGAAAAAGTGCGCAACGCGGCCACGAGTTTATGTAGTTACTAGTCGACCGCCCCGGCTTCGCACGGGTGTAAGCTCGGCCTTCGGCCTCGCTACTATGACCCGCTCCAGGAACACAAAATTTCATCAAAATCGGTCCAGCCGTTTTTAGAGTATTCTATGTCCGTTTCCTGGCTCTAAGCTACCTCCCCACCAATTTTCAGCTAAATCGGTTCAGCCGTTCTTGAGTTATAAATAGTGTAACTAACACGACTTTCTTTTATATATATAGATATAGAAACTAAGGGCACAGAATTCATTTTTAAAATACATTTTCATGTTATGACGTCATTAGTTTACGGCAAAGTATCTCATTTGAGATAGAGAATAAGGGTCCTGGGGTCTAGACAAGAAACACTTTCTGTTAACGTTAACGCCTGCGGAAAAATAAAATTGTATGAAAATGACATTAGCTTAGAGATGTCACGTGACTGCTGCAACATTGGTAGACAAAAGCCCATCAAAATCCCACATTCCGCAAGCGGAAAAGTTAGCGTTTCGTCACGCGCGAAAGGGAAAAGGAAAGGAAAAATAGCGTGAGGTTCTTGTCTAGACCCCCTGAAAGCTATCGTGCGTCAGATGTCACGTAAAATTATAGAAGCCAGTGGTTTGTAGCGTGAGGTTCTTGTCTAGACCCCCTGAAAGCTATCGTGCGTCAGATGTCACGTAAAATTATAGGAGCCAGTGGTTTGACCTATGGTAATCAAGTGGCCTAAAACTGAGACATTGTGGTCAGTCAGTATACGAATTTACTAGCACTAGAACTTGCCTAGCAATTTATCTTAACCAAACTCTCACCGCAACGATCATAAATAACAAAAAGTATTTTTTTTGTTAGTTACAGAGTCATTTATCCGTCGACTGAGTTATATCGGACCATCGGTAGCACCCCCTGGTGTGAGGCTGATTTTGACAAAAAGGTAGTTCCGCTGGCTCCCTGGGTGGAGATTATAAGCTTTAAATTATGTTTTAACAAGTTATTTAGCTTATTTTATTGGATGCCTTGTCCCGCCCGCTGCTCCGGTCTTGTGGATCAAGTATCAACTCGACGATGACGACTCGAGATGTGCGTGGACAAACAAAAAGACAAAAATTCAAAAAACTATCTTAACGTGTTCAGCTCCTTATTTTAAGATGCCCTGTATGTTTTTTTATATCACGTAATTACAGATTTTTTATCTATACGTTTTTATTATATAAAAATAAAATAAAATAAATATGTGGGACATTATTGCACACATGGTCATCTGACCCCAAACTAAGCAAAGCTTGTAAATAGATATTAACACCCAGACATAGAACAAACACAAATGTTCATCACACAAATGTTTGTCCTAGATGGGAATCGAACCCACGCCCCCAAGCGCAGAAAGTAGGTTCACTACCAACTGAGCCACCGGGGCAGGCATATGTACAGATCATAATACATGTATAGACTACATCTACAATCTGGGCATCTCCAAGGCTAGAGTGAATATATTTCTTCTTGATCAACGTGTTCCACCCTCAACCATACCGTCGCTCACCATCAGGCGAGTTGGAGGCCAATACGTAGATCTATTCTACATAAATAAATATACTTTTTTTACTGACAACACAACATTGGGTGTAATGAACAGTGTCCTAAATGAAATCTAATTCTTTTTAATAAAAAAACACCTATTCCTCACGAAGACCAAGATACACCTTCACCGCATTTCTCATCACCATTCCGGCAATTAATTATCGTTAAATAATCATCTTTCCACCCGATTAAATGTTTATGGTCCAAATATTCCTCCATGAACGTAAACTTTAGAATTCAAGATAAAATCTGTTTAGGAGAAATGTGAGGAATGTCTTGGTTTTACTTTTTGGAGCTACCGTTTCTAAAGCAAGGATAGATGACCAGATTATTTGTAGAATGCTCCCAGTTGGTAATTTGAAATAACAATTTTTAAACGATTTTTTTTTCTTTCTAGTCATACAACGCGACCCAGTGCATTTCAGGACATTTACCCGGCGACATACGGCATTAAGGAACTAGGGCCTTACGCCTATTTGTTGTAAGCGATTCAGTTTAGGTGATTGCGAAAATTTGCGCGACCCGAAACGGTATTTCGGCGGTAGGGTTAGCATTCGCGTGGTTTTGCAAACTGCGCGAATTCGAGCCCGCGGTTAAATTTAAGCTTACGACCACTGGTTCTTTTAATTAAGTGTGCAGAAGTTTCAGGTGTGCCTTCAGTTTTTCACAGCATCACACCCTTCCCACTCCCGCGGAAATACTCACCGCAGAAAATATTCATGGACCAACAGCTGTCGGTGGTGGGAATCTCAGTCAGGTTTAATCACCAGACCAGTTAGTGTTTACCGGATATGTATGTTTGTACGTCTTAACACCGACATCCTAAACGCTTCAATCGTTTTTGATAAAATAAATGAGCTGTCGATAGATTCCTCTAAGTTTAAGGAGGAACCTAACCTATTTTTTATACCATAGGTGACAAACAAACTAACGGGCCGCCTGATGGTAAGCGATCTCCATCGCCTATGGATACCTGTAATACGAGCGCCATCGCAGATACGTTGCCGACCTTCAAAAATTCTTATTAACAGCTCTTTTGAAAAACCCATGTTTAGTTACTCGGAAATGCTTCAGGAGAGAGCTCATTCCACTTATTGCAGGCGCTCAATTTGCTTTGCACTAATTATGTGCCTATTTTGAACTCTTTTACTATCAATAATCACATACATAATTGGTATATGAGTTCTCAATAAAAAGTTTTTGCTATATCGGTACAAAAAAGAATTAACAAAATCGGACTACTCTGCAAAAAGATATGCGTGGATTTATAAAAAAAACGAGTCGACATGAAAACCTCCTCCTTTTTTTCGGTTAAAATGGCATTTTTATGCAATCAACCTTTGTCCCTTATCGATGTTTTTTGCAAGTTAAATAGCGTGTTAACTTTTTTATAGCAAGGTTGCAGTCGGCGCCTTTTAATTTAACAGTGATGATTTTGTTTGGATAAGGGGCTTTGACAAAAAGTTTTTTGTAGCCATCGACCTATGTGCCATTTCTGATGGAGCATGCTTAGAATATAGTAAGTACCTTGGTACATTTATCACCTATTCATAGTCATAGTCATTTATTCAAGTAGGTATTATATACACCACTGAAGTGAGATTTTTTTCTCTTTTCTGTGATATACACTTTCAAACGTCACTCCATAGTTTTGACAAGAAAAGCTTAACAAATATAAATATTTAACGCTTTATGGTTGACATTCCGAAAACCCGTACGAAGCGCTTTGATTCTACTTTTAATGTGCGAACTGCTAGTTGGTGGAATGCGCTGCCTGAATGGGTGTTCCCCGATAGTTACAATCTGGGTGTCTTCAAGTCAAGAGTGAATCGGTTTCTTCTAGGCAAGCGTGATCCACCGTAGGCCGCATCATTGCTTCTTCGACCAAAATAAAATGAATGGACGGGCCCAGTAGAAGAGCATTTTTGAAGATTACAAAATGAGCGCCAGCTCTCATTTCGTTTCAGTCGGTCTCTAGCCGTAGGAAGTGAAACACGAGTCTATTGTTACGCGATAACGAAACATCTGACAAAATTATGAATTCGTATGCTTTACCGAAGTGGTAAATACACAAATAAAACCGATATCTATTTTTTGTAACAAATATACTGTACATTTTTATAATTAGGTGTTGAAGTATATGTCCGACGGTTTTGACTCGTTTTTACTGATCAAGTTCAATGGTTAGGGCCCGTCCATTCTTTTATTTTGGTCGAAGCATTGCTTAACATCAGGCGAGTTGGCGGCCAAGCGCAAGCCTATTTTACAATAAAAAAAATCAAATAAAAAACATTTAGCAAAACTTTAAAATGTTTCTCAATAATATGTATATTAAAGTCTAAGCTTTTGTAGAGACACTACTGCACACGTACTTTTCGTTTATATATATATATATATATATATATATATATTTTTGTTCCGTCTTTACTTTCTCCGACACATGCCGGAGACATTGTTAGACTAAACATATTGCATAGCAGTTTACTCTTTTTTTTAATAATTCTCGGCGATTTTCACCTTAAATTATTATAATTAGACTAACATAATATATTTAATTATATTATACAAATACACACATACATCATACATTATACAAGTATATTATACATAATTAATAGATGTAATTTTGAGTAGAATGTTTTTTTTTTTTGTATTTTTTTTTTTTTTTTTTTTTTAGTTTTTTAAATACTTATACATATATTATTATTATTTTTACTCGTACAAAACAAAGCTCATGCATGACTCGTATCATCGTATCATTTATATATTGATTATAACCATAGTATGCCTTTCCAGTAAGGGTGTGCTTGAAGACATTCTTAAAACGAGTCTCATTTATTCTAGAACTGCTTTGGGATTATTATAACATTCAACACAATTACCCATGAATGAGTTACGACTTTTTCGTAGCTTGAATCTCGGAATATTTAGCTTATCTTTGTTATACGTGAATTATAGGCAAATCACTTGACTTAACGAATTCATTTAAGTTTTTCCTTGTGTACATTATATTTTCATAGATGTACAGGGAATACACAGTCATTATTTTTATATTTTTAAATATCTCTACTAGCTATATTATACCTATTTTACAAACCTTCACTAGTTTATGAATAAGTTAGGTATTGTTGTTTACCACTGATATTTTGTGCTTTGGAAAGACCTTTTGCCGTTTACTTTGTCTCAGGCGCTTTGCGTGTTAACTTAACAGATCGTTGTAGCTACAATAAAAATTTGAATATTCTGTATTGATTATCAAATCAATACAGAATACTCTAAATATTCTTTTATCACACAACTGAAACAAGACGTAAATGTCACTCTTCTGCTGGTAAGAGTCACGCTAGCCCATAAAGAGCTATTTTTGGAGCCTTTTTTTCTCGTCCTTTTCACACGAACCGCTTCCCCACCAGGTGTGACGTCCCATACTTCAGAATTTTAAATAAATTCAAGCGACCGAAGTCGGAAAAGTTTAAGTTGATGATATTTTAAAGTTTGTCAAATTGAAGGTTTGAGTTTTATCACTTTAGCTTTACACATGTGACGTCACGAAGCATATGATACCCCCCCCCCTGCCACACGATGTCACACTTTGTTGACCCCTTCTCTCCCCCTTAACTGATTTATGGATAGCCCCTAGCAGTTTAGTATCACCCAGAATATTGAAATTCAACTGTTCAAAATCAGATGTTAAGTCTCTTTATAACCAGTTATTTCACTGGCAAAATACTATCAATATCATCTACTGTTTCATGACCAATAGATGATATAAAATCATCAACATGTTAAACAACCAGACCAAATATATCCTGGTAAAACCCAAATCACGAGTCAAAGAAATGTTTGGAATGTCGATCGCCAATCCAACAAGGTAAAGTAGCTAATAATGACCTCAATATTACCATAACAAAGAGCCTGATGGCCCGACTTGTCGTCACATCCCCTGACTACCCCCTGGGGTGCAAAAAATGCAGCAGCCACCCTACTGGTGCAAGGGGGTCGTCGTATATTTCGTTTTTTTTGGGGTGCCAAAGCGCGCCGTATAAATTTAATGTTCTGACCGAGTGATGAGATAATGGAATGTTGACGATTTCTGTTATTCTGTTATTCTTGTAGGCTAATCCAACATATGACTGTTCTACTAATTTACTAATACAACATAAAACTAATGTCTTTATGGTATTTAGTGTTAGCTTGGTAAACATACCAATATGCCCAAGTTTATCAAGCTCAGGGTATGAGGATTACCATTCAGCGTTCACTGCTAACTGGATTAAAGCCTCGATCAGCTATCTCTTTTGCACATTTTCAACATTTTGAAAGATAAAAATTCGCTAATTAGAAATAAAGAAACGATTGTGCTTTCTTTGAATAACATTGCATAACAAGTTTTAAAGTATTTTTATCGACTTCCAGAAAGGAGGTTCTATGTTCGTCTGTATGTTTTTTTTGTGAACCGATTTAAAAAAAAAAAGTTCGAAAACCCTTTCGAACGAACACAAACAAACTAACACAACTCCTACAAAATCTATATTTTTTAAATATAAAAGCGAAATACTGCACTCATCCTCTGTCTAACTAACTCATAACGAAATCTCGAAAACCACTTCAACCTTTGCACTTTTAACGGATAAGTGCGTTCGTTAGCTTCGTAGCTTAAATTTGGAATTGGAAATAATAAACTTAGTCACTGTCTAACTCATCACGAAATCTCGAAAATCACTTCGACATACGAAGCTCAAATTTGGTAGAAATAGTACTTAAAAGAAATAACACTCATTCGATGTCATCACGAAATCTCGAAAATCACTATCACCTATGCTGAAATTTGGAAGGTAGATTCTTTCTGAGATTTAGAGGTCCGTTATGAAAAGATATTGTGACAGAGAATTAAGAGGGTCAAAAGAGGGTTCCAATAAGGAAATCAACGATGCACGAACGAGCAATGGAGAGAGCTATGCTTGGATTTTCTTTACGCGATAAAATCCGGAACGTAGTGTTAGGTATTATAGCGATTATTGCTGATTAATTTATATACTCACACGATTATATCAGTTCAGTTATTTTTTTAAATTACACGAATGTGTTGTTGATATTTTTATTTAGTTAGCTGGACAAAAACAATGTAATGATTTATAAATTGAATTCAGTTTTAATTCCAAAGCCTACTAGATTTACGAAGGCCAATCGGGAACATTGGCCAATCAGAGCTCGTTGTGTTGACTAGTGACAAATTGATGGTTGGTGGAGAGCGGAGGGCTTGAGGGGTGACCATCACGACATCGAGACGTAAAACTTAAATAATAATTATTATCAGGTTATATGAACAACAGCAAAAGAGTGTATTAGAAAATATAATTAATATTAATCTGATGTAACGTTGGAGTATAATAGAATAAATGTGAAGCTGCTGAAAATTATTGTGGAATTTACTATCTTCTGACCTACCCTTTCAGTAGATATTCACCAAAGAACCAGAGTCACCGACATTGCTATTAAAATTTGCAAGTTGAAATGGCAATGGGCAGGCCACATCGCTCGAAGAACTGATGACCGATGGGGAAGAAAGGTTCTTGAGTGGAAACTACGAACCGGAAGACGCAGCGTAGGTAGGCCTCCCACTAGATGAACCGACGACATTGTGAGTGTCGCGGGCATCCATAGTGGATGCAGATGGCAGGATGTCGTTCAGTGTGGAGGTTAAAGGGGAAGCCTATGTTCAGCAGTGGACGTCTTCTGGCTGATGATGATTATTAATAAGGAAATCTACACAGGCAACAGCTAATTATCTAATAAATGCAATTCACTACATCACGTTGCCCAAAAACTGTTGTAATTCCATTAACCAATGATTTACAGCAGATTAACAACATAATTCTACCTTAATCGTTCTTTTATTAACAAAGTAGTTAACAGGACATCATAAAGTAACTAAATACCTACATACTTAAAAAAATATAACAAAATAGTTCAGGTTGGTCATCGGCAGATCGTGATCGAGATAGAGGGATAATTCCCTTGAAATATAGAGTTCGGACGTTTGTAGTTTGTGACTCTACATAGAGTTATTAATAGGAACGAAGTTATGTAAAGGACCAATAAGTAATAATCATTGAAGTAGCTCAAAGTTCAAAGCTCAGATCAGACAAGAGAGATATGCCTTGTACAGTTACCGTACATCTCCGTGTGAGAGAGCTATTCTCGGAGTTTAATTGCGCGATAGAATCCGGAGCGTGGATATCGAAGACCCAGAGTCGCCGACATAGCAAAGTCAAAGTCAAATCATTTATTGCACATTATGTTATGCTAAGTATATGTATACGATACTTATATTAACACAATGACCCAATTAGGGTATGGCAATTTAAAATTTAGCTAATAAAATTTGCAAGTTGAAGTGGCAATAGGCAAGCTACATTGCTCGAAGAACCGATAACCGATGGGGAAGAAAGGTTCTTGAGTGGAGACCACGAACCGGAAGACGTAGCGTGAGTAGTTATCCAACTAGATGGACCGACGACATTGTGAGAGTCGCGGGCATCCAGTGGATGCAGATGGCAGGCTGTCGTTTAGTGTGGAGTTCTAAGGGAGAGGCCTATGGTCAGCAGTGGACGTCTTCTGGCTAATGAAGATGATGAGGTATGTGCTACTATCCTTTGAGGAGATATCAATTCGATAACTATTACTACGCTTTTCCTGCTCGCATGTATACTTATTATAGCTAATAAGTTCTAGTATGAGTGACAAATTATCTAATTTTTTTGTCCAGTAACGGCTCTATACTTACATTACACGTATGAACGTATAAGTATGTATTTGTACCTGAACGGATATATACTACTACTTATATATATATATATATATATTAATTTTGGCAGCACTTCTAAATATTTGAAGATCTATGCTGGGAAAGCACAGGTGCTATTTATCAGCCAATCAAACTACAAAGGAAATTGAAGCAACGACAAAATGGAAAACAAAACGAACAAAACATTATTTTTTTAATAATGACATTCATTCGGCATGAAAATAATAATTAAAGTTGTGATTGCTCATATATCGTTTTTATAAATATTGCTCATATCTTAATCAAATTATTCCTATTGCAAACAACACACAAGACGCAAAACAAATCGCAGCTATGTCTAGCCAAGAACGATAATATGGTCTAGCAAATACGATTTTAAAACCTTAGTAGCCCTTTTTGGGGTGTAACCATCACTATCATCACTACATAGTATAAAACAAAGTCGCTTTCCTCTGTCTGCCCCTATATATGCTTAGATCTTTAAAACAACGCAACGGATTTTGATGCGGTTTTCACTATCAGTTTGATATTTTTTCACGGAAGGGATATATATATATAATAAAACATATACACGTGCGAAGCCGGGGCAGGTCGCTAGTTCAAAATAAGGCAAAGTCACTACCAGTAAACGGTTAGTTAATGATTTTATATTACCAACCTTCTAATGTTCTCTACTTAATGCCTTGATTATTGTTTTCATTTGATGAATACATATCTATATAATACTAGCTACGCCCGCGGTTACGCCCTGAAAGTAATAAATAATTTGTAACCCTTATATTATATTGCTTACTGTACTCAGCTTGAACCATTATTCAACTAGGTATATATATATATATGCATTGTCGGAAGAACAATGCACATCCGATCCCTACTTAATCGTTTCTAGTTAAGTGTCCCATCTCTAGTTGTAAGTAAGAACTCTATGATAAGTCTGTTGTAAAAAATATGGCGGTGTGGTGTGTTGGGTTAAAGTAAAATATAAAATAAAACTATAAAGTGTGCAGAAGAAGTTGTTTAATTATATAGAGAAGATACACGGAATCCTTAATATGCATTACCTACATGTGATCAAGTATTTCAACGTTGTTTATCCTACACTATAACAACCGCCATGTTGCAGTCCGATCGGCCTAATAACTCTGATTAGGGGTGTCTATCACTCACCTGCTCAAACTTACTTTTTTCCACTACAATTATATGATTATTAACGGGATATTTAACGTGATTAGGATGTCAGAGTGTCCGTGAATAGGATGCATGCAAAGTATAGTATGAAATTTTAATATTAACGCCTACGAATAAAAAGTTGAGGTTACTCTTTAAGTTTGTTGTCAATTTTTTTGGGTAGGAGTTAAGAGTAAGTAAATAAGTTTTATAATTATTATAATTTTTTCATTGTAAAATAGGCTTGCGCTTGGCTGCCAACTCACTTGATGTAAAGCGATGATGCGGCCTACGGTGGATCACGCTTGCCTAGAAGAAACCGATTCACTTTTGACTTGAAAACACCCAGATTGTAACTATCGGGGAACACCCATTCAGGCAGCGCATACCACATACTAGCCGCTCGCATATAGGCTTGCGTTTGCATAATATAATAGGCTTGCGTTTGACCACCACCTCGTCTGATGTTAAACGATGATGCGGTCTACGATGGAGCACGCTCGCCTAGAAGTAACCGATTCACTCGTGATTTGAAGACACATTGTAACTATCGGCCACCCATTCAGGCATTGTTATTACGGGTAAGTACATGAATTGTTATTCAGAACAATATTAATGAAACTAGATTTAAAAAAGTTACTTGGACCGATCGCAAAACCTTTTTCGTAATCAGGTAAAATTGAGGTAAAATTTATTCCGAGCTGTCAAAATATCACCTATCGCCGTTATCCTACGTGCTAAGAGGGTGACAAGGCGGTATATAAGTAAAATTTTGACAAGCCCAACTGAATCAATAAAAGTAATCATTCAATTATACCTATCATGGTTAAAAAGACGTATTGTCATACAGGAATAAATTGCACTTGCATTAGAATGTAACTTACCCTACTTATATGTATACCTAATTTAAAAAAAATAGGAAAACCTTTTTGAAGTCCTGATATACTTAGGCATCTATTACTTTTGTCTTTAACATAACAAGTTTGCTCATTTGTTGTCAAAAAAACTTAGGTACGACCTATTAATAATTCATTATCAAAATCTTACAAATCAGTCAAATAAATCTTGCCATGGGATCAAATCATTACAAAAACTTTAAACTACAACTCCTTGCTTCCTAATCATGTCTTCATTTTTCACAATTGTCTGAGGATGGCATTAATGTGAGAATGACATAATTATCAAAGCCACTTCGTCCAGAAATTCAATACGAGTCTAATTTGTTTCCGGAATACAGGTGTCCATCCCTTATCGGCTTATAAAGAGGCAATAAAGGCAAAACCTTTTATTTGTTCAGTTCCCTTTCAAATTTCCGCCCTTAACCGCTGGTGTAACGTATAAAATAAACCGGTAACTCAATTCTACGAAAACCAAAGTCTGTCCAAAACTGACAAGTAGCGAAATGCTCAAATGTCTCATTGACAAGCTTGTCACGCGCAAAAACTATGTATAGCAATACGCAAGCCAATTCCTAAAATAAAATAAAAAAGACCTTTCTTCGTACTTTTTTTTTAAATGATATTGGGTGGCGAGACTAGCGAAATCGCTCGCCCATAACAGCTCAACGCCACTCAGAATTTTGAACTTCAATAGTTCAAAACCCTGGATGGCAATGCACTGCGCTCGTCACCCCGAGATATAAGATGTCAAATCTCTGTGTGCCCTGTAAATTCGCTGGAAACATTGCCCTTCAATCCAGAACACAGTAATGTTTGCACACTACTGCTTGGCGGTTGAATAACTGGCAAAGGTGTGGTACTTCCCCAGGCGGACCCCTGCAAAAGAGTCCCTACCACTACTTATCTGAATTATGGTTTGAGTTTTTTTTTTTTTAAGAATTGTACATTCACTTAGTTCGTTTTTGGAATTACAAACATTAGAGTGGGCGAAAAACAATGCTAAGTGTAATTCTATCAAATGTTGGCTATATAATAATTATGTGTACGTTCAAAACTGTAAATAGATAAACATAGTTGAATCAGGTACTTAATCGTTATTATATATCTATGTATACTCATATTTGACATCTTTCTTGCATTTTAATAAAATAATAGGTAGATTTAAAGTGGTCTTTAATACGAGTATAGTCTATTTTTTCATTATGTACGAATTTGGACTGTATACAGGGATATTATTAGGTTGGTACATAGAAAAAATACCAAATTAGTTAAGCGCTTACTTTTCAGTTATATATATTTATTTTACTTATTAATAGGCTTGCATTTGACCGTCAACTCACCTGATGTTAGCGTTGAGCGATAAGTCGGTTCTGGAATGTTTCTTTTCACTGAAAAAAAAACAAGTTAAATTTAGACCAGGAGCCTTACCCCTACCTGTTATAAGTGATTCAGTTTAGGTGATTGCGAAAAGTTGCGCATCCGCAAACCGTATCTCAGCACGTTAAGGTTTGCGTTCGCGTAATTGTGCAAACTGCACTAATTCGAGCCCGCAGTTAGAGTTAGGCGTAAGGCCCCTGGTAGTAATTTCCGCATTTGCTCATAACGCAAACCTGCAAGTTTGTTGCTGGTCCATCGACTGAACTAAACTATAATTTAGGGTTACGTACTAACGTACTAATGGTAAAAAGGAATCGTTATGTATATTTAAGTGAGACTTACATGTCTGTCTGTATGTAAAACCCTCAGGATTTTCTCAGGAAAACCTATCGACTTGAAAATCGTCATATAGCTAAATAATGTTTGCCTACACTATTTTACACACGATCCTTAATTTTCCAATGAGTTGACTTACTGCAACTAACTGTACACTACCCATTATATGCCTAAACGATCTTCACCCCATTCCAACCCCAATCTAATCCGCCTGATTAAATACCGCTGATAAGTAATGTGGTGGATAGAAATGTTATTTCCAACGATTTATCGGAAGATAATTTTTCAATGACCCGACCATCTCTAAATTGGATCAAATACCAATTTGTATCTGTTGTTGATTCTTAGTTGATTGCGTAATTGTATTCGGATATGAGGAATTAAGTTTTTTATTTTATTTTTGAGCTCTAAAACTAACTAACATATTTTCGAAAACACAAAACAAAATAATTCTTTCTTTCTGTTGCGGGTTCTTGGCGCTGTCCATTCCTAATGTTCCAATGATAATTATTTGTTGCCACATATATTTGAAGAAAAATTATTACAGACATACAAACATGCAAACTAACATTTCTTACTCCGAACGAGTATACCTTCTCCGCTCCGTTTTGGATAAAAATCTATTCTGATGAATATGTACATAATTGATTGTTAACTGCTCACATCTCATCTATCAACACTCATAGCAGACTAAAAAAAACTTTTTAACTAAAAATTAAACCGACGAAAAATGAAACTAAAGGTTAAAATTAAATTAACCTTTTTAGTCTAAAATTAACTAAGCATCTGAACAAGTTTTAAGTCCACCTTTTTTTCGTCGATTATTAATTTAATTTAAAATTGAAAATAGTCGTCAAAAATTATATTTATGAAGCTAACATTTCTCAGAAATTAAAGCAAAGCACGAATTAAAATTAAGTACAATTCCACCTGAGAATACGATTTGTCACAATGGCGTTACTAACACGTGTTCTTCATAAAGGTCTATTCAAATATACGCGATAATACCACTGTTAGTAACAGCTGTTGGTAATATGTTAGCTTTCACATCAGAAAAAAAGCAATAGGTTGATTGGAAAGTAAACCATTTTTGCGTGTCTCAAACAATTAGAATTAACTGGATTTTCATTAGGTTATACCGTATTTATTGTGTAAAGATATGCTCGATATTTCGGCCGCTTTTCTATTACCGTAATCACAGGGTGCAACACAGAGTGTTCTGGTAATACGATGAACCAAGTAAAGCAGAGAAGCATTGCAAGATCAGTGATCGCCGTCGAGAAAAATAACAACGTTGAAGTCCTACCGTACAACACCATCTTACCTACCACGACAACTCTGCCTAGAATGTCTGACTAAAATAATCACAAGGAAGTCGTTGTAGTCTCCTGGGGTAATATTATTAAAACACGATTTAAAAAACAAAGAAACAATGCCCAAAAACATTACCCTCCTTCTTGGGCAGTCAGTTAAAAACATTACAAATGTTTGAAGGTATTTTTCATGGCAATATTTTTTATTTTAGCTATTATTTAAGAGATTAAAAAAACTCTGCAACTTTATCTCGTCTATCTGAATAGGCCGTAATGCTAATGAGTGCGTCCATTGCACAACCACGTGTCTCGTAATACGTGGAAGTGGAGATTTTACTCGGCGCCTGCGCCGGTGATTATAGACACTGCTGCTTGTACAGCGGGACATTCACGGGTGAACACGGGAGATATGTTGAAAAACATTCACGTCGGCAGACGCGCAGGCCAGCGGTGTAAGAGTAACGTGGGAGTTACTAATTTTAGATATAGGTACGAAATTATTAATCTCTCGTAAAATAATAGGTCGGGGAAAAAGTCTTTTCGTATTTTGTATGTATAAAGTTGTAGTAAAAATCTTATCCGTTGTACTGTTTGTATCTAGCTGGTTTTGATACCATTAAAAATATGACATTTTAAAAAAGGAATACAAAACGTAAAAAGCAATTTCCCGCCATTTTTCAATTGTTTTTTTTGTTCGATAAAATGAGTGAATCTAACGAACAAATTCGATATATTGTGAAATTTTATAACAAAAAAGGGAAAAATGCGACACACGCCGCGAATAAAATTTGTGACGTTTATGGACCTAATGCAGTGTCATCAAGAGTAGCACAATGTTGGTTCAAGCGTTTTCAGTCCGGGAATTTTGATGTCAAAGATGCAGCTCGCTCTGGTCGCCCTGTTACGGATAAAGTCGATGCCATTTCTGAAAAAGTGGACCAAGATCGGCATATTAGTAGTTACGACGTAGCTGAAGAACTGGGGATTGACCACAAAACAGTTTTGACCCATTTGAAAAAAACTGGGTATACAAAAAACTCGATATTTGGGTGCCACACGAGCTCACTGAAAGAAACCAAATGAATCGTGTACTCATTTGCGACTCTCTATTGAAACGTAACGAAACCGAACCGTTTTTGAAAAGATTGATCACTGGTGATGAAAAATGGATCACCTACGACAAGAATGTGCGCAAAAGATCATGGTCAAAGGGCAGTGAAGCACCACAGACTATAGCGAAACCCGGATTAATACGTAATAAGGTGATGCTGTGTGTATGGTGGGATTGGCAGGGCATCGTTCATTATGAGCTTTTACCGCCGGGCAAAACCATCGATTCGGATCTCTACTGCCAACAGCAGATGAGACTCAAACAAGAAATTGAGAAAAAACGGCCGGAATTGATCAACAGAAAGAGTGTGGTCTTTCATCATGATAACGCCAGACCGCACACATCTTTGGCCACTCAGCAAAAATTTAGAGAGCTTGGTTGGGAAGTGTTAATGCATCCACCATATAGCCCAGACCTTGCACCCTCAGATTTCCACCTGTTTTGATCTCTTCAGAATTCTTTGGGTAGTGTTAGATTAACATCAAGAGAGGACTGTCAAAACTACTTGTTGCATTTTTTTGATCAGAAGTCCCAAAAATTCTACAGCAACGGGATCATGTCACTACCTACAAGATGGCAACAAGTTATCGAACAAAATGGCACATATATATTATAATTAAATGTAATTAAACTTGAAAAAAATATGTCTTGAATTTGTTTAAAAAATACGAAGAAACTTTTTCCCCGACCTTATATTTACGGCTAGCTATTATTGCGGGTACCTATTTTATTTATTTAAAATATATATATAAATGTCACAGAATAAGCACTGGGGTATCCTAGAGTGGAGACCACAAATTGGTGGGGTAACTGTAGGACATTCTGAGACTTGATGGGTGACAATATAGGTAAGGCATTTGGACTGAAACCGAGAAGCGAAAGTCTTGGGAGAATCCTATGTCCAGCAGTGTCTCAGGTGAACAGATTTTTATTTAGAACGCTCGGGACATATACTCGATGGTGCCGGTTTGAATCCTGACGATCGTAATTTTTTGGTTTGTATGTTTCATTTAAATAGTAAATCCTTAAGGGTGGATCTGTGGAATAACACTTCAAATATAAAAAAATACTTCTGACTATTATACAATACAATGTCACTTTATTATACACCATATAAAAAAACAGAGTAACTTAAAATTAATACAAAAACCAGCAGTATCGCGGTCTTATCGCCTTAAGCGATTTCTTCCAGGCAACCTTTGGATGGACATGAACTGAAAGAGGAGTTGAGTTTATTATATATTTTTTTATAATGATGATGAAATGAACTAAATATTGGATGTTTTTTTTACATTACCATTATCAATTCTTCTTTAATTCTTTTTCATTCATGAACGTGATGTACGGTAAACGGTTCGACAAAATGTACTTATTGCTCGATCGATGTTGGTTATTGAATAGCTCGCTTTATTCAAACGTAACTCAACATTGCTTCGAGTGATCCGTTAGCACACTTCCTACTAACGTTTTACAATAATAATATCTGTGGCACATAAAATCTACTCATTTCAATGCAAATTTATGTTCAACGCAATTTGTTAAAATCTTGAAACGCAATCAGTTAAAATTAAACAAACTAAGCGGATAAGTTGTCGCGTAATATATCTTATGTGCAATTGGTGCAATGTTGAATTCAGGATTCAGTAAAATGACGATGTAGCATTCTTTTTTTATTCAAGATGTTTGTCCTCATTATAGCAGAAACAAGTAGAATTTTAAACGAGTAAAGTAGAATTTTAAGCGTACAAATATACCATAGAGAATGTTTTATTCGTGGAGAAAAACAATATAATAAAACAACACGCATTACAATGGTCTTTTTTATTTTCACATATCTCACATCACACATCATCAGCCAATTTACGTCCACTGTTGGACAAGGCCTCCCTCATAGAGAGGGGTGTTGCCATAATCCCCACGATTGGCAGGCGGCTTGGGAATCGCAGTAAGTTCACCGTGTACTATTAGGACGCTGCTGCCCATCCTCCGGTGGTTCTGGTCGCAGTTTTAGGACATACCCGGGTCATATATCTACATTGCATGTAAAAAAATCTAATATTTCTGGAACGTTTCAGTCTAAATGCTTCAAATTACAACATACGTATATAAAACAAACACATAAATGTACAATCGAGAACTGTTTAGTATATACAAAGTTAAGTGAGTTTATGTAGGTCTATAAATAAGGCACAAGCATTCAAATTGCATATTAAAACGTCTCGTCTAGTTAGGTAATTGTTAGGAATCTTGCAAACTACCGTTCAGTTTAGCATGTTACGGTAGTTTACGGTTGTTAATAATTTTTTGCCATGAGATCAGTGTTAAAAGTTGTTTTTTTTTTCAGTAAATAGATCTTGCGAACTTCTTTTTGATTGTAGGTGGAAGATACTAAAAAAGAGTTTTTAGTTGCAATGACGAGGGAAGCATGTCGCTCCTCTGACGGTAAGCGTCACGCTGCGGGCTTATTCCAGTTCAACGCTCAAAAGCTATCAGGCGCTATGAAATATTTTTAAAAATGAAGTGAGCTCCCTTTCCACAAAGGCTTAATGTCACGGATCCCAAACGCCTCAAATACGAGTATGTAACCGAGGTTAGCATGTTTGCGCCGCTTGTGCTGCTCTGCCGTATTGGAAACTGTACTTGCCCTAGCTATTTGTTGAATTCCTTCTCAGTAATTTAAGTCCATCAAACCGTGCGATCCCCTCACTAGACATAATACCACATAACTCGAAAATGTCATTATACAAAACACTTTGCGCTGTTCACTACAATAAACAATTGGGGGCTTACCATAATCTCACATTAAACCTTTGTTCGCTCTCTCTACGGAAGAGAGTGGGCAAAGTTCAATTCAATTAAGATTAAATGAAATACAATGCGAAATGGCTTTTTTCTTTTCTCTGAGAGAATTTTGTCGTCGCACCTCTTGTGCATTTGCCACTTTTGCCAGTGTCAGGTAAGTATAGAAATACTTTCAAGTTAATTTTATATTTTCAAACAAGTCACAGTCAAGTCCAAGTCATACTTTATTTTTGTGGTAGAACTCTTTTGCAGGGGTCCGCCTGGGGAAGTACCACACCTTTGCCAGTTATTCAACCGCCAAGCAGTAGTGTGCAAACACTACTGTGTTCCGGATTGAAGGGCAATATTTCCAGCGAAACTACAGGGCACACAGAGATTTGACATCTTTTAATATATCTCGGGGTAACGAGCGCAGTGCATTGCCATCCAGGGTTTTGTACTGTTGAAGTTCAAAATTCTGAGTGGCGTTGAGCTGTTATGGGCAATGTTATTGTGTTACGGGCAGCCATCAGGCGAGCGACTTCGCTCGTCTCGTCACTCAGTATCATAAAAAAAAATACCCTAGTAAAGTAATTGTTTGAAAGCTTGTGTGATTGTGGTAGCCCCCAATAAAACCATTACTTGTGAGGCAAGAGTGTGAACTTTTATCGTTTTAACAATCCACTCGCTGTGTGCCAATAGTTATGATTGTGTTCAGTAAGTGAGCAATCGTTTAATGTCGATAAAACTGTTTTGTCACTTGCAATCAACAAAAAAAAAATTTCCATATCATTTCATATCATGCACCCACTGATATCTCTTCAATATCGCCTCCGGCACAGGCCTCCGGTGTTGTGTCACAGGATGGAGTTTGACAGCTCCAATTGGTAGTTTTCTGACAGCTGAAAAAACATAGTTCTGGAACCATCTATAGATGGCGCTGACGAGACATGGTTAATTTTTTTTGAATGAGGAATACATCGTGAGGAATCCGGTATGTCCAAGAAACTCAAACCAAAATAATTATCAATATAAAAAAGCGACTTCATCAAAACTGGACCAAATTAAAATGAAACCAAATGGGAAACACCAGCTTTCAAATAAAAAAAGAAAATCGGTTCACGCAGTAAAAAGTTCTGCAGAACAAACATTTAAAAAAACTGTCGAATGGATAACCTCCTCCTTTTTGGAAATCGGTTAAAAAAGAAGACATACCGATGCCACGAGCGCCACATCACTCAAATCAAATGATGTAATTTCAATAGGAAAGCAGAGTCAATATAAAATGTTACCTATCCATACAAGACATCTAGGAAGTTGTTAACAAATGTTTAAACTGCTACCGGCAACATAATTATTAGTAAACATTAAAATTAACTGCAAGTATCGTAGTTAGGCACTAGAGTTACTCAATTTGGATCAGTTACGCTTGTCTTGTTAAAAGTAGGTACTTTGGGTAATCCACTTTTCATACTTTTTTCTTTGTAGATCACTAGGTTTTTAGGGTTCCATACCCAAACCCTGTAAGCGGGACACTATATCGCTGTCTGTCTGTCTGTCCTACCTTTTAATGGCTGTATCTTTCGAACCGTAATAGAAAGCCAGTTGATATGTTTACAGATTATGAAATATAAACAACAAAGAATAAATACTGGAAAATTACAGTTTTTGACGACCTCTCTCAACAAATTTAGACGCAGAAATGAGATCATAATCATAATCAATTTATTAATAACAGTTGTTACAGGTCATGGGGTACAAAATTAAAATTATTACAAATATAAATATTCATTACAAGAAGGGTAAAAAATTATAACAAATTTAAATATTCAATTGAGTACCTATATTGTACTACTAGCTAATGCCCGCGACTTCGTACGCGTAGCGCAAAGTAATTAGTGGGTGGACGATTAGACTGACATATCCAAATATAAATGTAACACTAACGAACACGAACGGAACTTTAAATAGGCACAAATCCATCGGATTATTTATACTGAATATTTTATAGATAATACCTACACATATGACATGATTGTAGATTTATTGCTCTCCATTTTAATGCGGATTGTCATACTATCGTCATAGTATGATTTTAGTCTAGTTTTAATCTGACTCGATACAGGTATCCCGACATGTCCATAGTTTCAAATATATTTCAAGCAAATAATATATTACTTTCACTGGTTAATACGTTGGAAGTGTGGAGCCATGGAGCCAATAAGGAAAAATAATTGGTATAAGTCAAGCGAAATGTCATGCATGACAAACGTTATTATTGAATTATTAGTAAATAGTAAGTAGGAAGCATGGAGCGGTATCTATAATTAATCGCTGTTATTTAACATTACTCCGCGTAAAGACTGCCAATCAATGATGTCTAAATAATTTTTGCCCGCCTTCTGCGCCTCGACCCTTCCAACAACTAAACCGCTTTCGTTCACCACCATAACATCCAAAATAGCTGCTAATCATAGATCAGTAACAGATTAGATGCCGCGAGTTCACCTACTTTGCGTGTCTGTTATTGGTCTTAAGTTTGATCCTGGCAAAAAAATGTATTCATTTTAATCTCCGTCGACTTGGTACATTAGCACGTCAGAAGTCAATACAAAAATAAACGTACTTTAAATTACGCCATAATAAACTGTAAAACCTCTTCAAAAGCAGCTGTCCTGAAAATAACAAACACAAAAAAAACTATTTAGTGCAGTCTATCGGAAGTTATGCGGGTACACACATTTCGGCGATTCGTTTTTATTTCATCATCATCAGCCAGAAGACGTCCACTGCTGAACATAGGCCTCCCCCTTTAACCTCCACACTGAACGACATCCTGCCATCTGCATCCACTGGATGCCCGCGACTCTCACAATGTCGTCGGTCCATCTAGTGGGAGGCCTACCTACGCTGCGTCTTCCGGTTCGCGGTCTCCACTCAAGAACCTTACCTACTTCCCCATCGGTTAACAGTTCTTCGAGCGATGTGGCCTGCCCATTGCCACTTCAACTTGCAGATTTTAATAGCTATGTCGGTGACTCTGGTTCTTTGGCGAATATCTATATTTTTATTTACATATAGATTATATGGCAACAGCCGCTTCAGTCTTCCTACCTACCATGTCTGCGAGTAGAAGTCTGTCATTACGACAACATTACTATAAAATAAGCTAGATGGCGTTATAAATAATTATAAAAAAATTTTTTTTACTATTTATTATCATAAATTAATATAGCCTATGTTTCAATCAGGTATTTTGTAAGCATATTCATGGAAACTGCTTTGAAATCCTTCTAGTAGTTTAAAAGATGTGCGCGGACAAACAAACAAACTGACAGCCGTCAGATTTGTAGTTCCATAGTTTGAAAATAGATTGCGTACTAAAACGATGCTTTGCGTTTTTTTTTAAATTTGCTTAAACTTTACGAATAATATTATTAAAAACGTAATAAGGTATTCAATAATTCCTAAAATAATGAGTGTAAATGGATCGTAGTTTCACAAATATGAAAAGTGCGTCTATTATAGGTAAATACGACACTTTACCTGAATCACGCAAACGGGATTTTTTTGCAAGTTAAACCGATATCCGGTATTGCTTCTACTTAGTTAGAAGTCATGTGTGAAGGTATTTGATCTACACATTTATAATATGGTAGGGATAATATGCCATATGTCAAACACTATCCAATAAAAAAAATACAAACACAAGTCAAAAATAAATCAATAAGAATCACAAAAAATCATATAAAAAATCTCACTAACAAATGTAGGTAATAAAATCGAAAGATCGATAAGCTCAAATCCATATTTTATTAATACGAAACGAGCATACTTAACTAACCCGAAGGATGTCTCGTACTTATCATAAACAACTTGTACTATGCGAATCACGAGAGAAATATCAGCTGTTTTATACATTACTAGCCATCCGCCCCGGCTTCGCACGGGTGTAAGCTCGGCCTTCGGCCTCGCTACAAAATATAATATAGCCTATGTCACCCGGGGATAGTGTAGCTGCAGTGAAAGAAATTTTCTAATCGGTCCAGTAGTTTCAGAGCCTATTCAATGCAAACAAACAAACAATCAAATGTTGTAATCTAATATTTTTGCGATTGCAGGGTTGGTCCCAAAGTAAAAGTTTTTTTTCATAATGTCCAAAAATAATGTCCAAAAATCCTTCAAACCGCAGCGGCCCAAGGCCTCATAGACCTATGCCATGTTTGCTACCAGTGCATGACGCCTTATCAGATCTTGTAATGCCCCAATTACTGTTTTTAACTACTTGCTTACCATTGCCAGCCCTTGCGTAATTCTGGCCATTAAATTAATATCAAAAGGTTTTTTTTTATAGAGTAAAAGGTTGTTAAGTAAGATTGTGAAATCTTTGTTAGCCACCGATTACTTGATTTGGCAAATCAAGGCTTTTTTATAAGCTTTTATTTAACTTGTAAAGTTTGTATGTGTGTTTGTTTAGGTCAAATCCTGCAAACTGATTTAGAACCACTTCCTCTTAACCTACGGAGTTGAATTTCTGTCCCGATGATAATTAATTTTTATGGTAAGCATGAAATCCAGGATTAGCTCCGATAAAGGAACTGTTCAACGGCCAACAGCACAGACACGACATTTTGTGTACGAATTTTATTATGATAGCATGTTTTAAGTTTTACCATGACATGGTTGCACTCAGGGTTGGGTCCTGACTAGGGAACTCTTCATGGTGAGCAGCACAGATATGAAATATTGTATACGCATTTATTATAACCAAATGTTGTTGACCATTATACCTATCTTGGACAGATTGTTCAGTTAGGTCACTCTTCGTGTCGTCACAGAAAATAGTTCACAGAAGACTAACTCCGACCCGTTAGATCGCGCATGAGTCATAATGTAGTGGTCGGACTCTTTTGCAGGGGTCCGCCTGGGGAAGTACCACACCTTTGCCAGTTATGCAAACGCCAAGCAGTAGTGTGCAAACACTACTGTGTTCCGGATTGAAGGGCAATGTTTCCAGCGAAATTACAGGGCACATAGAGATTTGACATCTTATATCTCGGGGTGACGAGCGCAGTGCATTGCCAACCAGGGGTTTGAACTGTTGAAGTTCAAAATTCTGAGTGGCGTTGAGCTGTTATGGACAAGCGTGAAGAGCGAGTGACTTCGCTAGTCTCGTCACCCAGTTTCATAAAAATAAAAAAAAGTTAGGTAAGTCCAACTTAGGCAAAGAGGTTCACCCGAAGAATGCAACTCAGATGGTCAGCGTTCGGGAAATTGTGTGACATCTTCTCGTCCAAGATACCACAGTGCCTAAAGACAAAGGTCTATGACAAGTGATTACATATGGTACTGAGATATGGTCCTTAACTGTTGACCTTTTGGAAAAACTCAGAATCACACAACGGGCAATGGAGAGAGCTATGCTCGGAGTTTCTATGCGCGATAAAATCCGAAACGTAGATATTCGCCAAAGAACCAGAGTCACTGACATAGCTATTAAAATCTGTAAGTTGAAGTGGCAATGGGCAGGCGACATCGCTCGAACAACTGATTACCGATGAGGAAGGAAGGTTCTTGAGTGGGGACCACGAACCGGAACCGGGGGTTCACCCAGTCAAAAGTTCTGGGGTAACAAACTTTAAAAAATACTGTCGAGAACCTCCTCCTTTTTGGAAGTCGGTTAAAAAGGGTTAAGATTTCAGTGGTGAAAACAGTGAGTGTTTACAAGGAAGATAGGCTATATTAGTCAATGGTGTTAATTACAATGAATTTATCTTAGGTCAGTCTGATTTTTATGTACTAACAAAATATAGCGTAGCGCCTTCCTAGCGCCTACTTACCTTTTACAGCAACTAAGACTCTGTTTCATTTTTCCCCGTATTGGCTTTTGAACACAAACGGAATTGGCAGAAAGAAATCTTTCATTGCTAGTATATTTATTACAAGGCGCAGTCAGATCTGTAAATATCTTGTTATAAAAACTTTTTGTACTATTTCGAAACTTTCCAATGACAAAATTCCTACCGCAATATGTACTAAAGTGCGGCCGCTGAGTGAATGCGTCCAACAGTTGCCATAACATTGTAAACAGCTGAACTAAAACAGTAAATTCTAATCATTTTTATTAGATTTTTAACCGACTTCCAAAAAGGAGGAGGTTCTTAATTCAACTGTTTTATTTTTATAAAAAGAGCGGCAAACAAGCATGTGGTTCGCCTGATGGTAAGCAAAACCGCCGCCTATGGACACCTGCAACACTAGCGGCGTTGACGGTGCTTTGCCAGCCCGGAGAGGTAGTTGTAGACACCCATTTTGCAACGCTTCATGTTAAAGCTCAGCGGGAAGACCTTTGGGAGGATATTCCATGCCTTGCAGGCCTTGCAATTGTTTGTTACCTCAGAAATTTCGACTGGGTGAACCGAGTTCGATGATTCTTTTTTATTTGAAAGCTGGCGTTTCCCGTGACGTCCCATTTTAATCTGGTCCAGTTCTGACATTTTTATGAAGTCGGTTTTTTATATTGATAATTATTGAACGTAAAGTTGTAGCTGGTAGCCAAAATACTACAGTAAAATATTGATAACAGTTTTCATTATAATTATTATAATGTTATTGCAGATGCATTCTAAGTTTGATTAAATATCATCAAACAAGTCAGAGTCAAGCAAAGTAAGTCACGGTCTAATCAAAGTCTAATATAGTGGTGGAGGGTTTACTAGACGCTTCTATGGAGTTTTGGAGACACAAAAACAAATAGACACGTTTCACCTCGTTATATCACTTGTTCACACTCGAGCACGCTTTCGAACACTTAATAAATATAGGTACCTAATCGTTATTACACTCTCACTCGAAAATAATATAATGAGACGATATGTTTTTGGCATGCAGAAAACCTCTTTCTCTATTAGAATATGAAAAAACGAATTGTCAAGAACCTCTGGATCGGAGAAAAAACGAAAAACTTGTTTTACACTAAAGAGTTCCCTCGCCGTAATGTTGGCTTCCCTTTATTTCCCATACACATTACAGGGAAAGTGCAGGGGAGCCAACATTACGGCGAGGGAACTCTTTGGTGAAACGCATTCATTAACCTACTAGGTTCATGAACATACTATAGAAGAGCCCTCTCATAAAGTGACAAATCATAAATAAAACTACAAATGTCAGTCGAATATACCAAAGCTGCGTTTCATATATCAAACAATCCACCCCGTGATAACCACAGAAAAGAGAAGGGTATAGAACGGAAAAAAATCTCACTTCAGTGGTGATAACTATCAGTCATATCATATTGCATGTCGATTGACATTTGTCTACTATTTATAGTTTTATGAAATAGGGCCCAGTTTTTGCCAAATTATTTTTACCAATCATGTATCTAAAATTACATTTAACCTATTTTATATCTTGAAATATTTATAACCAAAATATAAATTAGCCATGGTTGTTTGCCATAACCGCAAAAATTGACGCAACGCAACTCAAATTGACGATGTGAATTGTCAACTCTAGATTAGTTTATATTCCTTTGGTCAACTCTTAAGAAGAGTTTGTCAACATGCCTTTTGAAGCAGTAGATGTTTGATTATGTACCTATATGTTTATTATGTTTAAGTACATTACATATACATAATCAAAGCATTAGATAAACCTCGCATAAACTTTCCACAAGTTTAGGTGATAATGGGCAGAAAATAGGTGTTATCAAAAAGTTTTCAATCAAAACATTTGGGTACTCCTTGGTCGCGTGTTCATCTTATTCATGTGAGCAGACAACACTTACAAGCTAAGAGTAGAAATACTTTATTTCGGTCATGTATTCATTTTTTTTGTATTCTCTACACTTTACTAGCGTGTTGTTTCTCGACTACGTATGACATCATTTCTTGGCCTTGGTTTTCTTAATTGCATTTATTCGCACTTTCATTTCTTCTAAAAGTAAATTTTTTAGGTCAGTGTGTTTTAGTGTACAAATTTCTCAAACGTTTGTTTTTTAATCACCTGTTTTGGGCAATCATGACGCTTACCATCAGGCGTGGAACCTAATTAAAAAATAATGTCATCACTAAGTTGCATAAATAAACAATATCAAATATTTGATCATTATTTTCCTGGTATTTACGTGAATTTGTGGTTATTTTTTACTATCTCTACTTTATTTTCCTTTTTTCGTCTTTTGTCTTTCTTTTAAACTTTACAAACCTTTGCGGCAATTTAGCATTAATAGACTTGCGTGAAGTGTGCCTCGACTTTGCCTCAGGCCGAATTTTGAACGCCAGCAAACATTTGCTTACCATCAGGCGGACCGCATGCTTGTTTGTCGCTTTTTTTTCTTCGTTTCAAGCTTTTATTTACCGAGCAATGTTTGTATGTTAGCTCAAATCTTGCAAGATCCTATATTGTCATATTTTAAAAATGGCCACTGCCACAAGTTGGCGAATGGTGTAGGTATATACATTTTTGCCAATCCTGTTAATATGGGGCATCAAATGAAAACGCAGAACAGTAGGAAACGATAAAGTTATATCATACTAAATTCAATATGGCCGTCGCTCCAAGATGGCAGATTACATTTTCTGTGCTAAAGCTAAAAGCTAAAAAAAACAGTTGTGGCTTCAGTATCGATTATAGAGTGCCCACAAAGAAAACTTCAATGTTGGCGTTACCGTTTTATTATTAGTATTCATCATCATCAGCCAGAAGCCGTCCACTGCTGAACATAGGCCTCCCTCTTTAACCTCCACACTGAACGACATCCTGCCATCTGCATCCACTGGATGCAGCATAGTAGCAGATAGAAGTATTGGAATTTTATTATAAGTATAGACAAGACCAAATAGAAAGTGGACTTAAAATGCATAGTTATTATAAGTACTATATATTATGACACCAGATAATGCAGTGATACATTTGGTAGAGCCAGTTGCGATACTTTCACGAGTTTAATCGTCAGACTAAATAAGAAAGTAAATTGTGCACATATCACATGTCATGGTTTATTTTGGTGCCTCCAACAAGTGTGTGATGAAATAACAGTCGTTTATGTAGAAGAACTGTCTCATCATTAGACTTTTTAATATTTAGCTTTTAAACTAGTTATGCCACCAGCGTGCTGGGTACGCTGCCAACTGATAGTGGGCTTGAGAATTGGATGTCTTTAGTAAGACCTTCTATGCAAGCTAACACTAACACTACAACAGAGCAAGTGCCTTTATTAACTAAACCAAATACAAGCTAAAACTATTTTTATTTATTTTTATTATGAACATTTGTGTTTGTTCTATGTCTGGGTGTTAATATCTATTTAATTATGTATTTAAAAATATATATGTATGTATATCAGTCTCTGGCAGCCATATTACAAGCTTTGATTAGTTTGGGGTCAGATGACTATGTGTGCAATAATGTCCCAAATATTATTATTATAACACTTTATTTAATGTAATTCTCGGGTCTAGCCCGGTCATTTGGTAGGCATTGGTGGAGCCGAAGCCAACACCAAGAGGCCCTGTTGAATATAAAAAATACAATTATGGAATATGTATAAAAAGGAATATGAAACTATTGTACAGTATAGGATTAAAAAAGTCTGGGCTATTGACGTGAACAACTTGTGGATGGAATAACACATCTATAGATGAGAAACGGCACCTGCCTTACCATATTATTATTATTGTTGTATTTTGTTTTGTTAATAATATGTTTATTGTATTTTGTTTAGTTAATAAATGGTCTTTCTTAAAAATATTCGTAGGTTTGGTTCACAGGCTAGGTGTATGACAACAGTTTTCCTAAACCTTCATAGGTACAAACCATCTAAAGGAGACAAAGAAATCACATACCAAACAAACATTTCACACGTTTAATCAGCCTCAACGCAAAGTACACGTACTTTGACAAGTTATATACATTACAATAACAAAGCAAGTATAAGCTAAACAAGTAATAACAATATTCTATAGCCGCCTAGCTGGACAAACCGCGCAACCATCCCGGTGCTATGCGGCCGCCATCATCCAATCACAACCTTACAAACGTGAGCGAAATTTTGCTGATCGGCACACACTAAAAAAATAAAATACTAATGATCACATTTTGGAACTTATTCTACAAGGTACTGGTGTGACTACAAGCTATTTACAATTTAGTGCCATCCGTGGTGCTCTTGGTGACCGTGATGCTCCTGCTGACCATAGTGGTCCTGGTGACCATGGTGCTCAATGTGGCCGTGATGCTCTTCCTCCTTCTTGATTACGAAAGGAACATGCACCTTTACAGGGTACGGAACTTCTTTGACGAGGGGGAATGGCACTTCTTTGTAGACTGGGTAAGGCTTGTCGATTGGGACCTTTACTTCATAAGGCACTTTCCTCTCGACGGTGTAGGGAACCTTCTTGTACACATCGTAGGGCTTGGGAACTGGTACTTTCACGGGCACGGGGTAAGGCTTCTCAACCTCGACCTTGTAAGGCTTGTCGACAGGGACCTTGACTTCATAGGGCACATGCTTGTGCACGGTCACTGGGTAAGGTTTCTCGACATGGACTGGGTAGGGTTTGGGCACATACACGTTGTAAGGCTTATCGACTGGCACTTTCACTTCATAGGGCACCTTCTTGACGACTTCGTAAGGCTGGGGTACTTTAACTTCGTATTTGACGGGGTATGGGACCTTCTTCTCGACGGTGTAAGGCTGGGGGTAGGGGACCTTGACTTCATAGGGGACCTTCTTTTCGACGGTGTAGGGAGTGGGCACTTTAACCTTCACTTCGTAAGGCTTGTCGACCGGGACCTTTACTTCATAAGGTACCTTCTTTTCAACGGTGTAAGGCTCGGGGACGTACACGGGGTATTTGACGTACTCCTTGACGGTGACGGGCACCTTCTTTTCGACGGTGTAAGGTTGGGGATAGGGAACCTTGACTTCATAGGGGACTTTCTTCTCAACTGTGTAAGGGACGTGCTTTTCTACAGTGTAGGGGACGGGGACCTTCTTGATAACCTCGACGGTCTTGACGTGTTCGTGGTGGTGGTGTCCATGGCCGTAGTCACCTCCGCTTTGGATGGGCTTCCATTCTCCGCCGCCTCCGCCGCTGGAGCCACCGAACTCATGTCCGCCATAGCTTATTTCTCCGCCAAAATCATGTCCATGACCACCTTCTTGGCCACCGAAGCTGTAGCCCTCATGTCCACCTTGACCACCAAAGCTGTGGCTCTCATGTCCGCCTTGACCACCGAAGCTGTAGCTCTCATGTCCCCCTTGACCACCGAAGCTGTGACCCTCATCACCACCGCCGAAGCCTCCGCCATAGCCTCCGAGGTCGTGGATGCCACGTTTGTCCTGTTTCTTTTCTTCGGCCGCGGCCTTTGGTGCGCCTTTCTCCTCCTTGGCAAAGGCCACCACGGCCAAAGCTGCCACTAAAACAACCTGTAGGCAAAAGAAAAACGGTCTTATTATCATTGTAAAAAAATAGCTTTGATTACCTGACTTAGTCAGATATGTGAGATTCGAGACAGATGTTATAAATAGGTATACAGTGAACGTCGCTAATTGCGTAGTGAAATTCAAGAGTCTATGAAAGCAAATCGTACGAATCCAAAACTAAATCTTCAGTAGAAACAACAACAAACAAACAAACAAACAAAATTACAGTGGAAACAAGTGAGAACAGTATTCGTTCTACTTTAATCCTAATATATAATGCTTCTGGTAAATGCACATAGAATATTGAATCGAGAAAAGTAAAAGTGACGTGATCTAGTTTTGTAATCGCAGATTCAACTATGTACATTTAGAATACAAATATATTTCACTTTCTAAATCTCTTGTGGTATAACCAGCAGAAACCCAGAGGTTTCGGGTTGTTTGTTCTGAAGTTTTGACGTCTGAGATGATTTTATCCAAAATCTACCTTTGTTTTGTATCTGATTGACAAAGAAGAGTACATATTCTACATGACTGTAGACTAAATGACCTTAAATACCAGATATAATTTCAACGACATGCATTTTTATGTATTTTATGACCAACATATGACTATGACTATGACTTGTTTGATCATTATCGACTACTGGATTAATCTACTGTACTCGACACTGGATAAATCAACAAAATATCTGGATCCATTATTAAAAAAACGGGTTTGATTGAGCGCCTAGGCCTACTAATTTTGACATTAGCTTTTTGTACATATTGATAATTATCAAGTCCCATTGTAGTCTCATAAGGCTTTACGCAAGAAGAGCAAGTTGCCGTTTCCTTTCAATGTTCAGTTGTTTTTTTTTAGCTTTGGTCAAATTGGTTTTTATGGATTCTTTAATTGTTCAACTTTCGTCGCTAATTCCTTAGAGCTTCCTTCATAAACAATAAAGAATTTTACGCGCTAATACCACTTACTTTATAGACCGTATTTTATTGGTTTTCGTAACTTTTAACTGGCAGTGTAATTTTTGGTTGCGCAAGCGCACCTAATGGTTCCGATATAATCCGCGCACGAGTCGTGTCTTGTGCTAGATACACGTTATCTCTAATAAAATTAGGTAACTGTTTATTATGATTGAGTATTACAGTTCTTGCACTTCCTTTATGTCGATCTTAATAATCATTACTCACAAAATTGTTAACCGTAAAGGCGTAGTAGATTTGAGTATTCTTCAAATCATTTGCAGTTTTTCATTATTTGTTTCAAGATCTTCTAAAAAAAATTGAAATTATCTATAAATAAAAAAAATTCCTGGATAATTATATATGCCATCTACAGCCAAAACTTAATGAAAAAAAATATATTTGAAAGATAAACTTGACATTGTGCTTAAACATTCGAAGCGATTTTTGATGATTCGCGATAATGATTGCTAGAATGTTGGTTGCCCGGTAGAAACTTCTACAGAAGGCACTGACATTCTAGCTACAACATTTTTTTTAATGTTTTTGTATATGCATAATGTCAAATGTCATAATAGACAAAAAACTTAACCAGAAGTAAGATGATTGTAGCTTAACTATTTCATTATGAAATTTTCATTTCAACGCCACTTTGACAGTTATCATATCAAATTATAATATACAATATTGTCAAAAACAAATCAGGTGTAAGCATTTATCTGAATATGCAAAAATACTCATTACAACTCAATTCTTTGATATATCAGCGCCTTAAAGCTGATCATAAATTACAAAATTGTTAGTTATGAGATTAACGTTGGTCTAAGCTATAATCTTAATAGTAATGACCATTCCGCTCATCTTTGTACATGTTATATAACATAGTTAGCATCTATATAATACTTTGTTAGCATAATGAATGTGTGAATTCTATTTAATTTTAAAACAAAATTAATGATATGCTCGCATTGCGTATGCGCACAAAAAAGTGTAGGCATCTAAAATATGTTTTGAAATGTGATTTTTGAGTTGATGTGTGAACGAAGTGTGTCGAATAAGTGTTAAATAGCAAGTGAGTAATGCAACCGTTATAAATCTTGTCAATCATCATGAGTGTAATGATTACAAACAAACTGATGCAAACTTTCAATGATGTCAGATGTCTGTTTGTCCGTTGTCCTCAGACAGTCTCATATTTAAAAAACTGTTTTCTGATGATTTTCTAGTGTAATTCCGCTTCTACATCGCTTCAAGTACAATAAGGAATTTGTGATAAATTTACTTGGTAAATATTTGTTGATAATGTTAATTTTATTGAGTTTAATTTTGCCTAACCTGATATAAAATATTAATTACATACTTGAAGCGACGTAGAAGCGGAATTACACTAGAAAATCATCAGAAAAACAGTTTTGAAAATGGACTTCCGCAAAGTAACGCCTGATTCAATCAACTATTTATAGTCTCATATTTTGTTAGACAATTTTTTTGTGTAAAAGAAATTGAAAAATGTAGGTACTCAAATTCATTGTGAGACTAAAATATAGGTATTATAATATTTTTAGGTTAAGTAGGTTTATAAAAATAAATCACCGGGCAAAAATTGCAAAAGCATTTAATGCTAAGTTTACGAGTCAGAAACCAGTGAACTTAATTTCTTCATTGTTAAAAAAAAGCAATTCTCGAAAATACTTTTGAAACATCATGAGCATGTCATTATCATGTTCTATCGTTTATGTAACCATAGATAATGTAATATAACAGATCAAATAAAAGTTTACGTATATATACATAAAATGGCTGGTCCCTATGTGATTGTAACACCACATCATAAACCTCTAATTAACGGAGCTTTCATTACAGCAGCGTCGGTATGCGTTTCACACATAAACTCCGATTTGGTTTCATTCACGACGTTATCTCAATAACACTAAGCAAAAGTTTTCGTGAGAGCAAATATAAAATTTCCAAAGTATGCAGTCACAGTACAATCAAAATAAGCAAATACGCGGTTTTTTTTCGAGGTCTATGTTATCATTTACTATTAAAAAAAGCAACGCTTTTTTAATATAGATTAATAATACAGAATACTTTGATCTTTGTGTTTCTTCTATTGTTTCCGTGCTTTTTTAATACGCATTAAAAATTCTGTCGCGCACTTAAAAGAAAGTAAAACTTAGATTTACATAAATATCTAATTCACTCAGGTATCTCGTAGTCGCTGCCTGTTTCGCGACAAATGCCTATACTCTAAGCTAAGTAGGTACAGATAAGTATTCTAAGCACAGCCGGTTTAGAGCATTAACACTGGAAACATTTTGCTTGAGGAAGCTTAACGATTTCTCTGGGAAGTGAATATAACCTGATTCTAATACCTGGGAGTTGAGGTCTATATTCGTTTAATGCTAACTTGATATTTTTTGTTACGCGTGCTTACATTTTGTTAAGTGAGCGTTTTGCTGCGGTTATTTAAGTTGGGTTATTACTTCGGTTTGGTTTGCACCGCAGATTTGACAAACAAGAAATATTCCTATGACAATTATCGTTTGTGTTCAAAAATCTCCGTGTTTCATATTATTTTTTCACTATATCGAACTGTAAATACAGCACTCTTAGGTACTCGTTTTTCACGACAATAAGAAACTTGTGGCAATATCAAGGAACTAACTTATAATCAACAACATGCAAAAAAACTGGCCAAGTGCGAGTCAGACTCGCGCACGAAGGGGTCCGTACCATTTTCTATAAAATCGGCAAAAAAATCACGTTTTTGCATGGTAGGCCCCCTTAAATATTTATTTTATTATATTTTTTAGTATTTGTTGTAATAGCGGCAACGGAAATACATCATCTGTGAAAATTTCAACTGTCTATCTGTCACGGTTCATGAGATACAGCCTGGTTACAGTCGGACGGACGGACTGCGGAGCCTTGGTAATAGGGTCCCGTTTTACCCTTTGGGTACGGAACCCTAAAAAGGACGGTGATGCAGTCTGCAGGGTTAGTTCGACTATAGACATCAATCCTGATTTAGGCCAGATGTTTGCACCCGCCACGCTACCTTACCATATCTCCCTTGTCTGTCTGATCCGAGGTTTGCACAGATACCTTAGCATGTTAAGTTTTAAGCCAAGACTCGCTTTCTTTGTTAAAACTCGGTAGCTGCTTAGTCAAGTTCACTTGACCTGCCTTTTTAACTGACTTAAAATAAAGAGTTTCTCAATTCAACTTTTTGTGTATGTGTATGATTTTAATAATTGATTTATTATATAAGCCATTATCCCGAAAATTTAAATGGATTGTTTTACAAGATGTATCTCGTTTATTGAACTTTACGTAAAGTTTTGTAAAAAATGTTTAAAAAATTAAGCAAAGATGCGTAATTTTTTAAATTGTATTATTGTTCTTTACATTTTTTTTAAGTACAAACAATCAAAATGCACGTTTGTGAACGTTTTTTTTATCTTCAGTTGCTTTATTCGTGTAGTTTCTTTTATTTATTAGTTGACATTCAAATCGCAAGAGATCTTTGACCTAACCTTTGTCAATTTTTCCGTGTAACACCTATCATTGCACCTTCATCGTTAACCGCAACAAGCGATGTGGCGGTCAAACGAAAGCCTATTATATATAAAATGAAGAAAAAAAAAACAGTTATAGGACTGCACGTCAGAAGTGAAAATTAAGTAGTAATTCACCTATTCTTCAAGAGATGGCGCTGTTTTAAAATACACGGTCAGCGTTGTACATGTACATGTACGATGACGCGAGTTCCATGATTTTTGTTCACCGAAAAAGTACCCAACGCGCTCATAGAAGTTTTCACTTCAAAAACTGTAATTAAAAACTATTGTCCGTGTTAAGAACTACCTATTCCATGTCACAAGCCACATACCAAACAAAACGGTGTACTATTGACATACTCATCACTAATCGCAGCAGTAACATGATTACACAACGTTTCGATTGCAGGTGATCTATCACGGCATCCGTCAAGCTCAATTGGTGATAGCGTAAGACTGCATCAGACCGGTTCCACGGGAAACTAGTTTTGTATCGGTGAAATGCTAATCTATGTCATGATATTTTGATTTTATGTATCAGTCAGTGTTGTTTCTGGTTAAAAATAGATAGATTGATTAACATTTTACTATTTTATAAGCAGTGTCTGCAGTTTTACTCACACACTACAGAAACCATGAATATTTTTGTCATAAAATGTATCTCTATATGCAAGTCACAATATACACGAAGATTTATTTATTGTTGTTCTTTGAGAAAACTTAAGAAACTAATCTAATTGAAAATCGTTTATACTGTCTATAAAAAACGAAAGCCTAAATATAGTTCAAATGATCTGTAATTTCAGGCAGAGTGCCAAAAATGCTGTCCGCGTTGCCTCGCTGGATTGCGAACTTTCTGACTCAAATACAGGCCAGCATTTTGCTGTCCTGTATCGTATGTCTAGTATGTATAGTATGTCCAATAAAAGCACTTTTTTTATCTGGACACTGCACATCCCGATTCCGTGAAAAAGCTCACTCCCACATCTTGCAAAGCTGTAAATCCCACACCGTTCACTTTTTGCGCTCCTTTATTCCGTGGACCTGCAAGGTGTGGAATATCCTCCACCCAAAAGTCTTCCCGTGGAGCTTCAACATGAAGCATTTCAAAAGAAGTGTCTACAACTACCTCTATGGGCTGGCAAAGCACCGTCAACACAGCTAGTGTTGCAGGTGTCCATAGGCAGCAATTTTGCTTACCATCAGGCGGACAGCATGCTTGTTTGCCGCTCTTTTTATTTAAAAAAGAAAAAACTGGCCAGCGTTTTTGTTAGTGGATATTTTTTTATGGAGCGTGATGAATGTCCATTGGTACTGTCAGTCGTAAATCTGATTATTGACTAAAAACGTAGTTTGTACTCTGGATTAAAAAAATATAAGCTATTTTTAATTTTAAAATCATGGTTTTTATAGGATAGCAGATGAAACCGCGAGTCGCACTTAGTAAAATATAAATAACTCACTAAATCACTCTATATCGTAGTTTTGTTAGAGATAACTATCGTAATTACTTGCATTAGTCATTACTAAAGCGGGCCATTAAAGTCGTTAAATTTGATGAAAGATACCGAAAACAATGTACAGATTATTATGAAGCAAATTGAAAACGAAAGGAGAGCGAAATCGAAACCTTGAGAAATGTAGAGCAAAAGAGTTCAACGCGCGCCGTGAATGTGTGGAACACACGATACTTAAATTTTAGCAAAAATTGTTATAACATGTTCTTTCAATTGTTTATCTGCTCTAAAATTACGAATACCTAAAGTTTATATTTGATTGTAATACACCATACAGTTACACATTCAAACTTAAAAATATACACGAGTTTAGGAAAGTAATTCAATTAGGCGACATGCTTTTTTTCACGTTGGCGCTTAAACCTCCCAACCAGATATATAAAAGTAACATAAATACCTTGGCGACCTTATATACCTAACTCAGTCATCTTATTTATTCATCGGTTTCTTTTCTATATATTATAGTACCTACGGAAAATTAAGTATAAATATTTTGTGTTCTACCTTATTTTTATTTTTTATTTTCTATGTCCTATTTGTTTAAATTGCATATTATAGTTATTTTTTATTGTGTAGTTTTAATAACTGTAAATTCAAGGGTCCATTTGACAATAATTTTCGTTCTTTAGATATAAGATGTTTGATTTAATGTCGAATAAATTGATTTTCTTTCTTTTCTTATTTCTTTCTTGACGTACAAATAGCATAAAATTAAACTAAACACCGTACAATTTTCTTAACTTTCTCAATGAAAGTGAAAAGAAAATAACATTAGGTTCCAGACGAACGAGGAAACGCTGTGGGAACCATTAATTACGTAGTTGCGTAAAGAAATAAGTACCTATAATTATTATGAGGCATAATTATGATAAATACTGCTTTAAATTATAAATCCGACGAGATTTACCTCATTATGTCAAATTTAAGCACGTTATTAGATGAAAAGTAAGAAGTATAGATGTTGGTATAGTCCGTTCGATTTGCGAAAGTGCATCTTTTTTCTCGAAATCTCTTAGTGGAAGGATGCGATGTACAGATAATATGCTGATTCTATAGTTACTGAATTATTACTTAATGTACGGATATACGTATTATAAGATTAATTGGTTAATCACGAGTATAATCACATAAGGGAAACGATGCAGCTATGATTTCCATTTGAATCCGTTAGGGGTCCACGGAATAGTGAGTCTAATCTATTTAAACCCCTGGGCATAAAATCTCAAACAAATATAATAATAACAAATGAAAATCGTAAAAACAAATGAAAATAATAAAAATTAATGAGAATCATAAAAACAAATGAAATAATAAAAACTATGAAAAACGAAAAAAAAAACAATATCATATAAATGCCATTAAAACAAATGGAAATCTTAAAACCAAAAGAAACACAAAAAGAAATGGTAACCCTAAAAGTAAAAGCACGTCTTGGAATACAAACAAAGACTGGACACAATTTGGTACTCTTTGTGAGCAGACGTTTGATTCTAACATCGAATAGTTTACCCATAAAGCCCTTAGGAACTAGTGTAAGTACCATAAATGAGCTTTACGAATTTAACAGCTTTTAATCGCAGAAGGTAGACAAGACAAACGCTTCATGATCACGACTTACAATTCACGACTTTTAAATAACGAAAGCTTGTTAAAAGTTCTGTTGCACTTCCATACCTTAACTTAGATTATACAAATATAATATGTAATGGAAATACGTTAAAAATTCAATATTAGGACTACGACTTTCTTAAAAGTACTACCACTATTGCCGACAGGAAATTTTAACTATGTTTTCGAAATGAATAAATAGTATACTATATTTTACTTTATTTTATAATTAGTTTATGTTGTCGTTTTTCTAGAAATAAAGTGTTTAGTCATCATTGTGGGCAGATAATTATAACGAATAAATAAAATATTTTGTACAAAAAGGTAATCCGCGTTAAAGTTATGTTTCGATTATCATTTTGTGATATTTTATTCGTAGAATTTAGCGAAAACATTTTATATCTGGTATATATTGTATACAATAGTTTCTATCTAAAGATTAGATTACGTTTTGATTAGCTCTATTGATGTTTTTACAAGACGAAAGAGTATGCCATGCTATGGTCTATTGATTATTATAAAAAAAGCTGATTAAGTGTTTACATATTATTAAATTGTTAGTTTTTAATCCCGTTTCACGAGTGTTGTGGTAATAGTTTGGATTTTTTGATAACTTATTTTTTTGCAATATATGGTATTTTATAATTTTACAGTACAAGCTGAGCATCCCTAATTTAACACTTTAAAATATTTTAGCATTTGTTTATAGAATTTATAAGAGAACATTTATAAGAATAGAGCTAGATATATTTTAATTAAAAAATCTGACATCATATTTTTGTCGGCATGATGTGAGACGTCATTGAACACTAGACAAAAAAAATTGATTGCACTTTTGTTTTACAAAAATAGAGATGCTCCACTTCGCACTTTCAAACTAACAATCGATTTGGATCCGCACGTTTTCGAAAATCGAACACACTTTTTCCGACACATCACTGCACTTGTCACGTTTTTTAACTCACCAAGAACTTCATGTTGCTTTGCGTCTTCGTCCGGCGCCGAAGACAGGTTGTGTGGCCAGTGAGTGCCTCCATCATCATATATACCGTCCCTCCCACTTTCAACAAGATACAACTTAAGCTCAAGAAGGGTAACGTAGGCTCGATAATGATTCGAATTGTAAAATTGTAACATGTATTATTTTTTTCATTTCAAATTTGGGACAAGCAAGTGGGCATCTAGGTGTTCACATTCTTCATTATAAATACGTCAAAATGCCATTTATGAAAATAGAAAAAGCCCGATGCAATGTGGTTTTTACATATTTATAATAGCTTCAAAGTGCTGATGATGACTTTTGTAAACCAATAAACCTGTGCAAGCTAGTTTTCCAACTAGCTTAGCTAATCACTTTACTTGCTATTTTTATTTAATTTGCCTTGTTAGAATGGATCAAGTATTTCAACTGAATATTAAAACAGTTATCTCCAACCGATTGAGCTCACATTTTGCATACACGTTTAGTTTGGATGACAATGCATGATTAGCTAGTAGTTAGTTATTTTTGTAATGGTAGGACTCTTTTGCAGGGGTACGCCTGGGGAAGTACCACACCTTTGCCAGTTATTCAACCGCCAAGCAGTAGTGTGTAAACACTACTGTGTTCCGGATTGAAGGTCAATGTCTCCAGCGAAATTACAGGGCTCACAGAGATTTGACATCTTATATCTCGGGGTGACGAGCGCAGTGCATTGCCATCCAGGGTTTTGAACTGTTGAAGTTCAGAATTCTGAGTGGCCTTGAGCTGTTATGGGCAAGCGTGAAGAGCCATCAGGCGAGCGACTTCGCTCGTCTAGTCACCCAGTATCATAAAAAATAAAAAAGCTATGTTACGTCATTGTAAATCTAATATGGCGGACCAGTTATTTTTTATGCACCCCCATGATAATATGAGTATCAAATGAAAGGGTTTGCTAGAAATAAAACGAAAAGAAATCGATAAAGCTTGTTTTTTTTTTTTGTTTTTATAAATATTTTTGTCTCGCTTTTATTAGCTTAAATTTGTGACTAACTAACAAGCTATGTTAATTAATCTTCGAAGAAAAGTTACAGGCAGTCATGGAGACTGCCGATAGAAGTGAAAACATAGAACATTGGAGTAACTGTCAAATTAGCATGTCGGTGACGTGAACCCATAAGTTTTGCATATAACAAAAATCGCTCAACGCTGCTAAAAATGTTTTTACTTCAAAAAATGTGTGAGAAAATTCAAATGCGCACTCTCAAGGTATTAAAAAGTAGTGGTTTAACATATGGGTGCAGTTTGAACAGGTTTATCACATCCTCGCAGAAAGGTTGAGTAGTGACAGGATTGCACCATGCTCCGTTCACATTACGTACGTAGATGGATGCGTTAAACCCTGCATACAGAGTTTATTACAACGAAACCAAAATATATAAGAAACTAAAGCAGCTTGTAAACACAAATTATTGCACATATATATTCTAAAGTTTTGTCGGCATATAAAAAATAAATAAATAAAATTATCAAACCGACTTTTAAATTAGTAAATACGAAATTTCGTTTACTTGCATGACATTTTTTTTTTAGTTATTTTTATTTAAAAACCAATCTAAAACCCGATTTTGATGAAATTGATATTTACCACCAAACAAAAAAGAATCATCCAAAATCAATTCATGATTGGCGGAGAATCGGTGAACATTATACAGTGGAACATAGAACCTCCGCCTTTTATGAAGTCGGTTAAAAAATGTCGTTCTTTGTATTATTTTCCTAAACTTGTTATTGTTGTAGTCGTTATCAAAAAACTAAAAACTAGATCAAGCCTCTTGATTGTCAAGTCACAAACAAGTAACTGACTTACACAAGCCGTAATTAATCAAAGGGAAAGGCTGTCTCGACTACATCTACTGCGTATGCTGAAATACAGTATTCCTTACAAGCAACTTATAAGTATCTGTTCAACCAATCGAGACAATTTTCTTATGTAAGCTATTATCTCACAGATTTGCCAATAACTATCGATTAAAAATGATAAAATTATTTGTTGTATAAATACGTTGTATATGTGTAATTATGTATTTAACTAACTTCCAGGCAGCGCCAACCCTAGGGCATAGCGAGGCCTATACTAGCATGTTGGATTAGAGCCCATCTGCTCTCTCTGAGAGAAGGCCTGTGTCCCAGCAGTGGGATCATGATAAGGCCGATAATGATAAAGTAATCACACTAATATCATATATGTGAAAGTTTGGATGGATGAATAGATGGATGGATGTTTGTCTCAATCACGCAGAAACGGCTGGATGGATTTGGATGAAATTTAGAATATACATTGATTATGTCCTGTATTAACACATAGGCTACTTTTCATCGCCACGCGGGTGAAACCGTGGGGCGCAGCTAGTTAATTATATAGCGTGTTGTGTGTCTAATGCCTGAGAATAAAGCCTCCGGTATCTGTCCTTCACCCTGATATGAACTGCAGATAATATAAGCGTTGTTTTGAATTATTCACATAACTGGTTTTGTAACGCTTGGAAATCTAAAAATATCGGTATTGTTTTTTCCACAACTAATCTTGTTTGGGTTTCATCAGGATTTCATAGTATTAGAGAGATTGCAAAGGTGCTATCGGATCTGCGAAGTGATCTGCCATAGAACCAAAGTTACCGACATAGCTCAAAGGATTAGGAAGCTGAAGTGGCAGTGGGCCGGCCATATTGCTCGAAGAACCGATAACCGATGGGGTAGACGAGTTCTGGAGTGGAGAAAAGTCATAATCAGATAATGTTCGCAATAATTATGCATGAAGATATGCATGCATTATTTAGATATGACCTATCCGTTTTGTAAGTTGTAAGTTTCTATGTCTTATAGATTAAAAATGCAGGGGGGACCAACTTTTTGCCACTTTGGCGGGCCATATTTTGCAAAGGATAGACTTTATAAAAAATTAGTATGAAAACTTTTCTTCATTTTAAAAGACCTTTTCAAAAGAAGGTGCAGGGAAAAAAATCATCCCCATTTCAAATGTACCAGAGCCACCCACAAAATGCAAATTTATGTATATTAATATTCTTTAAATATTAAGATATATATTACAACTGTCATTTTACAAAGTTTCATGCACTTATTTTAATAATTATAAAAGTTGAAGGTTCAAAAAATTGGACGGACGGACAGACAGACAGACGGACGGATGGTCAGAACGATTTTATAAGGGTTCCTTGTCGGGCTCCGGAACCCTAAAAAGGTGTAGTTACTTTTTAAGTTCAAGCAAGTGTGCATCCATTGAGAGCCAGTTCCCATTTCAATCTAAGCGTGTTTATCATAAGGTATATATGCACTTTGTAACCGTGTATATTTTACGACGGTTATATTATACGGTAAACAAGCCGGAAGTTACATAAAAAGAGAGTTTTGGCGCCAACGTGAGGAAAACATATCGCCTTAACGTGTTATTTTCCTAAACTTGTCTATTTTAAGATTTGCACTTGATCGTGATTTACTTTGCCTGATTTTAATCGTGATAAAAGAAGTTTTATCTTTTCAAACGTAAAATTAAAGACTGCTAGAAAAATCTATCGTAATTACTTAGATACTTGATATTAAATAGGCAAGAGATTCGGAGCTAAAACTAAATTAAACCATGGTACATGGTCAAATCATAAGATTTCAATAGAGATACAGGCCCTGAATTGTATCAAAGTAAAAGGTAAGTCCGTTCTCGCTTAAAGTTCGCACATACATTCTGCCAAAGTACAGGAAATGTCCTGACACACATTCCACTAATTAAAAACCATACCAAGACTTTTGTAAAACGAATATTTAACGTTGCGAAAGCCGAATTGACAAACATATTTATACAATTTGTTTTAGTAACGCGATAAAATTACCAAAACCCAGATAAAATTACGAATTTGAGACAATAAATATGAAATATTTCATTTGACGTGTTGTAAAACTTTATGCAATGAAGTCGGTATCAAATTTCAAATGACCGGCAATTTTTTTGTTAGCTAAAACATTTAGTCAATATAACGCTTATATAAGACAGGTTAAAGAGAGGGAGGGGGAGGAGGGTAAGGGAGTTTCCGAAGACGTTGTTGAGAATAGAGCAAAGTTGAGAAATGTAACGAGGGCTGACTACTATGTGGGATTCATAGTCGGGAAAAGAGGGAGAAGATAGCCAGCTTAACGCTAAATAGTTTCTATTGTAGACCCAGCATTTTCTAGTTTCCCGACGTAGTAACTTTTGCAAAATCCACCTGGGAAAATACCACAACTTTGGCAGTTATTCAATTTTTGAAAATGAGGTGGTGTTATTAGAGTTATAAGTAGCTAGAAGTTATATTTCAGTCATACTGTAGAGACAGTAAAAAATATCTAAAGCCAAGTCCCATCAATTTTCAATAAAATAATAAAATATTTTATTACCAAATTATGCGAAATTTTATTAATAACTAGTTTGTTTGGGTCACGTCAAATATGTTTCGTTATATTTTTGCATTGAACTTTTGTGCATTTTAATGAAACTGCAAACTATGTCGAAATCTTCTAGTAAACTAGTTTATTGAAGGTAATAATTTATTATGCACAACTTAAAAAACAGAAAATTAAAGAAAACTTAAAATACTAACTAAAAACTAAAACTTAATATAAATAAATAAAAAATTAAACTAAAAGACCATTAGTGGAGGGAAAGGTCCCCAGAATGCTGGCGGCATTGCCACGTTGAATGGCAATGCCGCCAACAAGTTTATTTGGCAGATGATTAACTTAAAATTAATAATTAATAATCTTTGATTATGTTTAAACATAATCAAAGTAAAACAATGTTCAAATCAAAGTTAGTATATTACGAATATATTATACTATCATCGACAAAAATAGATACATCCATCCTTGATACTATGCATGTGGTTTCGTTCGCTGTTTTGACATTTTATTGTGTACTAGCTAATGCCCGCGACTTCGTACGCGTAGCGCAATGTTATTACTGGGCGGACGATTAGACTGACATATCCAAATATAAATGTTAGACTAACGAACACGAACGGAACTTTAAATAGGCACAAATCCATCGGATTATTTATATCTACTGAATATTTTATAGATATAATACCTACACTTATGACATTATTGTAGATTTTTTGCTCTCCATTTTAATGCGGATTGTCATACTATCGTCATAGTATGATTTTAGTCTAGTTTTAATCTGACTCGATACAGGTATCCCGATATGTCTATAGTTTCAAATATATTTCAAGCAAATAATATATTACTTTCACTGGTTAAATACGTTGGAAGTGTGGAGCCATGGAGCCAATAAGGAAAAAAAATGGTATAAGTCAAGCGAAATGTCAGGCATGACAAACGTTATTATTGAATTATTAGTAAACAGTAAGTAGGAAGTATATGGAGCGGTATCTATAATTAATCGCTGTTATTTAACATTACTCCGCGTAAAGACTGCCAATCAATGATGTCTAAATAATTTTTGCCCGCCTTCTGCGCCCCTACCCTTCCAACAACTAAACCGCTTTCGTTCACCATCATAACATCCAAAATAGCTTCTAATCACATTAGATGCCGCGAGTTCACCTACTTTGCGTGTCTGTTATTGGCCTTAAGTTTGATCGTGGCAAAAATATATTCATTTTAATCTCCGTCGACTTGGTATATTAGCACGTCAGAAGTCAATACAAATATCAACGTACTTTAAATTACGCCATAATAAACTGTAAAACCTCTTCAAAAGCAGTTGGCTGTCCCGACAATAACAAACACAAAAACAAAATTTGGTGCAGTCGATCGGAAGTTATGCGGGTACATACATTTCGGTGATTCGTTTTTATTTACATATAGATTATATGGCAACAGCCGCTTCAGTCTTCCTACCTACCATGTCTGCGAGTAGAAGTCTATCATTACGACAACATTACTATAAAATAAGCTAGATGGCGTTATAACTAATTATAAAAAAATAATTGATTTTTTACTATTTATTATCATAAATTAGTATGGCCTATGTTTCAATCAGGTATTTTTTAAGCATATTCGTGGTAACTGCATTGAAATCCTTCTAGTAGTTTAAAAGATGTGCGTGGACAAACAAACAAACTGACAGCCGTCAGATTTGTAGTTCCATAGATTTAAAATAGAATGCGTACTAAAACGATGTTTCACGAAAAAAAAAAAAAAATTGCTTAAATTTTACGAATAATATTATTAAAAATGTAATAAAGTATTCAATAATTCCTAAAATAATGAGTATAAATGGATCGTAGTTCCACAAATATGAAAAGTGCGTCTATTATAGGTAAATACGACACTTTACCTGAATCACCCAAACGGCATTATTTTTGCAAGTTAAACCGATACCTATCAGGTATTGCTTCTACTTGGTTAGAAGTCATGTGTGAAGGTATTTGATCTACACATTTATAATATGTAGGGATTAGCTGCGCGATTTCACCCTCGTTAATAATACCTCCTTGGTAACGACGGCAACTTTACCTCTTTGATGACAATTTCTCTCTTTTTAACCGACTTCCAAAAAAGAGGAGGTTATCAATTCGACTGTATTTTTTTTTTTTGTTTTGTTACCTCAGAACTTTCTACTGGGTAAACCGATTTTGATGTTTTTTTTTATTTATTTGAAAGCTTTTGCTTCCTGTTTTGGTGCCATTTCAATTTGGTCCAGTACTACTATGTTTTATTTTTTTACAATGTAACAATTAAAAAGTCATCTGTCGGAACACCTCTTTACTAAGTCAGGCATGTGCTCTCTAAAACCGATAGTCCCTTAATTAATGCACGCGCTATGGGATAGACGGCGCATATTTGGTCCAGTTCTGACATTTTTATGACGTCGGTTTTTTATATTGAGTATTATTTCTATGATGTAATATGTCAATGTATATATAGACTTCAATTATTGTTCCTACAGACAGCGGAGTCTTGGTAAAATATAAAAAACCGACTTCATAAAAATGACAGAACTGGAACCAAATTGAAATGGGACCACACGGGAAGCCAGCTTTCGAATAAAAAGAATCATCAAAATCGGTTCACCCAGTTGAAAGTTCAGAGGCAACAAACATAAGAAAAAAACAGTCGAATGAGAACCTCCTCCTTTTTGGAAATCAGTTAAAAAGGAGTCAGGAGTAATTGTGCAAGATATTAACGGTGGAGTCCTTTGGTATTGGAGGCCAAGACACGAGACAAGTATTGGGTAGCTGCGCCAGTACCTATTAGTAAGCGAGTAAGTAGTAAAATAATGAATGAAAAAGTTTTCATTCAAAAAGTTTACAATGTTATTGCATCTGTCAGACGCATTCTATCAGCAGCCGTGCAATTATGCAAATGGTTCTTCGAATTAAAACCTCATTGGAATACAACAATTGCCTCACATAGTTATTATGACTGCGATTTGATACACATACCAGCAAATATTATACAACACGTAAGTACTTGCATAATCATAATTAGGTGGGTAGCATAGGTGATAGGAGTCCGTCTGCATTACAAAAAGAAAAAAAGTAAGAGCAAAAGTTGTTATTACGTAAAATCGATCGTAAGGAGTTTTAATTCTTTTCTTTTTGGCTACGTACTAAACCAGTATAGAGAGTTTTAGTACCAACGTGAAAAGAACATTTCGCCTGATTGTATTATTTTCCGCAACTTGTGTGTTTTTATCGCGAATAAGTCCACGTTTGGCCACAAACTCGGCTATTGGTAAGCAACGATGTGGTCGAAGATGAAGCACGCAGACTTAGAAGATACCCATTCACTCTTGCGTTGAAAATGCCCAAATTATATCTCTCAGGCAACAAGGAAGCCGGCGGGTTGTTCCAAACCTTGGCCATACGGATAAGAAACGTGGAATCGAAACGTTTGGTACGTATCCTAGAATAGTCCACAATGTGAAATAATAGTTAATTAATTACCATTTATCAAGTGTTCGTGAATGTGCTCGAGTGTGGTTAGTATATAACGATGTGAACATATTTTTCGTTTTGTTTCCTAAACTCCATAAAAGCTTTTAGTAAAGTGTCGCCACTTTACTAGGGCATTACTTGGACTTGACCGTGACTTACTTTGCATGACATTGACGATAACTTGTTTATCTATACAGGGTTACGCATATACCCTGTCCTAATCGGAAAGGAGTCTCTGACTTTGACTTGTAACTATGGAGTTAATAAAGTATTGTATTGAGGTCATTGTACTCATCATTTTATGAGTTAAGTACCTACAATAAGTTCATCGTGCATCAAAATCGGTCAAGCCTAAAACTGTCTAGAATGGTTTGTTGTTCCGTCGTAGCATGCGCCAGCGGTGAGAAGCAGGGCTTACGTTTTGTGCGTTCCAATCTCAGATCAGACAATCGAGGGAGTTATGGCTTAGTGCAATTGCCATTCGATTTCAAATGACTAAATTTTTCATAATTTTTTTATTCGATAAAGAACCAGAGTCACCGACATAGCTATTAAAATCTGCAAGTTGAAGTTGCAATGGGCAGACCACGTCGCTCGAAGAACTGATAACCGTTGGGGAAGAAAGGTTCTTGAGTGGAGACCGCGAACCGGAAGACGCAGCGTAGATAGGCCTCCCACTAGATGGACAGACGACATTGTGAGAGTCGCGGGCATCCAGTGGATGCAGATGACAGGGTGTCGTTCTGTGTGGAGGTTAAAGGGGGAGGCCTATGTTCAGCAGTAAACGTCTTCAGGCTGAAATGATAATGAAATTTTTCATAATATTTTTTTCCTATATCAACGCAAAAACTGTAAGTATGGCTCACTAACTCATATTTCACGCACACTAAGAAACTTATAGCGACACTAATGAACTAATAGTCCATATGCAAAAAAAATGCTGCAAGGTCGTCTGCACTCTGCAGGGTGAATCCACTAAATGCATCAACCCTGATTTTCACACCCACCACGTCACCTTACCATATCTTCCATGTTTGTCTGATATGATGTTCCTTGCGAACGGTGGTAATGTAGATGTGTGTAGCGGAGAAGTTCAATAAAAAAAAACGCAAAAAAAATTATGGACACTTTAAACGGAACGGAAATTTATTCGGAATTTTTGGCGAGGTCTAAGACCAGCAGTAGACAACTATTACGTAGACTGGACATGATCAGTATCTTTATTTTCAGTGCGGGGTTAGTACGAGAACTTGCGAAAAAGTTATCTATACGTAAACGATAGCAAATGTATGAAAAATTCAGTTTCCTTTTACGTCCGATAGAGGCGCTGTTCAATTTTCCATACATTTTGCTATCGTTTACGGAACGAATCATAGACCTAAATTTTTTTTTGCTACGCTATAAATCTATGGAACGAATACTTTTTCAAGTACTTTTTCAAGTGCTCGTACTAGGGCCACTGATGGCCGTACGAATATTCGCGTAAAATACCTACTATCGAATTTCATACAAATTACAAGTTCGAAATTAAAAATTTTCGCCACAGTTTCGGTTACGGTTGGTGGCGCAACTTTTCATTATCACCTAATGAGAATCCCCCGTAAGGCTAAGGCCTTACGGGTCTCCTTTACGGGTTGGTAGGTACCTCAAATAATGATTTCATCCCACACGTTTCTTAGGTGCATAATATATAATACCTATATATAGCGTGATCCGTATTTCTATGGATGTTTCGACCTTGTACTGAACTGCATTTACAACAGAGTAATATGTAGTCGCTAAATCCACGAGCGATCATTTCGAGCTTTTTTTTTATTAGTCACCAAAATACAATACACCTAGGACGGGTTCCTTCTAGTCGTGCATGCTCCATATACCTATCCCAGTCCTATTCTTATTCGAGATGAGGGCGATAAGTCGTGCACTGACGTCCCGCTTGGGGTGTATTGTGCATTTCCCCCTACCAGCAGTTACCCGAGCCAACCCAACTCCTTAAATATCAGAGTGAGGCTCTGGGGCGCTGGCACAGTTGCTACAGTGGCGTAGATGGAATTGTGCATAATGACGATGAAAAGCAGTCTAGCTGATGTGGCGACGTGGATTATGAATTTAATGATGCCTCATGCAACCCGGTAGCGATTCTAGTTTCTACTGTGGCTTCACAATGCCACAACACATGCTCTATCCCAGTCGTACATCTTTACATGATGTGAACAAACGCAATCCTTTCTCGAATAAAAAAACGGCCAAGTGCGAGTAGGGCTCGTGCACTGAAGGATTTGCACTGAAGGTTTTGACGCTTGTACGTATCCCCATTTTTACACTAGAGCAAATACAAAAGGTCGTAAAAAAGGGTTTGTTGTATGGGGACCCCCCTATAGTTTTTAGGGTTTCGTAGCCCGACAAGGAACCCTTATAAATTTGTTCTGTCCGTCCGTCTGTCTGAGACAGACAGACAGACAGACAGACAGACGGACAGACGGACGGACGGACAAACGGACGGACAGACAGCGTAGATCCCGTTTACACCTTTTGGGCATGGAATCCTAAAAATGAGTGACATCAAGAACCGCCGCGATTAAATAATTTCTATAAAAGCTGCCTTAGTACGGTCAGTAGATCAATACAATTTGGTGAATGGTGTTTGCAATGTGGTATTGCATAGCAACTGTGCCGTTATAGTTTGGTGAGACAACAAACCAATGTATGTGGATAAGGGAGCGATGCAGTGAGAGAGCTAGCGGGCTGCGAAACTATTAAAAACTTGTGAAAGAAATAGCCGCGCGCCTTTAGCTGCCCCTTATTATAATGTAAAAAAATAATGTCTAAGAGAGATCTTAAACTCAAGGCGTTTACTAGTAGCTATTGGAGAATGCCACTATGCACTTCCAGGCTCTTTCATCAGACCCTTAGTCACCAAATGTACTTAACTACTGTGGAAATCGCACACTGTGCGTTTTAGGCGATCTTTTTTGCCTCACCAGCAATTTTTGGAATGAGCTCCCCCTACGTCTTTTCCGAGTAACTATGATGAGGGGTTCTTCAAACGGTCTATTAATAACTGTTTTAAACTATCACGGTTGTTCACTAAAGTTAAATGATTATTTACGGGATATTTGTCGAGACTTAGGTTCGAGTTCGAGTTCCAGTGATAACCGTAGCAAAAGACTAAGAAAGAGGGTAGATCGTTTTGGCTGTACCTAACTTTGAACTTTTTCACCTACCACCCGCATTCTTCAGTCTTCCCGTGAACATGGTGCATGTAACTGCGCCGAAATATCGGGAGCTCCTTCCACAACCTTACCACGGTAAATATCCCGTAAATAATCATTTAACTTTGGTCTATTAATAGTCTTTAAGGGTCGGCAACGTATCAGTGATGCCCCTGGTGCAGCAGGTATTCATAGGCGATGGTGATAGCTTACCATCAGGGGCCGCCTGATGGTCTGCTTGTCTGCTTGTTTGCCACCTATGGCATAAAAAAATACTTCATCTATATATTTTGCATTACATTAATAAAACAAATCAAATGAGCCCAAACTGGCGGGTTTTACTGGTCGCCATTGAAGAGTTTCAAAATCGTATCCTGTCCTGGCTCCATCATCAGATCATTTAGAAGGTACCAAATTATCGTTGTTTTCATCCGAATTACCTACATCATCTACATAATAGGTACCTAGGTAATAACAAGTTTTAAATTGAAACGTTGCTATTACCCAGGCGAAAACAATTTAAAGTAGGTTAAAAAAACACCTTCAAGATTTGTTTCTTTGTTCGTCAGTTAGAAGCAAATCTAATAAAAGCGTGTTAATAAAAAATATTAGCATACATTTGTGGCGGAATTTGATCGCTTTCAAAATTACCTATACTGTGTATATCTGCCATCAAATTTAGGATTGAAAGGGTTTTCTACAGTCAAAAAGGGCGGTTTTAACAGTTTCAAAATCGCTATCGCTTATGCCTATCCAGCTGCCTTATGCAGTTACATAATTCTCACACATACGTGATTTAACGTTGTTGATACAACATAGCACAAGCACAGATAAAGAATGCATCGAGATGAGATCGTCGCCTTGACATAGTGGTACAAGTAATAGAAAAGTTGTAAAGCAGTAATGATTACAATGAACTTTGTAATTGGTATAGATATAGATGATCAGAACCCATACAAGCTGTAGCCAAAAAAAATTACTTACATATTAAAAAAAGTTCCTAATTAGCTGCTAAAAAGGGAATTACACAATTACATTGCAGTGTCGTTTATTGAATACTAGTTGTACGTTAAACAAAATAGTTTTTTAATTTATTATTACTATATACTAATATACTTACAAAGACTATGAATAATCTGTGTATGATTATTACTTTTGATTGTTCATATATTGCGTTCCAATTTGTTACGAAGCTGTTACAAAAGTACCTACTTTCGTAATTGTTGCACGCTTTTCATTTTAAAGGTTTTATAAGTACGAGGAATTTCAAGGACGATGTGGTAATAAAATTTCAGTTTTATATCTTCAACACCCAAGATTACTCCTTAGTAATAAAAATGTTGTGATTATGTATTTATTGACATAAGATCGAGACTTAACATAAGTAGTAATTAACATGTTTCTTTTATTAATTAAGGCATAAAATACAACTAAAATATAATATTTCTTTGCGTGACCAAAATGCTGGCCTATATTTGTATGCTACTATGTATGTGTACCTACTATTTTCTGACAAATAATTTGATTTGATTTACTTATAGGTGCTTCTTGAGCTTAATTCTGATACCCACCCCACCCCAAGAATTTACAATGGGGATGAAAAACGAAGCCATGTGAAGTGTGGTAGGTAGGTACGTTAATTATTTTTGACACCACCTGCTCGACAATGTCCAATTACATATCATGCAATGCAACCTCAACGTAAAGTAAAGCATTATCTCATAAGATATATAAAGTTGTATGAAACTCCCAAGGGAATAATGTGATTTGAATTTGGAACGTCAAATTCGTGTGGAAACTCGTGAAAAACTTTAAGTAAAAAAATTACCATATGGCATTGTAAAGAGTTTGTTTTATTTAAAAGGTTTGTTCAAAAATCGAACTGGCCACCATTAGAACTAAAAAAAAAGTTCGTTCATAAGCTACTAGTACTTATTCTGCGGTGGAGCTGGCCATCATAGACGAAGCGTTACTATCAGTGTGAAGCTTTTTTTATATCCTTTGTTATCTTGATCTGAAAACGCACAACGCTGCGGTAAACGGTTCCAAGGCAGCCTCAAGCTTTCCATCTCACCACTCACGCAAGCTTCGTTGGAGAGCAACCAAGGACGTTTTAAAACCATTAGGTTTTAAAACGTCACAAACGTTAAACGTCAAAACCATTAGGGTTTTAAAACGTCACAAACGTTAAACGTCAAAACCATTAGGGTTTTAAAACGTCCTTGGCAGCAACAAACCACTCTAGACTTTTTTCAAACAATTCAATGTCTGACAGACACTGCAACTCTGCGTTCTGTGTCCGTGTGTGATTCAGTTATAAAAATTCGTGAAAGGCTGATAAGACCTTTCACCGACAAAAAATCTTTAGTGGTTACAACTTTCAATATTTCCTTTGGGATTTTTCGATATTTCAATAATACGGTAAGTATTTTGTGTTACGACTCAGATCGGCCAATTTGATAAAACCTACAAATGTGAGATTAATGCGAGCCTAACGCCGAACTCTATTCACGGGCTTGAATACGAAAACGCAAAATATAGGGTTTCCGGTCGCGCAACTTTTCGCAATCACCTAAACTGAATCGCCTAAAACATAAGACTCCAGACCCCGAAATTACGAGTCCATAGCCCCCTTTACCCTTAGCATACCTGCTTAACTCTAAGCTACTCTCACAATCACAATTGACGGCCCCGTTAGCTCAGTTGGTAGTGTACCTGCCTTCTGCGCTTGAGGGCGTGGGTTCGATTCCCACCTAGGACAAACATTTGTGTGATGAACATTTGTGTTTGTTCTATGTCTGGGTGTTAATATCTATTTAAGTATGTATTTAAAAATATATATGTATGTATGTATATTGTATACCAGTCTCTGGCAGCCATATTACAAGCTTTGCTTAGTTTGGGGTTAGATGACCATGTGTGCAATAATGTCCCAGATATTTATTATTTTATTTTTATTATTATAATATCTTTACATGCGTGGAAATATTGTCAAATGAATACGGGATGCGTCCAACTGACCAACAAACGCATGGTTAAGTAACAATGTATGCAGAACACCGTATACCCTAGTACTCGTAATAGCGGTTACGTACAAATAATTGAGCGTTCATTAACGCGTTTAAGCTCACGTAACCAATTATAATAACGGTATTATGAAATAGCCGAGCCCATATGCATCAATTTACTTATACTTACTTTTCTGTTAGACGAAATTATACAAATTTTTTCGCCAAAATACTACCAATTTTTCCGAAAAAGAATAGCTATATTCAGGCGTTTTTCAATCCGTCACTATATTGTTTAAAAAAAGTTACAAATTGTCCCAAATCCCATTCAAGTGAGCCCAAAGACAGATACGGTGTGGCATGCACCGTTGTAGAGGTAAGGAGCGGGAATGCTCTATGCATTTCGAGCATTTGCCATGAGTGTCGCTTCAGGCAGTGTGGTAGGAGCTCAGGGTAGGAGGTTGCCTGTGCGTTCCTATGGAGATCCCGGTGACCTCCGTCTGGCATAGAGGCCAGCCACCGAGGGGGGTTTTATTGTGTGCAATCTTATCTAACACGGCTACACCCCAATGCAGCATCATTATCATCATTTCAGCCATACTTCGTCAACTCACTCACGTCACTCTCGATCAAGTAACCTTTCAAACAAAATAAAACTAAATCAACATCGGTTCAGCCGATTGGAAGCTACGCCACAGACAGACACACACGTTAAACGCACTCTTCTTTTTGCGTTGCGGTTAAAAAGCTCTAAGGCCCAACGCTGACTGGACGGGGTGCATATTTTATTCATAATATTTATGGTAAGTCGGTATTTATGGTTTACAATAGTAAGTATGTATTTAAAAATATATATGTATGTATATCAGTCTCTGGCTGCCATATTACAAGCTTTGCTTAGTTTGGGGTCAGATGACCATGTGTGCAATAATGTCCCAGATATTTATTTATTTATAATAATACACAATAGTATTATTGTAAACACGTATGTATGGATGGATATATAAATATTGATTTGTATTTTATGTGCACTGCCGACAGTTTTCAAATTATTTAGTCCTGTCCATCCAAAGGTAGTCTGGAAGAAATCACTTCAGGCGATAAGCCCAGCCATTAAACTGCCGTATGTTTATTTTTTTATGTTAGTTTAAGTTTAATTTGTATTATCGTGTGTAATAATGAGATAATGTTTTGTTCCATATATAGCTTCATTTGAGATCCAGTTTCCATTTAAAGATAAGTGCGTATATCTACTATCATCTACCAAACTATCGCTAAGCATCAGATGAGTTGAAGTCAAACGCTAAGTCTATCAACAAATGGTCCACATTTCTAAATATAACGTGTTTATTTGAAATCATTACGCGTAATGACCATCACTGCTTTTCTTTTTGTAGAAAGTTTTAAAACTAAAAACCTTGCAAAGTTAGAAGATGAAAGTATTCTAAAATGCGTGTCTGCCCAGTGAATGTGGAATTAGATCTTATATGTAATTCAAGTTGAATAATCGCTTTAAAAGTATTTATGTAAAAGTAAAAACGCAGTCGTCTCCAGATTTTATTAAAAGTTACTCGTAAGCGCGACTGCTTGCATGACAAAATTTTCTTTTAAAACACCATTCGTTTTACATAATGAAAAAAAAAGGCGATGGCTTCATTATCGAGCATTTTTATGTTTTTTTTTTGCGACTAAACTCATTGGGTTTTTGACCAGAGAAAAAACAGAAAGACAATTTACTCGGATGTCATCAATAATTATGTCATAGGCATTGGTGTCATAGGTGTTGAGGTGTAGGCACAAAGTGTAGGTATGTAGCATAGGGTTGCCATTCGTCCATGTTTCCCCGACCGTCACGCCCGCCGCGTAGGCAGTTTCGTTCGTATTTTTTTGTTCGTAGTTTAGGTTATCAATTCGACTGATTTTTTTACAATGTTGACTGAAACTTTCGACTGGGTGAACCGATTTTGATGATTCTTTTTTTTATTTGAAAGCTGGTGCTTCCTGTGTGATCCCATTTTAATTTGGTCCAGTTCTGTCATTTTATTGAAGTCGATATTTTAGGGTTTTGTACCCAAAGGGTAAAACGGGACCCTATTACTAAGGCTCCGCTGTCCGTCCGTCCGTCCGTCCGTCTGTCACCAGGCTGTATCTCATGAACCATGACAGTTAGACAGTTGAAATTTTCACAAATGATGTATTTCTGTTGCCGCTATAACAACAAATACTAATAATAAAATAGAATAAAATAAATATTTAAGGGGGCACTGCACTATTAAATTAAAATAAATAAATATTTAAGGGGGATATTCCGAGCTATCCTGATGATAGAGATATCCTGAAAATATATTAGCTAACCTGTGGCATTTCTGAGTAACTATAACATGGGGTTCTTCAAAAAGGCTGTAATAGTCTTCAAAGATCGACAACGTATCTGTGATGCCTCTGTTAGGTTAGGTTAAGTATCCATAGGCCAACACCACAATCACATCACATCATCACATACCATCAGGTGTCCTGTTAGCTTGTTTGTCTATTACATTAAAAAACTGAGTATCAATCAATATAAAAAATGGTCTCCTCGTTTTATTTTAAATTTTAACTGTTACCTCACACACAACCTCTTTAAAAAAACGCAAATATACCTAACTAATAAAATATTAAAATAAATAAAACACTGTTAATTTTCCGAAATATTTATCCATTTCCCTCTCCCTTCTAGTTATACTTTGTGGGTTGTACCTACAAAAAGTTTGCAGCCCTATCCATCTCCTTCCTACCAGCACAACCACCAGGTTATAGCTCATTAAATAACAAACATAACTTAGCGTAATAAGCGTTAATATCTTAGTTACTCAATTATCTAATAGAAACACTCGTAAAGTAGGAGGTTTATTAGTCTCTTTCAATCTAATCTTGTGCATAATCGGAGTATGAAGTTCGCCCGCGCGTAACTTACAATTTGTCCGGAGTGATTACTCGAAGCGTAATAAATAGTAACGATCGTTTTAAGTCTCAGAAAAAATAAATAAATGCAAGCGTTATTCCTACAGCCGGTCTATTCTGCAAGCTAAGTGAACGCGCAAGTGAGGTGGTAAGCTAAGTAAACGTGTATTTTTCTTGTCAATTACTATAAAGAAATTTTAAAATGTCGAGTAATCACCCTTGACTGTAGTCCCTTACCCTTATAATTCAATATTTTGACATGTACCTGCAGAAATAGGCAAGAAAAAATCACATTCACTTAGCTTATCACTTGCGCGTTCACTTAGCTATCAGAATAGACCGGCAGTTTCCCCTATAGCATTCACACTTAATTAGTTTACATTTTGAGCAATCGCATTTTTGCATTCGTTTGCAGTTGTGTGCCGCTCATTATTGAAGTGTGCGTTTGTAGAACTACTACTTAGTAAGAATATTATGTAAATAAATATTATGTCATTATATTATGTCGTGTGAGTAATAAGTGTTTACCTCGCCCCCTTTAGGTTTTGGCAGACTTTTTTTGGTACTAACTCGAGTTTAAGGCATATTCAAGCTATATAAGTCATTATCAAAGTTTTAAGTCAAACCACTGTATTTTTTACACCCATCGCAAAAAGGCATCTGTCTCTGTCTGTGGAATCCTAGCTTCCAAACAGCTGAACCTATTTGGATTTAGTTTTTTTGTTTGTTTTAAAGGTGACCTTGATCGAGAAAGTTATCTATTTATGATTTACGAAAATCTTTTTGCCGTTTGAGGATTTCAGCTCTTTAACGGGGGTTTAAAAAACAATTTATACTTGTGTCACAAGAAATTGGTGTTTTTTTTAATGCCAACACTGGATGTAGATACTAGGTAGGTATATATATAGGTAGGATGAAAAGGCAGTCTGGCAGTAAGAGTTTTGGCGCCAACGTGAAACATGTCTTCTCGTTGTATTATTTTCGTAAACTTGTGTATTATTGAACAGCTGATTTCTATTTCCGTCCGTATTCCGTTTCTTTCCTTATTTAGTAGGTAAGTGTTCGTGGAAGTTGTTCATAATAACATCCTTTCCGTATAACCCTATGTACAACGTCTGGGTAACGCAATGACTGTTTCAAAAAGGGGGAAGACGCACAACTTCCTAGTACCCATTAAATATTGCCTGGTTCGGTTCAAACAAAACAAAATGTTGACAAGTACTTCACGTTCGATTGTGACTGAAGTAGATTATGCCCGTGGGCCTAATTTATGCGGTCCACGTCAAGGAGTTCGTCCCGTATCTTCCCACTATTTCCTTACAACAATGGGGTAACTCTATCTATTCCTACGACCGTAAAGTAGAATGGAGAAGCCATCCAATGCCATCCATAATTTAATTTTAGTTCTTTACCTGGTATGTTACCTTCACAGAAAGTTGGTCGCACTTGCAAAACAATAATGCAACAAAATAGTTTTATTATCTTCATAAGCCACGCAGACCATCTGCCGACTTCCGCTCCAGATTTACGCAAAAGTGGAACTAACAGGATGGCGTCACAGCAACCTTAGAAACAGAAAACCACGTAAAAACGCAGTCTTACCACCGTTATTGTTATGATCATAAAGTTTACAATGAGCTATGGTGAAAGAACCAGGTGCTATGTTGCACAATGAATTCTTCGTTACACGAGGTGGTTGTAGTAGGCAAGTAGCACATGTGATTTATTTAAAGTGGTCATACAAGGTTAGTCGGAAAAGGTAGGCTAATCTGAAAGCAAATTAGATAAATTCATCATAAATACCTTTACTTTGGAATCAACCCTGAAATCGGAAATAGAAATCAGCTGTTCCATAAAAAAGGTCACTAACACTCAACGAAATCCAGAGTGGAAACGGGGGCCGAAAACCAGCACACGTGAACTTATCTACTGCAGCATAGCATACCATAAATGCCGTTACAACCAATGATTGCATGGTTATTCACGTAAAAGTATACATAAATACTAATAATTTTGGGGTAATTTTCACATTTTAATGGGCTTTATAAACCAAATTCCCTTCACAGCCATTTAACTAACTACCCCTAACCCTAACACCACTTTCTTCTACGTGTTCACTTTCATTCTTTGTTATATTCTTGCGCTCAGAAGCTATTCCGGATGACAAAAGATGGTGCCATCAAACTTCGAACATCAATTACCTACTAAATCATTCATGTACATCCGCATTCATCGTACAAACACATATAGCACAACCCTAACACCGAGCTCGGGAACAATGTCTTTGACGGGAGCGAGCGCCGCACCAATCAGAGCTCTCGAGAGCTAGGGGTGGCGGAACTTTGCGAGGAAATTCAATTAAACTTGAGCGCCCGCCTTTATCTGATCATTCCGTGGAGAGACCCGCTACGTAACGAACAGCGTAGGGTTGCTACACTTCTTGTCATGTATTTTATTTAAATATATTATTATGGTCTAAAAACTTTAAAAAAAAAAAAACAGGATTATGTAACTTATTGAAACAGACCAAATGAGCCCAAGCACGATTATACTGACCTCGAAGCTCAAGGGACTTACTGATAGCTATTAAAAACTTCCACTGTCCGACTTTTGGCTTCATCATCATACCCTCGTCGCCAAGTGTCTTTAAAATAAACCAAATGAGTTCAAACTCGAGGGGTTTACTAATAGCCATTGAAGAGTTCCACTTCCTATCTCCATCATCATATCAGTTTGATGGTACCAAATTATTGTATTGTCATCTGGATTATATATCTAATTATAATACTTGTGAAGTTTCAAATCAAATCAAAATTAAAAAATTCAATTCAATCTGAATTCATTAAAATTGAATTTCAATTGTTAATATTGTGTGCCTAAATGAATATGTACATCGATCGACAAAATATACGTAAAATAATTCTAAAGATCGGGACTACGGTCGTGGCGACGAGGAATGAAATCCAAAACGGATCCACGAATGCCTCTGAGGGTGCATTTCCAAGTTTCCACCAAAGATGTGCTATGCAGCTATGCTGCGATGATGTCAAAGCTAAGCGTTATATGATTATTTACGGGATATTTACCGTGGTAAGGTTGTGGAAGGAGCTCCCGATATTTCGGCGCAGTTACATGCACCCGTAAATAATCATATAACTTTCGTGAACAACCGTGATAGTTTAAAACAGTGTTTAAAGCTAAGCGTTTCCATCAGTGCTATGTTATATGGACTGATGAATATGATTGGTGGATATCAAACGCATCCATAGCAACGTAGCATAGCACATCTTTGGTGGAAAGGCACCCTAAGTATGAAATCTTTGCCTCTCAGCTTAGCGCGTCCTTCATCTCGACACGAACATGTTACGATCTTTTGTTACCTGTAGCTGTAGCTCTATACATCAGCCGTAATCAAAATTGGCGTAAGGGACAAACAGCTAGGTTCTATACGGGAGAGCAAAAAAAAAACAAATTATTTTGGAATTTGGTCACAACTTTTTACTTTTTTATGATATATTGAAGTGGTTTATAATGATTCTGTTTAACTTTTAGTCCTCTAATACTTTATATAGTCAGTTTATCCTTTAAAGCTTTAGTTACAAAGATGGCTTGTCCCTTACGTTCAAAAACAAATTGTATGACCTTTAAGCCACATTTTTTTATTGCACATGAGTATAAAATGGCGTAAAGCTATCCACATTCTGTTAAATATAGTTATATTGGCGTAAGTTAGTACAAGTACCTGTAGTCAAAAGTCACAAAAACTGATGCCTGATTTCTTGACAAGGTAGAAGCCCTGCCTCAAGCGAATATTGGGTAAATCCCCATTCTGTGAGCACAGCGTCGAGCGAGACTCGTCGCTAAGCCAACCTGTGACGTTATCTAACCTCGTTTACTACCCTGGAACCTTAGAACAGTGAACAATCTTCACACCATTTTTTAAGTACTTATATTATAATTATGATCTACATACTCCCATGACTTACCTTATAAATTTCAGTTTCAGTGTTCACTGGGCGTAGCTCAACTACGAGTAGGTATATAAGATCCTAAGTAGGTATACCCTAACCTAACACACTACAGAATCTACAGATGGTCTATTAAGTTAGCTGGGTGACCGCTCAGGGGCCTTACGTCCAGTGACGTAGCTATCGGAGGACTAGTCGGTGCCGTGCACCGGGACCCCCAAGCTCAGGGGGCCCTTGAGTTCAGCCGGCCTATTCTACAAGCTAAATGTACGCGTAAGTGAGGTGATAAGCTAAGTGAACGTGTATTTTTCTTGTCGATTACAATAGAGAAATGTCAAAATGTCGAGTGATCACCCTTGACTGTAGTCCCTTACTCTTATAATTCGATGCTTTGACATTAACTGCAGAAATAGGTAAGAAAAAATCACATTCACTTAGCTTATCACTTGCGCGTTCACTTAGCTATCAGAATAGACCGGCAGTTTCCCCTATAGCATTTACACTTAATTAGTTTACATTTTGAGCAATCGAATTTTTGCATTCGTTTACAGTTGTGTGCCGCTCATTATTGAAGTGTGCGTTTGTAGAACTACTACTTAGTAAGAATAGTATGTAAATAAATATTATGTCATTATATTATGTCGTGTGAGTAATAAATGTTTACCTCGCCCCCTTAATAGTAATTGACTAGAAAAAATCACATTCACTTAGCTTATCACTTCACTTGCGCGTTCACTTAGCTTGCAGAATAGACCGGCTGATCAGCAAACCTAAAACTGAACTTGCAAAATTTTTGCCCTTAATACACATACTTGTAGTAAGTAGCTTTGAGCACAATAAAGTGCTGATGATAAAGTAGCTTTGTATCTTTAAATTATTTATATTTTTACTTGCTAAATCCTAACCCAGGTCAGGTAGGGCCCCATTTTTTTGCACTAGGGCCTTTGGTTACCTAGCTACGCCACTGCTTACGTCCAACTCTAACTACGGGCTCGAATACGCGCCGTTTGTAAAATCACGCGAACGTGTCGAGATACGGTTTGCGGTCTCGCAACTTTTCGCAATCACCTAAACTGAATCGTTTATAACAGGTAGGCGTAAGACCCCAGGGCACAATATATTCGTGTGATTATTTTCGTGTAAATATAAAAGGAGTCATATCTAAATGATCGAATGACCCAAAATTTAAATGCAATTTTTCTGATTAAAGTATTTGTAGGTACTAAACCAATTCACTGTGATAAGTTACGTATTTTGTAAATTAGGACACACCCTTGCATTGTGGCCTTACCATCACAATTTAAACCTTAGCTCTATGGCGTAAAGTAGAGTTTAAAAGCAACTGTAGCGCAATAATCGCCGGATTTGCTGTTAGAAAACGATAGCTTTGAGTGGGAAAACTTTTCGTGAACCGTAAGAAAATTGACACCCTCATTTTATGATATTCAGGCTTAGGTGCTAACGAGTAGAAGTACTAAGGTACTTAGATAATTAGGTGGCGTCAGCTTTGGATCTATGATTTTTCCGAGCAGGGGCAAAATCTTGACATTGGCGCTCCTTACCTCTAGCAATAGAGATTAATGATAAAAAATTTGGAACTTGGCGCCCCTTTAAGATGCTGCCCGGGGCAAGTGTTTGCTCCTCCCTAGATCCTGGCCTGGGTGGCGTAGGCACGTTGGAGCAGGATGAGACGCTTGCCCCACCCTGGCTGGTCTGGCTGGCCCTGGCATGACCTCTGGGGGGCATATTTTTCAAATTTACAGCACTTCGTAGTCATAGGATGGTTTTCCCTTATTCCGTTCATACTCTATGTATTCATAGAGCCTAAAGCATGTTTCTTTTTTTATCTTATTTTTATAAAGGAGTTTTGTCGATGTTCGACCAGTTTTGGAAGCCTTTTAGCAATTCGGGAATTTACAAGGAATTTGAGTTACAGTCAACAACGATAGCCGGTTTGTTGGCTTGTGTGCAGAAAAAGACTTTTAAATAATTTATTTAAAAAAAAAACCTCTAAAAAAAATAAGCACGTAAACGTTAACGTAACGTAAACGGGTTTCTAATGATAATATGGGACTCTTTTGCAGAGTCCGCCTGGGAAGTACCACACGTTTGCCAGTTATTCAATCGCCAAGCAGAGTGCAAACACTACTGTGTTTTCAGCGAAATTACAGGGCACACAGAGATTTGACATCTTATATCTCGGGGTGACGAGCGCAGTGCATTAATTGCCATCCAGGGTTTTGAACTGTTGAAGTTTAAAATTCTGAGTGTCGTTGAGCTGTTATGGGCAAGCGTGAAGAGCCATCAGGCGAGCGGCTTCGCTCGTATCGTCACTCTGTATAATTTTAAAAACCTAGGTTTACGGTTTGTAAGAAACCTAAGTTTACGTGCTCTATCTTAGGCCACTTTATCGCGTTCCATTAGGGCCCTGATTCCCTAACTGCATTTACGCTCGTATCGCCTTTATTCCCTAGGAAAAAAAAGAGGTCCAGGACATAAGCAATGTATATTCCAAATTTCATCAAAATCTATCCAGCCGTTTCTGCGTGATTGAGTAACAAACATCCATCCATCCATCCATACATCCATCCAAACTTTCACATATATGATATTAGTGTGATGAGTAAGAACATATTAAACACCTACTCTTGCTTAAATCCTGGGCCTTTATTCTGCACGGGCCAAACGCGCTCTATCGTGGCGCGTTAAGTTTACCTCCAAAAGTTGAACTTTATTTCCTAAGCAATAGAGGCCAACTTTTTGAGATAAACTTAACGTGGCCACGATAGCGCGCGTTTGCCCATGCGGAATAAGGGCCCTGGAGCTATTTTGTAAGCGCTCCGATCAATGTCATTGAAGTTAAACTACACGGTCAGACCGAGGACTGCCACCGCCAGATAAGACGCCAAGACTCCTTGTATACCCTTGGGAAATGATAAGTAAGTTCCCAGTGACTGAGGGGATAGTCCTGATGTCAGAGTCTGACGCTCAAAAGCCTTCGAATTTAGCTACTATTAACACACTTTTGTTACCTTCACTTCTTATTAACAAACTAATTAAACTAATCTTGGAAGTAAATTTTAACTTCAAATCAGACAAACAAGGAAGATATGGTAAGGGCGTGGCGGGTGCGAATGCAACTGGCCTAAATCAGGCTTGATTGCCTTGACGTGTCACCTTATTTTTCGTGTGGACTAATTAGCATTTAGCACATTTTTTTTCAATAATTCACACATGGTAAGGTAATCTGACCCTAAACTAAGCAAAGCTTGTAATATGGCTGCCAGAGACTGACATACATACATATAGATGTTTAAATACATACTTAAATAGATATTAACCAAAAAACTAACACCCAGATTTAGGACAAACACAAATGTTCATCACACAAATGTTTGTACTAGGTGGGAATCGAACCCACGCCCCCAAGCGCAGAAAGCAGGTACACTACCAATGCATTACGGACGCATTTGAACACGAATTCGAACATTGTACTAAGGCATATCTTCCTTGTATGTCTGATCTGATATTTTAACACAGCTAGGTACTTTCAATAAACTTGTGACCTAATGTTTCAATTATAACAAATAACAGGGCCCCGATTCTACTAAGTCAATTGTTTTTCAATTGTTAATGAATTGCCTAATTTTTTTTACTTTTTACACCTTATCTATACAAAAAGTGTAAAAAAAAATTTTTTGAGGCAATTAATTAATATTTTAAAAACAATTTTGTTTTTCACTTTTGACACTTTATCTATGCCAAAACTGTCATAAGGGCAATTTTTGAGAAAATTCATTAACAATTCAAAAACAATTGGTTTAGTAGAATCGGGCCCCTGGCTTTGCGAAGGATAATTAAATACATTACACATACCAAATAAGTGCCTATATATTTATAAATATAAAAATAGACTTCATAAAACTTTCAGATCTGAATCAAATTGAAATGGGACCACACGGGAAGCACTAGCTTTGAAATAAAAAAAGGATCATCTAAATCGAAAAAAAAAAACATTTAATTGAGAACCTCCTCCTTTTTGGAAGTCGGTTAAAACGGTCATTCTCACTCAACAAAATGGATATAATGGATTTAATAGAACACCAGATTTTTTTTCGCGCTTTCAGCGTTGGTCCCAAAAGTACCTAAGTATTTAGCAACTGTTTAAGAAACCTTATACATTTTCGAAATAACATTTTAAAAAAATTACGTAATTTTTTCTGTTTTTTTTCTGCATTAATAAAACCGTTCTGGGAATTGATAATAGCGCAGACGAGGAAAAGAGGGGGGAATCAAGCTCATTGCGGCGGTAAGTATGGAAATTTAATTAGCAGCACTGCTTATTAGGTACCTACCTAGAGGTACCTACCTACTTCTATTTTCGATCGCTCTCCTAACTGAGATTGTAAATGTTTGTTCCGACAACATAATTATCCAATAATTAAATTACGTAAATACTCATTTTGAAGACGCTTTTTTTGTGATAATTATCACTAAAAAAGCATCTTTAAAATTAGTATTTACGTAATTTCGGTTGCTTAAATCACTTGGATGACATATTTTATTCCAGTTATTTTGATGTAAAAACGAAACTACTGAACCGATTTTGATGTAATTTCTACAGGACCAATCTGAAAATATTATCCTTTCAAACAAAAAAAAAAACCTTTCCAAACTGGTTTATAAATGACAGAATCCAGAGGAAACAAACATAGAACTTTGACAGATAGTCAAAGACATAGAATTGAGAACCCCTTATTTTTGAATTTGGTTAAATATAAAAACAAATGGAGCGATTTCAACTTTTACCGACTCGTTATCAGCATTCATTATCAGTCCATTACACTTCAACCGCAACTACTGTCTGTGCCGCAGCGATAAATAAATTAAACACATACACGATTAAAGTTCACCAATATTAAATCCAGCCGTCAATTTCTGAAGAGTATTTCATTCGAAAAACCGCATTGCTAATCTAGATTCCGGCACGAAAAGTCATAAGTATTACGTACATATTTCAATCATGCTTGGTTTGGTCTCTATATATATTTCACATTTTTAAAGTTCAAAATTGTGTGTTAGGAATGAGATTTAATGCATTTTGAATAAAAGCAGAGGTGAGCGGGGAAAATTGGAAAATGGCACAGGAAAATGGTGACAGGCTGAGAGCCGTGATAGCGCTGAAAGCGTGGTGGGAAGAGAATTAGGGTTGCTACTTTATTGGTTCTTTGGCGTGAAATCTATAATTACGTTACTAAGTGAAAACATAAGAAAACCATAGCATGGTGGTGGCAATTTTGCCTCTCGAGACTGCTTGCCAAATACAACTAAAATGTCGCCAAGCGCCTGCTTAGTTTCGACAACTCTCACTTGAGAGACATTTATCTACTGTTCATCAGGCGTCAACCGAGAGGAATGAAAGAAATACACCAAAGACAAAAATGTACCTACTACATGAATACATTCATCATTAAAAAATATTTTGTATACCTAATGAAAAAAGTCCCGTACATCCCTGAGTCCATTCCGGTTGAGCGGTAGAATTAAAAAGAACCCCCACATTGCCCCCTCTGGTTCAATTAAGCTGGGATTGCGGCCACAGTGACAGCCCGTTCATTTGGATTTATTCCCCATATTCGTTTTCACGCAACGGTAAATCAGTTATTGTCGATGAGAAGTTGACTTTTATTTAATTTGTATCATTCCTGCCGTTTTATACACCTATATATATTAAAATGAAGGTTTTTAAATGTTTCTGCGTTAAAGCACCTTTAAATTAACTTGAGTGAAATACTTCGTCATCATCATGTTCAGCCCGTAAGGCTGCTTTTCCAGCAGATATGTGCATGCTTCCTAAAGATGTGAGCTAGGGATATGCGCAAGCGGTGTAGCTATTTTACACGACGTACCTTTACCTCGTTCATAGCTTCATAGTAAATTTCTGATCAATAATCAGCCTTACCGTTCACAGTTGATCATAGTAGGCCTCTTTCATTGTACGCCACTCATCCCGGTCCTGTGCCAATCTTGTCCAGCATGGCTAGCATGCACACCGCGACAAAATCTTGTAGTTACTTTGTTGAGCGAGAACGCGACAAGGTGCTTACGGTTTCTTATACGCCAGTTTCGCTTTGACACAAAAAAAGAGTCGACAAAATTTTGTTGTGGTGCGTATACTAGTTCGGCAGGTTTAACCCGTGATATTTACAATATCGTCGACCCAACGGGCTTGCTCAGCGTCCGACAGGAGACAAGTACATAGAGTCGAATGTTAAAAAACTAAGAAATAGTGAATGTACTAGACGTCCAAAGCCAAACAGTGACGATTATAAAGAAATCTGTAATTTGTGTTATACAGGTTATCAGTGTCACTGTCTGTGTTGTCACAGTTGTCATATGCCACTTTGACATGCCATATCAGTTCAAATTCAATGATTTATTTACCGTTTACGTTACGATAAGATAGATTTTCTCTAAAATAGTGGTAATTTTCAGTTCAGTATAATTTTGCGTAAATAGGTACATTGCTTACAAGTGTTGCAAATTTAGTTATCAGTTACATACACCATAGATACTAAAAAAACTATTTCAGAGTCACCAGTGTCGACCGGCAATATGACGAACAAAAAATCCAAAGCAACCGGCAAAACAGAAAAAGTGGAAAAGCATGGGGTAAGCTGAAATGAATGGTCAGACTTGGCTCAGTGATACGTATGGCACGTCCTCCTAATAGTGTTCCGTGGGCACTTCTGTCTCATAAGCAAAAGATCCCGGATTCAATTCCCAGTCGGGCAGATGTTTGAATGATGTATTTAAATATCTACTCTGGTTCTAGGTGTGAGTTGTCCTAGTATTTGTGTGTTCCATGGTCCATCCAGCTATGAATTAAAGTGTTTTTTTTTTCTGTTCCAGAGTGGAGCTCTGCGATTCGTCGTATATTCCGCAGTAGCCATCTTACTGGCATACTCGGCAGCTTGCTATCTCACCAAAACTCCAGACATGCCACAGCCAGATGTCAGCCAGTATTGGGGAACATATCCCATAGAGACAAAACCTGATCCAGCGATCAGGCCGTTCAAAATTAAGTTTTCTAGTGAGGTATGTAAATATGACAGACACACTGATTAATTGTTTCCTTTAGAAACAGCGTAAGGGAAAAGCTATCGAAAACGAAAAATGGTGATAGTAATTACTGATATAATATTTAAAAAACGCGTTTTTTTTACATTCATAAAATTTTGCATTTTTGTGCAACACCAGTGTTAAAGATTTAAATACAACTGTAAATAAATAAATAAAAAAAACACCAGTGTTAGGATTGCACGTCAGAAATTAAAACTTAAGTAGTAATTCAACTATTCTACAAGAGATGGCACAGTTTTGAAATACACGGTACAGTGTGACGATGACGCGAATTCCATGATTTTTGTTTACCAAAAAAGTGCTCAACGCGCGTAAAGAAGTTTTCACTTCAAAATTTTTTTGCTAATTCGCAATTTAATTCAAATAAAACATCAACTGACGCTAAAGGCCAACGCCGCAGTCTCCGCACGCACACATCAGCGCCGTGCGCATGCTTGCGCGCTTTTATATCTATGCACTGCATTGACCGCGAGATTCGTACGCTTTACATTGCTGGTTTGTAAAATAATAAATTATTAAAACTGGAACAACTAAGGGTCCAAGCAACAGATTACTAAATAATAACACATATCTAATCCACAGATAGTAAATGACCTCAAAGACCGTCTCCTGCACCACCGCAAGCCTCCGTTACCATTAGAAAATGCTGGCTTCACATACGGATTCAACTCTAACTTTCTCACCCAAGTAGTCGACTACTGGCGCAATAAATACAACTTTGAGGACAGGGAGAATTTCCTAAACCAGTATAACCACTTTAAAACTACAATCCAAGGACTGGATATACATTTTATGAGGGTTGTGCCGGACAATTTGGATGAACTTGAGGTAAGAAGGGAGAGGTATTGGTTTGTACTCATTATGAAAATGTTGACGAATAAAAGTGAACAAAAAAGATCACTACAATGATTTCATGTCAATTTATTGCTTTTTTTACCAACAACTTTGTTTTAAAAAAAACTGACAAACAATATATTTGATTATATTATTGTTTTATTTATGGAATATAAATTTTAAACTAATACAGTCATATTACAAGACAAATGCCTTACAAATTTACTTATGTCAAAAAAAGCATATTTTTTTTGTAACACTAGTTTAAAAAGTATATTTTTTTGCAGCAGCTCTTTTACCAAGAGTTTAAATAGTAGATTGTAACATAAGGGAGCAAAATAATATTTTTACGGCGAGGGCGCTTTTTAGAATCCAGAGCGAAGTGAGGGATTCTATAGTAGAATCCTGAACGTAGCGAGGGATTCAAAGTACGTCGCCCAAGCCAAAAAAATATTTTGCGCCCGAGTGATACACTCTACTTTTCATCACCCACTATGAGAAAATAAAAGGCGCCTCATATTTTATTGTAAAATTATTATTTAATAAAACATAGAGTAACAACTAAATTGAAATTAAATAGTATCTAATAATAAAACAACAAAAAAAAAAAACAACAAATCCATGAATTTCTAACATTGAAAACGCGGGCTGTAGTTCGCGCGTTTTTAATTGGTTTCTTTTTTTTTATTCAGCTGGCGGCGCGAGTATGGGCCGTCGTACCAGCCAGTCTTTATTCAAACAATATTTGCGTTCGATTTCTTTGGCGCTGAATACTAAGATGTTCCAAATTCAAAAAGTGCGCGGCAAAGATAATTGCGGCGCACTTATAAAGAGGATTAAAAACTCATTACTGCCCGCTAAAAGTTTCTTATAGAAAACACCACCTATGGGTGCACTTAAAGGCACCAAGTCGTCCTTTTCGAATAGATAGGATGGAAAAAAAAAAACTTTTTAAAATGATTATTATTAACCGACTTCCAAAAAGAGGGAATTTCTCAATTAGACTGTATTTTTTTTATGTTTGTTTCTTCAGAGCTTTTGACTGGGTGAACCGATTTTGATTATTCTTATTTTATTTGAAAGCTGGTGCTTCCCAAGTGGTCCCATTTCAATTTGGTCCAGTTCCGACATTTTTATGAAGTCGGTTTATATATTGATAATTATATTTATTTTCAGGTAGTGCCTCTCCTCTTACTACACGGCTGGCCGGGATCATTCCGTGAGTTCTACGAGATGATTCCAGATCTGACCAGAACTCGGGAAGGCAAAACTTTCATATTTGAAGTTATTGTGCCAAGTTTGCCTGGATTTGGGTACTCCCAGGTATGTTTATAATTTTTTGGGATCTGATCTATACAAGAAGTAGTAAGCACCAAAGGGGGGGTGAAATGGTCTTTGCTGTACTTATTTCACATAACACATGATGACATGGGGAATGGGGGGTGAGGATGGTGATTACGACGGCAATATTTATTTATTAACTTTTTCTGCATTTGAGTGAATGAATAATATGTCTGTACATTCCTTATTTCTAGACTCATGAATAACAATAAACTTTATTTTATGATATAAAAAACGTGCGACATTTTCGCTTTGCGAAAAAGCACTTAAAATAAAGATTTAAAAATATATATAAAAAAAACGTAACTTTACAATATAAAAAAAATCTTTTTTAAAACGCGCTCTTTCGTATTCATCTCAGGAAACCTTTTAATTTGATACCCATATCATGATGGTAGATAAGAACTTTTTGTCCACCATCTTGGAGTGTCTGCCATATTGAATTTTATCATCTAAAAATTACTGAAATTCCGCTTACATAATACTTGTGGTCCCCAACTTTTTTCCATCAAAACTCAAATTCTTGAGAACATCAAATTGTATGAAAACCCAGTTTGTGCCGCATTTTTTGTACCTTCTACGATCCTATTTTTAACCGACTTCCAAAAAGAAGGAGGTTATCTATTCGACTGTTTTTTTCTAAATGTTTACATTGTAACAAACATTTAGAAAAAAACAGTCGAATAGATAACCTCCTTCTTTTTGGAAGTCGGTTATCTATTCGACTGTTTTTTTCTAAATGTTTGTTACCTTAAAACTTTCGACTGGGTGGACCGATTTAGAAGATTCTTTTTTATTTGGAAGCTGATGCGTCCCTTGTGGTCCCATTTCAATTTGGTCCGGTTATGACATTGACAAAATGACAAATTAACTTTAAAACTACTGGACAGATTTTAAAAGCTTTCTTTATTTTTAATGCAAATCTGACTTGTAACTTTTTGTGTTATTAATAAAATCTGAATCTAAAAATTATTTCACCATTAGAATGTTACATTATGCCTGAGTAACATAGGCTATATTTATAACTAGAATGTAAAAAAAAAACTCGAAAAACTGCGAAGCTGGGACCGGCGACTAGTTATAATAATTATAAAGTTTTTATACAATTTTTTCAGGGTTCAGCGCGACCTGGCCTAGGTCCGATGGAGATGGCAGTCATAATGAACAATTTGATGCAACGCATCGGACACACTCGCTACTATGTGCAAGGTAACTTTACCTACCAGTGTTGATTTCTGTCACTTCTCAATCTAGGGGTCTAAACTACATTTTTGTGGTTTTTGGCAGCAATGAGAAAAATCTAGTCACCACAAATCAAATCTAATTATTAATTTCACTATGCAAACGACATAACGTCTAAATTGAAGTAAATGTGGCAGTGTGAACTATAGAATTGATGTCTAGGTATGTACAACGACGCTCGGACTGTTTTTACTTAGAGATTGAGGCTCTATAACTTAACTTTGGCTAAATCGACAAAAAGTCCCAAACAAAAAACCTGCCAACAGTATTAAAAACGTGTTTTTTTTCTTGTAAGGTGGAGACCTAGGCCATATAGTGGGCTCTATAATGGCCACATTGTACCCAGACAATGTGCTGGGGTACCATACCAACTTCCCGGCCCTCGTGTTCAATTCACTCGCTCACATGTGGATATCCGTTGGTAAGATTATTTTATTTTATTTCGGACCAACAGCTAAAAAAAAAACAATATCCTTTATTACTTATTTGAATGTACAGCCATTATTAGGTCTATAATATTAGTAGTAACAGTATTGTGAAAATCACTCTTTGTATTTATAAAAAATAACATGTATAGTAAACTAAGCACCAAAAAAGCTGAATTAGATTAAATTTTGAAAAGTATAGTTAAGTTAATTTATAAACAAAATCAAGCACATTTGTATTTATATAGCATAGGTATATAATAAGTACTGGTTGACTTACACTCGGAAGATTACACTCAGGGCCATCTCTAACCTATTGGAAGCACCGGGCACATTAGGATAATGGGGCCCCTATGACCTTGACAGAGCACTATTTTTGGGCGAGAGTAGAGTAGCTTCGCGCATGCAAAAGCTAATAAGCAAGTAGATATTGAAGTCCCTACTAGGGGGCCCCTATCGATCGCGGGGCCCTAAACAAGTGCCCAGTAGGAAAGAGGGGTTGGTTACACCGTCGTGGTACTACCATGAATATCCTCGCTATGTTTGAGAAAAGTAATATACAAATCTTTGTGGCAATAAGGCGTTTAAAGACTTACGTTATAGGTGTCTCTGGTTTCAGGATTGTCTAGTTCTCAGATCAGATAAACAAGGGAGATATGGTAAGATGGAGTGGCGGGTGCGAACGCATCGATCCTAAATCAGACTTAATGCCTTTAGTTAAACCACAGAATACATATAGTACAAGTACAGAAGGTTCACTCCGCAAAAGCATTTAAATAAGTAGCGACTCTTACTACCACACAATAAAGTGCAATTCAGGACGTGCGAGCGCTAACTACCTATTGCTATATTAACCTACTAGTTGCCTCTCTGTCTGTCGCGTAACTCTTGTCGCGTTATCTCTGTCTATCGGGCGGTAGCTGGCACGGCAAGTCCGACAAGACTACTACTTGTAGCTTCATACCTAGTGTGGCGTGCGCCAAGCCTGGTTAAACTGTCAAACTCATTGTGCAGTCGACATTTCTGCCCTTTTTATGCATGTGGACAATTAGTGATCTCATTGGTGTCACTGCAAGTTTCTTTGAGTGCGTGAAAAATAAGTAAGTATATACCGTACTTACAGTTTTTGCGTTAAATAGTTTAGCTGTATATGAAAAAAGTGAGACACGGAAACATTTGAACACGAATAAGAATTGTGCTGACAGCCCTGGTGATTTTGACAGTCCCAATGGCTCAGTTGTTAGTGAACCTACCTTCTGCGCTGGGGGCGTGGGTTCGATTCCCGCCTAAGGCAAACATTTATGTGATGAACATTTGTGTTTGTTCTATGCCTGGGTGTTAATATCTATTTAAGTATGTGTATAAAAATATATATGTACGTATATGAGTCTGGCAGCCATATTACAAGCTTTGCTTAGTTTGGGGTCAGATGACCGTGAGTGCAAAAATGTCCCGACATAATCTCGATATTGGTCTGATCTGAGGTCTAGATTATTAACATTACAGTTATATCATTATTAACGACATATTTACCGTGATAAAGTTGTGTATGGCACTCCCGATATTTCATCACGCTCACGGGAAGAATGGAGAATGGTTGGTCGAAAAGTTCAAAGTTAGGTGCAGACAAAACGATCTACGCTCTTTCTTAGTAGATTTCATATAACTGTAGTAAACACTCCTAATAGTGTTTTACTAACGTTAGTCCAGCAATGCCTCTATTGCTTGCCTCTACAGTCATCATCATCATTTCAGCCATAGGACATCCACTGCTACTTGCTAGATATAGGCCTCCCCCATCGATCTCCAAAAGGGCCAGTTGGAAGCGGCCTGCATCCAGCGTTTCGCTGCGGTCTTCTTTTAGATAGTCTGTCCTTGTGGATGGACGTCCTACTGAAGTGTATAGCACTGACGTTTATAATAATGTACTATTATTTCATAGGATCCATTTGGCCGTCTTTAATGGAGACTCCGGAGTTGCAAGACCGCCTGTACCCGCTCAGTGATAAATTCGCGCACAACTTGGAGGAAACTGGGTACATGCACATCCAGGCCACGAAACCTGACACTATTGGTAACTATCCTAAATTACTAACAGTACCCAATTCTATTATGGAAACTGACGTGGTTTTCACACATTTTATTTATATTACACGGGAATTACTTAAGATACCAAAGTAAGTACCAAATTCATTCATATTTTGGTCACTAACAGTTGAAGATATAAATCCTGTCTTCAAATCCTGTCCATCCAAAGGTTGCCCGGAAGAAATCGGTCTTGGCGATAAGGCCGCCCATTATACTGCCGTATATTTATCTTTTATGTTATTTTAAGTTTCATTTGTATTTTGTGTGTGTAATAATGAGATATTGTATTTTATGTAATTAACCGACTTGAAAAAGGGGAGGGGTTCTCAATTGTTTTTATATTTGCTACCTCAGAACTCTGCTATATATAAACCGATTTGATAAATTATATTTTTTTTATTTAAAAGAATAATATACTTTTAGATTATTTCCATAGAATTTTCATCAAAATCGGCAGTTCTTCAGAGTTTTTCAAGTAAAACAAATTGCGTGTTTACTAATATTGAAATCGTTTGTTAACTTGATAATTATTTTAGAAACATGATTGTTGAAACTTTTCTCGAGAAACAACCTGGGCATGTCCTAAAACTGCGACCAAAACCACCATAGGACGGGCAGCTGCATTCTCCTGCACGGTGAACACATTGCGATCTCCAAGCTGCCTGCCAAGCGTGGAAATTATGGCAACATTGAAGCTTTGCGTACGGCCCCAGTCCCCTAGTACGCAGGGCCAAAGATAAAAATAACCACTTGGTCGGGTATGGCGCTTGTGATTGGAGAAAACAAAAGTCATTCATTCAATTCGCGGCTACGATTGGTCCGCTCGAAAAAGAACCTGCTGAAAATTCGGTACCTTTTCATCATGGCGGGGTAAAGGATGAGCTGTCAAGTGGTTATATCGTCATTGAGCAGAGGTTAGGCCTCCTACTAGATGGACGGATGACATAACGCAGTCGCAGGCATCCAGAGGAGGGAGAGGCCTATGTTCAGCGTTTTTTTTATTTTTATGCCATAGGTGGAAAACAAGCAGACGGTAAACAGTCACCGTCGCCTATGGATACTTGTAACACCAGAGGCATCACAAATACGTTACCGACCCTTTAAGACTATTAACTCGCCTTTTGAAGAACCCCATGTTGTAGCTTTTTGGAAACACCGCAGAAGGTGGCTCATTCCACATTTTGCAGGTGTGAGGCAAGAAAGATCGTGTGAATCGCACAGTATGCGATTTCCACTAATTTATGATATGTAGATACACTTTCAAACGGTGGCAGCTGGTGCGATGATAACACCGCGACGCCGACATCAGATCGAACAGTTCTTCAGAACACTCCCCATTGTAAATGCGATAAAATATACAGAGGGAACCAACCTCTCTGCGCATGTTGAGCGGCTCTAGGTGTTCAGTGAGCTTGGGATCATCGACAATTCTTACAGCTCTACGCTGCAATGCATCAAGAGGCTCAAGTTGATATTTGGGTGCTCCATTCCAAAGATGGATGAGTGGACGTTTTATGGCTGATAATGCTGATGATTATGGTTTTTCTTGCAGGATCAGCGCTGACCGACTCTCCCGCTGGCTTAGCTGCGTATATTCTTGAAAAGTTTTCAACGTGGACCAACCCAGAGTTCCGGAAGGCGTACGACGGGAACCTCCTGAAGAAGTTCTCCTTAACGCATCTCCTTGACAACGTCATGATCTACTGGGCCACGGGCAGCGTCACCACTAGCATGAGAGTTTATGCTGAGAGCATCAATACTAAGACATATGCTATGCTTTTTGATCAGTAAGTTTCTGTTAAGGCAAAATGAGTTCTAAAATGATTTTCTGTGAGTTGGAAATAATAATAATATGTCCCGGATGTTACAAAATTATTATTTTTTAATTTGTTTATTGGTGCCTGATGGACGACGCAGTCAAGGAAGGCCTAGGAAACGCTGGCGTGACGATCTTGACTCATTCCCAAGAGGTTGGCAAGAGATGGCGGAGGACCGATATTTATGGAAGGAAATGGGGGAGACCTTTGCCCAACAGTGGGACAGTAAAGGCTAAAAAAAGTTTATTCAGATCTTATTCTAATGTTCGCTCCGAATCGAAACACGATTCGAAATATTTCGCTCGACCGAAAAATCTTGAACTCGAGTCTGTCCATCCTAAGAAAAATGTCTGTAATGCCGCGGAGCGTTCCTAGGTTTTTTTAATAGTTTATCTTGCAGTGTGTACCATATTTCCGCACAATAGGCTTATCTCCAAGTTAAATGACGTGTCATACAAACAGATAACATAGTGTAACTGTAAGGGTAAGGGCAGTAAAGCTACGGAACCATAAAAATACATTCTGTGCTCAAAAACTGTATTTTCAAATACAATACAATAAATATTGCCCGAAAGTAATTTTTACTCCAGATCATGGGCGCAGGCAGGTTTAAATTTAAGGCCCTTCGTACACAACGCTACGCAAATCTTCGATACTCGACGATTTTAGTCTCCAAGCGGCTACCGCCATACAAATTCATTGCGGTGCGTAGGCGTACACGAGTCGCGTCGCGAGACGATTGTCGGCGACACGACTCGTGTACGAAAACAAGAAACAGAAGTTTCCTTTTTTTATTAGAACGGCTGTCAAGGCATTTTTGTAAGAATTTTGTTGTAGCCATTTGCACCCATATAAACCCATAGAAACTGTGTTCTGTGTTAGCAATTGTGACGCGGAGTTCGACGCGTTGACACAAATAAGAATGAACATTTTTATGTCACAATACCTGGCGACAGATTTTCCTTATCATTTCCGTTCTATTTACTTCTACATTTCTGTGCAAGCGCCCCACCCTGCCCCAACGTGCCCATGCTCCAGACACTAACCCTTACATTTGAAATCTTATAAGTAGACAGACATAGTGAAACTATACTGGTTCTATTTTTATATTCGCCTAAAACAGGTTCCCAAAGTGGTCCAGGTGGACCCCAGGGGTCCACGGGAGACTTGACGGGGGTCTAAGTTTTTGTCGAGTTTTGGAAAATATGGTAGAAATGTAGCTGCAGGGGGTCCACCGAAACCAGCTAAATTTTGAAACTGGTCTGTGAGAAAAAGAAGCCTGGGAACCTCTGGTAACAACATGTTATTTTTCCAACAGAATCCCAACTTCAGTTCCGACATGCGGCATCAAATTCAAGCACGAGCTCGCTTACAATCCCGACCACATTCTGAAGATGAAATACAAAAATTACCTCCACAGTACAGTGGTGGACGACGGTGGACATTTTGCTGCTCTGGAAAACCCGGAGATACTTGCGAGTGATGTTTACAATGCTGTCAGTTTGTTCAGAAAGTTCCACGGACAAATGTAAGTGGTAAATGTTGAAGCGGTAACTGTAGGTACGGCTCGACCACCGTTTAACGACAAAGAAGGATAGAGAACTGTAATTATCTCTCTTTTTTTCTCGTTGGTTGACAGTACTAGTATATAAGAACTAAATATCATCATCATCAGCCGTAGGACGGACAGCGTATGCTCAATAATAGGGTCCCGTTTCTACCCTTTGGGTATAGAACCCAAAAAATTTGGCCCCAGCAGAGATATCTTATTAGTATTTTTCTTATTTCAGAAATTCAACAGCAATACTTGAAACTGTCTACGATTACTCCGTAAAGGACATAAATGGCAACACCATCAAACTCGACAAATACAAAGGCTTCGTACTGATCATCGTCAATGTGGCTTCCCAGTGCGGTCTTACCGAGACCAACTACAGCGAGCTCAACAAACTACACGAGAAGTACCACAGCAAAGGTCTTCGTATCCTGGCCTTCCCCTGCAACCAGTTTAACGGGCAAGAACCCGGCACCGCTAAAGATATTTTAACATTCACAAAACAAAAGGGAGTGTCATTCGATTTGTTTGAAAAGGTCGAGGTAAATGGAGAAAGTGCAGATCCTTTGTGGAAATTCTTGAAGAAAACAAAGGGGGGTATGATGGGAGACTTCATAAAGTGGAACTTTTCTAAGTTTATCGTTGATAGGAGTGGGGTGCCGGTGGCTAGGCTAGGTCCTAATGTTAATCCGTTGGATTTGGAACCTTATATCTTAGAACACTTGTAGAGGTTCTGACAGCTAGTATAAGTTTTTTTTTTATTGCCAGATTGAACACGAAAAGGCGACACCGCTTTATGATTGATATTCAGAAAAATCGTATGAAGCGGTTTGATTTCACTTTTATTGTGCAAACTGCTAGTCTAAAAGACTGCATTCGGGACCATGCCTCGCTTAAAACAGAATTTCCATTCAGGCTTTTTGTAATTTCTGCAGCTGTAAGCGATCATCTGGTATAAAATGTACCTACTTTAGTAATACTTGGGTAGCTACATACAAGGGCGTCGCCAGCCCGTGGCGCAGGGAGGGGCAAGTTAGACAGCCCCGTTAGCTCAATTGGTAGTGTACCTGCCTTCTGCGCTTGGGGGCGTGAGTTCAACTTCCACCTAGGATAAACATTTGTGTGAGAACATTTGTGTTTGTTCTATGTCTGGGTATTAATATTTATTTATGTATTTAAAAATATATAGGTATGTTATATCAGTCTCTGGCAGCCATATTACAAGCTTTGCTTAGTTTGGAGTCAGATGACCATGTGTGCAATAATGTCCCAGATATTTATTATTTATTTATATAATATTAGAAAGTTGTTCTAAATAAAGGAAGTTGTATTGTACTATACCTACTTATACCTAGTGATAGTAATCGAGTTTTCACGTGGGATTTGTCGGTTTGATGGATTTATCGGCAAAGCAAGCCTTAGAACTTTGGTTTCTTTGCAGTTGGCTAAATTTTTTTAATCTCTAGGGGGCAACTGCCCTTCCCTGCCCCCCCCCCCCCCCCCCCCCTGGCGACGCCGTTGGCTAAATATATTTTTTTACTTGAATATTAAAAAATAATATTTTTTACTTTTGTTTTAATTAGATTTATGTCGGACTCTAGATAGGTATGTCAATGTACTAAGATAGGCTGATTCTGATGATATAGTGAAATGTGAACAGTAGTATTATAAATGCGAAAATGAAAATGTTGCATGTAACTGAGCCGAAATATCGGAAGCTCTTTCATCAACCTTATCACGGTAAATATCCCGTAAATCACACTAATATGTGAAAGTTTGGATGGATGGATGTTTGTTACTCAATCACGCATGACTTGATACTCGCACGCGATGAAATTTGGAATATACATTGCTTATGTCCTGGATTAACTAGGCTACTTTTCATCACCACACGGGTGAAACCGCGGGGCGCAGCTAGTAATCATATAACTGTTGTGTAAGTATGTCGTTTGTTTGACCACACTCAACTACGAATTGGATGAAATTTGGTATGAACGTAGCCTCAGATCAGACAAACGGGAGAGATATGCTTTAGTACAATAATTATTGATAAAAGGTTTCCTGTTTCGTAATAAAAAACACTATACTTAACCTTGTCCATGTCACAAGTACGGGGGATGGGGTTAAAAAGTCATAAAATTCGTGTGACGTAATTTATGGATGGCCCCTTATCCACATGCAGAAAAGGCGGTACCTTTCCATATCTCCCTTGTCTGACCTGAGGAGGCACCTTGCCTAGTTTTTGTCCTGAAAAATTTACGATCCTTGTAAAATAGCGGTTAAAACGACCCCGGGGCGCTGATAATTTGTCAATTTATTCACAACTCTATAGGCATACATCAATATCATGTTGATTTTGGCTTCGGTGTAATAGTCCATCGTGTGCGGTGGCCCTTAGAGGAGATCTATAGGTAGAATGCTACACGGTCTGTCTTCCGAGTCGGAGCTTGGACAAATCTTGTATAGTGTTCCGTGAGCTCGTCTCACTAGCCTGCAGTTCCGGGACGGCCGCTATCATCTGTATTGTGATCAAAACGTCAGTTTGTAAAGACAATTTTTGAGTTTATGCTAACCCACCAGGGGCCTTACGCCCAACTCTAATCGCGGGCCCGAATAGGTGCAGTTTACAAAATTACGCGAACGGCAACATTAACGCGCCTAAATAACACTGCAAACCAATTCGACCGTATTTTTTTTATGTTTGTTACCTTAAGGCAACTTTCGACTTGATGAACCGATTTTGATGTTTTTTTATTTATTTGTAAGCTGGTGCTTCCCTTGTGGTCCCATTTCAATTTTGTCCAGTTCTGACTTTTTTATGGAGTCGGTTTTTTGTATTGATAATTATCGCGAATTAAATTTTCATTCGGGGCAGCACAGCACCTTTCAAAAGGGGCTATAAAAAATATTCTTGTAATTTTGGCGCCGCTTGCCACCTGGCGCTTAGAGCGAATGCACGTCTCGCTCTATTCTAGGACCGCCGCTGACGTGCGTTAAGTTGTTTTAAGTGCTACTCGAGCAATGATACTGATAGTGCGATGATAGCGCTGCGTCTGGGGGACTTCTTTCATGAAACTAATTAATTATTTGACTGCCCCGGTGGCTCAGTTGGTAGTGAACTTACCTTCTGCGCTTGGGGGAGTGAGTTCGATTCCCACCTAGGGCAAACATTTATGTGATGAACATTTGTGTTTGTTCTATGTCTGGGTGTTAATATTTATTTAAGTATGTATTTAATAATATATATGTACGTATATCAGTCTCTGGCAGCCATATTACAAGCTTTGCTTAGTTTGGAGTCAGATGACCTCGTGTGCAACAAAATATCCCAGATATTTATTTATTATCGCAATAACATCGCCGGACTAGCTATAGTCAGTCCATTGTGTTAATCGCTTTTTGACAGCTCGCATAGTTGACGATATATCTATCACTTTGTAAAGTGTGTACCTGTGACCATGGAAAGCACAATGGAATTAAAATAATGTAAAATACACGAAATCACTAAAACGTAAAAAGTCCTTTACGTAGATAATATTTTCTATGATTTAGCTACTAAATTTCAACTACGATAGAAATTAGTAAGCTATACAATACGAAAGGATAAATAAATACACATTATAATAAAAGATACTATAATTTATTGAACAATCAATATTTATAGATTCAACACAAACGCTCCGTTTCAAAGTAATACTTCAACTAAACTGTACGAAACTAAGAAATAACTTTACTTAGAATCCATCTAAAATTACTATTATTTATTTTTATCTAAATCTTTTCAGAACAAATTTTATACTATAATTAAATATAAATTTACCGAATTTTGTTAAACCATTTTACGAATATTCTAAACACTGTTTTAAACTATCAAGGTTGATCACTACAGTTATATGATTATTTACGGGATATTTTTATTATTTACGATATAAATATCGGGAGCTCTTTCCACAACCTTACCACGGTAAATATCCCGTAAATAATCATAATCACTGTAATTCTAAACAATACAAAAGTACAGGCTAAATACAAAAATGCCATTACCTTCATTTCTTTACAATTTACTTCAAATATTACTCTAAATTACATAAATACCCTAAAACTGACGGCAGAGTGACGGTGATGGTTCTGTAGCTGTTTTCTTATCATCTGTTTTTAAACACCAACGCAAAAAGAGGGGTGTAATAAGTTTTTTTTTTAATGCCTTAGGTGACAAACAAACAGACGGGCCGCCTGATGGTAAGTAGTCACCGTCGCCTATGGATACTTGTAACACCAGAGGCATGACAAATACGTTGCCGACCCTTTAAGACTATTAACTCGCCTTTTGAAGAACCAAAAAGAAGTTGTTGTAGAGGTTGTAGATAGAAAATGTTGTAGCTTCTCTGAAACACCGCAGACCCTCCGTCTGTTCGATTTGCACAACATCGTCAAAACTCGTGAACCGTCGTTGAGCAAGCGAAACGGCGATTATGTCTGAATCGCAAGTGGGAACTTCTCTCCCGAGATAGAAGAGGTTTTCTCTTTCTCCCGTTGATCAGACGGTGGTTCGTCAGCTATGTTGATGGCTCTTACAGTGTGTTACGGCTTGGGCAACTATCGCGTGACTGTGGATCCATTCTGTCCCCGTATTGAGTCGGGACTGATTGAGTATTGCCGCGATTAGCGCGTCATTGTGGCATCATTGTATTTTTTGATCGAAGGTCCTAGCTATGATTTTAGAAAATCTGTACAACCGTTTGAAGATTATCAGCTCTTTTATCAGGGGTTTTTAGAGATTTATACTTGTTACATCAGGGTTGTCTAAAGGGCAGGACGAGCAAGTCACTCGCCTGATGGTAAGCGTCGCACTTGCTCATAACAGTTCAGTGCCACCCAGAATTTATAAGTTCATCAAAATCCTGTACGGCGATAATGCACTGTGTTCGTCACTGATATATTTGATGTTAAATCTCTGTATGACCTGTATGCACTGGAAACAATGCCCTTCAATCCGGAACAGTATTGTTCGCACACTACTGCTTGGCGGTTGAATAACTGGCAAAGGTGTGCAAAGTGCGATTTAGGACAACTGCCTTTAAATTGCCATGCTCGCAAAAAACTTTGTGAATTTATTTGCCTTCAAGAAGATTCCCAATCGTAGAAAGAGATAGCGAAGTAAAATGTTCTCAATTGTATTTTAAATTAACAGACAAGAACAACAAAACAGCTACGTCCACCAACCATCAACATCTACCCTCATAAATCAAAAACTTTTGATAAGCATGCATGCTAAAGTGTGCCGTCTCCTTTTAACACATTTGTAGTTTATATTTAACAGGTTGATGATATTTTCTACAAATAATATAGACGATTTCAAGATCATATTTTGGAAATATTTGTTTTTTTAGCGGTAGTAATCCATATAAAAAGAATTTAATTTGAAGGTTTCAAAGTTTTTATATGCAATAATTGTTTTTTTTTTTTTGTAAGCCAGGGAACAATTTTAATATAGTGCTAATGATGACTTCATACTAAGGCAAATGAAGGTCGATAATACAGTGTAAACTCTTTATAACGTTATCCTTTATAACAATAAACTCCCTGTAACGTTGAAGTGAGCCCAACTTGGTTGGTTTGCGTTAAAACCCACATATTGAAACACTCTTTATAGCGATACGCCATTCTCTATTACGAAGAAATGTGTTCATATTTTTAGAAAGTAAATATTTATTATCGGTATTATTGTTTATGTTATGTTATCAGGTAACAAAAGACTTTGAAGCTCTGTAACATCCGAGGTCGGTCTAGGTTTTGTTATCCTTAATTGCCTTGAACACGTGCAGTATGACGCATTGTTTTCTCGGAAGTGATAAAGCATACTGGGTACCTATCGTATTATCAGTCGTAAACCTACTTTGAAACTGTTAGCATGGCCAGTAAACGGAAAGCGATTAGTGTTAACGAAAAAGTTTGTGTGATATGTGTGTTTTTTTGTTCACTCCATATAACGATAACTCTCTATAACGACGAAACATGCTCAGTCCCTTGAGTTTCGTTATAAAGAGTTTACACTGTATGTATAAAAAAAATATTATTTACTTTGCTGCTACTTCAGTTATTATTTTACATTAATAACTGAAGTAGCAATGAGTAGATTCCTCTAAATGGATTCCTAATTACAATGCCAAGAAATAAAATTAATTATTACAGCAAAAAGTAGACAGCAGTTTCTAGTATAGGTGAGCTTATTAAAAGTTTCTGAATAAAGATGCAAAATACTCAAGGTATATCCTTGATGACCTCGGCAAGCTGTTCCCGTGTGTACATGTGGAACATGGATCCCGGAGTCATAGTGACCACCTCCACGTTGCTCTCTGACAGTTTCTCCTCCATCACCTGCTTCAGGATGGTCAGCGCAGACTTGATGGCTTCTTTCAGCGTCATCGACTTGTGGTACACTTCCTGTAATATGATAACAAGCTTAATAATAAAAAAAAAAAAAAAAAAAAATAATACAGATCTATTTCTTCTTCTTGGGCTTTATCGGGACTTGGCCTTTGGATTTGGGACTTTGTTGGGTGTTCAGAATGCTGGCCTCTATTTTGGACAGAAATAGAGCATTCTGGGGACCTTTCCCTCCACTAATGGTCTTTTAGTTATATTTTTATATTTAGTATTTTCAGTTTTCGTTTTTCTTTTTTATCAGTTGTACATAATATGTTTGAAACAGAAATTGAATTTTCTGTAGATATTTCTATTTGATAGAATCAGAACACCTAAAATCAATTTTTGGTTGCAATTTTTCGTAAAAAAATTGAGTGTTCTTAATAAGATGACCAGTAAAAGTAAGTTTTTAGTTTAATGATAGTGCTATTTGACTGTCTCATAATGAAAATGAAAGATTACCTTCAAACTTTGCTGAGCCCCTTCACTGCCTGAGCCGATCGCTTTAGCATCATACTGTACGAATGTACCGCTCGGGTCCATGTGGAACAACTGAGGGCCCTTCTCGTCAATGCCTGGAAATCAATCATGATAAAATAATGGTTTATTTATAAACAGGGTTAGACGGAACTGCTTCTCTGAGGACGGAAGGACATCACAATGCTGAATAGCACCAAGAACTTAGAAAAAAAATTATTCCTGTCAACATATTACAGTGAAATATTAAACATAGCCCTTTATCACCTGTACTTCATCGTAGACCGTACATCAGAAAAGGTGGCGGTCTAGGGAAAGCATATCTTTCTACAAAAAAAATTGTGTACCTGCGAACATAACAGCAACTCCGAAAGGCCTGGACATGGCTGTGCCACTGTCGTCATCGCTGTCTCCGAACTGGATGGCTAGGTTGGAGACGGCCTGCGCGCACGACTCGATGCTCATGCGCTCATTGTACACGAACCAGTGGTTCTGGCACTCAACGCGGGCACGCTCCACCAGGGTCCTGAAATCATACCACAGATTTAAGTAATATAAAAATAGTTACGTCTGAGTCGACCGTTCAACCATGTTTCAATTGCAGTGGGATGGTCATGAGCTTATTGATGTTTTAACAGTGATTGTTGTGGTGCAGTCAGTGACTTCACATTTATACGTAAAAGCATCAGTGTTATCCCTGGAGAATTGATTTGCAGTTTTTGCAAGCATAGATTTACATCAATGCACAAATAGCAGCAACATATTGCAGTGCCTACATGGACGGGAAGCACGAAATTACTCAGTCATACATTTCTTTAAATTAAAGAGACTTTTCACCCCATCCTATTATATATTATCCTTGAGAAATGAGTCATTTACGGTTCAACAATTATAGGGGTGATGACCTAATGATTTGATTGAACTTCCACCCTGCTGCTTGTGGAGTTAGTTTAGCAATCAAACTCTTACACTTGGTTTAACCACTCAAATACTTAATACATAGATATTTTGGTGTCTTACCTAGAGTCTGCCATCAGGCCAGAAACAGCGCATGCAATATGCCTGTCCACCTCCACGATTTTTTCTATAGTGGTAGGCTCCATGAGAGGAGAGGTGATCCTCTTTTCGACGGCTAACACTACTCCTTCGGATGTACTGATCCCGATGGCGGTAGAACCCAGTTTAATAGCTTCTATGGCGTATTCCACTTGGAAAAGCCGCCCTTCTGGGCTGAACGTGTTCACGCCGCGATCATACTCGGAACGGGTAAGAAACATCTGAGAGATAATAAAATAAAGTATCATTAACACCGGCCGCAAAGGTTAGGACACCATGACAAAGCGATTTGGATGAACATATGTGAATTTGAAGCTATTTTAAACATATTGTGGTGAGGCTTACCTTTAATTCCTAAGAAGTAATTGTACTACAAAAAACAAATGCTTTAAATTGTTTTAAATGTGTATAAATCACAACTTATTTTATTTTGTCAACTCAGAAAGCGTCAACCAGAGAAACCAAATCGAAATTCGAAACGAAAATGTCAGTCATGCTGTCTGTCATGTCAATTCATTTCTGCTGTGATTGTCAAAAAGCTGATTGTTTTTTTTTTATTCTCTCCTTTGAGGATTATAGCGTCGCACTCAGGTACATTTGCCTGGATGAAATGTAATTTACGCCAGCATAAAGTCTAGAAAAAGTCGTTGTCCATTAGGTGGTAATGAAATGAAAAAATATGGGAAACACTATAAAATTATTAATATAACCAACATCTTTCTATCAACACTAGTCGACCGTCCCGCCTTCGCACGGGTCTAATCTCGGCCTTCGGCCTCGCCACAAAATATAATATAATGTAGCTTCTCAACAGTGAAATAATTTTTCAAATCGGTTCAGTAGTTTCGGAGCCTATTCAATGCAAACAAATAATCAAATCTTTCCTCTTTATAATATTAGTGTAGATAATTATAGTACCGTAATATTAAGGTTACTTTCCCAATAAAAGGCATTGATAGATTTACATAATTAATGATAAAAAAATACTTTTCTATTCAGGGCACTGAGTTTAAGATTATTTCTTAGTGAATGATTTAGTGTGTTTGTTGACAAGATCCGGCTGGCAGCACTGTCACTGTCACTGACTTCACTAGTTCATTCAATAAGTCAATAAAATAAAATAAATAAACTGCAAGCAAACAGCAACCGTGACCGTGACTGATTATCTCATCTTGCAAACGAGAATAGGTAAATAAATAGAAAAACTAATTAGAGACTTAATTATACAAAATATGTAATAGTTTATTACCAATTGTTAGTAAATAAATTAGGTCAAACTAATGCTTACTAATCTATGCAACTTTTGTTTAGGTAACTGTTTGTTTATTTACCATTCATTTCGTTGTAAAATGTTCTATATGGTTAGTGAAATAGAGATCATTTTTGTTTGAATATTTTACGTACAAACAAGAAAAGAATTAATAGACAAAAGCCGGTAGAATTTCGTACTTAGCCGGTGGTTAGCCGCTATAGATTGAAAGGAATGTTATAGCCGTAACAGGCGTGTTGAACTTGGCTGACGTACCGCAGTCTAACCAACGAGAGAGAAAGAGTGAGAATATAATTTCCCTCTATTTCTCTCGTTGGTTGAGGTGGATGACGTCAGCCATGTTGACGTGTCTGTTACGTTACGGCTCTTAAGTAACTAACAGACTACACTTCAACTTGGCTGACGAACCGCGTTCTGACCAACGGGAGAGAAAGAGAAAAAATTATCTTTCTCTCCCGTTGGTTGGTCAGCGGCCGTCAGCCAAGTTGACACGTCTGTTAAGGATATTATACCCGTAACAGACGGGTCAGTATGGCTGACGTCAACCGAGAGAAAAAGAGAGGGAAATAATGTTCTCACTCTTTCTCTCTCGTTGGTCAGACGGCGGTTCGTCAGCCAAGTTCGATGCGTCTGTTACGGCTATTAGAATACCAGCTACTGTTACGGGCGTTGGCTCTACTAATGAGAAAGCAAGACAAAAGTCAATGTAAGGTTATTTCCCTAATATGAATGTTTTTGAGATTATGGTGACCCACCTGACAGCTAGGTCCTGTGCACTCTTCCCTCGACAACGTGCATGCATGGGCTAGGAGTGCGTTGTCTCTCCGGGGGCTCGTTTAGGACTCCAACCTTCCGATCACCCCTCAAGGCTACCCTCGGGGTAATCCTGTGGGATCCTAGAGAACCCCTTGAATAATCTCCGTGCACTGTACGCTATGACAAATCCAAGTAGCCAGTGGTCCTCGCTGTCCTGCTACATGAATTTATTATGGCTTAGGTACCTACACCAGCCGAGCTAGCGTGCACACCGCGACAAAATCTTGTCGTCACTTTGTAGAGCGAGAACGTGTCAAGGCGCGCCTACCGTTTCACATCCGCCTTTCCCGCTTTGGCACGATAAAAAGAGCCGATAAAATTTTGTCGCGGCGCGCATGCTAGCCTGGCTGAGAATGTCGACCGAAATAAAGGCTGAAAATATTGTTAACCTTTCTTAGCACTGACAAACTATAAAGGTACCTATTTCCCAAACATTGAGGCAAAATAACAGTAATTTATTTCTATGTTCCCTAATAGGTATTTAATTATTTACCTATGGTTATGCTTTTGCGCGATCGGGAATGGCTGGATTTAAAACCATTCTACCTATATCATAAAATCAAATTCAGGGCACCTACTGTGATGATATGCAACCTTATTTTAGCTCTTATATTACTGACATAATCTGTCAATATTCGATGTATCATTCCTAATTTTCATTACGCTATATTAGCTGTATTTTGTTGAATAAAACCATAATTATTAGAAATGGTTTTGAATTCTACAATTTATTCAACAAAATAAAATAAAATGGACAAATATCTGAGGCCTGAAAGATTCGAAGCCGATCCCTCAGCTAGTTCGGACCAATCGAATCTATGGACTCATTGGAAGGAAACTTTCAATAATTTCGTTCAAGCAATACAAAACAAAGAAAAAGTAAGTAACGACTGCAAGTATCAATTATTAGTCAATTACTTATCACCAGTTCTATATAAACACATCAAAGATTCCAAAGAATATGACAAAGCTATACAAAAACTAGATGCATTATTTTTGAAACCAGCAAACGAAATATATGCTCGTCACCGACTAGCCAAAAGGCAACAACAGCCTGGAGAATCAATTGATCAGTACATTCAAACGCTGAAACTCCTATCTAAGGACTGCAATTTTAAATTAGTAAACGCCGAACAAAATGAAAGTGAATACGTTCGAGACGCCTTTATCTCAGGGCTATCGTCATCGGCTATACGTCAACGACTCTTAGAAAATAGTACTCTTACTTTGGACAAAGCATATGAACAAGCACGATCTCTAGAAATGGCACAAATCCAAAACGATAATTACCATCGAGAACCAACGTCCACTATAAATTGTGCTACCAATAACACAAAAAGACGTGATTTATGCTACTTCTGTGGAAATCCACGTCATCCTCGCAGTGCATGCCCAGCTTCCGATACGACCTGTACGAAATGCGGTAAAAGGGGACACTTCTCGAAAGTGTGTCTTAGCAAAGGTCCCCGGGTAGCAGCAAGTGAGACAATAGAAGAAGAACACGACAATCATGCATTGCCCACCTCATCATATCTCTCTTGCATATTGTCATCAACGGATCTCAATAAAGCAACTGTGCCGGTAATCATAAACGGCAAAACAACAGCGAGGGCACTCATAGACACCGGTAGCACAGCCAGTTTTATCGATCAACGTGTTGTTAACTACTGCAATCTGAGTATCAATCCCTGCGAGCAAAGAATTACAATGGCTACAACAAATCTATGCGCGCAAGTGAAGGGATCATGCAAGCTTAAACTAAATTTACAAAATCAAATTATCGAAGTTAATCTCATGATTATGGATGGACTTTGCTCAGATATCATACTTGGACATGATGTTTTACAGAATCATAAAGCTTTAGAAATGAAATTCGGTGGTTCTCAACCAACAATCAAGCTATGCGTTCTATCTGAAGCAAATATCGAACCTGTCAGCTTGTTTACTAATCTACTACCGTTCGAGAAGCCAATGGCTATAAAGTCCAGAAAATACTCCGATTCAGATGCTACATTTATTAAAGCTGAAACAAAAAAACTTCTGGAAGACAAGATTATCGAACCAAGTCTATCACCGTGGAGAGCTCAAGTTCTCGTAACGTCAAGCGAGCATCACAAGAAGAGAATGGTCATCGACTACTCAAGGACAATAAATAGATTCACGGAACTCGATGCTTATCCTTTACCGTCAGTAGATGGACTTATTGCAAAGGTTGGTAAATATAAAATATTTAGCAAAATAGATTTACGCAGCGCTTACCATCAGATTCCAATTTTAGAGAGCGAGAGACCATATACAGCTTTTGAAGCTTGCGGAAATCTATATCAATTTCGACGAATACCGTTTGGTGTAACCAACGGAGTAGCAGCTTTTCAACGAGCTATCAATACAATCATTGAAAAAGAACACCTACAAGGAGTATATGCTTACTTAGATGATATCACGATCTGTGGTCATAATCAGGATGAGCATGATGAAAGATTACGCTCCTTTCAAGAGATTGCATCTCGATACAATCTAACATTGAACTTACAGAAAAGTGAATTTTCAAAAAAAGAAATAAACTTACTAGGCTACAACATCTGCAATAACGTAATCAAACCGGATCCAGAGCGTCTTCGCCCTCTTTTGGAAATGCCAATACCCGATAATCTATCCTCACTCCGAAGGACCATGGGCGTCTTTGCTCATTATTCAAAATGGATCCCAAAATTCTCAGACAAGATAAAATTCCTTACAAAATCGGACAGAATCCCGATGTCGTCTGAAGCAATACAAGCATTTCAATCGTTAAAAGCAGAAATTGCAAAATCAGCAATCAACATCATCGACCCCAACATTCTACTAACTGTAGAAACGGATGCATCTGATCACGCTTTAGCTGCTACTTTAACCCAAAAAGGCAGACCAGTGGCATTTTTTTCAAGAACGTTGAGTGCACCTGAACGCAATCATTCAGCGATTGAAAAAGAAGCTGCGGCTATTGTAGAAAGCGTAAGAAAGTGGAGACAATTCCTTATGGGTAAGACATTTCAACTCATTACCGATCAAAAATCAGTAGCATTCATGTTTGATCAAAAACATAGTTCCAAGATCAAAAATGATAAAATTCAAAGATGGCGATTGGAACTCTCAAGCTATAATTTCGATATAATATATCGTCCAGGCAAGGATAACATTGTAGCTGACGCTCTCTCTCGAGCAAATATAACGGCAACGACTCAATCAAATAACGACAAACTCTCTCAACTGCATAAGAATCTATGTCATCCCGGTATAACGCGCATGGTTCACTGGGTTAGATCGAAAAATTTGCCATATTCAGTCGAAGACGTTAGGCGAATCACAGGGTCATGCCAGGTCTGTGCTGAAATAAAGCCTAGATTCCTTAAGACAAAGGGCACTTTGATCAAAGCAACCGCTCCATTTGAAAGGATTTCAATTGATTTTAAGGGTCCACTACCATGCCATACTGGCAATGGAAATCGCTATATACTCACTATAATAGACGAATACTCCAGATTTCCTTTTGCGTTCCCCTGCTCGGACCTAAGTTCAGAAACTGTGAAAATGAAACTAACAGAGCTATTTTCTGTATTTGGTATACCAAACTATGTACATTCAGACAGAGGAACAGCATTTGTATCAGCTGATCTGAAAGATTTTCTGCACGGGATGGGAGTAGCCACAAGCTATACGACACCATACAATCCACAGGGCAACGGCCAAACCGAGCGATACAATGGCATTATTTGGAAGACTGTGCAACTTTCATTAAAAACATCAGATCTCCCTATCACTCGCTGGGAAACAGTTCTCGCACAGTCATTACATTCAATTAGATCATTACTATGCACAGCAACTGGTTGCACTCCTCATGAGCGCATGTTTACTCACCCGCGCAGATCAGCGAGCGGAGAGTCAATGCCAACGTGGCTTACAGAGGCAGAGAAGGCACTTTTAAAGAACAACATAAAGAAAAGCAAATATGATCCAATAGTAGAGGAAGTCGAACTTGTCGAGACCAACCCTCTACATTCACATGTAAGACTGCAAAACGGCAGAGAGCTAGTGGTCTCAAACCGGCATCTAGCTCCCACTGGGAATGAGCATTCTGATACTGAGGATCCAGATATCGAAGATTCAGATAACGAAGAGCAATATGATACTCCAGATCAATCCCCGCACACATCCCGTCGATCATCAAGGGAACGACATCCTCCTGCCTATCTCCGGGACTATGATACTTCTTAACTGGGGGAGAATGTGATGATATGCAACCTTATTTTAGCTCTTATATTACTGACATAATCTGTCAATATTCGATGTATCATTCCTAATTTTCATTACGCTATATTAGCTGTATTTTGTTGAATAAAACCATAATTATTAGAAATGGTTTTGAATTCTACACCTACCACAAAAAAAAACGTATTTTACTCTTACATATATAGGTATTTTTGTCTCACTCGCTCAACAGTAGCGTAGCGAGGGTGAAAGATGTTTAATCTAACAGATAAAATAATGCTTTAGAGATTTTCTATTTATATTGGTGATTTGATTAGAATAGAAAAAAAATAATACATACAGGCGAACATAGAACCTCCTCCTTTTTAGAAGTCGGTTAATAAGAGACAAATTTCAATGTATCTACATAAGAATGCTACTGAGATTGTAGTAATGGGGTTGTATGGTTTTGAATTAATTTTGGTCATACGGGTAAGAAAATAATATTTCCCCCAAAGCAGTGAAATGTGAAATTTGCGACCACTTATTTACAGGTACCTATGCCAGAGTGAGTTTTCACCACAGAAAAGAGAAAACGAAAAATTCTCACTTCAGTGGTTTTCACACGGTTATGATAAAAACACAATTTATAAATCGAATTTATACTGAACTATACAACAATGGAATTCTTCCCACTTTTATTAAAATATGAACTATAAATTGTTTTAGTATTGGATTTTTAATTTCTTTTCTAAAAGGCTATGCCAGTCATCTGGAAAATTTAATAACAGCACATGGGTATATAGGATTGTGAAACCCTGGTTTACCATTGTGGTATAAATATTGAGCTTGTGAATTACTGATGTGCTGAACAAAGAGAGAACTCGACTATCAGACTCATATTTGTGCAGTCATGAGTACGAGTAAAAACGTGAAAAAAACGAACAATTTATGAATTTCAAAATTGAAGTTTGTATTGTGGAATTAGATACGTATTTTACGTAGCGAAAATTCGTACTTCGACCATTGTATAATAATGGGTCACTAGGAAAGTAATCAATAGGTACGTTCTAAAGCCTCACTGCTAGTTCTTTAATGAAAAATTGAACAGCACGTCTATCGGACGTGAAAAGAGACTGAATTTTTCATACATTTTGCTATCGTTTACGTAACGATAACTTTTTCGCAAGTGCTCGTACTAAGGCCACAGAGACGGTTTCAGTTTGAGCTTAATTTTTTTACGTCGCCAAGGCATTTCGCACATAACAATAAACGCGGAATTCTCGCTGTAGAGCTGGCGCCAATATAGGTCGCAATAGCCCTAATAGGCACCTAGCTAAAAAGACTGGGAACTCAAGGCAGTTAGGTATATCAGGTAGGTACTACTTATCATAAGTTACACCAAATGCGGTCACTTATCCTACTAATATTATAAAAGCGAAAGTTTGTGTGTGAGTGTGTGTGTATGTATGTTTGTTGCTCCTTCACGCTGAAACGGCTGAACGGATTTGAATGAAATTTGGTATGGAGGTAGCTTATATCTTGGAATAACACATAGGCTGGCTTTTTATCCAGAAAAAATATTTCGTTCCTGTAGGATAACTTCAATAAATCAACTTCGTAAGTTTTAGACGGATTTCGATGAAATTTGATATGAAGGTAGCTTATCCTAGCATTATCACATAGCATACTTTATATCCCGAAAAAATAAAAGATTCCTGTAGGATAATTTCAATCAAAACTCCGTTACTGTTTAACGGATTTCGATGAAATTTTGTACGGAGGCTTTTTATGTTCTGGATTAACACATAGGCTATTTAATACTACTAACTACTTTTTATTGAGATTGTTCAAGGACTATAGTAGACTTTTCCACGGGAACTACTAAATGATCTGAAGGATGATGAATGATAAATGAAATGATGATCTAAAGATAAGCAATGGGCCATATTAAAATACACAATACTTTTGACCCCGTAACAAATTATGGTTCCCGGTTCCCGTGGAAAAACATAGAAGAAAAGTTTTAAAAAAAAACTTTCGATGTAGTTAGTAGTAGTTTTCTGGACGGCAAGCGGCCTGCGAGTTCGAGTGTAAAGAAAGCGTGACTTACAAATAAGTAAAAAAAAACTTTCAATACCGCACGGTTCGAGTATCAAGAAAAGGTGACGTACAAACAAGTAAAAAAAAAACTTTCGATATCGCGCGGTTCGCTGGGCCGCAAGCGGCCCGCGTTCAAGTTCGAGTGTCAAGAAAAGGTGACGTACAAATAAGTAAAAAAAAAACGATGTCGCGCGGTTCGCTGGGCCGCAAGCAGCTCGCGAGTTCGAGTGTCAAGGAAAGGTGACGTAAAAACAACTAAAAAAAAACCAGAGATAACTAGCACTGAGACCCAAAGCATATAAATATTTAATAAAATTCACCATTTAAACATCTGCCAGGCCGGGATCTAACCAGAAACCTCCTGCTCATAAGGCACATGGGTTAGTACTTAGCCATACCGGTCGTCAATAGCCAGGCTGAAATATTTATATCGTCCTAAAATATAAGTACCTACTTTGTAGAGAACTCGATTATATTTCTCTCAAACAACGCGGGCGAAGCCGCGGGCGGAAGCTAGTTACTACATAAAAGCATACTGACATTACTGACTCAGAAACAAACCCACCCTTGACTAATATTTACCAATGTCGCAAAACAACAAAGGTATCTTCAAAGTATCTGTTCCGTAATAAATTGTAAATAATGTTCTTTTGTCCATAACGGGGACACCTTGATAGGGACTAATGTATAAAATGAATGGATTCACTGATGACTGAATTAGTTTCAGTTTTGTCTTTGTCCTTCACGCTTGGTTATACTGGTAGGCCTAGCTGGATTTTAACTGTAGCTAAATATACAATACGAATTTCTGTTTTATGCCGATTCATAACGTTTAATTTTTTCAGACTACAACTGAAAAACGCCATGGGAAATACCACCACACCATTCTATGGGAAAATGTCTAAGAAAAACGATAAAGATAATGTCCTGGGAGGAATCTCCTCCTTTCTTAAAACGGACAAGGATTACACAATAGAGTATGAAGGCGGAGAAGAAGCTAAATTAACAATTTTGAACAACCACGTATTCAGATATTACATGTCGCCAACTAGACAGTTCCTCGACTATCCGACCCCACGGAACCCAACAGATGTCGCTAGAATTAATGCAAAGGACGTAAAAGATTACGGCACAGAAGCATTCGAAAACTCGACTGTAACCTACAATAGTAAGAGCTACATTGTGGAGACAGAAGAAATAAGAATTAGTTTTAATATGCTAAAAGGAACTTTCGATGTTTACGACAAAAGATTTGAAAAGCAAGTTTTAAACGAATTAGAACCTTTACGCTACAATAATGAGAAAACCACACAAATCCTGCTAAACAATGAAAAAGAATATTTCTTCGGAGGAGGAATGCAAAATGGTAGGTTTACTCATAAAGGAGAAACTATACACATCGTGAATACAAACAGCTGGACAGACGGAGATGTGACTTCCCCCAGTCCTTTTTACTGGTCATCATATGGCTACGGCGTATTAAGAAACACTTGGCAGCCTGGATTTTACGATTTCGGATCTTCGATTCCAGATATAATTTCAACCGTTCATAAAGAAAGCCACATTGATGCGTTTTACTTTATAAGCCCAAAACCTCGGCACATTTTAAATGATTACTGCGAACTCACCGGACAACCTTTATTCATGCCAGAGTATGCATTCTATGAAGCTCATCTCAACACTTTTAACCGAGATTATTGGATTGAAGTGGAGCCTGGTGTCAAAGGGGCTATACAGTTCGAAGATGGCAAATTCTACAAATCTTATCAACCAAAGCAAGCGGTCGACAAAAACGGAATTCTAGAGTCGCTCAATGGAGAAAAGAACAATTATCAATTTTCAGCTAGGGCGATGATCGATAGATACAAGAGACACGACATGCCGTTGGGTTGGTTTATTCCAAATGACGGTTACGGTTCGGGATATGGACAAACTGACACTTTGGAGGGAGATATAGAAAACTTAAAAGAATTCATTGAATATGCAAACAAACAAGGTGTCGAAGTAGCTTTGTGGACTGAGAGCAATCTTGAACCCAAAGATCCGAAACATCCCAAAAAAGGTGAAAGAGATCTAAGCAAGGAAGTGGGAATAGGTGCTGTAGCATTAAAGTGTGACGTCGCCTGGATAGGTGAAGGTTACTCCTTCGGACTCAACGCTGTGGAAAATGCCTCGAAAATATACGAAGACAGGGTGAAGAATAAAGTAAGGCCTTTGATAATAATGGTCGACGGCTGGGCAGGCACCCAGCGATACGCAGGGATATGGAGTGGAGACCAATCCGGCGGTAATTGGGAATACATACGTTTCCATATTCCGACGTACATCGGCGCTGGTCTCTCCGGCCTACCAATAGTAGGTTCCGACATGGATGGCATCTACGGAGGAAGCGATCGAGAGGTCAACATCAGAGATTACCAATGGAAAACGTTTACACCTCTTCAGCTGAACATGGACGGATGGGGTAATATCCAGAAAACGCCTTTCAGCATCGACCATGAAGCAACGGCAATTAACAGGGCCTATTTGAAATTGAAATCGATGATGCTTCCTTACAATTACACAATCGCTCATCAATCTATTAATGGGCTGCCCATGGTGAGAGCCATGTTTTTGGAGTTTCCAGACGAAGAGCCAGCCTACACGAAGGATTCCCAGTACCAATTCATGTGGGGACCGAACATACTAGTTGCTCCAGTCTATCAGAAGACCATATCGAACGAAAATCAATCGGTTCGCCACGGAATTTATTTGCCAGATAAAGACCAAATCTGGATAGACCTTTTTACTGGCCAAAAATACCAAGGCGGAAAAATATACAATAATTTTAATACGCCGCTATGGAAAATTCCAGTATTCATAAAGGAAGGTGCAATCATACCTTTTGTAAACGACAATAATAACCGGCATGAAATCAAACGAGATAGCAGGGTAATCAACATTTATCCAGATAATAGACCAACAGAGTTCGACATCTATGAAGATGATGGTAAATCTGCAGGATATTTGGATCATGAATATGCCAAAACAAAAGTATTTGTTAATAATGTAAAAACTAATGAAGGTGGAAACCTGTTTATCAACGTTCACAAAACCAAAGGGCATTACGACGGTATCATAAAAGAACGGACTTTGTTACTCAGAATCAAGACTGATGAGAGTGTTAAATCCGTAAAAGCAGCAATAAACGGCGAGTCCATAAATATAACAAAAGCGGCAACTAAAGAAGACTTTGATGGCATTAAAAACGGTTACTACTACGATCAAAGATTCTTGATCAACCCATATCTTTTAGATTTCGATGTGAATCATGAGATGTTCCAAAAGTTTCTACTGATTAAAATCGACAAGACCGATGTAACGGAAAGCGAAATACAAGTCAAAGTCCGTCGCTATAACAGTAGTGATGCTACGAAAATAATAGGTAATACTCTTCAATCAAAGCTTCAAGCTCCCGACAGCTTCAATTTTCGTGAACATGGAATAACATCGACTTCTATAACATTACAATGGCAACAGAACGATGCATCATTCTACGAGATAGAGAGAGATGGCGTCATATTCAGCAGAATTACAGGAGAAACTTTCACTTTAGATGGATTCAAGAGTGAATCTGAGCATAGATTTAGAATCCGGTCTGTGGATGATAAAGGAGTTTCTCAGTGGACCAATTACTTGACTGTTCAAACTGGACCAGACCATTATAAGAATGCAGTGAAGGGTGTTTCAGTGACTTGCAACGTCCCATGTCAGCCAAACCAAGAGGTATGCAAACTAACAGAGATAAACAATTCAATATGGCATACGCACTGGGGAATGCCTGGACAAGCCGATTGCGAGAGCGGGAAGACAATCACTCTTTCATTTAATTTAGAAAATGTTTATGATATTGAAAGTATCGAATACATTCCGAGAGAAGACGCGGGTAACGGTACATTTTTGAAAATTCGCTACCGTTTTTCGATTGATGGAGAAAATTGGAGCGATGTGTCTCCAGAAATTTCTTGGAGACCAGATGAGAATACTAAAACCATAGTATTAAAAGAAAGAATGAAATTCTTCGAATTGTACATTCTGGAGTCTGTTGGTGGATTTGGCTCAGGAAGAAAAATATTCTTCTTTAAAAAAGTATAAAAGTATTATCAATGTTTATCTATTCCAAATATTATAATTGCCATAGAGTTTATGGCTGTCGCATAATATGTACAAGTATAAGCCTAAAACCATGCAGTGGTCGAAACCTCAGGTCTGAGGCCTTACGCCTAACTAAACGCAGGCCCGAATAGGTGCAGTTTGCAAAATCACGCGACCACAAACCGTCTCTCGGCGTGTTAAGGTTCGCGTTCGCGTGATTTTACAAACTGCACCTATTCGGGTCTGCGTTTAGAGTTGGGCGGAGGGCCCCTGTACTGGTCGAACCAGTATATATTTCTACATGACATTTATTTTTAAATGCCACATTTTTGTCTTTATCAAATAAACAAGCTAAGTATCAAAATTGTTTCACTGATTATATTCAGTGTTATAATCATTTATATAGTTTTTTAATTACCCGTCGTTTTCTTGTAACAAAATACGCTGGTTTTACTATTAAGATATATGAATTTAGTCTAAGGAAAATTTATACTGTAACGAACAATATATTTTGTTAAAATATTCTTGTTTATTTTTCTTCTTAGTCTCTTAAGCAAAAAGTGCTCCAGCTCGCCCCGGGCGACGCGAGTTTACTGCGCATCGTCTGCCACGGGCTTTATGCTAGAGCCATCTGTAAAGTTTCTACCGGTCAAACGAGAGCGATTAGTATTCATCATCATTAGCTTGTATCAACCCACTGCTGGGTATAGGCCCCTCTTTCCCACTGAGCACTTGCCCAGGGCCCCGCGATCGATAGGAGCCTCCCGCCCTCTAGTTTCTGCCAGATCACCAAACGATAACCAATAGATAGTTATTAATATATGATAGTTAACTAAGTGACCAAAGTGAGTGAGTGAACTTTTGTCCTTCAAGCTGATACCCAACATGGCACGCTCCATTGCCCTTTGCGCGACTGTAACTCTACGTACAGCCTCATTGGTTAGCGTCTATGTTTCGGCACCGTATAAGTGATTATAAGTAGATATTCGCCAAAGAACCAGAATCACCGACATAGCTATAAAAAGCAGGTTGAAGTGGCAATGGGCAGGCTACATCGCTCGAAGAACCGACAACCGATGGGGAAGAAAGGTTCTTGAGTGGATACCACGGAAGACGTAGCGTAGGTAGGCCACCCACTAGATGGACTGACGACATCGGGAGAGTCCCGGGCATCCAATGGATGCAGGTGGCAGGATGTCGTTCAGTGTGGAGGTTAACAGGGAGGCCTATGTTCAGTAGTGGACGTCTTCTGGCTGATGATGTAGGTGATTAGGTTAGGATTAGGATTGCTAGTGACAAACGTAATCATCTGAATACGTTGTTTTAAAACTCTAACTAGTGCCAACAACGTTTATTGCGTGCCTCAAATAAATATAAGCAAATATCCAGGCGACGAAACTGTACAGGGTTATGCATATACCCTGTATTAAGCCGAACGGAGGTCATAGTACTCATCTTTATGTAAAATTGTAGAACTTCCAAGTTCGCGCATCGTTTAAAGTCAGGCTCAAAACTTGGCTCCTTGACCAACAATATTATAATTTTAATGACTATATTAAACTTGCTGAAATATCGATTAATATTTCAGTTGAGCTGCTGTAGTAATTAACAATGGGTCATTTTCGTTCGTTCGATGGATGATCTTCATCTGATGTTTTTTGCTGCTTCAATATTTTATTTTAAATACGAGGTGATAGAATGTATTGTTTATTATGACGTATTGTTGTCGATATTTAGATGGTGATGGTACATAGAGTGTATCATTGTATAAAATACAAGGTAAACCAACCAAGTCAAGTAATTTCGACATTTTAGGGAGTTTGTCATTAATTCAAATGTCACTATAAAGAGTTTACACTGTACATCACGACCGTTTAACATTATTTGACACCCTGTATAAACAGTTTTAGTTAAGCTGAAACGTTTCACTTTTGCGGGAAATCAAATTTCAAACAGTTTTTTTGCCTTGTAGCTAGGCCGGGTAATTATTGTGAAATGGCATAGTGTTCGCGAAAATTGTTTGTCGTTCTTTACATTATCATGTACAGCTATCAATCAGTTACTCACCATATTACTTAAATTTGGCAATAAACCGTTTGAAACAGCATAAATTTGTTTATTGACAAATGTATGTAATAATGTGCATTGGAGATAAATAACTTTACGCGAGTTTGTAAAGAATAATAATCAATTTTCGCGAACATCATTATCGTTTACAATAATTACTCGGCCTAGCTACAAGAACAAAAAAACTGTTGGAAATTTGAATTTCCCGCCTAAGTGAAACGTTTCACCTTAACTTATTGAATTATTATCTCTTCAACTTAAATTATTAGGCCTGGAATAAAATCTCTTAAGGTGCCTCCGGAGATTGGATCATTTTTACACTTTTCATACAAACATACCTACTAGTATTATTTTTTCGGAAATTTACTAGTCTGATTTGGATAAAACTTAATGAATCTATACTAATATTATAAAGAGGAAAATTTTGATTGTTTGTTTGCATTGAATAGGCTCCGAAACTACTGAACCGATTTGAAAAATTCTTTCACTGTTGGGAAGCTACACTATCCCCGGGTGACATCGGCTATATTATATTTTGTCGCGAGAATGAAGGCCGAGCTTCCGTGCGAAGCCGGGACGGTCGACTAGTTACATTAATAAAACTTGAAAATAAAAATTGTACGGGAAAACTTCTTCGACCAAAATAAAATGAATGGACGGGCCCAGTAGAAGAGCATTTTTGAAGATTGCAAAATGAGCGCCAGCTCTCATTTTGTTTCAGTCGGTCTCTAGCCGTGGGAAGTGCAACACAAGATTATTGTTACATGATAACGAAACATCTGACAAAAATATGCCTTCGTGTGCATTCCGGAAGTGTAAAAACACAAAATAAAAGTTCAGGTGTCACTTTTCACTCGTGAGTATTTATTCATCATTCTATTTTGTCATAAAATGTAAATTAATTTCATCAAACATCGCTAATTAGTCCCCATTTTGTTTTATTCCATCGTTGCGGGATAGAAATATACACATATACTTAGTGAGACAAGGAAAGCATCACTATGTTCGACAATCTTCACCGCACATCGGACATGCCGAACTTGAGGCGAATGTACCGACAGCAAACTAATTTCGCAAACTACTATTTTTTTTTGTTTTTTTCCTAATAGTCGAGGGTGGTGTTTATTTCCTACCAATTACATAAATGTTTATTTGAATATAATTTATTGTAGGTACACATAAATAATGCCCGATGAACTAGTTTTTCTCATGAGGAGGTAAAAAGCATTATTGTATTACACCCCCTTTTTTTTATTTTTGACACCTCGTTTGAGCTTCATAAGTTTCATAACCAGCAAAGATGTATTTATTCTGTACTGATTGAAATAAGCTACAGGTCAGTGAACTTAAGTTGTCGTTGGAACGTTCATTCGATCGGAAATAAATTGACGAATAGCAGCAATTCCCATACGCACCGCATGCCTAACGCGCGTCGGGCACTTTTCTCTTACGCCGACAAGCGGTCCGTAACACACTTGGAGGGTTAAGTTATAATAAGTTTTGCGTAAATTATTCCTCAGCTGACATGTATAGGCACAGCCGGTAGATTTTAAACAATTTATTTGTGCTTACCCCTGTACCCATCCCTCTAAAATAACAGAATAATAATAATATTACCAACTTATTTACCAACATGTCTTTCCCCCCTACGCTTATTACACCTTCTTTAGTAAAAGATGTTTTTCAAGTAGCGAAGTAAACACTGATTTATTAGTCACGTGACCAGTCACGTCCATCCACGGCGAGACGCAGTGAATAAGCGATCGGTTTTGCTAACGCTACTCAACATGTCTAGCCGCCTGGTGCCTGTGAATGTCAAACGGTTCAAGAGCAATAGACAAACACAGGTGTTCTCTTTTACTCACGTAGTTATTATATTAGCTATCTATTTTTTGCAACAAATTTACTGTACATGGTTACAATTAGGTATTGCAGTATATGTCCGACGGTTTTGACTTGTTTTTACTGTGAAAGTTTAATGGTTATGGCATGTCCATTTACTTTATATTTGTCGAAGGAAAACTTAAAAATTTATAAGAAAACTTTGCAGTGAAATTCTAAGAAATCAATAACTTAAAACATTTTTAGTTTATAGTTTCTTTGGTTTTTGCTCCAAAGTGTCTGAAAGGTCAGGAATTAAAATTATGCAAGCGATAAATATTTAAAAAAATGGTTTAAAAAAAGATAATTATTAAATTAAAAACCGATTTCAATATTTTTTTTATAATTTGCAAATTTCCAGTTGTTTTGATTTAAAATCGAAACTACTAATCCGATTTTGATGAAATTTGATTGAAATTTTTAATAAAATTTTCATTTTTACCACCACCTCCAGCTAGAGTAACTAAATGAAGTTGTAACCCGACAGTATCTTCCGCACAATTCAACTACTTGGTTCGCGGATATAAGTCACTCTCAGGGAGACTCGTGTCGGGAAATCCCCGTTCGAAGAGGATGCGATACTACGTCCCCGTTGTATTTATTTTAATAATTCATGACCGTGGATACAAAGTGCTTCAGTCAGTCGGTCTCCGTTGTAAGTTACCAAAAATCTGTAGTAAGTTATCTTTCATCTGTATTACTACCCAAAAATCTGTATAAATACAGATAAATATGTATATCTGGCAACACTGGGCACGCATATAACGTAGATAGAACGAGTTCACTGGTATTTCTTCGCCATTGACCCCACGCCGTGTGCATGGCTAAACGTAAACTAGCAAATAATGTACTCAGTCCACGGAACACTATTATTTCTACTCAGTCACTGTATACGAGACTTCTTCGGATGTCTACCTCAATATACTCTGATCTATGGTCTACCTACTACTGAGTATGTGTAAATATAACCGCGAAGTAGTCGTGGAGAAAGTCTGATATATTTTGTTAGTACCAAAATTGGCATACCAATATTCGAGAAAATGTCGTTTGCGCGTTTTAACGATGAACAGCGCTTATTGACATTCACTTTTGTACTGCATTAAACACTCACACTATCTTTTAATTTTGTTTCTTTTTTTGTTTAATTTGTCTATTTTATTTCGTAGGTTTTGGGCGTCTATTTTCTTCTGATAATTTATACACTTATTTAATTAACATATTTTGTTTCAAAGAACTTATTTTCTTAAATTAAAATTTAAATATGGCCGCTGTTTCATTTTTAACGTTGGTCCCCAGATACAATAAACGTATTTTTGTAATGGCTTTAATTTAAAAACGGTAATATGTACAAGCGTCAAACTTGTTGACAAGTATTTCGTGTTGCCTCTGCGTTATATACAGGGTTATTTTTAATTCATTTAAAACTTAATTTGGGGAATATACATTTTTGTGAAAATTCATGGAACAAAAGTTGACCAATATGATGTAGGGAACCTGTCTATGAGGGTTTGTACTTTTTAGGTGAATTAAAAATAACCCTGTATACGTGACAAGTTTTATCCCAATCGGGCTAGTAATTTCCGAACAATTTGACTTGCATGTTTGTACGAATAGTGCAAAAATTACCCGAAGTCCGGAACACCGTTTAAATAAAGCTAATTACTTTGCATTTCCTCGGCACTTCTCAATGCTATGATTGTGCAAACTGAAGAGCTAGAATCGAACACACAACTTATGGACAAGTCTTCAAGCACGCAGCTGTACTCATGGTCAGGGTACCTTGTCTTCACGTAGTTCGATCTAGGGTCATCAGACAATAGACTTTCTAGGTTATTTTTAAATGCATGTGCTCTATCTCGGTCGCTAATTAACTCATTCAATCTGTTCAAAGCATCCTCTGTGAATCTAACTTCGTAGGCTTGAGACGGTGGGTTGGAAATCCACGAGGCCACTCTTATACCATCACTGGTGCTTAGGTGTGCCAATTGGGGTGGTGTGAATCGTTCTTGGCCGTCTGGGGCGCCTCTTTCTGTATCTGGTCGTCTTAAAGGTGTTCTAGTTCGGAGAAGATCTTCGGTTGATGGTGACTCCGGTGAGGGTGATACTGGTGTTAAGATATTGGTGCCTGGTGATGGAATGTCTTCGAATGGGGTTCGAGATGGACTAGTGTCAATGCCAATTGGGTTTGTTACACGAGGATTTAAACTGAAATAATAGAAAAAGGTTACTTAAATCAGGCATGTCCACAGAGCAACGGGCATTTATAAAATAAAAAAAATTAAACAAGGTTGTATTTAAATTAGGGTTTTAATTTAAATTTTGGCGCCCATTTTGAAAATATTGGGTATTGCATATTGTATTGTCATCAGGGGCCTATTTTAAGTGATTCTGTTTAGGTAATAAGAAAAGTTGCGGGACCGCAAACCATATCTTAGCGCGTTAATTATTTTCACATATTTATTCAAAAATATGTGAAAATATTTTATATATATATATTTATTTTTCGTAGTCTGGTTTTGGTTTTCTAACCTTTATCTTGTTTGGAAACACAGTGCACACTACATCTTCAACAACGAAGTCGTTTTCAATTGGAACAGGTTGCCCGAGGATGTGGTCACATCGAAATCCATAAATGCGTTTAAAAACAAACTGAACAGATGGATAAGAATGAAGATAATCTTAACAGATAAATACTAAATTTTGACACTGTGTGATATAGGCGCATCAGCTTATGCTGCTCGCCTATAATAAATAAATAAATAAACTGATGATGATGTTAATAACTCACCTCCTGCCATCGAAACTTCCATCATCCAACGTCGTATTCCCAAGTGCTTCTGTGGCGTCACTGATCCCTTCAGTAGGGGGTCGATTGAGTGTTGACAGGGGGTCTGTGAACGAAGATGGGCAGTCGTACTGGGGGATGTAAGGCTTTATATCCAGGACCGGAGTACCGTTCACCATGTCTACTCCAAGGAAGTTTATTCTGTTGCCTGGAAATAAAGAAATTCTTATTATAGTCCATTGCTATGGCTACTGCTACCGGGTTGCAAGAGGCTTCATTAACTTCATCATCCACGTCACCACATCAGCTAGACTGCTGTTCATCGTCATTATGCACAATTCCATCTTTTTTTTATGATACTGGGTGACGAGACTAGCGAGGTCGCTCGCCTGATGGCTCTTCATGCTTGCCCATAACAGCTCAACGCCACTCAGAATTTTGAACTGCAACAGTTCAAAACCCTGGATGGCAATGCAATAGTTTAGAGAGCATCCGGGGTGCGTCCGGGCGAGGCTTCATTTGTAGTCCGGGTTTTAAGTCTTGGGCTGCCCGCGACACACGCACGCCGTAATCAACCGAAGAACTGACTCGCTAAATTCAACGTCATAGCTCCTGTTGCAGTTGCAAATTTTAAAGAAGATAATTATTATTGAGTTAAAAGAGTTATTTAAAAAAATTAAAGACTGAATACTAAAATGGTCTCAGTACTTTTAAAATGCATTTAAAATAATGATAAAAGATGACTATATTAAATTTTAATGTCTGAAAATAAATAATAAGCATATAATACATCAAGTATGACATTTTCATCTAGTTTTTTACACTGACTATGTTTAAAAAAACCTGTTGACATGTCCGGGTTCTGGGCTCTAAAATGCGGGGTTTTCACGCGTCTTGTCCTGGTTGCCAAATTTAAGAGATGGCAACCCTATATATATATATATAACTGGTTTGACTCCGTGGTAGCACTACTGCCTGTGCAAACTCTGGTCATATGTGTTCTGTGCTGTGCATTTAGTGGTTAGTATGGTTATGTATTACGGTAGTTAGTATGGTAAGGTACCAAGGTTGGAAAAATCAGAATAAAAATGGTTTCATCGTGTTTCAACCCCGTATGGTATGGTATTTATTGTTAATGTTGATTCTATACTTTTAAAGATTATTGAGGTTCCAAGTAACTAGTAACCTCTTTTACCTTCAACACTCTGTATCTTCACAAGTGAGAGTCCGATGGGGCAAGGTCTGTGTGGAGACCGGGTGGAGAAGACGCCGCGCCGTTCGCCGCCTAGCCGGGGGGGCGCCACCTTAGCCAGAACATTACTGCTCTCCGTATTGTGAAAGTGGAATATGATCCTGAAAACAATAGTTATAAGGTTAAGTTTTTTTTTACAGCTCTCCACAGACTCCAGGATGGTTAAATATTACTGTTAGTATTGTAAGGTTAGTTGTTAGTATAGATATATCATTTTATTTACTGTGGCAAGGTTGTGGAAGGAGCTCCCGATATGCACCATGTTCACGGGAAGACAATCCCGTCTGTCTTCCCGTGAATATGGTGCATGTAACTGTGCCGTAATAACGGGAGCTCCTTCCACAACCTTACCACGGTATATATCCCGTAAATAATCATATAACTATAGTGAACAACCGTGATAGTTTAAAACAGAGTTTTAGGTGTTAGTATTTTAGGTTAGGTTAATTCTTGTGTATCACAGAGATGACAGAAACACACAACAGCACCTCAACTACACACATCACATACACTCCCACACTGACAACTGATCTACACAGTCTCATTGATATGTTTGCTGTATTAGATTTAGTTGTGATATCAATTCACCAATTCAGTAGGACCCAGGTATGTCCTAAAACCGCAACCAGAACCACCAGAGGATGGGCAGCAGCGTCCTAATAGTACACGGTGAACGTATTGCGATTCCCAAGCCGCCTGCCAAGCATGGGGATTATGGCAACACCCCTCTCTATGAGGGAGGCCTTGTCCAACAGAGGACGTTAATTGGCTGATGATGTGTGTGTGTGTGATATCAATTTGTAAATTGTTTTTAACAAATAGACACCTAAATTTAATAAATAAATTTAAATTTGCAGGGAATAAAAGCCCAGAATGTATCCTGCCTTGACACTGTTTTTTATTTTGGGCTAGTCACATCCTTGTTCGATCAGCGATGGGTCTGATATTATACAAACCTATTGTAGTATAAAACTTACCATATGTGAGAAAACTCTTCCAAGCCTTCTAGAGCATGCTCCGGGTTATTAAACACTCCAGTATCAATAATCACAGCTCCATGTGCATTCGTCATCACTGAAGGCTGTCGCGGGACTGCTCGTTTGTTCTGGAATGAGCTTTCAATCACTCCTATTGGTCGGAAATGATTAAGTGATGATACACTGGATGATGTTGAGGGCTCATTTTGAGGAGCCGTTGCTAGTGTAGTTGCTGTGAACATGACATTGTAATTTTATAGAGAATACATCCATAGAAGAAGACAAGAGCGTCAAGAACGCAGAAAGATAAGATGTTGTAGGCCATGTAATCTATCAAATTCACCTGTGTCTCCGCAGGTAGCGCAACGTAATCCTCCAAGCGTAGACTTAATATGCTTTATCTCCTTCAGGTGCTCATGTTTCAGAGCAGATATCTGCTGCCTGCACAAAATATATACGACAATTACACAAATTTACATTGATGTTTACTCCTCTTTTGGACATTTCAAATAAACAGAGTATCTACAAACCTTAAGTTTTTTATTTCTGTTCTTGCTAGTGATATTTGGGTTACATATTGATTAAATTGTTCCGTCATTTTTTCAGTTCCGAATAGAAAAATATTTAATAAATTAAAATAAATATTTTGATGATTTGATTTTATAGTCGAGTCGCTTATTTATATTGTTCCAAGGTACGAAACGAAAACTTAGAGAATACGATAATAGCATACCACTAATGACAGCAGGACAACATTATATACGAACGCCAGTGTTAGAGAAGGAAAGATATACGAACGCTTAAAATAACTAAACCTAAGCATATCGTAATGTTGCGTTAGGAAACTGACTGAAACTATAATTTCCCTTCAATTAACCATTGATATAAATAAGTGAACAGTTTTTTTATTCCTGTTTCAAGGGTCGGTTCTGGGGTCTCAATGTGCATATCAAACATCATATTATATTTATTACTATCACTAGCTCTTCACTATTCAAATAATAATTTATTGTTTTGAAATCAAAGCAAATAATTATCTTAGCACCATCAAAATTAATAACATTATCTGTGACCGACTGATGTAACCGATGTTTATGAACGCAAATATTTATATAGCTTGTTTGTGGCTAGGTAGTGATGTGTAGTCGTCGATTTAATCGATACAAAATCAGAATATTCTGCATAGTCATCCTTGGCAATTATGGAGATAAGGTGTTCCGGTAACACGCGCTGGCGTTAAATAGTAAATAATTGAATTTTTTTTTCGTATGCAGCTAGCTGTGTGAATTTGGTACGCATCTTACGCAACGGAGTGTGAATGTAACATCAAAGATTAAATAAATACCTACCTACTTTTGATGTGAAAAATCTATTGACGTGTCTTGGCAGTAAATAAAACCGACTCGTATGCCGTGATGGCAAACGTTATGATGCTCTATTTTGCCACCATGCTTCACATTTGCCGGGCGTCCCTTGACAGCCAACTTATTTTGTAGTACAATTATTATTTTTATGAATATGACAAGACCAAGAACAATACAAGGAAAAATTGCAACACTACAACTAGTTACTAGTTTTATTAGAAAAGTAAGGACACCTTTTTACTTGCTAATCAATTCCCTAATTCTGTATTAATTAGCAGCCAGTTGGAAGGTAGATTATTGCAAACCACTTTCTCTAACAGCTGTCTAAACTAAACCTTAGAACACGTCAGGTTAGGAAAAATAAATAAATGGTAGCGTTATGCCTACAGCAGGGCTATTATGATTCTTTGATCGGGTCGGGATCGCGAGTTGTCAAAAAAATTTCAAAAATAAAGCTTGTCTATTTCCAATTTCGTAGTACGAAATTGAAAATAGACAACGCTTTTTTTTTGCATCATAACCCCTTTCAAGTGTCAAAATTCTGACACTCGCGATCCCGTTCAAAGATCCATAATACGGCTGCAGTTTCCCCTTTAGCGCTCACACCCTCCTCGGCCATCACTTCGATTTCGTATACATTTTGAGCACATGGTTTACAGTTGTGTGCGCTCAATATTGATGTGTGCGTTTGTAGAACAAGTAAGAATATGTCAGTGAGTACAATACGTGTTTACCTCGCCCTCTTCAGTTTTTGGCAAACTTTTTTCGGTAGTAGCTCGAGTTTATAGGCGGATCCAAATATATTATCAAAGGAAAATGGAATCTGAGTTCTCGCTCCAATTTGGAACCGATACAATTCCGATTACAGCCGAAACAATCGATTGATGTTTTTCGCAACACTAAAACACTATTGCGGTTTCCCATTTGCCGCACACGTGCTGAGATTTTGTGATATTTTTACTTCAATTTATTTTAATTCGCAACTCTCTGAAGGCATCACGAAGCGTCTTCTTTCCGCGATTATTGTTTATCAACATCTGATCATCATCAAGTTTTGGTGGTGAGTCTTATCAGCAAATTATTTTGACGTGATGGGGTGGGGCAAAATGTCTGTAGAAAAAGATCGCCACGTGTCCTACATTTCAGATTTTTCTTATTTTCTGATTGTTTTACAGATATATTTGCATATTTATTAACTATCTAGTAAAATCTCAGATTCTTGGGTGTAATTTGGGCCTTGAAGCTATTATTTACATAGTTCTCAGAGTACATATTTTGGTTTCACGGGATCGATTATTTTTCTTGCCGGGCGGCCCGGCAAATTATTGATTGCAGCATTGCGTTATAATCCTTATTACTATATCATATTATCTGTTATGTTTAACTACAAATCTACTAGTGAATTATTTAATTTCTAGAAGGGACTGTGCCTTAAAAGTTTTGTAACTCGCATTCCAACCTCACTACAAAACTACCCTCAAGTCTTTGACATTGAATTTGATGAAATTATCGATAAAAAGTGACTTATTATGATATAATAGGATTATAGTTCTGTAAAGTATCAAATATTTCTGTAAAGTATGGTTTAAGATTTTTACTTCCTCAAAAGAATTTACAAATTCACTTATTGGGAAAACAGTAATAATAGGTAAATATTATAGCGCCATTGAGCGTAGTTTACAGAGATATGCCAATAATAAATTAACTAACAAAACAATCAAATATGCCTTAACACTACAGTAAAAAGTCAAACTTAGAGGGTAGGTTTATAAAATTTGCAAAGTATATGAAAGCCGTCCATGCTGGGCTAAGTAGATTTATAAATACACTCAAATTATGTAAAGAATAACTATTACTATGTGAAAAGAGGATAACAAAGCTTACTTTAATTGTACAATATAAGTAGGAAGGAAAGAAACAATCTTGAAATGGATTAGGTATAACACAAACTAGCTGTTGCCCGCGACTTTGTATGCATAGACTTTCCTATAAACTTTCTACCCCCTTTTGTCCCCTGTAATTCTGCCTTATGCAAAATCCTTTCTTAGTGGACTTATACCTTCATATTGTGACATTGCCAAGATGTCTTTACTTGATAGTGAAGTGGGGACTTCCCCTGATATTGTGATTAAAAGTAGGAACTTCCCCTATTGTTTTATATTTTGTTGAGAGTAAATGAAACTGCTATGGATCATTTGATTTATTGTGATTTCTGGGATCTGCCGGGCACAGGTAGTAATTTTATAATTTTCTTTATTATGATATGGCTACTTATTGGCTTAGTAATCAAAATTTTAAATAGTTAGGGCCTTACTTAAAAATGTTACTTAATTTGACATATACTTAAATATGCTCCGTCTCGTTTTCGCATGTGACAATTGCTGTCAGCGAGATGTTGAGAGAGCAGTTTAAAGCATAGATCAACTTGAGTAAAGTTTTTAAGTAAGGCCCATAATGTTTATTTTAAAATGTTATATTTCTGTTTTGGTATAATTAATTAGTTGATTTATAAATAGGAGAAGCTATTGGCTCCCGTCACACAGTCTCTGACTAGTTCAGGAACCTCTGGGATCAATACTATAACTTACCATAAATTATGCCCGAATAAATGATTTGTATTTGGGATGGTTTCATAGTAAAAGTTGATTATAAGCAATTAGCGACACCCGCCGCCGCTGCACGCGAGGTTTTATTATATATTTACTAGCTGACCCAGCAAACGTTGTTTTACCTTATAAATTATACGATTCTCAGACCTACTGAATATGCATATAAAATTTGGTAGAAATCGGTAAAGCCGTTTCGGAGGAGTACGGTAACTAACATTATGACATGGAAATTTTATATAAATAATATATATTTTATTTAATTATATATTTTATAAAAATATAAATATAAAAAATCTTCCAGGAAAACTTGTCAAACTGATGGTGAAAACAGCATTAAAATACGTTGCGTGGTTTGAGGGGAGTTAGCGGATAAACAGACGCGGAAAGCGCATTTTTTTAGAGATAGAGATGACTCCTTTTGGCTTAATACGACAAATCTGTGTAACCTGGTTACCGGTATAATGAACTAAACTATGGCGTGATATTATAATTATACAACAACTTAGATCCAAATTTTGATTTTAATGGAAGTTCATTATGGACATGTGAATTTCGCATTTAAGGTCCGAAATATATACAGGGTTACACGGAATGGTGATACTAAGCCAAAAGAAGGTCATTGTGCTCATAATAAACAATTACAACAAGATTAACCATGAATGGGTGAATAAAGATCAGTTGTTCCAAGGAAAAATACTATTCACATTCAACAAAGTGTATGGAACAGTTTTTTTAGTCCTGTTGTAAAAGTTATTCAAAACGGTGAGTAATATGACCTTTCAGCTTAATACCACACCACCATTCCATGTGTAATCCTTCACAGGGTAACGCGGAAAGGAATGTGCAAACTGAATGAGGTTTGTTATGCTTATCATTATAAACAACTATTACAATGAGACCGACACTGAAATCGCGAAAAAAATATCTGCGTCTGCTTCATACATATATAGCGTCAATGACTGTCTTCTATGGAACAGCTGGAATTTTTGTCACATTTTCAGATGGTTTCATGATCAAACTTGTTTATAATTATGGGTATTACAGGCCTCTTTCGGCGTATACACTTTTTGCGTAACCCTGTATCCGATTTTATATTATTTGCGTCCATCTACATTGTTTGTATAGAGACTTCTACAAACTAAACAATCTTTTTGGTGTATGACATATGACATCATCATTTTTGTGCTTATCTGTGAACAGTGGATAACTTTTTATCCCTTACAATGCAATAGCTATGTCGGGGAATAAAATGTGATTACATCTATGAGTTCTGTATTTATTTCTGTTTATTTAGCCACAACAGATTCAATCAATCAGTCGCTACATAAAAACATCTAGATTTCATGATGATGTGAATTAAAAATGACTTCTTTGTTGTTCCAGTTAGTAATATTTAATGGCCATGGTCTCTGAGGCAAAGGTGAACGGTGGTGAGATGGAGTCTTCGGAGCTTCCACCCGCGCTCGCGGAGAAGCCCGCTGGTCTGCCGCCCGGCAAGTACTCTCTTGTCGGCTGGGACATGGACACCACTGGCCGCAGGCTTATTGACGAGGTGAGTGATGAAGGTCATCAGTGGTGAGACAAGGGTGAACAGTAGTGAGACAAGGGTGAACAGTGCTGAGACGAGGGTGAACAACAGTGAGATGTGGGTGAACAGTTGATACACAATGGTGAACAGTTTTTTTTTTTTTTTAAATCCCTTTTTTTTAAAGCAGTCTGTCTTTTGAAGACAATAAGCTTTATTTTGAACTGTTGTCTTAAGTGACGCGTCTTGTGTGGAATACGCCCATTGACGCATCCATCCTCATAATTTTTCTTATTTTGTTAGGTCTGTTTGGGGTATCTTCCTTTTAAGTCTCCTTGGAGGCCTTCTTGATATCAACATCTTTGCTAGTTCATTTGGATGATTTTGCAGTCGTTTTTGATAAGTTAGGGCGTTATTTCTTATTTCTTCTTCCACTGTGGGCATTTCCAGGTCCTTGTGTAGCGTCTCATTTGTGACATACCAGGGAGCGTTGGTTATCATCCGTAGCACTTTTGACTGAAAACGTTGTAGAATGCTTAGGTTGGTTTTGGAAGCCGTTCCCCAGAGCTCGATTCCATAAGTCCACACAGGTTTTAGGATAGTTTTGTATATAAGTAACTTGTTGTCTAAACATAGTTTTGATTGTTTTCCAAGCATCCACTGGTGTTTACGTAGCTTCAGACTAAGTTGCTTTCTTTTTGAGAAAATATGTTTTTGCCAGGTGAGTCTTCTATCTAGATGTATGCCAAGATATTTTGTTTCATCTACTTGTGGGATTTGACTTCCATTCATTACTACTGGTGGACATGTATTACGCCGTAAAGTAAATGTGACATGGGCTGACTTAGTCTCATTGACCTTGATGCGCCATACCTTTAACCAATTCATCACGGAATTTAAGTCAGTTTGCAGTAGCTGCGATGCTGTATTTGGATCTGTATGAGAGGTTAGGATAGCAGTGTCATCTGCATATGTGGCTACCGTTGAAGTTTTGTTTATTGGTAGATCGGAGGTAAATAACGTATAAAGTACGGGCCCCACCACACTGCCCTGTGGTACGCCTGACTTGATGATGTAGAGTTTGGTTGTTTCTTCTCCCTGTCTGACTGTGAAATGTCTATCAGTGAGGTATGCTTTGATGACGGTGTAGAAACTGGTTGGTAGTGTAATGGTGAACAGTGGTGAGACAAAGGTTAACAACAGTGAGACGTGGGTGAACAGTTGATACACAAGGGAGAACAGTGGTGAGACGTGGGTGAACAGTTGATACACAAGGGTGAACAAACATTGGTGAGACATAGTGTGAATGGTGAATATGGGTTTTTTTGGTGTGCCTTAAATTTAAATAATTTAAATCTCCCCTTCCTATTCGACCATCGCACATCCAGAGTTACTGCTAAGCGCCACTTACATGTTCAATATTCCATAAGCCCTTATGATCCGCCATGAAGCTGTTTGCCTCTTTATGAATTTATTCTACTTTGCAATTTTCTGTTAAATCCTCTCAAGAAATATAGTCTGGGTGGCTTCAAGACACGGTAGTGCGACTTTTTCCAATCGCGTTTCCCTACCAGATCGGAGTGAATTGGTTTCTTCTAGGCAAGTATGCTCCATCGTAGGCTGCATCATCACTCAACAACAGGTGAGGTAGCAGTCCCAAGCAAGCCTATTTTTAGCTGACTTCAAAAAAGGAGGAAGGTTCTCAATGATCCGTTTTTTCATACACTTGTGTGAAGGTATGTGCTAGTTCGTTCAATTGATAGTAAATCTGCCTATTACAACTATGTTGGTAAAAAATTCTGTTTCATTGTTGCAGATATGTCAGATAGCAGCGTACACGCCGAAGCAGACGTACTCTCAGTACATAATGCCGTACGGAGACTTGAACCCCGGCGCGCGCCGCCGGCACAACGTGCGCGTTGTCACCGTGGGCCGGTACCGCATGCTCAAAGACACTAACACTCACAAGGTATCTATACCACAGAATACATATGAGTATATTTTCATCGTCATTATGTACAATTCCATCTACGCCACTGGAGCAGCTGTGCCAGCGCCCCAGAGCCTCACTCCGATATTTCAAGGAGTTGGGTTGGCTCGGGTAAGTGCTGGTAGGGGGAAATGCACAATACACCCCAAGCGGGACGTCAGTGCAAGACTTATCGCCCCCATCTCGAATAAGAATAAGAATATGAGTACAAGTACAGAAGATTCACACTGCAAAATCATTTAAATAAGTAGTGACTCTTGCTACTACACAATAAAGTGCAATTCAGGATGTGCGAGTACTAACTACCTACAGCTATATTAACCTAGAAGTTGCCTCTCTATGTATCGCGTTACTCTTGTCGCGTTATCTCTGTCTATCGCACAGCAGGAGGCATGGCAAGTCCGTAAAGATGACTGCTTGTAGTTTCATATCTAAAGTGCAGAGTGCACCAGGCATGTTTATACCACCAAACCTTCAAATGCTTATACATCAGAACATTAAAAACTGATTTAAATTATTTTCCAATAAACATATTATATTTACTGAATTCTTCATCAAAGCTTTGGTTTTAACAATATAAACATCAGTCATCTACCCTATTCCTTCACCTGGTTAAGTCTAAGATGAACTTGCCGCACGGTACCTCCCATGCCAAGTATTTTTCTTTATACCTGATTACTTACTTCAATATGACATTGACACCAGATTCTGAAGACAAAGTCTGAGATCTCAGCGCTGTCCGACTTCTTGGACTGGCTGGAGAAGGAGAAGGGGGACGGCAGCGTGATCCTCATCTACCACGAGCCGCGCCGACTTAGCCCCACCATGCTACTGGAGGCTCTCACCAAGTAAGTACTAAATATTAGAAACAAAGGAGAAAAACAACAAAATAAGAAAATTAATAACAGATAATTATTCATTCATCATTACATTTTTTTCTTCATCACTAGCGCTTGGTAAGTGGGTCATTGATGATTCAAAATGCGGGCAGTAAATATCACTTTATCTCCTTAGGGAGGCATTGTAACTACCGGGGGACACCCATTCAGGTAGCGTATTCCAAAGACTAGCAGTTCACATAATAAAAATTACTTCCCCCGGGAGGCAAAGTAATTTAAAAATAGGTCTAGTCCCATGTCAAAAAATACCATTGACTTATTTCTATTCTTCGACTATGTAGGTCATTACCATGTCAGAAACTTTTTACTCTGTGAAATGAAAGTTAACAACTATGTAAAACCTCTGTAGTGTGAACATAATGCTTTGCTTATTTTTTTGGCGGGCAATTAATAATTAAACTATATATTTTAAAGTATTTTTTAACTGTCCTGTCAGTCGGACTTAGGTTGCATCGGATAATTAGTGTCTAACATAATTTTTGTTGTCTTTATCTACCATCAGTCATGTGTACTACTACTATGTGTACATAAGCAATGTATTCAGGTCAGGATTTATGTAAATTATTTTTTATGAAATTTCTTGATGACCCTTTGGTCAATCACTGGGGATAACATGCTTTCTTTTTAGCACGGGCTTGTATCCCTATTCCGTAAGTTATTAACATAATTATCCCTCATATTGGTACTAAGATTGAGTTTAATTTCAGATACAAGCTGCTAGACCGATTCAAGTCGATCGTGGCTGGCTTTGCAGATAGCTATGCGCTCGCAGCAGACAAATGCAAGTCAACAGTGAAGTCTGTATCGCTGCGAGTGCTCGCTCGAGTTCTATTGGACGCTGACTCACTAGCGGTGGACAGCGCGCTAGATAGAGCTACAGCCGCGTATCGCATCCTAGAACATCTCGCACAAGGTAAGAAGCACATGCAAGACAGTGAGGTCTCTGCGAGTAGAAAGTTTGCATTTTGCAATAAATATATTCTGATTTTGATTCTGAAGTCCCCAATCGACCTGGATCTTATGTCTAAATATTCTTCAAATACAGTGTAAACTCAGTATAGGATCTTATGTCTAAATATTCTTGTCAGTGTAAACTTTATATACGAACATTATACGAAATTACTACACACTCTAATACACTCTATGTAGAATCACATCACACCCACTCAAAATAACGACAACAAAACGTTACTAAGCAATAAATAGTACATTCTAACAGCTTGTGTTTAAAATAAAATATTGGAGCAGCAAAAAACTTCAGATGAAGATTTTGTACCAATATTATTTTTGTTTGTTAATTTTATACTTTATTAGTAAATACATATTATAATAGTAAAATAAAATCAAATAATAATATTTTTCTTCCCTCCATTTAACGACAACTCTTAAAAACGCCATAAAATATGCAGTCCCTTAAGTGTCGCTATGTAGAGTTTACACTGTATATTAAAACAGCGTGCCTTTATTAAGGGAATGTAGTTTTATAAAACGGTGAAAAATTAATATGGATTCCATTAATCGAGGCTCGTTTTGATAAACTATCAACCTTCTCATTTCAAGTGAGACCTATGTCAGATGGAGTCCATTGTAAAACAATAGTTCTATCTTCATTCTAAAACTTTCTTATCTTTTCTCTTGCTCTAGATTCTCTTGCTCTTGCTTGATAAAGATTTTCTATTAATATAAATCAAATTCGAATGCATGAAAGGCTGAGTGGCGTGCCTTGGGAGAGGCCTATGTCCAGCAGTGGACTAGTATAGGCTGATTATGATTAAATTCGTATGGTTCAAACCACTCATTGAACTAGCGAATCAAATTATTATTTAACCCTTAGCCACCTAACGTGTTTTTGAGTTACAATACCACCTAAGGGCGGTCATGGTGACCACTTGCATTATTTTCTGTTTTTACATGAAAAAATATTAATAATGACATAAATGAAAGACAGATCGTAATCTATATTTATTTTTTATTATAATGATATTAATAAACTTACAAAAAGAACACATACATATTATTAATCAATACTTATAATTAACTTGAAAATTTTAGAACAAAATCTAGGCATCATAAAAAATCTGAGATCTGACAAGGAACTATAATTGAAACATAATAAAATCTACTTATTTTTTGGTATTGTGCTTATGTCTATTATATAAAACTATTAATGGCAAAATCAAATCACATTTTTTATAAAATCACAATGGGTAAACAGTTACAATTTTTAACAACAGTCTAAGCACATCTTTTGCGAACACTCAACGCAAATGGGGTTTTTACATTGAAAGCACATGTGATATGTTTTGCGGTTTTTTTAGCATCACAGGTTGATCAAGTCTTCCCGATTTCAAACTTTTCGACGTTATAGTTGAAGACGTGCTAGGCTTTTGATCCATCTTCAGTATGCAGCGAATAGCGCCTTGAAGTTCTGGTTGCTGGGCTGGGCTTCTTCACACGTCGTTCCAGATGAGGTTTTACAAGATTTTCAGCCAGTTGTTTCATGAAATTGAGTCTACTCACCTTTGTCTGAGCTTGGTTCATGTTATTTACGATGTATGCATTTACAACAGAAATGTCCAGCATTCTATAAAATATCGCCATAGGCCATTGTTGAGTTCGTCGGGAAGTTGAGTAGATAGCATATTCCTGGTCTAGCATATCAACGCCACCTTTGGTGCTGTTATAAAACATGATAATTTCTCATTATTTTCTATTTCTGAGTCAGACTGACACTCGCCTTCAATGACATGATCCACTGAAACATCTTCGATGTTACTGCAGTCTTCATTTGGCAATTCTGGCTCATTTCGTTCATTTTCCGTGTCTGAATCAGAAATCTGATCTCCGATCTGTTCTAACCATCCCAAGATGTTTCGGTCTAGTCGTTCATCAGACATTATAAAGCTAAAAAACAAAAATAATTGATTTTGTAAAAAAACATAACCACCTAACGTCGGTCACCATGACCGCAAACAAAATATATTTACCTGTAACTTTTGAACGCGCGGCCGTGTGAAGCAGTCGAGCGCACAGCGCGTACCGAGGAGCGGGGCGGTAAAGTAGATGAACTCATAGACGCATAGCTCGCGTAATAATGGAATAATTAAAAAAAAAAAAACCGCTGGAGTCACTGTGACCGCCGTTAGGTGGTTAAGGGTTAAAAAATGATAGATTTATTTGGGACTTCGATTGAAAGACAGTCATTACGCGTGAAATCAATGATAAAAAAATATTCGAAAATAGAGCTCCAGAATAGTATAGGCTATTGATGTACCTCGAAAAGTGGAGGAACATGGAGCCACGTATTGTAATGCGCTTCTTGAATCTTATTTACAACATTGTTGAAGTTGGTTTTAAAGCAATAAAAGACAAAGCCTCCAATGGCACGCAGAATTTAAAACTTCAACAGTACAAAATCTTACCTATTATATATTTCATGTCAGAGTGCTTTTCACGAAAGAAGTCTCACGGCAATTTTTATTAATTTGCCATCGTCAAAGATTCTTGTACAATGCCTAATAAAGTTGTTAAAAGTTCTGTTCGAGAAATGATATGTACTCAAAGTGATTGATACTCGTTGAAAGCGCCGCGTCTAGGGGACTTCTTTCATGAAAAGCACTTTAACTCTATGGGCAGTAATTTCACTGAAACATTCCTTCCATCTGAAATACAGTAATGATTGTTTTTAACCGACTTCCAAAAAGGATGTTCTCAATTTGACTGGTTTTTTTTAAATGTTTGTTACCTGAGAACTATCGACTGGGTGAACTGATTTTGATGATTGTATTTTTATTTGAAAGCTGGTGCTTCCCGTGTGGTCCAGTTCTGACATTTTTATGAAGTCGGTTTGTTATATTGATAATTATGTGTGTGTCGTATTGTGTGTAAATTAGAGTTATATCGCAGGTGAGCAACAGGAAGTGGGGGGCGGTGGTGAGGGCGCGACACGCGACATGGTAGAGACGGCGCGGCTCTGGGCACGCCCCGTCACCACTGAGCTCTCCGCATTAGACAACCTCAAGAAACTGCTTGAGAGGTACGTGTCAATACCACACTTTACAAAAAAAAAAACAATAATAGGCTTATAAACTGGTGATGTCTATAACTATACGGGAGTTCCCCGATAGTTACAATCTTGGTGTCAAGAAATCTCGCGTGAATCAGTTTTTTCTAGGCAAGCATACTTCATCGTAGACCTATATGCTTAACATCATCAGGTGACTGTTTTATAATAAATAAAATAAAAATATAAGAAGAAAAAAGATGTATAGAATAAGAAAAAAAAGTGACACATGATTTCATTTTTTTTTTCTTCACTGTGAACTCTGATCTCGTTCGATCTCAATCCTATTAGAGATTGTGATGATGTATTTCTGTTGCCGCTATAACAACAAATACTAAAAAACAATAAAATTAATATTTAAGGGGGCTGCCATACCCGTGTTTTTTTACCGTTTTTATAGATAATGGTACAGAACCCTTCATGCGTGAGTCCGACTCGCACTTGGCCGGTTTTATTTTTTTATATCTCACAAAAAAAACTTAGTTTTTATCCCTACGGCAGCGAGCAATGGCATCCTGCAAATGGTTATTGCCCGAATGGATTGCCCCTTCCAAAACAAATGGATGCGTGTTATGATGGGCGAGAAGTTATAATTTGATTTGATTTAATTTAGTAATATTTTTTTTATTTTTTTATTGTAACTATGTTTTGTTTTTGTATTCCTAGCTATTATTTCGTTATTTTGATATTTTTTAACATGTAATTATTTCTCTTTATATTTGGCATTGTTTTAAGTTGTTGTAATATGGATATTCTTCCGATATAAATAAATTAATAATAATTTATTGTATGTATAGATAGATAGATAGATATAGAGTATACAATATACTAAATATGAGATGGAGGCGATAAGTCCTGCTCTGGCATCCCACTTGGGGTGTATTGTGGAAGCAGTAAACTTCAGATTTCTGTTTATGGTTGAATCTGCTCTAGTTCATCAGTTCATACCAGCGGTCCTTGTTATTTGCAGACAAAACACGTTCCGGCCGGTGTTCGCGCCGCTGCTGCGGTCGGCGCGGCCGGAGCGCAAGCGGGTCACCGCGCTGCGCCGCTTGCTGGCCGACGCAGGCCTGCTCTACGACCAGCTCGAGTCGGCCTGGCAGGAACAAAAGCTGGAGGGTAACTTACCACTATTTTAATTATTAACCGACTTATAAAATGAGGAGGCTATCAATTCGCCTGTTTTTTTTTTGTATTGTTACCTCAGAACTTGGTGAACCGATTTTGATGTTTATTTATTTATTTGAAAGCTGGTGCTTCCCGTGTGGTCCCATTTCAATTTGGTCCAGTTCTGTAATTTTTATGATGTCGGTTTTTTATATTAATAGTTATCATATAAACTTTCAGCCGTTTTTTCCTCTTAATCTGGCCCTTGCGTAAAATAACATAGCCTATACTTCAATCTGGTTTGCTCTCATGAATATGCTTGCTATGCTATGCTAAGCATATTCGCTTCGCACATGTAAGTTCTATTATATATATTATGATAATAATAAATAACTGGGACATTTTGCACACACGGTCATATAACCCCAAACTAAGCAAAGCTTGTAATATGGCTGCCAGAGACTGATATACGTACATATACATATATAATTTGAAATACATACTTAAATAGATATTAACACCCAGACATAGAATAAACACAAATTTTCATCACTTAAATGTTTGCCTTAGTTGGGAATCCAACCCACGCCCCCAAGCGCAGAAGGTAGGTTTACTACCAACTGAGCCACCGGGGCAGTCTATATATAAACCTTCTGAGAAAAATTATCTAACTGATGGTGAAAAAATGAAAATATCTACAACATACGAATGTTAATTTGCAGGTCTTGAAAAGCAACTAGCCTCGCTGTCAGTGTCTGCCAAAGAGGAAGATATAAAGGAGCTAATAGAGATATTCGACTGCCACTTCGATCCTGCCAAAGAGCCGAAAGGACCGAAGCCGAGATTACCGCGGAATACCATTCGACAGAGGGTAAGCAAGCATTCTTGTAAAATTTCAGAATAACTTTTTTAAATTTCTGTCTCAGGCTAATCTTTTCCATGGGTATTATATCTTATGATTATGTGTAAATGTAAATGAATAATGGAGATATGTACTTATCCAGGCGACGTCATCTGCGGGCGAGACGGGCGAGGCGGAAAACAGCACGAGCGAGTCCCAGAACAGCTCCCCACACAACTCGCCCAATAAAACCAGTAACGGTACGTATTTTAACCTTCGAAAAATTATACTTAGAAGTCACAACGCGTAGAAAATTATAGTCAATAAACGTCCGCAGTTTCATATATAAACATAGCTGTTTACAATTTATATCAAAACATCACTATTTTATCAAAACCGTATATTTATACATTTACGGCTCAGTTTTCTAATGTCTGTTCGATTTGCACAATATCGTCAAAACTCGAAAACCGTCGTTGAGCAAGCGAGACGGCGATTATGTCTGAATCGCAAGTGGGAACTTCTCTCCCGAGAGAAAGAGACAATTTTCTTTCTCTCCCGTTGGTCAGACGGTGGTCGTCAGCCAAGTTGACGTGTCTTACGGCTTGTGCAACTATCGCGTGAATGTGGATCCATTCTGGCTGCGTATTGAGTCCAGACAGAATGAGTATTGCCCAATTAGCGCGTCATTGTGGCATCTTAGTATTTTTTGGATCGAAGCGCCACAGATGATTGTCAGAATGCCGGGAGCATGTCTCTTTGTAAGATAATTATCAATATAAAAAACCGACTTCATCAGAACTGGACCAAATTGAAATGGGACCAAACGGGAAGCACCAGCTTTCAAATAAAAAACTAATCATTAAAATCAGGTCACCCAGTCAAAAGTTCTGAGGTAAAAAAACGTCACTATAGTAATTTCATGCTGGATTTCAGTTTACTATGGCACAATTTATCATTAACCGAATTCAAAAAAGGCGATTTTTAAAAAAAATGTATGTTCACCTATTTCTCCGCCAATTATAATGAATTGATTTTGATTATTCCTTTTTTGTTTCACACACACATCATCAGCCAATTAACGTCCACTGTTGGACAAGGCCTCCCTCATAGAGGCGGCTTGGGGATCGCAGTACGTTTTTTTGTTTGGTAGGCCATAATTCTGAGGTGGTCCCATATAAATTTCATGAAAACCGGTTTAGTAGTTTGGTTTTTAAATCAAAATAACTGAAAAAAATATGCCGTTTAAGTGAACGAAATAGCGTATTTACTAATTTTGAAGTCTGTTTTTTAAATTGATAATTATTTTTGTATTGTCCTTATATATGCTACTGCTACACTACTTAAAAACAGGCCACTGACATGCAAAGACCAAACATAACCTGTCCTGATAAAGATGTATTTTAAGGTTCCATACTCATAGGGTAAAAATGGTCTGTCTGTCTGTCCGTCCTACTTTTAAACGGCTGTATCTTTTGAACTGTAATGCCTAGTAGGATTATTCTATATTGGCCTGGCTGGTCAGCTATACTAAGATCACTGGCAGTAGATTCATCACCGCATAAAAACTAAAAGAGTCATTGATTTTATCATGGAAACTGAAGTGGTTTTCACACATTTTATTTGTATTACCGGCCTTATCTTATGTGAGTAATCCCCGTGTAATATAAATGTGTGAATACCACTTCAGTTTCCATAATAAAACCAAGTTGTATTTTATTATGGAAAGTGTTATGGAACTTATTTTTTGGGCATTGATAAATCTACTGCCAGTGTTTAGTATAGCTGATCAGCCTGGCCAATCTAGAATAGGCCTACTAAGCATTACGGTTGTAGATTGTTTAAGTCATCCTGTTTTTTTAATTACCTTTATAAATTTGTACGAGCATTAGATTTTAGAATTAGAGTAGTGAAGTGTGTAGGTGTTTTAACGTTTGTTGTTGTTTTAGAAGGCGACGTAGCGCCAGTAGGTGCCGGTGACCCTAGTCAAACAGTCCCCGAGGCGGTGGCTGCCAAGTAGCGGACAACACTCACAACATGCTTAGACTTTTCTACCACATAACTTAGCATAATAAACGCCATAGATAAATATATATACATACATTTATTTGTAACGCATTAGGTTAAGTATCCATCGGAATTGAACATTTGTTTTTCGTACATTGGTGAATGAGATTACACTCTTTTTGTTTGTTTCATTATGTTTTTTTCATATATCAGCCCATGTTATTTGCTTTTCGCGTAAACGTTTTTCCTATATTATATAGTAGGAGTGCCTTAGCAACTCGATGGTTTAAGATAAATTTGTATATCCATAGAGAAGTGAAATAACAAGTATTTAGTCGTTTTCATTGTCATAATAATTATATTGTGTCGTTTTTACGCGGCCGATTAGAGATGTGCAATTATGTTATATCTTATATACTATATTATGATAGATGTAACGCAATGTTGCAGATTTTGTACTATTTTTAATATAATAGCAGTTTTAATACGGCTTGAAAAGTAGCAATATATTATTAAGTTTGAATTGGGGGCTTTCGTTTAAAAAAGTACAACTGTGTACTTTATTTATTTAAAAAAGTATGTATAAATTATTTATTGAAATATGAGTGCAATGTCACGGGACGGATGGACTGATTTTTGCATCCGCCATGTGCGATATAATTATTTACATTTTTTTCTTATACTTTTTCCACATATTTAATTTTTGCTCGCTGGTTCATGCTAACTTTTCGCTGTTGTCAATTGTTTTGTTTGCCATATGTAAAAGAAACATTTTATTTTGTTCACCCATCCTAAGGTAAGATTCTTTTACCATACCTATGTTTAGGCTGCAAAAGTGTGTACCTATTAACTTCTAATTTTAGTTAGTTTTAACATAGACTGTACATATTAATTTAATTTCTTATTTTGTTCAGATCTCTAATAAATATGTAAGTCTACATACATTTGTTTTGTTTTAATTGCATCGTAGACCGCATCATCACTTAAAGAAGATCACTTAGAGATAGCGGTCAAACACAAGCCCATAAAAAATCTAGTAATTTTTCATGTCCTGCTAATAGGCATGATGACTAATATTTTTTTATTATCTCATAAAATAGCTAATCTTCAATAGAGCCTATCAACGTAAACCAAATTTAAATTGGTTCAAAAATAAATAAGTTATAAGCATTTTAATTTCATGCTAGACAGAGAGCGCACTATACTGAACTATGACGTCAAGCCTCAGGCGCGGCATACAAATGCTATATTAACACACGCTTTGCGAGATAGAGATGGAGCATCCCCTCTATCCCCACCGAAAACTCAAGAGATTTATCAGCCGATTCCAATTTATTTTTTCAGTATATGTATTGTAATTAGTTATATTTATCGATAAGCCTGTTATTTATAATAAATTAAACATTAGGCCACATGCCTATTCGTCATGTCGTACAAGGTGGCCAAACATCTTACATCTACGAGATTGAAAGGTACAAAATATAAAACAAGAATTATAGCAAATACAAAATTTATTTCATACAGTAACAACGTCTTGTTTCGTCCAGCCTCCTGCCAAATGTTCTCTCACTGCTTTATCCAGAACCACCTGCAATAGAAAGGAAAATGAATTTCATGGACCACAAGGTCCAAGTTTTTTAAATCTTACACTTGTAAATAGCTGCATAAAAACTAACGATCATTCCCGGTGTCCACCACTGATGACATTGTGAGAGTCGCGGGCATCCAGTGGATGTAGATGGCAGGATGTCGTTCAGTGTGGAGGTTAAAGGCATATGTTCAGCAGTGGACGTCTTCTGGCCAGTGCCGTAATTAGCCTTTTATGCGCCCTGTGTGAGCCTCTATAACTGCGCCCTTGAAAACAAAACTTGGTCCTGGTGTGGTCATTTCTGCGCCCTGTGTCTGGGCACCGCTGGCACGGCCCTAATTTACGGCACTGCTTCTGGCTGATGATGACCACTGATGGACAGTGACGTCAGTGACACACTTGAAAAAGTTTTGTTACTGTCCATCAGTGGTAGTAGTCCCCCATTTGTGGATTGTAATAACTAATTGTTAATATTATTCCCACTGACCTACCACTTCACTGTTAGGTACTATTTAGTTTTATAGAGACTAAGTACCCACAATAATCAATAGAGTATAAACGTTTTTTAACATTAAGTGTGGGTTGCACCACAGAAAAGTAAATAGAACGGAAATGAGAAGGAAAATCTGTCGCCAGGTATTGTGACAGAACCTTGATTGAACATTCCTATTTATTTCAACGCGTCGAACTCCGCGTCACAGTTGCTATGGGTTTATATGGGTGCAAGTGGCTACAGCAAATTTCTTACAAAAATGCCTTGACAGCCATTCTAATTTAAACAAAAAAAAAAAACTTTTCTGTGTGTTGCACCATCTTACTACAATCAATATCAAATTGACATGCCTTGCCGCATTTTAATTTAAGCAACATTGAACAAACCTCGATATCTCTACATCCTTGCATTGCTCTGCTCAAAACAACTTCAAAGTAGTCCATATGCAGTCTGTGAGACATCTCCATTAATGCTATACTGCCTGTAACAAATACATGAGAATTAGCATCATATACAAATATCTATAGAGTAAAACAATTTTGCCTGATTTACACTTTGTTAAGTGAAAGTGAGAGAAATAAGTGATTAATTAACTGGTTTTTAACAGACTTCCAAAAAGAAGGAGGTTCTCAATTCAACTGTATTTTTTTGTTTATGTTAACCTAAGAACTTTCGACTGGGTGAACCGATTTTGATGATTCTTTTTAGGATTCCGTAGCCCGACAACGAACCCTTATAAATTCGTTCTATCCGTGCTTCTGTCTGTCTGTCCTTCCGAATATTTAGAACCTTCTAATTTCTATTTTATACTGTTACTCTACCTTCTGATCTCAATTTTAAAAGAATAAAACATATATAATATTCAATTTTAGGGGTGGTTCTGGTACATCGGTTAAAAAAGTCGCGTAAAACGCACAGTATGCGATTTCCACATATCTGCGATATGTGGATGAGTTTTCAGCAATTTTGTCAGTTGTAATCACTCACTAGTGCTGGGCAGGCTGGCCACAGTGAGACATACTCCGCCCGCCGCCTCCTCCACGTGTCCCACGTCCAGGAGCGGCTCCGCCTCGCCGCCGCGCCAGGACATGGAGGCGCTGCAGGCACATGCGTACGCTCTGAGCGGGATCCCGGCGTCTATCAGTGCGAGTGTCGCTGCGTTCACACATACGCAGTAACAGCTGCCGTCTGCCTGTACATCAGGTGGGTTATTTCGGAAACTGCGCCTTTCGTTTTGTCAATGTAGCTCTTATTAGGATAGAAATAAGTGCGACGGGGACAAGTAATTACATCGTGCACTAGAACGTATTTTTCTATCGGACGACAAGGGCGGGCACGAAAAGCCGACACTAAAGATAATATAAATCGTCATTAGGCGACATGGCCTCATGGTTGAAAACCAAGGGCGACGCCAAGAGGGGGCAAGGAGGGGCAACTTGGCAATGAACAGAAATTTGTCACCGACTCGCACTTGGCCATTATTTGTTGTTATACTTCAGAGTGTGTACTATAATCATGCCGAGTTTGATGCTACATTAAAGCATTAACAACGAGTGGATCACATTAAAAACCCGACTTAACATAGAACCTCCGCCTTTTTTGAAGTCGGTTAAAAATACGTTTGTTGCATGGGGACCTTTCGTAATTTTTTTTTACTTTTCTATTATTTCGTAATTAATCTGCCATAACATTACATATTCTGTGAAAATTTCAACTGGCTATCTATTACGGTTCGAAAGATACAGCCATTTAAAGGTAGGATGGACAGACAGACTGAGAGCAGAGACCCTAATAATGAAGAAAATAAAGTATTAATTTAGGTGATAGAAAAGAAGTTTTTACCTGCAATACTTCAACATACACATCGATCTGCGAGCGAGGGTACAGTTCTGTTTTAATTGCTGCTGTGAGAGCCTGACGCAAGTGCAGGGACATTTCTGTGGATTTGCGGTCACCACGGGGACGATTCTTCCTCTCACCTGATATATTTTAATCTACTTTTACATGACTGTTTAAAAAAATATATATTATAGTCTTGCACTTGGCCGCCAACACGAAGCGATGATGCGGTCTACGATGGGTCCACTTGCCTAGAAGAAACCGATTCACTCTAGGCTTTAAGACACCCAGATTGTATCGGGAACACCCGTTCAGGCAGCGCATTCCACAAGTCGATTGTCCAAAATATGGAGTGTTATGTTTTCAGGCTAAGCTGATGGGGCCACCTGCACGCTAAGAACTACAATCTAGGCATCTTCAAGGCTAGAGTGAATAGATTTCTTCTAGATCAATGTATACCAGTCTTTGCCAAACCACCACTTATCATCAGGCGAGTTGGTGGCCAAACGTAGATCTACTGTATATAAAAAAAATAACAATATAGAACATAACTCAACATACCTGTAGAAAATGTAGCCATGCTGTATTGGCAGTTGACGACTACTCCTTCATTTGACATTTTAGACTTTGATGCCTGTAATAAGATTATGATTTTAAGCACATTTTAAGTCTTATCTCTTGTTTTGAGACAGTCTACAGATATTGAAAAAGAGAAGCAGATTGTAGAAAATGGTGGTCTTTGAATGGCTTAAAATCGCAGGCAGAATATCTACAAGCTTACAGAAATAGAGTGATGCGTTATATACATTACTAGAGACCTGCCCCAGCTTCGTACGGGAGTAAGTTTTATTATGGCTATAAAACTTTCGTGAAAAAATATCTAACTGATGGTGAAAACCGCATCAAATCTGTTGCGTGGTTTAGGAGGAGTTAGTGGATAAACAGACAGACAGGCGAGGAAAGGGACTGTTTTATGTAGAGATTAGCAGTTCCATTCAAGACAAGGCGTGTTTACCATCTTCGACCACACCGTCACTTAACATCAAAGGAGCTGTGATCAAACGCCTAGCCTGTCAACCATAAAACAAAGAAAAATAGTATTATTTGAACATTTAGAGCTAAAAATAATAAACGACAATAAAAAATTGCTCATACCTGGTGAGGACCGTAAACAGCAGCCAAAACTTTAGTGTTTCCTTGCTCTAAATAAGCGCTGCCATCGGGTTGAGTAAATACACCCAATTTACACCGTATTCGCCTTAGTTCATTGGGTCTTCGGCCGTCTAGACGTAAACCTTGACTTGATAATAGCTCCGGGCCTGGCATTTTAGGAGGAGAATATAAAAATAATCTTTTTTGGGATTATTTAGTCACTAAAGTCACTATACCTCTCCAAATACCTCTCGTTAGAGAGTAGTATATTCCTTGCACTATACAAAAAATTACTTCTAACCTAAAAAAAATATTTAAAAAATAAATAAAACTCAAATATAAATTGCTAATGTCAAATCTTAATATCAAACTGTCCAATAGAATTTTTGTTTTTCACCCATTGCTGAGGGGGCCAAAGCCATCAAGGCTATACCGCCTCGTCTTCTGTCTTTTACTAACAAATAAAAAAAAGAGAAATATTTACTAAACTAGCTCGCGAGCTGTTGCCCGCGGCTTTGCTCGCGTAGTATAGGGAGTCCCTATATCCGTCCACTACGTCCTAACCCACCCGTTCTTCTATGGTATGGTACACAGTTTTGTCAATAAATGATTTCTAATTCTAATTCTATTTTCCCGCATCCGTCCCGTAATACACTCGACTTTTCCGTTCAAGTCCCGCCGTCCACTTCACTCCCGTATACCGTTAACTATGTTAGTCCTGTCCTTTCTTTTTCAGACCAGTATCTGTCCTGCCATGTTACCGTTTACATTGTCGTAATAACATTGTTACGTGCGTGATACAATGTAAAAAAAATTAAGTCTATTGTCTAATATGTAGCCTTAAAAGCTTTAGCCTGCCCGATGGGCAAAAAAAAGTCTTATCATATCTCTACGACCAAATTAAATGGCGTTGATTGCGTTTGCGTCTTGTGCTTGACTGTTTTGTTGTTTAATTTCGTAATAATTAGTTGTTTAGCCAATACAGAAGTTATACAAAATACTTACCATTGTATCGGTAATTGGGTGCAATTAACTGTTTTAGTAATAATTTATCGCTTTATTACAATTGAGCATTGACCATTGTCTTCATCAATCAATGTCTTGCTTGTCCAAATTGTCACCTTTTCGATGCGTGAGTGTTTGAAATTAATTAGAATATCGATTGAGCTCATCACGATTAAATCCTAATACTTATTTGCTAATAATTTACGATACAAAAATAACACCGGTAGCTACATGTTTCGTTGAATAACTAGCAAAGCAATACAATAATAATATGTTGAATGTGTAATAAAAATTGAATATAGATTTGTTTTACTAGTTCTGTTAGTACCTCGTGTACTTCCAGCAGTGAACAATGGATGTCGACGATTCAGCGGTGGATCTCAGCGTGAGGTAAGTTGAGGAAATGTTTTCGCGACCATTTGGCTACACACATCACGTTATCCCAAATATTCGAATTGCTGCGATGGGTGTAGCCCGAGGATTACATTTTTTTTTATTTGTGTGTGATGTTTACTTTTTTTTCTTTGGGACAGGTCACTGCCTCCAGAGCTAAGCGAGCTTAGGGCTCTCACAGCCAGTGGATTGACAATAACGCCAGCCCAGCCTCCCCCACATGTAAGTATTTAATGAAATTACGCCAAAAAATACTGTTAAATCAAGAGTCGATTTAGGTATCCTGTGAAAACATCTGTAAGTACAATAACTGGTCAAGACACAGCAAGTAAAAGTAAAATTATCTTAATAAAGAATGTTTACTATGTAGTTTTCTTTTTGAATAAACCATAAAAAGTATATTATATCATGTATATAGGTATAAAAAGTATATTTTCAAAGATCTTTGAAAAGTCCACAGTCCTTTGTTTTTTGAATTTTTCTATACTCACCAATTTCTGAACTATGAATGTGATTACAATAAAATTAAATGGCTCATAGAACCCTACCTTCAAAATGGCTTGACACGCTCTTGGCCTGTTATCTTCTTCAACTTATACAGGGTTATGCATATACCCTGTACTAAGCCGAAAGGAGGTCATTGTATTCATCATTATGAACTACTTTCATTACGAGACTAACCCTGAAATCACTTAAAAATATCAGATGTTCCATACATTTCGATTGTTTGTGGGTTCGATTTCCACCTCGGGCAAACATTTATGTGATGAACATTTGTGTTTGTTCTATGTCTGGGTGTTAATATCTATTTAAGTATGTATTATAAAATATATATTATGTTTTTATATCAGTCTCTGGCAGCCATATTACAAGATTTGTTTAGTTTGGGGTCAGATGACCATGTGTGCAATAATGTCCCAGATATTTATTTTGTCAAGTTTCAATGACAGTTTTCTATGGAACAGCTGTTTTTTTCTGATTTCAGAGTTGCTCCCATTATAAATTTGTTTATAATGATGAGAACAATGACAATCTTTCGGCTTAGTACAGGGTATATGCATTATATAAAAGGCGATGTGTGTATGTATGGATGCTCCCTATGGGCTCCAAAACGCTTGGACTGATTTTGACAGCGCTTTAACTGGCAGATAGCTGATTATAGGTTTAGGTTTAAAGAATTTTATTAGCACTAAGACAGATTTGTTACTTATGTGATAACATATTTTAATAAAACTATAAAGTTCGTCGTCGCATGTTACGTAAAGTACCTACTCATAAAAACAGTATCTATGTACAAAGTAAAAAATAAAACAACGGACCCACTTCACGCATTTTGGTGTATAAGAAGTAATCCCCGTAGGTGAAACCGCGGGTACAGCTAGTTATAATATATTTGGATGATGTGTTAAATTGCAGTCCAAGGTTACGAAAACAGGAAAATCACCCAATTATTTCTTATCTAATAGCTGATGCATACAATACTGCCACAGGAGTTGTTATTACATTCTATTCTTATTATAATAATTTTGTTTTCACATGCCTATCCATGGAAGATTGATAGAGTAAGTATACAACATACTGTTTTTGATGTGGTTAATGTGTTAGTTGTAGCACAGAATACATATAAGTACATGTACAGAAGATTCAGTCTGCAAAAGTATTTAAATAAGTACCGACTCTTGCTACTACACAATAAAGTGCAATTCAGGATGTGCGAGTACTAAGTACCTACAGCTATATTAACCTACAAGTTGCCTCTCTGTCTATCGCGTAACTATTGTCGCATTAACTCTGTTTATCGCACGGCAGCAAGCAAGGCATGGCAAGTCCGACAAGACGACTACTTGTAGCTTCATACCTAAAGTGCGCAGTGCACCGGACCTGCTTGTAGTATCATCATCAGCTTATTCAACAAAATGAAAAGCCCTAAATTAGATAGAACATTCATCATCAGAATTTCGGTCATAGGACATCCACTGCTGTACATAGACCATTTGATTCGTTCAGGCACGAAAAGGCGACACCGTTTCATGGTTGATATTCTGAAAGCCCATATGAAGAATTCTATAGAATATAATAAATAAATATAAATAAATAAATATAGCATCGTAGCTCCTCTTATCATATAATATATTTAGTTTTTTTTAGAAAGGTGTCTTAATCGAGTCTTCTTTTCGAGAGTTATAATTCAAGAAAGTCTACTCAGCCATTTGAAAATTATAAGCTAATTTATCAGGGGATCTCAAAAAATTCAATTTATAGGTACTTTTGTTACTCTTAGTATTATGATTTCAGTCACTGTAAGGGAGTTGTAAAAGTGACTAAATGGAAGTTATATGATTATTTACGGGATAATTAAAACAGTGTTAGTTTAAAACAGTGTTTGACTAAATTGAGCTTTATTTTACTAAATCAGTAATATCAATATTTACAGGGCGCCAGCGGCAAGCGGGTGCTTCGCCCTCGTTCTGAGCAGCGAAGCTATGCTGAGAGCCCTGATATAGTGCTGCTTCCGGCCGCGCCGCCACATCGGAAACAATCCATACCCACGCCTGCTCCTTTCACGGGTAAGAAAACCATTCAGTACACCAGTCAGTGGCCGTACCGCCACCTGTTTTAGCGATTCTGTTTGGGTAATTGCGAAACTACGCAACGTCTTCTCGTCCAAAATACCTCAGTGCCTTAAGACGAAAGTCTTCAACCAGTGTGTGTTGCCAGTGATGACGTATGGCACTGAAATGTGGTCTCACTATCTGTTGCCTGTTGTTGGCCTGTTGTATGCAAGCTCAAAGTCGCACAACAAGCTATGGCGAGGGCTACGTGATCGAATCAGAATTGAGGTGATCCCTAGCGAACGAAAGTTACCGGTGTAGCCCACTGCATTAGCAAGTTGAAGTTCCAGTGGACAGGACATATAGAACAGATGGCCGATGGGGCAGACAGCTTCGTGAATGTAGACCACGGATTGGTAAGCGCAGCGTAGGACGTCCACCAACAAGATGGACAAACAATCTAAAAGAGACTGCAGGAAAACGCTGGTTGCAGGCTGCTTCCAACCGGCCCTTTTGGAAATCGATGTGGGAGTTCTATGTCCAGCAGTGGACGTCCTACGGCTCAAATGATGATGATGATTGCGTAAAAAAGCGCGACCGCAAACCGTATCTCGGCGCATCAAGGTACACGTTCGCGTGATTGTCCACAATTACCTGAACTAAATCGCTTAAAACAGGTGAATTGCAGTCCTCTAACACTGCTTTAATTGTCTGTCAAATCACATGTTCAAAGGTGATTTCTGAAACAATGCTCTCAAGCACAGAAGGAGCACAGCCTAGCTGTAGAGAATTCTCGCTCCGATGTGATGCTAGTGGTATTATATACATTGTACAGATGTAAGCAGCAAATTGAACTCTGGCGGTGTGAATGTGTCGATCACTGCGCACGCGGCGGAGTCGCCGCGCGAGCCGCGGGACGAGGAAGAAGAGGACGACGAGAACGAGCCCCCTCTACCGGACCCGCAGCCGCCCCACAGGGTATGTCACGTTGTACCTCGGATTCATGTATGACAGATCTACAGTTTGACGTGATCTTTAGGGTTCCGTACCCAAAGGGTAAAACGGGACCCTATTACTAAGACTCTGCTGTCCATCTGTCTGTCTGTCACCAAGCTATATCTCATGAACCGTGATAGTTAGACAGTTCAAATATTCACTGATGATGTATTGCCGCTATAACAACAAATAGTAAAAAACAGAATAAAATAAATATTTAAAGGGGCTCCCATACAACAATTTTTTTTGTCGTTTTTATAGGTAATGATATGGAATCCTTCATGCGTCAGTCCTACTCGAATAGACAATATTTTATTCGTGATAAAAATCCACAATACACACAGCTACACGCTTATTTAAAGAAGTTGTATGTTGGCCAAAAACCGGCCCCAGCTCCACATGATGCTGTTAATTTACCAAGAGGCGCTGGTCTTCCGATGAGACCGGCAGGTGACGTCACGCACTGCACGCAGCGCGTACAAGTGATTTGACTTTTAACTGCCCCAGTGGATCAGTTTGGTAGTGTACGTACCTTCTGCGCTTGGGGGCGTGGGTTTGTTTCCCACTTAGGGCAAATATTCATATTATCACAAATGTGAAATTTTCTATATGTGTTGTTTGGTTTGGATGGCAATGCATGGCTAGCTAAATGACGTCATTATAAAGCCAAGATGGCGGACCAGCTGTTTTATGCACCCCCATGATATATAAGGTCGGGGAAAAAGTTTCTTCGTATTTTTTAAACAAATTCAAGACATATTTTTTTCAAGTTTAATTACATTTAATTATAATATATATGTGCCATTTTGATCGATAACTTGTTGCCATCTTGTAGGTAGTGACATGATCCCGTTGCTGTAGAATTTTTGGGACTTCTGATCAAAAAAATGCAACAAGTAGTTTTGACAGTCCTCTCTTGATGTTAATCTAACACTACCCAAAGAATTCTGAAGAGATCGAAACAGGTGGAAATCTGAGGGTGCAAGGTCAGGGCTATATGGTGGATGCATTAACACTTCCCAACCAAGCTCTCAAAATTTTTGCTGAGTGGCCAAAGATGTGTGCGGTCTGGCGTTATCATGATGAAAGACCACACTCTTTCTGTTGATCAATTCCGGCCGTTTTTTCTAAATTTCTTGTTTGAGTCTCATCTGCTGTTGGCAGTAGAGATCCGAATCGATGGTTTTGTATCGTTTTTATGAGCTTTTACCAATCGATCGATTGGTAAAAGCTCATAATGAACGATGCCCTGCCAATCCCACCATACACACAGCATCACCTTATTACGTGTTAATCCGGGTTTCGCTACAGTCTGTGGTGCTTCACTGCCCTTTGACCATGATCGTTTGCGCACATTCTTGTCGTAGGTGATCCATTTTTCATCACCAGTGATCAATCTTTTCAAAAACGGTTCGGTTTCTTCACGTTTCAATAGAGAGTCGCAAATGAGTACACGATTCATTTGGTTTCTTTCAGTGAGCTTGTGTGGCACCCAAATATCGAGTTTTTTTGTATACCCAGTTTTTTTCAAATGGGTCAAAACTGTTTTGTGGTCAATCCTCAGTTCTTCAGCTACGTCGTAACTATTAATATGCCGATCTTGGTCCACTTTTTCAGAAATGGCATCTACTTTATCCGTAACAGGGCGACCAGAGCGAGCTGCATCTTTGACATCAAAATTCCCGGACTGAAAACGCTTGAACCAACATTGTGCTACTCTTGATGACACTGCATTAGGTCCATAAACGTCACAAATTTTTTTCGCGGCTTGTGTCGCAGTTTTCCCTTTTTTGTAATAAAATTTCACAATATATCGAATTTCTTCGTTAGATTCACTCATTTTATCAAACAAAAAAACAATTGAAAAATGGCGGGAAATTGCTTTTTACTTTTTGTATTCCTTTTTTAAAATGTCATATTTTTAATGGTATCAAAACCAGCCAGATACAAACAGTACAACGGATGAGATTTTTACTACAACCTTATACATACAAAATACGAAAAGACTTTTTCCCCGACCTATTAGTAGATAAGAAAAATAAGTTAGTATAAAATCTGTTTTCTAGGAGCTCTCGAGCGAGGAGGTATGGGAGCGAGAGCGCCGCTTACGAGACTTGAGGGAAAAACTGAGAGCAGAGGAAACTCGACTAGTGCTACTGAGGAAAATACGGCAGTCGCAGCAAGCCACAGGACTACCACCTGCTAAGGTAAACTAGATCCTATTGCATTAGCATTAGGAGCTATCGAATATAGGGACAGATGGACAGACTACCAAAAAGAGACCGCAGGAAAACGCTGGATGCAGGCCGCTTCCAACCGGTCCTTTTGAAAAACGATGGGGGAGGCCTAATCCAGCAGTGGACGTCCTATGGCTGAAATGATGATGAATATAGAGACATAGCGGTAAATGCGTCATTGGAGAAATAATGAACTAAGGAAACTCAATTACTGTTGTTAATGCAAGCGCCATTTATTGATGGCTTACTTTGAATGAAGTGACGGGTAGGCCTATAAAAAGATATCTAAAGTGTACAGGGTTACGCGGAAATGGTGTACTAAGCCTAAAGGGGTCCATAGTACCCATCATTATAAACAACTTTTACAATGAGACTTTGAAATCGCGATAAAAGTATCAGTCGTTTCATGGAAAACGGTAATTGACATTATAATATGAATGGAATACCTACAGAGAATTTACCTAACGTCTATTTGTGATAAAAAAAAAAACATTCAACCTTCACGCGGCTCTATCCTAACTACGCTAATCTATCAGAAGCACCAATCAGAAGAGAAGACTCAAACTCCCATAGGAACAAACTCGAATGTTGTTCCCGCTATCCTCTAAATCCAATTGTAGTTTTTCGAATAGGTGTGGATGTAAAATCTAGTCTAGTGTTTTTTATTAATGCCATAGGGGGCCAAACACGCTGACTGGCCGCCTGATGGTAAGCGATCACCGTCGCCTGAAACACCAGAAGCATCACAGATACGTTGCCGAATTTTAAAGACTCTATTAACAGCCCTTTTGAAGAACCCCATCTTAAAGATCTTAGAGGGAGAGCTCATTCCACAAATTGCAGGTGTGAGGCAAAAAGGAACTCAAACGTACAGTGTGCGAATTCCACCGATCTATAATATGTGGATGAACTTTCAGGCAGATGAACTTTTATTTATTTTTGATTTACATTGTGTGCAGGACCCCAGTACGGGCACGGCGCTGGCCGGCAGCGGGTGCGTGGTGCCGCCCGGAGTCACTGTCACGCCGGCGCCCCCACCCGCCCATCAGAATAAGGTACATTCTTGAACCGACTTCAAAAAAGAGGTTCTTAATTCTACTGTTTCTAACCCCCGACACAAAAAAATCAAATCAATTTTTTATTTATTAGCTAAAAAAAAAAACTTACAACCAACAGCATGTTTACATCACACTAATATTACAAAGGCGAAAGTTTGTGTGTGCGTGTGTGTGTATGTTTGTTGCTCCTTCACGCTGAAACGGCTGAACGGATTTGGATGAAATTTGGTATGGGCGTAGCTTATAACCTGGAATAACACATAGGCTACTTTTCATCATTTTCATCACATCGCGGGTGAAACCGCGGGGCGCAGCTAGTCTTTTATAAGTATTTAGTTTTTTTTGTTCATTGGAAAGGTGACTCGTAAGGCGAGAGTGTTGTTAGATTTATCGGGAGTTGTTAATTTTATAACATAGCCCGTGAGTATACCTGGTCGTATCTAAGCATATCCGTGAAAACCACATTTAAATCCGTCCATTGGCTTAGGTTGTGCGTGGACAAACAGACAAAAATTCTAGAAACTGTCTTGTTCAGCTGCTTATTTTAAGACGCCCTGTTTTTTTTGTTGATACACATTTCGCAATTACAGATTTTTTTATCTCTACGTTTTTATTATATGTACAGAAGATAGTTGTTTGAATGTTATTTTTAAACTTCCAAATGGGAGACTTTTTTTATGTTGCAGAGCTTTCGACTGTGTGCACCAATTTTGATTATTCTTTTTTTATTTCAAAAGCTGGTGCTTCCCGTGTCGTCCCATTGTTATTTGGTTCAATTTTGTCATTTTTATGAAGTTGGTTTTATTATATTGTTCAGCGTACAACGTCGAGCGCTACGACCAGCATAGTCCCAGGTGGGAGCTCCAACCGGCGCATGTCCAGCCTGCCCGGGGGCGCCACGCTCACACCCGGACCTTACCGCTCTCAGGTAAAAACGGATACACCGAACGATGGCACTCAACCAAAAGGAGGTCATTACCTTAATTACCACTTTTTCTATGCGAACAACCCTGAAATCGCATGAAAATCAGGTGTTCAGAAGTTGTGTTCTAATAAAGAACACACAAATACTTAAGCACTTATAATATATAGTTTGGACCTGCCTTTAAACTCGAGCTAGTACTGAAAAAACTTAAAAACCGAAGGGGCGAGGTAAACACGTATTGCACACACTGACATATTCTTACTAGTTCTACAAACGCACATTTCAATATTGAGCGCACACAACTGTAAACAATATGATTAAAATGTATACGAATGGAAGAAAATGAAGACGACCGAGGACCCCCCTCGGTCTAAAAGTAAGTGCTAAGTGCACGGTCTCGGTGTAAGTGATAAAGGGGAAACTGTAGGTATAACACTTCCATTTATTTATTTATTCTGAGCTTACGACAATGCCGTAAATAGGGCTGTGCCAGCGGTGCCCAGGCACAGGGCGCAGAAATGACCACACCAGGACCAAGTTTTGTTTTCAAGGGCGCAGTTATAGAAGCTCGCACCGGGCGCATAAAAAGCTAGTTACGGCACTGGCTCTGGGCACATTAGGATAATGCGACCCCTATGACCTTGAGCACTTTTTTTGGCTGACATCACTGGCTTACGCACTATTGTATTATTGGTCAGTTCTTAGCCCTCTTTCTTAATAGTTTAGCCAGTTTCCCAATATTGCAGTTCTCAGATCAGACAATCAAGGGAGATATGCCTTAGTTATTAACAATATATATACTAACGACACGAACGATAATTGTACTAAGAAATAGGCTAGATGACTTCTTTTAATTGTCCTATTAAAATGAAGCCCATAAATATAGCTGATTAATGAAAATAAAATGAAAATCTGATCAAAAATAAGCAACTTAAAAGCATTTTAATATCATGCTAGACAGAGAGCGTGAAACAGCAAATTATGACGTCACTTCTCTGTACGCCATATAAATCTATTCTGACAAATATGGCGTACAGAGGCGTGACGTAATTTATTGTTTTGTGGGAAAGGGACAGAGTTTTCTCTACCAAAAACTTTAAACGCTTATATATCAGAACATTAATAAATGATTTAAATTATTCTTTCAATAAACATATTATGTTTTATTTTTTATGATACTGAGTGACGAGACGAGCGAAGTCGCTCGCCTGATGGCTCTTCACGCTTGCCCATAACAGCTCAACGCCACTCAGAATTTTGAACTTCAACAGTTCAAAAACCTGGATAGCAATGCACTGCGCTCGTCACCCCGAGTCATCATGTTTACTTAAATTCTTCATCAAAGTTATTAGTTTCAATGATATAAACATCAGTCATCTACCCTATTATCGTACGGGTTCAAATGTCTACATTAAAAAAAAACACCATACGCTTAACGCAATAACGGTAAGTACGGCTCGCTTACTCAACTTTCACATACATTAAGAAATTTGCAGCGACATCAATGAACGAACTAATAGTCCAAATGTAAACAATGGCGGCAAGGTCGTCTGCAGACAGTTCGACTAAAGGCATCCAGATAGACTGGATGCGTTCACACCAGGCACTCCACCATACCATATCTCCCTTGTTTGAATGGTCTGAGAAGCAGTTCTTGGCATTCTTAACAGACAACAACTAGGGAATTTAAATCCATTGGGGATTTAGCGATAGGAAAAATAAAATTTATAAAAAACAATATTTGGTAGTCTGTAAAAGTCGGTTTACGGACGATAATTTTACGTGATAACGTATGCGTCACAAGCCGAACGCTTAGGACGATCGTGCCTCTCTATCGCTTGTTCCGCGCTCTCGCTTGCACGCTCGGCTCAGGCGGAACGTGACAATGAGTCATGCTTTTTCGTGCGTGCAGCCGGCGTTCATCGATTTATAAAACGGTAATCACGTCAATAATTCTTCTAATCCGCCTAATCGTAAACAAACATAAAATACATGAGTAAAATATAATATGAAACGGAAATAATAAACTAAGATAATAAATTAATAAAAATATTTACAATACAAGTACATAATTACCTAGTGAAGTTAAATCGCCACGCGTGCGCCGGGCGACTAGATGCGCAGGAGTGGTGCGCATGCGCCGCGCCGCCGTCGTCGATACAGAGTCTCCTACCTAACGGTCGCGCGTGCTTATTAAGCTCTCAACATTTTTCCGTTTGAATTGTGTTATAATCAGTTCCCGTAAATATTACGAAGTGAAATAACTACAGACTATTCGTGTACACACGTAAACACTGAATATAAACTTGTGACGCGGTTTTACCTCAGACATCTTTGTCGCATACCCATAACTGGTGACCCACATACACTGATATTTGAATTCGTACATTTAGTAAAGAAAGCAGCTCCTATTAAACTCTAATAATGCTTTTAAATTGTTTGGGACATATAAATGTTAGGTTTTCCAAATGAACTTGGTAAGTATTTTGTATCTGGGCATCTAATCTATTCGCAATTTCCGAAACGTGCTATGTTTTATTCATGTATTTTATGTATTGCTTATAAATGTTACACCACACCAGCTTTAACGTCGCATTAAGCACAATAAGGCATTTGGGAACAGTTATTTTTGTTTTTACCCGACTGCGCAAGAAGGTGGTTTATGTTTTTCGAGTGTATGTAATATGTATGTATGATGGTTTCTTTGGCACGCCCTACAGCCTAAACGGCTTAATGGATTTCGATTTGTGAGGTGTCATTTGAGTCGTTATAATAGTGGGAGTGACTAAGGGTATACAAATTCAAGATGACGTCCGCGAGAAAAAAAAATTAGGGACAATTTTAAAGTAAACTTTGCTAAGTAGGTCAATATTACCATCATTATGTAAAGCTTATTCAGCAGATTTAAAAAAATATGTATCACTATATGAAATACACTATGAAATATTCAGTAGTTTTTGAGATAAAGCTTTATGAAAGAGCTTTGTAACTAATACGTATACTACGTAGTAAGTATAACCGAAATATAGGAAAAGAAAAGGAATATAGGTATAGGGGGGAATCTGAGCCAAGTAGCATGCTTTGTTGACAAAATGCAAGGTTCGCATCAAAATTGTCCTGTAACATCCCCACTAGTAGCAATTGTAGTGGTAGGACTTTTGCAGGGGTCCGCCTAGGGAAGTACCACACATTTGCCAGTTATTCAACCGCCAAGCAGTAGTGTGCAAACACTACTGTGTTACGGATTGAAGGGCAATGTTTCCAGTGAAATTACAGGGCTCACAGAGATTTGACATCTTATATATATCTCGGGGTGACTAGCGCAGTGCATTGCCATCCAGGGTTTTGAACTATTGAAGTTCAAAATTCTGAGTGGTGTTGAGCTGTTATGGGCAAGCGTGAAGAGCCATCAGGCGAGCGACTTCGCTCGTCTCGTCACCCATATCATAAAAAAAAAAAACTTTGATAATATACAGTTTGGGTCTGCCTTTAAACTGGAGCTAGTACCGAAAAAAAGTCTGCCAAAAACTGACGGGAGCGAGGTAAACACGTATTGCACACACTGACATATTCTTACTAGTAATACAAACGTACACTTCAATATCGAGTGCACACAACTGCAAACGATGTGCTCAAAATGTAAACGAATGGATGACCGAATAAACGCCGAGTAACCGAGTATAACGCTTCCATTTTTTTTCTGAGAGAATATAGTATGCGGTATTGAATTCAGTTTTTTTAAATAAAAGTATATTTTCAGTCGTCAACGAGCGGCGGTGCGAGCATCACCCCGTCTGTGACCATCACACCAGCGCCCCCGCCTGCCTCGCAACATGCCTCTTCTAAGGTAAATATCTACATAATATATGTTTTATTTATTTTATTGCCTTCTGTGCTGTTTAACTTTTTCTCATCTTGCTTGCTTCAATTTAGTTTGTACAATTTTGTCAGAATTTTCACTATACAAAATTTATCATCATCACATCAATGAGATGAGGGAGGCCTATGTCCAGCAGTGGACGTGTTGGTAAACAGGTACATGGGCCATAATCCACCATGCTGGCCCAGAGCAAGTTTGCAAATGTCATATTATTGTATTTGTACTTTTGAGCGCAAGACTAGCGCACTTTTTTTAAAATTAATTATAGGCTTGCTTTTGACCGCCAACTCGCCTGACTTTAAGTGATGATGCGGTCTACGATGGAGCACGCTTGCATGTGAAATGCTCGTATTGTGAAGCAACAATTTCATTCAACATTGGCAAAGTTGTAAAAAATGTTATAGATATCTTATAAATTGTACTATCACGGCATAATATTCCTTTTATTTCTCTGGCATCTGGTAAACGCTTGAATGTAAGCGAAAAGGATAGTCATTAACTGTATGAGAAAACCCCATTAAGAAGATGTCTTTAGGTTAGTTAGTGTTGCAAATAAATAAATGTGTGAATATGTTATTACAAGCCCACTCAGGACAATTCTTCAGTCACAAGTAGCACGAGCGATGCAGTGAGTATGGGAATGTGATTTATATTTATTCACTTCTATAATACATTATAATACCATACTTTATTAATAACTACATAATTACAAGTCAAACTTCTCCAGTGCACTCTTCTACAACAATGTATATAAAAATTATATCTTAATAATATTATTATGTAGGTCTAGGTACATTAAAACAAATAATAATTCAATGAAAAAAATTACGAATGTCATTACAATAACAATTAGGTAAGTCAAATTCAAAAATTATTCATCGTTATTCACTATATTATAATAAACCTTTGTATTATACATACACCATAATGGAGATTCACTCTATGTTATACCTATATACACACATATCTATGTGATACACATCCTTGCCACAATCATATCCCTGTCACACATATCCCCATTACACATATCCCCATGACATACATCCCCATTACACAAATAACCACGACACATATACCCATCACATATAACCACAACACATATCCCTACGACACAGGTGGCCAGCCTGCTCGTTTGCTACTCATATATACAAAAAAAGGGCCCGATGCTCTCTTCTAGGCAGGCATGCCACAGAAAAGGCTTTAGAAGATGTAATGTTACATAATGATTTTACCTCAATAAAACTGGTATCTTTAAAAAAACTGCTAATAGTTGTCAAAGAGTTACAAACGTAGTAATTTTTAAACTTTCGCGATACAAACGTTACAAACGTTTTTTTAAGATGTCTCCTGTGATGACAAGGTTAGGCCTCTTCGATAAAAAAAATACAAAGATGCCACAATGACGCGCTAATCGCGTCAATACTCAATCTGTCTGTACTCAATACGCAGCCAGAATGGATCCACAGTCACGCGATAGTTGCATACATGAACTGATATCGTGTTGTGTTATTCAGGCGAGTACCCGCAGCTCGGAGGACACGCAGACTCCGGCGCAGCGACAGGCAGCCGCCAAGCTGGCGCTCCGGAAACAACTAGAGAAGACTCTGCTGCAGGTAACAATGCATCATAGGACCGGTTTCCCTGTCTGTCCATTATGTTAAAGAGGAGTCTCTCCCCCACGTGAGATTGTGTGAGGTTCCACTCGACTCCCTCCCTCCTAAACTTGTCACGTTATTAATGGATGCCCCTTTATTTCAATAGATCCCGCCTCCCAAACCTCCACCACCGGAGATGAACTTCATCCCGTCTCCGTCAAACACAGACTTCGTATATCTGGTCGGATTGGAGCATGTGGTCGACTATCTCACCAACGAGGATCGGTAAGTATCAAACAACAAAAATAGCTTCGTACACTTTATCTGAACACGTCACTGACTGCCCCGGTGGCTCAGTTGGTAGTGAACCTACCTTCTGCGTTAGGGGGCGTCGGTTCGATTCCCATTTAGAACAAACATTTGTGTTTGTTTTATGTTAATGTTAATATCTATTTAAGTATGTGTTTAAAAATATATATGTACTGTACTTGTACGTATATCAGTCTCTGGAAGCCATATTACAAGGTTTGCTTAGTTTGGGGTCAGATGACCGTGTGTGCAAAAATGTCCCAGATTTTATTATTTTTTTAGTGCTGTTGCCCGCGACTTCGTACGCGTAGATTTTCATATAAATTTTCAACCCTTCTTTCCTCCCTTAATCCGGCCCTTGCGCAAAATAACAAGCCTATACTTCAATCTGGTTATAGCTAAGCATATTCGTGAAAACTGCATTTTAATCTGTCCAGTGGTTTAGGAGATGTGCTTGGACAAACAAACAAACAGACAAAAATTCTAAAAACTGTCTTAACGTGTTCAGCTGCTTATTTTAAGAAAACCTGTGGTTTTTTTTTATATCTCGCAATTACAGTTTTTTTATCTCTATGATTTTATATAATAATGTATAGATTATTTACTCCAAGGGCGCATTCCGAAAGAAAAGGTTAAAAAATAATTATTTTTGAAAATATTCTTAGTCACTCGAGACTTGAGTCTCCCGAGAGTTGATAGCATATATAAATCTCCAATGGAGTATTGTTAGTCGCTCGATACTCAAAAAGATGAAGATAATAAGTAGCTCGATGTAGTTAAAAAAATAAATTAACAGGACATAAAGTAGGGCTTACATTGCTATGTCAGGGTCTATCGGGCCCAATGATAGTATCTTCAAACATTTTATTGTTACGCGTTGGATCGGCGCTTTCAGCTGGCGCAACTTAATATGTTTGAGCGTCGCTATAAAACCAGCCTAATAGTCATGGGCGTAGCCAGTATGGGGCAGGGTGGGGCGCTTGCCCCACACTGACTGGCCCTGACATCACATCTGGGGTGACAGTTTTTTTTCCAATTTACAGCACTCTATAGTTCTATACTCATAGCATGGTTTTACTTCCGTTCATATTATTTGCATTCATAGAGCCTAAACGCACGATTGTGCTGTAGAAACATACTTTATTGGAAATTCCAAAAAGCAGGCTGCATGGTTACACCAATTTTGGTTATGATCAACGACAGAAAGCCGATTTGTTGGCCTGTGTATGATGAGTGAGCATAGAAAAAGGGTTCTATAAGCGAAAGATTAATTCAAACTGAAATTCTGTAAAGATTTTGCCAGTGTGGGCTAGTATTAAAAAGTTTCAATATTAAGATATGGGTGATTATTTTTCTGTACCTAATCTAGATTTTAATTTTTGTCCTACCCTAAATTAAATTTGAAGCTGGCTGCGCCCATGCCAGGAATGAAATGTGCAAATGTTGTTTGCCGCAGTATGCCTCGTAGTAGCGTGCCGGCGGTTTGCGCTCAATGCGGATGCGACTTCACGCCGGTGTGGCGCTGGGAGCGCGCGCCAGCACGCCGGCTCGACGCTACCTTCACGCCGCCGCACGCTGCGCCCGCGCGCCGGCTCTGCGAGCTGTGCGTCTCTGGGAACGTGAAGCGAGCGCTCAAGGTAACTAGCGTGCCTGGAACATGACAGCAGTATGCGCCTCAGTTCACTCTAGTGTGGCGCTGGGAACGGCTTGAAGCTAACCCCACGCCGCCACACCACAAAATAAATAGGTACAAAAGGCCGGCTTCGGCTGACCTTGATTTTAATGAACTACGCGCAACCGTAGCTCGAGCTGGCAAAGCAACTATAATGTTCTGTAATTTTTTTTAGATTTGGGAGTTTCATATTTTTTATGTATCTATGTTTCTTTATAACACATTTATAATCTAATAGAAAGGGTTAACCAAATAAGCCTATAAATTGATTACCGAACTTCGACTTTCATCGATTACGGCGCGTTTATTACATAATAAAGCCTCAATATTAAATATAGTTTTTTGTAATATGACAATGGAAAACTCATTGTAAATTATGACAATTGTCACACGAAAATGTAAATACGTGTGTTGCCAAAGCGCGGGCACTCGCGACTTGCATTCGACCGACTTGATCCGTGATCGCTGTACGTACGCGTCTTTGTGTGCGCGCGCCTGTTAACGATCGTTGTATGTAGCCGGCCTTCTGTACCTATTTATTTTGTGGCTGCACGTCGCGATCGCGCCTTATTTAATTTCTTAGGTGAGAGACGGAGGGTGTCACAACGCAACGCGACGCTACCTATTGTAGCGTATAGTAACAATATCTCAAACTGATCTATTCGGCAACGTAGGCCATTTGCCTGTAGATACTTTTTTATAGTTTTGCGCCACAGACCTTTACCAGGATAGATTCCACGAGCACGTCAAGCGTAATGAAAACGCAGCGTTTTTTGTGCGTACTATGATGTCACGAGAGTAAATTCTTAGTAACAAAGATAATATAACCACTTGATCGCGCATGAGTCATATGTGCCACGTCGGTCGCTGGGGGGGTATCGTGGGGAGCTTGTGATTGGTGAAAACAAAAGTTATGGAGCTTGTGATTGGTGAAAACAACAGTTATGGAGCTTGTGATTGGTGAAAACAAAAGTTATGGAGCTTGTGATTGGTGAAAACAACAGTTATGGAGCTTGTGATTGGTGAAAACAAAAGTTATGGAATTTGTGATTGGTGAAAACAAAAGTTATGGAATTTGTGATTGGTGAAAACAAAAGTTATGGAATTTGTGATTGGTGAAAACAAAAGTCATTCTTCAATTCGCGCCTAGGATTGGTCCGCTCGAAATAGATCCTGCTGAAAATTCAGTACCTTTTGATCACGGCGGGGTCAAGGATGGGCTGTCAAGTGGTTATATCATCATTCATCATCATCATAGTGACATTCATTTGCACGGCCAATAGGTTACCGGACCGATATTTTTTATCTTATAAAAGTTATATATTGTCTTATAAAAAAGCTGACCACAATAAACGTTTTCCGATTTTTTTTTAAATTTTTTTTTCAAAACTATCTAAGATATCAACATTTTAATATCTTGCTGCACAGAGAGCACACTATACTCACAGATGATGTCACTTGGTGGTACTCCATACTGACACTTACCTTGCGGGAATAGGACAGAGCATCCCTTCCTAATTCGAGCAAAAAATCAAACGCTTATAATTTCTTCTGTAGTAGTATTACATCTGTCCTAACTAATATTATAAAAGCGAGAGTAACTGTCTCTCTGTCTGGATGTTTGTCGTGTTATCACGGCTAAACGACTGAACGGATCTTAACAAAATTTGGCAGGAAGATAGTGTGCATCATAAGGACGGACATGGGTACTTTAATTTTGCCCCCAGAAATGCAGAAAACTGGAAAATCGCGAGTAACACCGCGTGAATAAACTAGTAATATATAAAAATCTCGTGTCTCACGGTGTTTGTGGTCGCACTCCTCCGAAACGGCTGGACCGATTTTTATGATATTTTTTATTTATATTTGGTAGGTCGTAAAGTATATTACATACCAAAACTATAAATAATTTATATCGCAGAACAACGTTTACTGGGTCAGCTAGTTTATTTGTATTTTTCACTAATCCTGTATTTTTTTAACTAATTATACGCCTGTCCGGTAGCCTATTGGTTGCGAAGAGTTTTTACCAATACTATGGCGCAATTCGACATTTTTACATCGACGTCTGACGTGCTACTGCCAAGACGATCGAGATCGAACTGAATTAAGCAGCGTGCTAGTTGGATCATTGGTCTAAATTAACACAGGCCACGGACATGCAAAGTAGGTGAACTCCCGGATCTGTCCTGAAAAAGTTCTGTGTTTTGCACTATGTCTAATGTTTACAGCGACTGCCGATAGTTCTAAGATCAGTCAATACAATCCGTCAACTACATTTATATGATTATTAACGGGATATTACATAAATAAAGATATGTGTTCAAAATAATGGTATTTTGAAAAGTGTGCAATGAGTGATACGAGTGTGTTTTTGGGACTTAGGTTCGAGTTCCATTGGTAACCGTAGCAAAAGACTAAGAAAGAGGATAGATCGTTTTGTGTGCTCCTAACTTTGAACTGTTCGAACAACCACCCGCGTTCTTCAGTCTTCCTGTGAACATGGTGCATGTAACTATGCCGTCTTTTTATATATTTTATTTAGTAATAGGCTTGCGTTTGACCGCCAACTCGCCTGATGTTAAGCGATAATGCTACGATTGAGCACGCTTGCCTAGAAGAAACCGACTCACTTGTGATTTGAAAAAAAAAAAAAAAATATATATATGCAAAATAAAATAAAATACCCAGATATTTTTTTTTATCGAGAGTTCCATCCACAATCTCACGGTAAATATCCCGTTAATAATCATATAACTGTAATTAAGAATAGTTTATAACAGTGTTTATAATCTGTGAAATTAACACAATATAAAACCCCTTGACAATTTTTAAGTATTATCTCTCCCCCACAATATCCATTAAAATTATGAACAAATTATCTATAGTTACACAGGCTATTCCTTTTTCGCAGCCTCCTGACATCTCGCTTACACCCGACATAACGCACAAAGTTAGTTCTTAGTTTATACTTTCTAACTAAAATAACTGGCGTTTTTTGTTTGCGATTCCGAACTTATAACTTAGTTGGCTGTTGAAAATGAAATGCTATTTTGTTGCTTTATTAGAATTCCAATACTTATGCATTCCGTAATTATCTTCGTTGGGTTTAAGTAATATATTCGACCGAGAAATGGCTACGCACTTTAGTTAGTAAAACAGGTTAGAACTTAAAATCACCCCCTATAATATAAATGAAAGAAGAAATGGGACTAAATCTTATAACTAGCACAAGTCATGCTCCAAAATTCAAGCGAAAATCTTAGTCTTCATAAGGGGCGGTATCCACCAAAGCCAAGTTGAATGTTATGGTGGTGTCTGGCTGTGTTGTTGAATTTCTGAATGAGCTGCTTTTAGGACTGGGTTCCATCAATCCTCAACAGATGGCGATGCTAACTTTAGTGTCACAATGTTTCTTTGGCTAATTCTGTCCAGCATGGCTAGCATGCGCACCGCGACAAAATCTTATCGTCTCTTTGTCGAGCGAGAACGCAACAAGGCGCCTACGGTTTAATATACGCCTATCTCGCGTAAAGATTCGACTAAATTTTGTCGCAGTGCGCATGCTAGCCCGGCAAGAAGCCATGACTTTCCATCCTTTTAGACATGACTTTTACTGTAAATCTCACTGTCTTAAAAATTGTAATCGATTTTTTTTTAATACTATAGCATAGACAATAGTTGTGTCTGGGACTTGTTTTGGACTATATTGGTTCTGCTAGTGTTAAGCTAAATAAATACGCAACTTGTAAACCCAAAACATGACTTTAGAAAGTGACTTTGACTGTGAAATTTGGCAGCAGTAAACTTTCTGACGTCGAACTTGACGCTTAGCGCAATCTATCGAGGCCATGGGAACAATTTTTCATAAAACGGTTCCGTAAAAAGCCCTGACTGAATCCATAATATACAATGTGTCCGGTCAGCAGTGTCAAGAGTTTTATAGACACGCTTTTAAGGGTCATATTCAAACCGTGATAGCTTTTTAACTACCTTAATTAGGGATAAGATGTAAAAGCAGTTTTATGCAATCATTCTGTACTATCGTTTAGAAATTTAAGGACACATTGTATAAAATAAACCCAAGTATGGAAACAATTCAATTATAATAAATATCAATATAAAAACCGACTTCAAAATTAGAAAAAATATATGTAATTTCAACTCCGTGAAAGACATAATAACGTCGTCCAATTAACCGAATATTCCAGTTACTTTGATTGAAAAGCCAAACTATTCAACAGATTTTAATGAAATTTCTGTGACCAATCTGAATATCCTTAAAATGTGTATAAGAATATCCTTTAAATCAAAAAATAAATAAAAAAAAAGTTTTTATTTTTATTTGAAGAATATACTTGTACGCATTTTATATCTACTAATATAATCGGGATATACCCATTTAAATAAAATCTTTTATTGTTTCCCTTTGTTACTCTGAGGTAACAAACATAAAAAAAAATATACAATTAGGAACCCATTTTCCTCTTTTTTTGAAGTCGGTAAAAATACTTATAAAGTTAATATGAAAGAAGATATATACTATTTCCATCCAGATCCAGGTTTTCGCTCAGCTCAGCTTTCGTGGATCCTGCCCTTAAAGTCGTAGTGAGCAGTTGACGCCCCCTTCTACGTCCATAACATTAAATAACACGCCCCGATCAACAGGCGGAGCACACAGCACGGCTGAAGACTGCCTTCGTGAGGGCATTGCAACAGGAACAGGAAATCGAGCGTCGACTGGCTGCCCCCCTGCCGTCCGCCTCGCCCCCGCCTGCCCCTCCGCCGGCACATTCAGTGAGCCATCGCCCCACCGTGGTACGTATTATTTGTTTCTATACATTTTCGAGTATCGATTTTTTTCATTGGTACTCGATAAGCTTTGAAGTTGATTATCGATAGTTTTTTGTTTATACTATCGATAATAGTATAGTTTGTGGTCGATATTACTGTCGATTATTTTTGATATTCATAACCTTAAACTTTTTGTGTAGTTATCAATAGTTCTTGTACTGACGGTCAATTTTATACTATTAAGGTGTAACGTTTCAATTTGGCGGGAAATTCAAATTTCAAACAGTTTTTTTGTTCTTGTAGCTAGGCCGAGTAATTATTGTAAACGATAATGATGTTCGCGAAAATTTATTATTATTATTTACAAACTCGCGTAAAGTTATTTATCTCCAATGTATATCATTACATACATTTGTCAATAAACAAATTTATGCTGTTTCAAACGGTTTATTGCCAAATGTAAGTAATATGGTGAGTAACTGATTACTAGCTGTACATGATAATGTAAAGAACGACCAACAATTTTCGCGAACACTATGCCATTTCACAATAATTACCCGGCCTAGCTAATCATAATCATAAAAAAAACAATGGTTTTTGTATCGATACTCTACACACATTACCGTCGTTTACCATCAGGCGTGTTATGGGCCAAAAGGAGATCTAAAAAAATCGATATCGGTTATCGATAGTTTCTTAATGAAAGTCGCGCCGATTGTTTTTATCGATAGTCGATAGATTTTGTATCGATTATCGATAGTTTTAATATCGACATTCTATCTATAGCCGAGCTTATTTGATTGAATGTTAAATTACCGAGCCTGAAGTAGCTAAAGGCTCTTTGCATATGGAATCTAATGTAAAATTGTGTCACAATTTTAGAAACCGCGGAAGCCAATTGAAATAGAGACTAAATTACCCGCCACCGGCCGCCACTCGCCGGGGATTCATGTGGTGAGCACAAACCACTATAATACGGCGAAACCAATAAACTGGCTGATAATAATACTAGCATGACTGGCTTGGGGTGATATACATAAGGGTGGTGGTAGCTTGGTTCTAAGCCGAAAGCAGATCATTGTAGTCATAACAGTTATATGATTATTTACGGGATATTTACCGTGGTAAGGTTCACCATGCACCATGTTCACGGGAAGACAAAACCCCGTGAACATGGTGCATGTAACTGCGCCGAAATATCTGGAGCTCCTTCCACAACCTTACCACGGTAAATATCCCGTAAATAATCATATAACTGTAGTGAACAACCGCGATAGTTTCAAACAGGGATTGTAGTCATAATTATGAACAAATGTTATTATAATCCCAACACTGGAATCGAATCGAAAAAAATATCAAAGTCAGTTATATGATTATTTGCGGGATATTTACTGTGGTATGGTTGTGGAAGGAGCTCCCTCCACAACCTTACCACGGTAAATATTCCGTAAAAAATCATATAACCGAAGTGAACAGCTTAAAATAGCTATAGCTTTTGATTAAAATCGTGATTTAATCATATACCTGCGACATATATAATGTGAGACACTGTTTTAAACTATCACGGTTGTTCACTATAATTATTTGATTATTAAAGGAATATTTACCGTGGTAAGGTTGTGGAAGGAGCTCTCGATATTTCGGCTCAGTTACATACACCATGTTCTCGGGTGCATGTTAATATTAATGCATGTACCACGGTAAATATCCCGTAAATAATCATATAACTATAAATAAATAAATAAAATAAATATCTGGGACATTTTTGCACACATGGTCATCTGACCCCAAACTAAGCAAAGCTTGTAATATGGCTGTCAGAGACTGATATACGTACATATATATTTTTATATACATACTTTAATAGATATTCACACCCAGACATAGAACAAACACAAATGTTCATCACACAAATGTTTGTCCTATATGGGAATCGAACCCACGCCCCCAAGCACAGAAAGTAGGATCACTACCAACTGAGCCACCGAGGCAGTCAAATATGTGCTATATATAATGTGTGCGTGCAGTCGATGTCTGTGGGCCGCGGGTCCCGCGCTGCGGCGCCGAGCCCCGCGCCCCCCGCGCCGCCCTCGCCCGCGCCGCCCAAGCAGCACCCACCCGCGCCCAGGTACTTTCACTTCACTCAAACACTAGAAACTTTATTCAGGACAGTAGGAAGAAATTCTATTATAGAAACTGACGTTTGTTTTCACACATTTTGTTTTTGCATTTTGGAGTAACCGCCTCAATCATATCTAATGTCATATAAACAAAATGAGAGAAGAAAAAAAAAAAAAAAGTTAATATAAATATACAAGAAAATAAAGTTTTATACTACCTACATACATTGCATAGATTTTTTTTTTTTTTTTTTTAATTTATTTTCTTTATACATAACAATACAATTTTAAATTAATGTTGCACCAAAAAACCACAGTTGGTTTGAGATGGTGCTCACATCCTCCGCGGCGCTTACAAATAACAGATACTTAAATAATAAATATGAACTACACTCTTAAAAAAAAAAAATACATACCCACATCATCGTATCATTTAAGCTCAATGAAACCAAATGTACCAGAACTAGTGAGTTGAAGTGAAGTTGCGCACGAGTCAAGCTCGGACGCAACCAACTTCACTTATCGGTTAACATAACCGGTTCCCTGGCGTAAACAACACTTATACAGGATGTTGTCATACTGAACCAATTGCTAGACAAGACAAGATTAGATGTTTTTGTATATTGTTGAAGAAATTAATCATTTAAACAAGTTTTTAACCCTCGTTGCTACAGGGATTTAAAACTTGTTAAACGTGTGTGGGAATGTGTTTGTGTGTATATGAATGTTACGGTTGTGTGTTCCAGACCGATGTCGTCTTCAGAATCTCTCCGCAGCCATCACTCGGAGCGCACCCGCGGCGATGCCAACGAGGTGCCGGCTAAAAAAGGAAAAGGTAGGATAGTTTTACAACTGGTCACTGGACCAACTATGAATATCCATGTGGGAAATTTACAATACAACATCTCTATTTTACAGCGAACCCAATATGTATCTCGGCGCGTTAAGGTTTGAGTTCGCGTGATTTTGCAAACAGCACTAATTCGGGCCCGCGTTTAGAGTTGAGCGTAAAGCCCCTGGTATCGGTGGCCAAGATCCAGTCTGATTACGGTAGTTGTCACTTCCAATCGCAACTATGCATTCCATTCGCGTGCACGACGTAAGTGCGTAGATGGCACTATGATAGCTTTTCTGATAAGCTTTACTAAAAGGTGGTAAGTCTAAAAGAAAAGTTTGACATACATTGCTTTTTGGATTACAGTTCTTAGATTTAGTTGCGGGTGTATCGCCATCTATCGAGTCAGAAAGAACAATTTCTTTATAGTCGGCTCTCTTAACAGCTGTCCTTACAATAGCGAGTGACAGCTACCGTTATCAGGCTAAGCGTATGCTGAGAGCTAAGAGCCGGTCCACATGGTGCGTTTTTTTTTTGATACTTGGTGACGAGACGAGCGAAGTCGCTCGCCTGATGGCTCTTCACGCTTGCCCATAACAGCTCAACGCCACTCAGAATTTTGAACTTCAACAGTTCAAAACCCTGGATGGCAATGCACTGCGCTCGTCAACCCGAGATATAAGATGTCAAATCTCTGTGTGCCCTGTAATTTCGCTGGAAACATTGCCCTTCAATCCGGAACACAGTAGTGTTTGCACACTACTGTTTGGCGGTTGAATAACTGGCAAAGGTGTGGTACTTCCCCAGGCGGACTCCTGCAAAAGAGTCCTACCAACGGCATTGTTTTTTGTTTGTAAAGTTCGCAGAATGGATGGCCGATAGAGCCGAAAGGTTCTCTAGAGACCACGAACCGGTAAGCGCAGCGTCTCAATCTTGCGCAATATTTCACTAGTTTCAATAGGCATGTTAACTAATTATTATTTAGAGAGCTCATCAACGAAAACAAAATCATATTTTTTTCACAAATAAGTATTTTAATTTCATGTTAGACAAACTGACAGACTGTACAAAGTTATGACATAAAGCCTCATGCGCGCCATACGACCTTTACACTGACACTCACTTTACGGGAAAGGGACAGAGCATCCCCTCGCTATTGGTGGGGACCAAAAACTTTAAACTCTTATATCTCTATTAGCTGATTTACATAATTTTTCAGAATGATTATTTTTTATTATAATCTTCACTGAGCCTATTATTTGTTGTTTCATTTAGCCTATTGTTTCTTGGTCTGTTGTACATACTATGGAAAGGTTTATCTTGTTTTCAGGGTCGTCTTCGAGCACTACTAGCCAGGGAAGCAGTAGCAAACAACATCAGGTAGTATCTTAGTCAAATACCACCAATGGACATCATCATCAGGACCATTCATTCACGGACTGACTGAATTTAGGAAATCTCGAAAACTACTTAACCTACGAAACTGACATTTGGCAGGCATTCCTATGGTATTCATATGGGGTATATAGATATCCAATAAGAAAGGGTTTTACGATAGGAACGAATTATTGGGGGGGGGGGGGGAAAAGGGGTTGAATGTTAAAAAATCTACGTATAAGTCTGCGTATGACTACTTACTTGCCTGTTGTGGTCGAAGATGAAGCACGCAGACTTAGAAGATACCTATTCATTCTGGCCTTGATAAGGCCCATAGTATATCGATCAAGAAACAAGGAAGCCGGCAGGTTGTTCCAATCTTTAGCCGTGCGGATTAGAGACGTGATTTAAAACGTTTGGTACCTACGTATCCGAGGAAAATCCAAGTAATGGGCCGACTTCCTACTTGTCCTGTAGAAAGGGATGGTAGGATAAGGTCATGTAGCTCAGATGAATATTCTCTGAACTGAATCCTGTAGTAAATGGACAGACTCGCTACTTACTACACTACTACTAACATAGAGAAAAAATGGTGAAAATGGGTGTTCCCTGATAGTTACAATCTGGGTGTCCTTAAATCTCGAGTGAATCGGTTTCTTCTAAGCAAGCGGGCTCCATCGTAGACCGCATCATCGCTTAACACCAGGCGAGTTGGCGGTCACACGCAAGTCTATTTATGCATTTAAAAAAACGCCAGCCTATTACAGAAAAAAATAACACAGTCATAGGACTGCACGACAGAAGTGAATACTTAAATATTAATTCACCTATTCTACAAGAGATGGCGCTGTTTTAAAATACACGGTACTATGTATCAAATAATCTGTGACAGCGTGACGATGCCGCGAATTCCATGATTTTTGTTTACCCAATACGTGCTCAACGCGCCTAAACATTTTCACTTCAAAAACTGCTCAATTCAAAATTAGCAAGCAAATTGTATAATGTGGAATAGGGTTTTAAATGTTTTGTTTGTGTATGCAGCTAGCGGCGGCGGCGGCGGCTCAGATGGCGTTCGAACAACACAGCGCGGCCGCCATGCAGGCCCTGCAGCACCAGCTGCTCAGAGGTACGTCTGTCTCTGTATTTGACTCTGTGGTTTTTTTTTTTTATTATCTTGATTAGTTGGCCGGGGTTTAGTCACGCAGTGACTATGCCACCCCCGTAAGACTAACACAAATATGAAAATCAGATTATACAACGCTTATACAATTTTAACAGCATTTTGGCTTCCTCAGAACCTGGCGAAGCCAAAATGCCGTTACATATACATACATTTTATAATACAACAACTCCGTCTCAGAGCCTCGTTACGGACACACTCCATCAGCACATGATGCACATCTCTGTGGTAGTAAGTCTGCCTCATGAGCCGAACAGCCTGGGTTCGATTCTCGTCCGGGCTGATGTTTTAATGTTGAGAATGAATATCTGCTCTCAGCTTGGGAACAGTAGATATATAAGCTAAACCAGTACTTCGATTCAAATAGTTTGTCCTATTATCCTTACCAGGATCTTCAGGGTTAGCAATTTTGAAGCGTGTTTTTTAAACTGCGAGAATTAATCATGAAACAAATTTTCATTTTTAGGGTTCCGTATCCAAAGGGTAAAACGGGACCCTATTACTATGACTCAGCTATAACAACAAATACTGAAAAACAGAATAAAATAAATATTTTAAGGTTTGTTGTATGGGAGCCCTCCCATACGGCTTTTTTTACTGTTTTATAGATTTAAGACGGTTTAAGATTTTTATTTCCTCAAAAGAATTTACAAATCCACTTATTGAGAAAACACTGTAATAATAGGTAAGTATTATAGCGCCACTGAGCGTAGTTTACAGAGATATTACAATAATAAATTAGCTAATCAAAACAGTCAAATATCCGTTAACACTACAGTAAAAAGACAAACTTAGAGGGTAGGTTTATAAAATTTAGCAGAGAATATGCAAGCGGCCCCTGGCGCGCATTGTTTACTAAGCCTTAGTAACGAAGGCCTATGTATGAAAACAAAGTTTATTTTAATTTTATAATGGTACGAAACCCTTCGTGCCCGAGTCCCACTCGCACTTGGCCGGTTTTATTAGTAATGGTTGTTTTCCTTGTTAGTAATGGTAGTTTTCCTTGTTAGTAATGGAGTTTACCATGTTAGTAATGTTTGTAACCATTGGTTCGGACAGGTCTGGGCGGCGGCGCAGCGGGCGGCGGAGGCGCGGGCATGTCCGCAGCCGCCGCGGCCGCCATGATGCAGTTCTCCCCGCTGCTGTACACCTACCAGCTCGCCATGGCGCAGGCCTCGGCGCTAGGTAAGCGCTGTACGTATGCACTACATTACTACCCTTCTACTCACTACTTACTGCGCTTGCGTTGATCATTCAACATGCTCATTCGTGGCTACCTTTAAGACGAAATTATTTTCACAGTCTTTTTTTAACCCCTGACTCAAAAAGAGGGGTGTCATAAGTTTAATGTGTGTCTGTGACCTTCGACCAAAATAAAAGAATGGACGGGCCCTAACCATTGAACTTGATCAGTAAAAACGAGTCAAAACCGTCGGACATATACTTCAACACCTAATTATAAAAATGTACAGTATATTTGTTACAAAAAATAGATATCGGTTTTATTTGTGTATTTACACTTCGGTAAATCATACGAATTCATAATTTTGTCAGATGTTTTGTTATCGCGTAACAATAGACTCGTGTTTCACTTCCTACGGCTAGAGACCGACTGAAACAAAATGAGAGCTGGCGCTCATTTTGTAATCTTCAAAAATGCTCTTCTACTGGGCCCGTCCATTCATTTTATTTTGGTCGAAGTCTGTGACATGGTAGCTCGCCAAACGGCTGAACCGATTTTTTTTTCTATAACCACCTATTTCTGAACTATGAATGTGACCACAATTATAATGGCCATTCCTACCATATGCGTGTCTTGATACACTCTTGGCCAGTTAATTTATACTAATATTATAAAGAGGAAAGATTTGTATGTTTGTAACGAATTAACTCAAAAACTACTGGACCGATTAAAACATTGTTTCACCATTAGAATGCTACATTATCCCCAAGTAACATAGGTTATATTTATTACTAGAATATTTTAAAAAAAGTCTCCACCCGTGCGAAGCCGCGACAGGCGGCTAGTGTCTATATATTTTGGACACGCCCCGACTTCGAACAGATGAAAAAAAAAATGGTAAAAAACGTAACATAAACGTAGATAGCCTATGTTACTCAGGGATGGGTATTACTCAGGGTGAAAGATTTTTTTTATCGGTCCAGTAGTTTCCGAGTTAATTCGGTACAAATATGGGACATTTCACGTGAAGCGGACAGGGAAAAAAAAGTGAGGTTCTGAAAATCGACCACATTCGGCCCATTTGTACTTCTAGTAGGTATGAATGTGTACGCAAATATTTTTTTTTGTATAGTCTATATTTACCAAGTTATAGGTTTCAAAAGAATTGTCGTTGATTGGTACTACAATTTTTCGAAAGTAATTTTCGAATATAACAAATCTACTATAAAATATTTTACATAGCGATACATATTAAAAATATACTGTTCTTTTTGACAGTAAAAAAAAATTAAAAAATTAAAAAAAAAAATGGCCAAAACCGGAAGTAAACTTTTCAAACCAGAATTACAGTCACTTCGACCAATTTTTTTAAATTTTTTTTTCTTTCAAAATATAGCTTAAGTAATAATGAAAGTACACTAGAAAATTTAAAATGGGATCTCTATTAGTTTAGGAGATACGTTGAATAATATACACCCGCGTCGCAAGGGGCGTCATATGTAGCACTTGCTTAGATCGGTTGGTGTGCGTCAAATAAAATGGCTTGTATAAATTACTGTGATAAAATAGTTCAAACATAATAAAACAACATTGGTACAACACAAGAACTGTTTATTTTGTAATTTTAACAATTTTACAATGGGAATCTATGGCAGAACTGGTCCTCTTTACAAGAAGGCCTGTGGTTGTTGGAATGAAGCTGTGAAACTTTTTGGTTCCTGAAATGGTGACCGTAGACGCAAACCGGGGTTCCAAAAAAATTCTCTGACGCTCTATATCATCTTTAGAACAGAAATAAATGGCAGTTTGTTTTAAAGATGATTTTGCCCATTCATATAATCGCATTGGTGTTATAATTGCTTTACTTGGAGGTAACTGTAAACTTGCACGCGCAGCTAAACGTTTCAGATTCCCCCCTAGACCATCGCATGGCCCCTTTCCGTGAGATGTTGCATGAAAATGCAACTCTGCATCTGCATTAAAATCTTCTTTGTAATAAAACAGATTCACAAAGTTAAATCTATTTTTAAAATGTTGGGAAGCCCCGTCAGTTATGTATATAATTTTTGATCCAACTATCGATTTTTCTAAAAGATGCTTGTGTAGTAGCTTTTGGAAAGCATAAAAGGTGGCTGTGTCATGCTTCAGGTCGTCAGAAATCATAACAATGCTTCCGTGTTTTACTTCATTACCGTCTCTGTAGTAAAAAACTGACGTTAGAAGCGTTGCCTGTGCATTATTCCAATGAAAGGATTGAGCAGCATCTTGGACAATAAAACTATAGTTTTCTGCAAAATCACATTGTACGAGAATTTGACCTTCATCGATAGTCTCCTTAAGAGTTTTAAAATAAACCGCCTGTTGCTCTGCAATGTAAGCATGAGGTTTCAAAAGGTCCAAAGCGTCACATAACTCATCTACAAAACTATCGGAAGATAAAAGTCGAGTAGATATCGTGTAGCGGTCTGTGCCATCCCATTTTTCAAACTGCACTTCTGTGACTTGATTGTTATCAAATTGTATTTTTAAATGCTCTCGAATTGCACTTAATCCTGGACAAGAATTACAGCGTTCATTTGGCGGTGTCTTAGTAGTCATTAAATGACACGTCAGTGTTGGATTGGGACACATCATCTGGCGAAGGCAATCCTTATAAGATGAAAGTTGCATAGCAGACCCAGCTGTAAGATTAGCAATGTCTCCTCCATTCAACATCAATTTCACGTTTTGATGGTAAGTACAAACACATACCATGTGTTCCGGAGTCGCCTGCGAGGATACATTGTTTGGGTCTTAGTGTAAAAAACTTTGTTAAGCCTACCTTGATGTTAGGGTATTCATCTTTAAACCTCTGATAAAGTTCGTCAATGTTACAGAGAAGGAGCTGTTTCTGTATGTGTGTTCTTTTTCCATCGTCTAATTTAACAGATATAAAATCTTTTTTACCAGGCATTATGCGGCTAATGTCTTCTCGTAGATAAAAATCTTTAACCAAGTTCTCCGTCTCGGCTGGTAGTTTACGACCACCGCGTGGGTTCGGAGAGGATAAGATACCGAACCGATTGACAAGTTGTTTTGCTTTTCTTGCTTGTCGCCTGGACGTTCCAAATTCTTCTGCAAGTTTATTTTCACTCCATGACACGTCATGGAGTGCTATTGTTAATATCATAGTCTTCAAAGAAGTAGAAGTAGAAGGATGATTGAATTTCTCTTTTAGCTGCTTTAAAATTTCTTCGTTTTCTATGGATGTGTCGGTTTGGGTGGAAAAATGTTTAAACTTATCTTCGGGAATAAACGGTTCATCTTCAATGTTTTGCGAAGGTTCACTAGATGTTTGACTGCATTGCACAATGTCTTCATTAGCTACTGGAGGAGATTCAGTCAAAAGTCGTTTCCTGCAGGAGGCACATACGTAAAGATCTTGTGAAAAACTCCACTTTTGAGCTAAACATTTAGATATTTTCCTTAAATTTTTAAATTTTCGATGAAGTACCAAGTGAAATGGGTTAAAACATCGATCACCGTACGGCGCCATTAATAATAACAACTGTCACAGATTAAAACGTGCACAAGTCGCTGAGAGGTTAAAGCAACACTAAAGTTTAAGTTACGAAACCGCTAGGCGTCATATTTCTATCTCTTTCTTGTAGATAGGTTTGACCGTTTGACTCTATCTGAGACAAAAAAGTACTACACGTTACTAACAGATGGCGCTATTAGTCACGTTTCGCAAATAATAAAACTTTTCTACTGCTCCAAAAACGTTTTTTCTTTATAATATATTACTAACTTATATTTGTATTATGTAGTTATATTTATATTTTATTATATTAATAAAACTTATTTCATATCATTAAATGAGGTTAAATATACGCTAAAACGATATAAAATATTAATAAAGTTGCAATATCGCGCAAACTGCTCAACCTTGCAAGCGCTACATATGACGCCCCTTGCGACGCGGGTGTATATTATTCAACGTATCTCCTAAACTAATAGAGATCCCATTTTAAATTTTCTAGTGTACTTTCATTATCATTTAAGCTATATTTTGAAAGAAAAAAATAATAAAAAAAATTGGTCGAAGTGACTGTAATTCTGGTTTGAAAAGTTTACTTCCGGTTTTGGCCATTAATTTTTTTTTAATTTTTGAATTTTTTTTTTACTGTCAAAAAGAACAGTATATTTTTAATATGTATCGCTATGTAAAATATTTTATAGTAGATTTGTTATATTCGAAAAATTACTTTCGAAAAATTGTAGTACCAATCAACGACAATTCTTTTGAAACCTATAACTTGGTAAATATACACTATACAAAAAAAAAAATTTTGCGTACACATTCATACCTACTAGAAGTACAAATGGGCCGAATGTGGTCGATTTTCAGAACCTCACTTTTTTTTCCCTGTCCGCTTCACGTGAAATGTCCCATATACAAAAATACGTACGGGACCCGGGTATGTCCTAAAACTGCGACCAGAACCACCGGAGGATGGGCAGCAGCGTCCTAATAGTACACGGTGAACGTACTGCAGTCCCCAAGCCGCCTGCCAAGCGTGGGGATTATCGCAACACCCCTCTATATGAGGGAGGCCTTGTCCAACAGTGGACGTTAATTGGCTGATGATGTGATACAAAAATACAAATCTTTCCTCTTTACAATATTAGTGTAGATAATTTAGAACCTTCGGCAAAACGAACTTGAAGAAACCAAATTCATTACAAAGAAGCGAAAGCAAATAAATGCATGATGAAACTTAATGCATTCATTCACTTTCGCCCCTCGCGAGCTTACCTCTCATCACAAAGTCTACTTTATTCCCTCCCATACCTTCCAGCGGGCAAGAGCAGTTCAAGCGGGAGCAACGCCGCGATGGCGGCCGAAATGCAACGAATGGCGGAGGCACAGAGACAATATCTACTGGATATGATCCCGGGACAACACGGACGTAACCCGTGGAGCAAGAACTAGTCTCAAGATTGCTAGGTGAGTATAATAAAATTATAGGGCTCCGATTTAAAAAAGGCGGAGGTTCTATGTTCCACTGTATTTTTTTTATGTATGTACAACGATATCTCCGCCAAATGTTGATCGATTTCAAAACAAAATCTTTTGTTCGGTAGGGTATCCTATTATCCGATTTCTCCGCCAATTATGAACCGATTTTAATGATTCTTTTCTATTTGAAAGCTGGTGCTAGTCATTTTAGTTTGGTCCAGTTCTGTCATTTTTATGAAGTCTGTTTTTTATATTGATAATTATTTAAAAAACAAACGGTTGATAAGGTTGTTGACGGTTGACCCATGTAAAAGTTGTTTATAATGATGGGTACTATGTACTCCTTTCGTCTTAGTTACACCTTTTCTGCGTAACCCAGTATTAAAGAACAATGCCAATAATATTGCATTAATTTGTCCTCAGGAGCAGTGGTACAGAAAATTTTAAATATTAGAATAAGGTTGTAGAATAATTAACTTAGGCCATAGAGATACAATACCTATAATATAGTCACAATCTCTAAGTTAAAAACAGTCTAAAAACGCCCGAGCGTCGTTGTACATACCTAGACATCAATTATATAGTTCGCAACAGGCGCGAATCCACCGTTGTGGGCACGATGGGCATGCCCACAACCCTAATACGTGACTTGTGACGCCCCACAGCTTCACCCGCGTGAAACTACGATACCCTGTACAAAATCTTGGTCAGGACGTCATTTTTTTTTATAAACATTCCCTTTGTAGGAATGCACTTTATTGATCATGCACGAGCAAGGTTCTTACGCTGACTCGCACTTGCCCGATTTTCGGGTGGCTGTGACCACAACCTTTTTTGATGGCTGAATCCGCGCCTGGTTAGCAATGGCACATTTACAATTTAGACGTTATGTCGCTTGCATAGTGTTCAACGTCGCTTGTCCGATAGAGTATCATAGCACTGGCATCGCGCGGCGTTGTAGTCGGATCGCGGTTGCCTTACAACTAATCGTAAAGTCGGCGCAATGCGTAGCGTGCGCCGAGTTTTGGTTCGTTATTTTTTTGGCACGATTGGTATTGTATCTGGATGACTTAGACATAAGAATAATTTTCTAATAGTACTTTCGAAAATGGTTTTGCACAACTTTTAAAATACGTAATAAGTGTAATACAATTTTGAAGTAAGAAAACGCAGGCAAAATGTTACAGTCAAGTTTTGAACAAGTGTTATAGTTAAATTTAAAGATATGGTGTATGTGTGAAACTTAAGTAAGGAACAGTTTTGATCTTTTTATAAGAATTTGGATCATTAAAATGGCTATTATTATGATTACATTGTTTATTATCCCATAAAGATTTACACTTAAATAACAAAAAATTCATAGATATTCGCCAATGAACCAGGGCCACCGACATGGCTGTTAAAATCTGCAAGTTGAAGTGGCAATGGGCAGGCCACATCGCTCGAAGAACTGATAACCGATGGGTAAGAAAGGTTCTTGAGTGGAGACCGCGAACCGGAAGACGCAGCGTAGGTAGGCCCACTAGATGGACCGACGACATTGTGAGAGTCGCGGGCATCCAGTGGATGCAGATGGCAGGATGTCGTTCAGTGTGGAGGTTAAAGGGGGAGGCCTATGTTCAGCAGTGGACGTCTTCTGGCTGATGATGATGAACAAAAAATTATATAAAGGTGAATCATTCCTTCAACATGATGGACGAAGATACGAGGGCCTGTAAACAAAGAGATAAAATAAGTTAGGATTATCCAGTTTCTACCTCTTAATGTATTAAAAAATGCACCCTTCAATATTTGGTATTTCGATTTTCGGGTATAAATTAAATTTCGGTGGACCAAAAAATAAAGCCGTAATTGTCAAGACGACAAAACAAGTAAACCATGACATTAAAATTGTTTGAATCGGTAATTAAACGAAATCCACTCTCAAACTTGCCCTCTAAAGCTTTACTAAAAACTACTTTACATACTAAACAGAATAGTTTAAAACAGGTAGCCGTAAGAATCCTGGAGTGACACCTCTCCGGCTCCCAGTTACTTATTTTTAACCGAATTCAAAAAAAGATGAGGTTCTCACTCACTCCGTCATTTATAAACCGATTTGGAATTCTTTTTTATTTGAAAGGAATTTTATCAATTAGTAAAATTTCCGTAGTTTTGGTTTTTAAGTCAAAATAACTGGAAAAAAATATGTCAACGAAATTGCGTATATACTTATTTTGAAGTCTTAAAAAAAAACATTTAATAATTTTTGATTTTAGGGTTTTGTACCCAAAGGGTAAATAAAAAAGTCAAAAAGTAAAAAAAAAAGGGGTTTCCCTTTTATAAGTTTTATTTTTTGACTTTTTTATTATTTCTTAATTAATCCGCCATAACATTACATATTCTGTAAAAATTTCAATTGGCTATCTAACACGGTTCGGAAGATACAGCCTTTTAAAGGTAGGACGGACGGACAGACAGGCAGAGTAGGCTCAGTGATAGGGTCCCGTTTTTAGGGTTCCGTACCCAAAGGGTAAAACGGAACCCTATTACTAAGGCTCCGCTATCCGTCCGTCTGTCTGTCCGTCGGTCATTAGGCTGTATTTCATGAACCGTGATAGTTAGACAGTTGAAATCTTCACAGATGATGTATTTCTATTGCTGCTATAACAATAAATACAAAAAAAAAAAACAATAAAATAAAAATTTAAGGGGGCTGGAACACAACAAACGTGTTTTTATAGATAATGGTACGGAACCCTTCGTGCGCGAGTCCGACTCGCACTTGGCCGGTTTTTACCCTTTGGGTACAGAACTCTAAAAAAATATAGAATTGATTTACGTTTGGCCACCAACTCGCCTGGTGGTAAGCAACGGTGTGGCCGAGGATGGAACATGAAATGTATGCTTGTTTGCATAGAGTCAGAGGAGTTGACATATAGGATACTTTTTAAAATATCTACAGTTGCTGAGGAAATCCATTCGAGTGAAACATTAGGGCAAAGTATGTACCTATAATTTTTACAAATTCTACGACATGTTTTAGTATTTAATATTTTGTAATGTAATTAATATATTTTTATGTTAATCTTCAATTATTATGTTATATTTTCTCACTTAAGAGAAATTCCTTTTAACTTGTAAATTGCCATTTTACCAATAAATTACTTATGACTTAAAACTACTCAGTCCTACAAAAAGCCTTACTTCATGTGCGTCTACATAAGAGAGCTCTGTATCGCAGGACAGTATTTGAACAGCGTCGACTATCACTTGCGCCGCTTTCTTCACGTTTTTGGAGAACATGGCCAGCACTTCGCTGACAGACACCTGTGGGATAAAACCATTTATATATTACTATCGAGAAATTATGGGATTTTGATTACGGCTACTGTCTTTGTGGATACATGTGCTGTGATCTAACCGAAGTATCTACCAAATCCAATCATTCCCATTGTCCACCACCCGCTTAGTGGACGATGACACATTATTGAAAAATTTGCGTAAAGTTGGCCCGATACCAGAACTAAAAATGTTCTATGTAACGCTGCCGGCTTTATTCAGATAATACGATCCGAAGTATCTACAAACAAATCCAATCATTCCCATTGTCCACAACGCGCTTGGTGGACGGTGACACATTTTTGAAAAAATTGGCCTGATACCAGAACTAAAAATGTTCTTTGTAACGCTGCCGGCTTTATTCAGATAATACGATCCGAAGTATCTACAGACAAATCCAATCATTCCCATTGTCCACCACCCGCTTGGTGGACGGTGACACATTATTGAAAAATTTGTCTAAAGTTGGCCCAATACCAGAACTAAAAAGGTTCTATGTAACGCTGCCGGCTTTATTCAGATAATACGATAGTGACTCCTTCATTGTAAACTGTACCTACGACAACGATTTCCTCACGATGTTTTCCTTCACCGTTGTTGAGTGATGACATTGAAAACTGCACATAATTTATTTAAGTACTAAACAAGTCATTGGTCGCAGGGCCGAGGGTACAAACCGGGTGCCGTCAAATTGTAAAGCGCACCACTATCCCTTTTAGTTATAAATGTTTCGGTCGGTATGTAAATGTGGTCGGTATGCATAGCTTACCGAGGTCTCATTTTCTCTCCAGCAGTCGTAGTCAGTAACCAGAGCCACGGCTGCGTAGCTCAACCCCGCTTCTTTTGCTAACACTACCTAGTGAAACAATGTTTAAGTTAATACATCAGAAATTATTTATTGTAAAAACGGTGTACAAAAGATGGTGGTAAAAAATAGTTCTGCCCTTTACGAGCATACATTAACATAAGGTAAGTATTATTCTAACTTAAAAAATAAGTTATTATAATTATATATACCTATCTATTACAGATTTTTTTAAACGTTTTTCTTATATGTATAGATGTAATAAAAACGTTAAAAAATCTGTAATAGCGAGATATAAAAAAAAACCGGTTGTCTTAAAATAAGCAGTTATGACAGTTTTTAGAATTTTTGCCTGTTTGTTTGTGCACGCACGTTTCCTAAACTACTGGACGGATTTATATGCGATTTTCACGAATATGCTTAGCTATGACCAGATTGAAGTACAGGCTATGTTATTTTGCGCAAGGGCCGGAGTAGTGGGAGCAAATGGAGGTTGAAAGTTTATATGAAAATCTACGCGTACAAAGTCGCGGGTAACAGCTCGTTAACAATACAATTGTAATTAATCATCAAAATAATCCTTCATCTTTTATATCCATTATCATTGCAGTGAAGTAGTAACTAGAATTTTATTAATTTTTAGAATTATTGCTAGAAGGAACCTGCTTTCTCAATGTGATGACTACTTTGTATTCTTCCGGAAATAGTTTTTTTTTTATATTCCCAGCCTCCCACACTATCGCAGTATGAAACATGTGGAACTGAACTATTATACCGAACGGATAATATTGTAAGACTTACTTCTGGCACAGTAGTCATGTTTACGAGATGCCCTCCCCATTGTTTGTGCATCAAACTCTCCGCGCGACTAGAAAATCTGCAAATGAATAAAAAATATATGCCATTAATGCCATAGGTGGCAAAAAAGCTGACGGGCCGCCTTGGTAAGCGATCACCGTCGCCTATGGATACCTGCAATACCAGGGGCATCACAGATACGTTGCCGACCCTTAAAGACTCTATTAACAGCCCTTTTGAAGAACCCCATTTTATAGTTATTCCGAAATGCCGCAGGAGTCTCATTCCGCAAATTGCAGGTGTGAGGCAAAAAAGATCGCGTAAAACGCAGTGATCTATAATATGTGGATGAACTTGTGATGCAATAAGTGAGAAACCCTTGTATGGGAAGCGACTTGTGTCGATACTTTGGCGCCGTCACTTCTTCCTGAGACACAAAGTAGAGCTGCTGCGGCGGCCAATTCGGGATAGCCGTACTAGCAGCGCAAATATGCTTAGGTGTTATGCTTCGCCTCGGCAGTGGTTAAATTTTTGAGCCGTTTGGGATCGAGACCTTGGGCCCTTATGGAAAGGAACCCACCTCATTTTCAAAGATCTTTCAGAGCGCCTGTTTAATGCGACGCGTGACCAAAATGCTGAACATCTGGCTCAACCACATAAGCTTTGCCATTCAGCGTGGGTCTGTCTGGTAGCGTACCCAGACGGAGAGGGATAGTGCATCTGCTCTCTATCCCCATCAAACTTTAAACCCTTATACTTATCTCAGAAATTTATTAGCCAATTTAAATTATTTTTCCAGCATGTCGCCGAGCCTGTTATCCCTTCTACATAGTATAAAATAAAGCGCTTTCCGTCACAACCATCCGTAAAAATTATCTAAATGATGGTGAAAACCTCATCAAAATTCGCTGCGTGGTTTGGAAGGAGTTAGCGGATATGCAGACAGACAGACGCGGAAAGCTACTTTATTTTATACAATGTAGAGAAGAGATAAAACTTACACGCGTGCGAAGCCAGGGCGGGTTGCTAGTGTGAAACATTAGGACACAGGCCTATTATGCCTCGTGTCAAAATATTGTGGCGAGAGATGACTAATTGCTACAATAATAAGTCCAGAGCTGGACGACGGCCTTTCCAAAATAACGCCACATGTCACGATATTCTGCTTAAATACGCATCTACTTGGCTCCAGCTTCCTTTCGCACTAGAAGTCTGTAGAATATATAAGATAATTATTAGAAGATAATTACCTCGGTCCCTGTATAACGACAGCGGTGCCGGTCTCGTGGCACTTGTATCCTCGACCACGTGCAGCGGTGACCAACGCGCGGCGTGCTCGGTCGCAGTACGCGGGCCGCATCGGCAGGTGGCAGACGCCACGCGGTCCGCCTTCCGTGCGGTCGTAGAAAGTGCACGCGCGGCCCCACGTTCTAATATGTTTGAAAAACTGGTAAGTTCACAGGGCCCTGATCCCATAACTAAAATTTGATCTCTGTATAGGAAATGAAGGCTAATATTTAACAGACTTCCAAAAAGGAGGTGGTTATCAATTCGACTGTTTTTGTTGTTGTTTGTTATCTCAGATCTTTCGACTGGGTGATTTTGATGAATCTTTTTTATTTGAAAGCTTGTGCTTCCCGCGTGGTCCCTTTTCAATTTGGTCCAGTTCGGACATTTTTATGAAGTCGGTTTTTTTATTATAATTAATTGAGGTTAACTTAACGCGCCGCGTTACGAGTGTGTTTATAGGTATAGAATCAAGAGCCCAGGTTGAGTGGGCCGGAAAACCCGGACTCGATATCTATACAGGGTTACGCTGAAAGAGTGTGCTAAGCCATAAGTCGTTCAATATACTCATCATTATGAACAACTTTTACTATGGGACCAACCTTGAAACGCGAAAAAAATATCGCGTGTCGACTTTGACCGTTTTCTATAGAATTGCTGATATTTTTTTTCGTGATTTCAGAGTTGCTCCCACAGTAAAAGTAGTTTATAATTATGGGTACAATGTCCTCCTTTCGGCTTATTACAGCCTATATGCTCAACCCTGTATACTTTCAAAATTTTAAACTAATACGATAATAGAAAGTAGGTTAAAATTTAATTCCAAGATTTGCTTAGATACGTAGTAACAAATGAAGCTAATACAAGAAATATTGAAAATAATATATTAACCCTCCTAAAGAATAACATATTCATCAAATGGCTGAACTGATCAAAGAACACTAGTCATCTTTCAAACGACATATAAACTAAATCAAAATTGGTTCAGCCGTTTGGGATCTACGATGCCACAGACAGACACAGAGATACACACGTTTAACGTATAACATCCATCTTATTACAACGGGGTTTAAAAAGTGTCTGGGATATGAAGTTGGTCTGACCTGTCTATGAAGTCGTCGAGCACCACCAGGTCTCCCGGCGCGTACTCCTCGACCAGCGACCCAGTGGCGGTGGTCGCCAGCACATGCGTGCAGCCGGCCTGCTTTAGCGCCCATATGTTGGCCCGATAGTTCACATCACTGGAAAATCGATAAACTTTTCCATTTTTTTTTGTCGCGGCCTATGCGAGTTTTTTTACCAAACGACATTTTTAGTACGTGTCTCTGATATAGTAAGTTTGTATACATAGGCAGATTTTTACAATCCGGTGATTTAAAAGGAAGCGGTAGTGTAACGAAGGGTAATTTTTGACATTGACCTTATCATCATCAGCCAGCCAACATGACATTAACCAGCGGGTGATTAAAAAACCTCTGCTGTGTCTCCGAGAAGACCGTACAAGCGAGACAAGTACACAGTCGACCTTTATGGGGGAGTATACCTACTTAAACTTTTAGAGCCTGCACCAAATTAAATAGAATGCAACCCTCATGACCTGTAGAGTTGAATGAGGTAGCCACGATCGTGTTTTCTAAGAGCTACTCGTAGAATCATTTAAGTTTCTTTAGAACTTCAGTTGGCCATCTCTGTGTAATGAGCAGTATTTCCAGGAAGGCACAAACCAATATTTAATATTTGGGATTCTCTTCAGAAGGCAACTTAATAGTCTTAAAAGCTTGGCAACGTATTAGTGATTCCTCCGGTAGTATCCATAAACAACGATCACTGCATACCATCACGCAGCCTAGCTGCTTGTTTCCCACCAATGGCATAAAAAAACCTTTGCGAATGAGTTGGTTGGTATACCTGGGCTGATATTGGTGCTTCCTTCCATGCCTCGCCAGCAGCACGCAGCTGACGCCGCTGATCTGTCCTTCGATGAGCATGTCTGAGGGTTTGCCAAACGGAGTAGTCACTTCCTTCTCCACTTGGTTCTCGAATAACGTCGGGTCGTCAAATCCTGACCCGCCTATGATGCCGATCTGGAGTTTTGATTATTGTAAATGCGCAAGTGTGCTCTACGCGAAGCCATTTTATACGACTACAGCATTTCAGAAGAAAAAAAAAACTATTTTTGATTACTTCTAAGCTAAAGAACATGCTTTTATTTTATTCACTTCGATTAGATGAACTTAATATATTTCCTGTACATAAGGGTCAAAAGTGGTGTCGTCTAAGGCGTCGTTGGCGGTCTAGGCAATACATATTTTAGACGCCTGTAGGCGACGTTGGTCAAAGGGTTAACCCGAAAAACTTGCCATGTTTGCAGAATATATCCAAAGACGGGTAAAAAGTCACGATATGCGTAATCATCAAGACAGGAAACTACCACGAGGCAAACCGGAAATCTGAATGTATTCTGCAAAAATTTGCAGGACATTGCACAGGAAGGTAAGCAATAGATGGAAGAAGATGGGGGAAGGCCTTTGTCCAGCAGTGGGACAGTACAAGCTAGCAAAAAAAACTATGGCGATACCAACTTATCAGCAGTTGAGTGGTGAAGTAGTGATTGAACAAAATTTTGCTTACATGTCTTGTCTTTGAGATAAGTTACAATGGTTACCCACCAAAGCTTTGATGCTACATGCTATAGGAGGCTGGATTCATCATTACCAGCCTATCATGTTCCAAGTGCTGGGACACAGACCTTCTATCAGTGGGCGGGCCCTAATCCACCATGCTGGCCCATTGCAATGGAGCTTGGTTTACATATAGTAAAATAGACATTTCACAGCATCGCTCCACACAAAAGCCGGGTCCGCTGCGGCATGTTTTCGTGTTAGCTAACACGTTACTGAGACGAAAAGGGCTTTGGTGTTAGCTAACAGTTAGTGTGTTTGCTAACACGAAAACATGCCGCACCGGACCCGGATTTAGGGGTGTCTAATTGTCAAAGCAATGTTACAAGAAAACAGAGGAAAAACAGTGACTGTTGGTCAACAATAATTTATTTTGTACATTATTATCTACACATAACACATCCAGCACATTTAAAAACATTCTACAGTTCTCTAAAAAATGCATAAATTGTCATAGCCTCAATAACGTCGCAATATAAAATCCCCCTGATATCAAAGTAGGGTAAATATACTTTGCAACTATTACTCCCATGATTATTAATGATTTTCAGGACTTTTCTTTCTTGGCAATAGGTGGCGGAGGACCGAGATTTATGGAAGGAAATGGGGGAGACCTTTGCCCAGCAGTGGGACAGTATAGGTTAAAAAAGGCTTTTTCTTATAGTGCAACTTTTTTTTTTTTTAATATTATTGATGAAACAGGGTCACCTTATGTATTAAATGTTTCTATACATAGATATTCACAATATACCCCAAGCGGGATGGCAGTGCAGGTCTTATCACCCCCACTTTAATTTTGACATACATATTCTTCATGCTATGTTTGAGATTGATGGATTCAAAGTTAAATGTGTTTCGGGCTCACATTTGACGACAAGTTAGTGTTGGCCTCAGTTCAGTTCAGTTTTTTGTATGACTGTCTTAGGAACAGGTGGTCCCTGGTTCGAAACTCACCTGGGCAGATGTTTGAATCTTGAATTTAAATATCTGCTCTGGGTCTAAGCATTAGTAGTCCATATTTTTGTGTGTTCCATAGCATCCCTGAGCTAGTGTGAAGCTTTATAATTTTTCATGTTTCTCTACTAAAAGCCTTATTATATTTATGCCTGTCGCTGTAGTAAACAAGACCATAATGCTATGAGACTATGACAAATATAAATGCAGTGTTTTGATTTACTACTAAATTAATCTTTCAATCCTTGTTGGAACTTCAACTCTTTCGTTGTTTCATGAGCTTTTTGCATATTTTGTGCAATTTCGAAGTATCTCTTAGACTGCTCTGGACTTTTCTCACAGCCATCACCTTTTTTGTACATCATACTGACGTTTGCGCACCCATACATGTTCCCTAACTCGCAGGCTTTCTTAGCGAACTGAAAAGCTTGATTCATATCTGATTTGATGAGGTAATCTATGTTTTTGTTCTTTTCAGGATTGTGTGGGTTGAATTCTTGAACATTCTTGGGTACTCCAGTTATGTACATTCCGGAGAGGTAATGGCATGCCATGTCGTCATTTCCATCGCAACTTTTCTTCAAGTAATTGTAACCTATAAAATAATAGTGAATAATGAGCATCGGGCAAGCTTTAGTCAAATGATTAGCCTATTTACCATGAAAAAAACTGTACTTAAGAATTTTGCTAGTTGTGTACAATAGATAGATAGAAACTCTTTATTGTGTACACCAGAAATAAATAAAATTACAGACAGATGAAAAACACTTACATGATAGTGCCACAATTAGTAAACTTATCGCTAAAAGCGATTAAAATGAGAATAGGTCTAGCACCATTTTGTGATGTCAAGACGGCAATTTGCAAAGAAATAAATGTAAAAAAAATACAAAAAATATCATGACATTTATGTTATCGGGTTTGTTTCTGGCACACCAGATTTCTTTGGCAATTCAGCGTGACCGCGGCCAGAGTATTTGGGGTCTTTCGGTCAGGGCTCGATGCACGGAGGACTTTTTGAGTAATTATTGTTAATTGACTATATTTTTTTTTTTTTTTTATGATACTGGGTGACAAGACGAGCGAAGTCGCTCGCCTGATGGCTCTTCACGCTTGCCCATAACAGCTCAACGCCACTCAGAATTTTGAACTTCAACAGTTCAAAACCCTGGATGGCAATGCACTGCGCTCAAGATATAAGATGTCAAATCGCTGTGTGCCCTGTAATTTCGCTGGAAACATTGCCCTTCAATCCGGAACACAGTAGTGTTCCGTGTGATTTTCAGCTTGTTGGGAATTTATGTAGCTTTATCTTATTTTTTTAGTCTAATTTGACCGGACTATTTAATCTTGATGAAAAACAGTTCAAAACCCTATTGTAATAATTTGAGATTTTGTTATACAAATTAGTAAAATTATAAAAATAAACAATTTTTTTTTATATTTATTGTCAAATTTTACCAAGAATACTGAAGATTACCGTCTTGATGTCACAAAATGGCACTAGACTGATTCTATTCTTATTTTAATCACTTTGTAGTGGCATAAAATCAGTAAGCCCCGTTCACATTACTAGTGCAGATGCAAGCTAGTCTAGTTCTAATCATTGTGCTTGTTTTATTCTCATTGTTTTAAGGACTCTTAAAGATCTCATTTCTTTAATTGTAAACGATCTAGTCTCCCATGTTGCGTGTTTGAACAGTGTCTTGCATACTTAACAATGTATTAAGCAATAGTTTAAATATGGTTTCAAAAGGTTATCAATTATTCTACTACTGTAAATAGCATAACCTATATGATATTATTGCAGAGGCTTGTTTACCTTTAGGAACATCTCTTTTAACATTAACACCGGGCCCTGTGGCTGTGAGTAGCATGCCGGCGTGAAGGCAAGCGCCGGGCTCGCTATATTCACATCCTTTTTCGAAGTAGGCTAGGGCTTCGGCAGCATCGCCTTTGTCCTTTCCCCGCCCCACCAAGGTGTAGTTTCCGATCTTCAGGCATGACTTCCCGAATTTGTAGTCCAAGCAGTTGCTTTTAAATACTTTCCCGGCCTTATCGAAATCTTTCTTGATTGCTTCCAAGTAATCACCAAGGAGATGACACACTTCAGGCTTATTTTCTTTGTAACAACCGAACCTGTACTCAATACCAAGGTTCTCGATGTAATCCTTCACCTCTTCTTCTTTTTTTAAGTCATAAGCCATTGTTGTTTCGTAATTTGTTGATTATCGCGTACATGCACTCAGTCAGAGGTTAGATAACAATTTGAGAAATGTCAAAATGATAACGTTATCAAATTGTAAACAATGTCGTTCTCTTACTTTTAAAATCAAGGGTATCAAGTAAGGTGTAAAACAGCTGAATTTCATATTAATAAGTACGTATGTATTTTTAATTAAATCATTATTAATAAAATATAGCGATATTATAAACAATTCCGTTTATTTACCTTAATTTTTCTCGAATCGCCCATTGTACGTGTTTGCGTGGAAATTGCAAGTAAAATTGACCGTTTAGAGCTAGAAACAGTACAAAATACAATGGAATTGAGGCGCACCAATTATTGATCGGTAAATTGCCCCTAAATTATCGATAACTGGAGCAAAAAGGTAAAACAAAACTTATACACGCAAGCCGCGATGACAGCCGGAACGGTAAGCAAAGCACCGGAAACACAGATCTACTAATATCTGTGACCGGAAAGCAAAAAAATGGTAACACGGTTTTGTCATTCATGTTTGGATCAAAAAACTAAACGTAGTGTGAATTTTAAGTCTGGATAGAAATAAATTATTAATTATAGGAATAGAAAGTTCCTACGCTTAATGCATCCTATTTTTCAATGGCATAATCTCAAACTATACTTTCGTAATAACAGACAACAGTTAAATAATCTTAAACCCCCACCCTAAACCCTAAAAACGCGGTGGCGGCCAAACGAAACGTAGCGCAGGGATGCGTTTACGGCACTTATCCAGACTAAAACTTATACTAGATGAACGATAAAACACCCGTTTTGGGACTCCACGAGGTGAAAAATTATACCGGCGAAAATTTAAACTGCCCGTTTACGGGCGTCCGCTGGTATAAGTTTTCGCCTGACTAGATTAAATTTTATCTACCTTTTGAGGTCGCTAAATTTTCGCATGCTGTCAGATTGACAGCTGTTCAGGAGGTTAAGCCGTTTTTGATATTATTTTGTTCGAATCTTTTTGTTGTAGATGTTTTTATTTAAAATAAAATTTTATATCTATATAATGATAGATTGATATTTCATATTTTACTATTATAATATACCATTTTATTTTACTATATTTTACTTGACATTTATTTATTATTGAATTTGACAGCTAGTATTGACATATATGACATAAAGCTATGACGCCGTTCAGCGAACCTCCGTTAGCTTAATTTTTCACCGGTGAAAAATTCGTGGAGTCCGTAAACGCACCCCAGAGTACTTGACTTTGGCAGTACACACATGGGTAAAGCAAAAGTCAAATCAAATTGTCAAAAGCTCACTTCACCAAAGAGAATACAATAGGACACTTCACTATAAGCTGTCAAACTAAACAGCTGATTCATTTTTCTTTTCAGTCGCATTTTTGCAATAAAAGAACGAAGTAAAGTAAATATAATACGCAAAAAGAATGTCAGGCGGCTTGGAAACATTTTCCGCTCGTATGCGGAAAGCCACGAGAAAAATTCACAACATTAGCGACGCTTTGGTCAACGCAAAATTCGCGATTTGTGAGTATACCAAAAACATACTATACGTTTAATGATATTTGTGCTCTATTTTTTCTGCTAGATCCAGTTTTCTGGACTGGAAAATTCACTTCCAGTGCTCACACAATGCGTTGAATGTTTTAGCTCTGAGAGACGAAAAGGTTTGGGGCGGAGGACTGTTCATTTTCTATCACATATTTGCATACATTGAAGATGCCAAAGAAAGATTGCACAATGCCGATCTGGATAAGCTGTTTGTACACAAAAGCTTGTACCGGTACGTGCCTTATTACCAAAATTAAAAAAAAAACTTACTGGTGACATACAACCGTGTTAGTTAAGGGTTGAATGATGCATCCAAATAATCAAATTTTTTTAAAGATCTAATAATAGATTAATCTTTAGCAATGATTGTAATTCCAGCAAAAAAGCTTTTGAGGAGGACCTAACGCACTACCTGGGCGATGACTGGCAAGCAATCCCGAAGGCTCCTGCGCTGGAGAACTATCTCCAACACTTGCAAGACCTGGAGCGAGACAGCCCATTGTTACTCATCGCATATATCTACCATTTGTACCTGGGGCTCCTAAGCGGGGGCCAGATACTTTCAAAGAAGAGGCAGATGTTTGGAGGCAGTGAGTATTTTTTTTGCATGTTTATGGCTCAAGAACTGCTTGATAAATATAACCACTTACCTAACAAAACTCTCTCGAAAGTAGTTCAGATTTAATCACAATTTATCTCCAATATTTTAGATTAGCCAGCTATCAGTATTCAATAACTAAAACATGCACGTATCACGGTGCTCAAGTTTGGCCTCTATTCTTCCTAAACCTCTAAAAATTTGGCCTCTATTCCCTAGGAAATAAAGGCCAGCTTTTTGTGGTTAACTTAATGTGCTGCATTACAAGCGTGTTTGTAGTTAGTGAATCAGGGCCCAAAGCCGAGTTCAGCATCCTGTTCAACAATCATGAATTAATTTGCATGCATGTATTATTAAAAATGTTACATATATGATGTAGGAAAGCTCCCTGTGAGAGGTTGGCTAATACACTGTTTTAAACTATCACAATTAAATTGTTCACGGTTCTTCCACAACCTTAGCACGGTAATATCCCGTACATAGTCATATAACTTTAGGTTGGCTAATATCAACAATCCTTTATATTCCTAATCTAGTTAGATCTTTCATACAAACCATAGACACGAAGCAACATTTTTAAATGGCCACTGTCTTCTACTAATGCCATGCAACTATTTTAGGAATTTCTTGGGGATGAAACCCTTATATCTTTAAAAGCACCCCCTTCAGGTAAAAACGGGAGCCTTCATGATAAAGGATAGTGGGCTACCACACCATATAACTCCCTTGAGCGTACCAGGGCTCGTTTCTAAGTTTTAGCAGCATGCACATTGTACACTTTCTTTTATAATACACCTATCCACTGATAAGGCTATTTGAATCCATATTCAAAAATCTATTTCAGAAAACAAAGAAGTGATTTACAAAGACAAAGTAACAGACTTCAGCCAAGTTGACATCCCTAAACTGAAGACTGACTTCCGTACAGCCATGAATGAGATCGCAGACCACCTTACTGATGCCGAGAAAGATGCCCTAATCGACGAGAGCAACCAAGTCTTCATTATGAATAACCTCATAGTTAATTCAGTAGGAGGACAGAATCAAGTGTTGTATAATTTGCTGTATAAGGCATCGGCAGTTGCTTTGCTTGTTGGTACAGTTGTTGTAGCTTATAAGATGCATAAAGCAATGTAGTTGTTCTAAGAATATGGGAATTAGTAAATATGTAGGTAGATTGACTCAGTCATAGAATTAGGGATGTTTCAACTGAGACGGAGATAACCAGAGTCGAGTGTGCAGAAATCAGCCAACCAATTGGATCTCCGCTCCACTTCAATAGAAACAGTGATGGAGGGAGCGAGAAGAATTGTATGGCAAGCATAGTGGCGGAGAATAGCAGACTGTGGCAGTGCAATGCGAGCATTGCTGCATCACATCTTCGAGCAGAGTAAGCATTAAAAGAGCTTTTCATTTAGTGCCAACATGTGTGCGCTCTTTGAGAGATACAGTTTCAGTAACTATATACAAAAATTATAGGGTCATGCCCTACTCTACTCCATTCTCTGCTATACAGCCTGATCATGTCCGTCTTAGTGGAAACGCATTACGGGCTTTAAAAAGACCCTGTACTTCATGTATTCTGATTTCTAAAAAAACCAAAGGAAGGGAAGACTGCCAATGCTAAGTATAGTAGGCGGCGGTAATCACTTACAATCAGGTCCGGAACTTATTTGCCACTTATTTCATTAATAAAAAAACTACAAATTTAATAAATCAGATTTAGTTTATTCCATATGATCACGGACTGCTGCAGTTATTTATTCAATGAAAACCTATGTTTTTATTTGCCTTGGTAGTTTTAATAACGTAAACACAAGCCAACCACGGCCAGTTACACTTAGCCCTACTATTTTTCCCTACTGGTGGGGCTAAGTAGGATATAAATATATAATAAAATTCTACTTAACCCTACTATACGAATAAATAAAATTATACTTAGCCCACTAGTAGGAGCATTTAGTAGTGCCAAGTAGAATTATGTGAAAATAAACTTCAGTAGGGATAAGTATAAATACAATTCTACTTAAACTTACTATAGAAAAAAAAAACTTAGCCCACTGATAGGAGCACTTAGTAGTGCTATAGAATTAGGCAAAAATAAAATTCTACTTAGCCCTACCGGTAGAGACGTATAAATAAAACAATACTTATCCTAGTAGGGATAGCCAGTATGGCTAAATGCAACTGGCGCCAACCGCATAGCCAATGTTCTAAAAAATACAATAAAAATTCAGCTTTTTGCAGTTTATTGCAACTGTCAATATCGTAATGAATGAATCACAGGTATAATTGTTGAAGAATGTTGATTTTTAGTGATTTGTTTATTAAAGACTGATTGTTTTCAAACTCGATCGTTTTTATTTCTTGTTGCTTATTTTTGCTAGTATTTAATTTCTCCTAATTTCGGTTGCGCGTTCTAGTATACATTCTGTTATACAGTGTTACTTATATACCTAGTGGGGGTACACTTACAAGTACGCTGGGTACGCTGTCAACTGATAGTGGGCTTGAACATTTGGATTGTCTTGAGACCTTCAAAGGTTTATGGGCAGTCTAACTGTTTATGTAGTGTTAGCTTGTATTTTATTTAGTTAATAAAGACACTTGCCCATACTTACAAGTTCACTTGGGTATTGTATAGTGCATTTGCCCCTGCCAACATCCTCAAACCAACCGAGCTCCTTACAATAACGGAGCACAGCTTTGAGTCGTTGACATAACTGTCCTAGCCTTATTTAGTCAGATGTTGTGGTATTGTAAACTTGTTGTGGAGTTATTCAAGGCTAGAGTGAATTAGGTCGGGGAAAAAGTCTTTTCGTATTTTGTATGTATAAGGTTGTAGTAAAAATCTCATCCGTTGTACTGTTTGTATCTGGCTGGTTTTGATACCATTAAAAATATGACATTTTAAAAAAGGAATACAAAACGTAAAAAGCAATTTCCCGCCATTTTTCAATTGTTTTTTTGTTTGATAAAATGAGTGAATCTAACGAAGAAATTCGATATATTGTGAAATTTTATTACAAAAAAGGGAAAACTGCGACACAAGCCGCGAAAAAAATTTGTGACGTTTATGGACCTAATGCAGTGTCATCAAGAGTAGCACAATGTTGGTTCAAGCGTTTTCAGTCCGGAATTTTGATGTCAAAGATGCAGCTCGCTCTGGTCGCCCTGTTACGGATAAAGTAGATGCCATTTCTGAAAAAGTGGACCAAGATCGGCATATTAATAGTTACGACGTAGCTGAAGAACTGGGGATTGACCACAAAACAGTTTTGACCCATTTGAAAAAAACTGGGTATACAAAAAAACTCGATATTTGGGTGCCACACAAGCTCACTGAAAGAAACCAAATGAATCGTGTACTCATTTGCGACTCTCTATTGAAACGTGACGAAACCGAACCGTTTTTGAAAAGATTGATCACTGGTGATGAAAAATGGATCACCTACGACAAGAATGTGCGCAAACGATCATGGTCAAAGGGCAGTGAAGCACCACAGACTGTAGCGAAATCCGGATTAACACGTAATAAGGTGATGCTGTGTGAATGGTGGGATTGGCAGGGCATCGTTAATTATGAGCTTTTACCGCCGGGCAAAACCATCGATTCGGATCTCTACTGCCAACAGCAGATGAGACTCAAACAAGAAATTGAGAAAAAACGGCCGGAATTGATCAACAGAAAGAGTGTGGTCTTTCATCATGATAACGCCAGACCGCACACATCTTTGGCCACTCAGCAAAAATTTAGAGAGCTTGGTTGGGAAGTGTTAATGCATCCACCATATAGCCCAGACCTTGCACCCTCAGATTTCCACCTGTTTCGATCTCTTCAGAATTCTTTGGGTAGTGTTAGATTAACATCAAGAGAGGACTGTCAAAACTACTTGTTGCATTTTTTTGATCAGAGGTCCCAAAATTTCTACAGCAACGGGATCATGTCACTACCTACAAGATGGCAACAAGTTATCGAACAAAATGGCACATATATATTATAATTAAATGTAATTAAACTTGAAAAAAAAAAATGTCTTGAATTTGTTTAAAAAATACGAAGAAACTTTTTCCCCGACCTTATATTTCTTCTAGATCAACGTGTTCCATCCTCAGCCATACCGTCGCTTACCATCAGGCGAGTTGGTGGCTAAACATAGATCTATGTATAAATTATCAATATAAAAAAACAGACTTCATAAAAATGTCAGAACTGGACCAAATTGAAAATGGGACCAGCTTACAAATAAAAAAAGAATGGACCAGCTTTCAAATAAAAAAAAGAATCATCGAAATCGGTTCACCCAGTTGAAAGTTCTGAGGTAACAAACACAAAATTAAACGAGTCGAATTGAGAACCTCCTCCTTTTTGGAAGTCGGTTAAGAAAGTTTCTTTATGAAGTTCTGATCTTAATTGTATGCCTTCTGTGGGCTTGTTGTGCAGTAGCGGATAGTCAAGTCGAGTTTTCCTAGCGACTACTTATCTGTAAAGCTCTAATTTTGTGCAAGATATTGTGGGCATATGCAGGCAACGGGTATTAGCTTTTTTTCCTAAACTGATATAGTCAGGACCACAGAAAAGAGAAGTAAATAGAACGGAAATGAGAAGGAAAATCTGTCGCCAGGTATTGTGACAGATACTTGATTGAACATTCTTATTTATGTCAACGCGTCGAACTCCGCGTCACAGTTGCTAACACAGTTGCAATGGGTTTATATGGGTGCAAGTGGCTACAACAAATTTCTTACAAAAATACCTTGACAGTAGTTCTATTTTAAACAAACTTTTTCTTTTCTGTGGTTAGGATCATTTGAATATGTCTTTATCACAAACATAGTCTAAAGTTCAAGTTTTGATAACTTATGACATTTAAAAAAACGACAAAAACTTATCGAACCTGCTTGTTACCATCACAAAGAAGAGGTTAGGTAAAATAAAAACCAACAGATAATGGCTAAAAATATTTTTACTTCCGCAAGTAGAATTTAAATTTCAAATACCACATTATCATAAAAATATAAATTGTCTAGAATTAAAACCAATTTTAATTGCTTACTATTTGACTACACCCTTCTTACTTGTGTAGCGGGCGTTGTCCGCAAACAGGCCATTCATTGGCCCATTTTGCCCCCCCTTCGAAAAATTATACATAGAAGTCACAACGCGTAGAAAATGTTAGTCAATAAACGTCCGCAGTTTCATATATAAACATAGCTGTATACAATTTATATCGAATCAAAACTATTTCACCAAAACTGTATATTTATACATTTAAGGCTCAGTTCTTTAATGTCTGTTCGATTTGCACAACATGTCAAAACTCGTGAACCGTCGTTGAGTAAGCGAGACAGCGATTATATCTGAATCGCAAGTGGTAACTTCTCTCCCGAGAGAAAAAGACAATTTTCTCTTTCTCTGCCGTTGGTCAGACAGTGGTTTGTCAGGCAAGTTGACGTGTCTGTTACGGATTTTACGGTGTGTTACGGCTTGTGCAACTATCGCGTGACTGTGGATTCATTCTGGCTGCGTATTGAGTCCAGCCAGATTGCGTATTGCCGCGATTAGCGCGTCATTGTGGCATCTTTGTATTTTTTTGATCGAAGACTACACCTAATGTGTACTGATATATTTACAACTAACTAATTATTTATTACTATTAGCTACGAATAATTCGAATTATCTAAAAGAAGGTAAAGTAGGGGGATCCATGGCCATGTCGATCAGATCATCGATGTCGTCTGAATTGAAGAAAGACATCTCCAACTGGAAACAAAAAAATTAAAAGTTACAATGAGCTATATAAAACCAGGAAAATCAATTTTGCTATACAAAAGGTGTCGAAATCCACCATGATATACATTGTGATTAGATTCAGAAATGCGACGTCTGTTGATGAAGGCCTCAGCGTTTAACAGTTTTCGGAAAATTTAAAATTTGCATACATAAATATACCCATAAACTAAACACTTTGGGCAGGCATGTACAAAAATGATACATAAAAACAAGATATGGAAAAGTTAGTAACGGGATCATTATCATCGAGAGGTCATAAGTTACTTTTTTAATTAGGTATAAAATATTGGTTAATCAGTCATGCTTTTTATGAATTTTTACTTGAATGTTAATAACAATACGACGGCACGATAATGTTCAATGACTAGAGATAAAAATGGCCATGAGTTGTCTCCTGAAAGTTTTTTTACTATCTATATGTTTGACTAAAGTGGTCCTAAGCGCAGAAGGCAGGTTCACTACCAACTAAGCTAATGGGGCTGTCAAATTATTTATTGTCCGTAAAAGTCTTAGAAAAAATAAATAAATGGAAGCGTTATACCTACTGTTCCCCCTTTAGCATTTACACCCCCCCCCCCCTCGGTCATCGGATCACATCATTTGCAGTTGTATGCGCTCAATATTGAAGTGTGCGTTTGTAAAACTAGTAAGAATATGTCAGTGTGTGCAATACGTGTTCACCTCGCCCCTTTCAGTTTTTGGCAGACTATTTTCGGTACTAGCTCGAGCTTAAAGGCAGATCCAAACTATATATTGTCAAAGGTAAAAGTAGTAGATACCATGCGTTGCGTGTCGGCGCATGGTCTGCAGTGCAAGCGTCCCTCGCGGCACTCGCAGCGCGGTGCGACTGCGCACGGCTGCGCGGAGAGAGCTGCGCGTCCGCCCGCTACGGAGGAGAACCGCCGCGCCGTCGGACGGTCCGCTTGCAGCTTGGCGCCCGCCCATATCGTGCCTACAACAAATTTTGCTACTACAAATAGTCCTGAATAACAGCTGCTAAGAGATAGATAGCTAACTCTTTATTGTTCACACCAAAAATTACATAGGTACATACATAATATGATAAAAATAACTTAAAACTAGTGAAACAATTGGCGGCCTTATCGCTATAAGCAGAACAGTGCTGCAGTTGGTAAGAGCAGTGCGTCTCCCCACAACCACCCACAAGGGCGGATTTAAGGGGGGGGGGGGGGGGGGGGGGGCACGTCCCCCGTGCCCCCCAGACGGTATTTTTTTGTTCTGTGGTGATTCCGTCACAGAACATACATAGAAGCAAATCAAATTATCAGTTGTTAAAATATATGAATAATATAACAGAAACAACAGCAAAAAATTTGGCAACAGATGAGAGAAAATATCCCAGTATCTCCAGCAGATGCCTACATAATTATGAATACAAAAAACCGACTTCATAAAAATGTCAGAACTGGACCACACGGGAAGCACTAGCTTTCAAATAAAAAAATAATCATCAAAATCGGTTTACCCATTCAAAAGTTCTGAGATAAGAAACATATTTAAAAAAACAGTCGAATTGAGTACCTCCTCCTTCGGTTAAAAAGAGCAACGGTGTTGCCAAATATTAGAACTCTGTCAAGTGCTGTGCACGTTTCCATTGACTACTAGCACCGCCGAGCGATCTTTCTCCACCTGACGCCGATTAAAGTCAGATCTTCACAACAGCAGGCCTAGCATGGGCCGTGGAAAAAATGCATTTCCACCGTTTTTATCCGCGCGTAAACGCGACAGAGCTAGAATGCGGATACGTTTGTCTCTTTCTTGCGGGAAAGTTCAGTAGAAAGACAATTTGTCCACGGCCCATGCTAGGTCTGCAGGGATGACAGAAGAGCGTTTGAATGGATTGGCTTTAATGCATATCCATCAAGACGTTGCGGCAAAAATGGACGCTAATGAAGTGCTGGACATCTTTAGCAGGAAACATAAAACAAAACTGTCGTTATTAAACACTAGCCGCCCGCCCCAGCTTCGCACGGGTGTAAGCTTGGCCTTCGGCCTCGCTACAAAATATAATGTAGCCTATGTCACCCGGGGATAGTGTAGCTTCCCAACAATAAAATAATTTTTAAAATCAGTTCAGTAGTTTTTGAGTTATTTCGTTACAAACATCAAAAAATACAAATCTTTCCGCTTTATAATATTAGTATAGATTAATTTTTTCTATTTTTTTGACACTTTCATAAACCTTCCTATACATACTTGAACTTGTAGAAATAAACTTGAACCATGATACTAAGACGGACTAATTTTTATGCCCGTCCGCCCCTTGTGCCCTTCCCAGAAAAAAAAACTGGATCCGCCCTTGCTCACCCATATGGCGTTCAAACTTATATTAGAAATCAGAAGTTCGCTTTCAGAGTATGCCAGCAGGGACCAACCCAGAAATCACAACAAAAAAACAGCAGTTCCATACATTTTGACGAGTGTCAATGACCGTTTTCTGTGGAACAGCTGTTTTTTTTCGCGATTTCAGTATTTGTTCCATAGTAAAGTTGTTCATGATGATGAGTACAATGACCTCCTTTCGGCTTAGTCACCCTGTAAGAGAAAAATCTTAGAAGCCGTACCATTAGTCTCCATAGCGAGCGAAGTGCAGAGCCCCAGCTTGTCTTTAGGCAGTTTCACTTGTTTCCTGAGGCCAGCGTCCCCCACCAGCCGCTCGTAATCCTTGTTTGTGTATGCTTGGGAGCTGTCAACACCTGGATACATGAAAAATATTGTTTTAGAAATCCTCCATCATCATTATTCATTGTGACTAATTTGGATGTCAGATCATTCACATAGACTATCCTCCAATGGATGATAAATTTCCGAAGATTTCTTCTATGACAAAACATTGAAGATGATAAAACGATTATCAGGTCTGATCCAGCTATACAGGTTAAGCGGAACGGTGGCACTAAGTCAAAGACTTCTACTTTGGGACCAACCTAGAAATAGTGAAAAAGATCAGATATTTTATACCCTTGGTTGAGTATAATTTTTTTCTGAACAACTGTGGAACAGGTTTGTGCCCATAGTAAAGGTTTCTCATAATGATGAGTAGATACAATGATATCCTCGAATAAGTCCACTGTCTAAAAAACACCAACATACTCTATTTCTACTATATCATGCTATATGCGAGTGTATTCACTCGTATTATCATGACAGCAGAGATGAATATAGTTATAAATTTTCTAATCTCATGAAAGAAGGTGTCAAACTTACCGAAGAGGTATTTGGCGACGCGTTTCTTAGACAACATGAAATCGTCGTCCATCAGTATATGGAGCGTCACAGAGTTCTCCATCAGGTTGTGGTAGATCGTAGAATAGTCCAGCTGAGCCACAAACAAAAATATTTATTTAAATACAAGCTAATAATGATAAGGGTTAAGGGCTTATAGGTATATGTCCGCCATTTGTGGCACTATCTCGTTAAATTGAATTCAAATTTCTTTTATTTGTCTGATTTATCTTAATTTACAAGTGTTTGGCCTCTCCTGTTAAGTTTTGACAACCTGCAACAAGACCGCTCTTTCGTTTATTATATTAAATTAAATGTTTTCTATGTCTGTAATTTTTTATTTCTGGTGTACACAGTAAAGAGTTTCTATCTATCTATAACTGCTGAGAATACCTAAGCCCAACTTCTCTTGGCCTCATTTTCAGAATTGATTTTGTCTAGTTCGAGCGTCTACTCTAAGTAAGCATACTTTCAATTATGGCAACCGGTCCCTGAACAAAATTCTCTAGATGGGGCTGAATCGTGTGCCTTGGAAGAGGCTTATGCCATCATCCTATCGTATTCCAGCAGTTGATTAAAATTTAATGATTATGATGATGCTGCTGATGATTAGGGTAGTGCTATTTAAAGTACATTTACAATGTTGACACAGTGTATTCATGTCAATCGATGATGCGGTCTTGCTTTGCACTCGCGAGTTGAACACACCCAGTTTGAACCTTGTGGCAAACTAATTCAATGCAGACCGAGAAGTCTTTTCAGGAGTAGAGAAAGCTGGTATCATATATATCGGGAAGTCAATAGTTGAGGCATTTCATTAGGTTAGGAAGGATGGTGGCCGAGTTGTAGCAATTTGCCCTTTATCCGACGGCATCCGATTCTTAAATAAATTTTGTGCAGTTTCAATGTCATTGATAAAAAACGGTGAAGGAAAACATCGCGAGGAAACCAGTATATCCAAAGAACCTTAAAAAAGTTTAATTACGTATGGCATTCTCCAAAATGCCCTGGGCCAGCATGGTGGATTAAGGCTCTTCCCCTCTCTCTCTGAGAAGACCTGTGTCCCATCCGAGGGAACATGAAATGCTGATAATGATTGATTGATTAGGTTAGTGATCAAAATACAAAAGATGTGAGGTGAGAATATGATGAATGTGAGTGAAGAAGTAAGATGAAGTGACAGACAGGACTCGGTGAAATATCTTCTATTGTTTGGGATACGGCCCAGACCAAGGTTGTAGTTATCTCACGGCCATTCACATCATAGTTACTCCAGAGTTCCCATATTCCCTCATTATACTTCCCGGGCCTCGGGTTTTTTTTTTAAATTACTAAATATGCTTGCGCTTGGCCGCCAACTCGCCTGATGCTAAGCGACGATGCGGCCTACGGTGGATCACGCTTGCCTAGAAGAAACCGATTCACTCTTGACTTGAAGACACCCAGATTGTAACTATCGGGGAACACCCATTCAGGTTCCAGTCACTCCAAGGACCCTTCACGATATAGTTACCCCAGGAGCCCCTGGCAGGGCTCTAGGTTGCAGTTACCCCAAGTTGTAATTACCCGCATGAACTCATGGTTGCACTTGGTGCATGGCATGAGTATAAAAGTCCTCGGTACAGCGGCGCGGTACGGCAGACGAGTCGCGAAGCTCAACGCCGAAAACATGTCGGCTCGCGCGGAACGGTTGCCGCGGGCAATGTCAGACTTTTCTAAAAACAAAAATCTTTTCTGTAACAAAATTCTTCGTTTTTTTTTACTTCAGCCAGTTATTTAACCGCCAAACAGTTTTGTGCAAGCGTTCTGGATTAAAGGCCAATTTTTCCAGTAATATTAATCGGCATACAGAGATAACAGTTGACATTTCAAGGCGAAGCTCAGAAGGGTGGGCCAAGGACCTGATGCATTAGATACCTGAAGACTGCCATAGACCCACAGGAAGGCTCAGAAAGCATTGCCGCCAACGCTTTACTCGTATTGTGACTGCTCTCTGCTAGTACTGGAGCGTGAGAAATGCAAGGAGGTTACCTTTGCCAAGCAGTTCCCATAAACAAAGCTAGCAAATACACTGCAAACGCGTGAAAGGTCCTCACTATAGTAAAAGTAAGTAGTAGGTTAATATAAGAAAATGATGGCCATCAAAACTCTTTATGTACAGCAATTTCAGTGGCAACATAGCCCTTCAATCAGAAACTGTAATGTTTGGATGTTTTTTGTTTTGCTACTCATCATCATATTTTCAGCCATAGGACGTCCACTGCCGAACATATGCCTCCCCCAACGATCTCCAAAAGGGCCGGTTGGAAGCGGCCTGCATCCAGAGTTTTCCTGCGGTCTTTTTTAAGTCGTCTACGTCGTACTACGCTGCGGTTACAGGTCCGTGGTCTCCATTCGAGAACTTTTAAGGTCGGCCATCTGTTCTGCGTGCTATGTGCCCTGCCCACTACGGATCTCCTCATTTCTATCTCGTAAAGTAGCCCCGAGCATAGCCCTCTCCATAGCTCATTGTGCGACTTTGAGTTTGCTAATGAGAACCATAGTGAGAGACCACGTTTCAGTTCCGTATATCATCTATTTTACTACTGCCCAAACATTACTGTGACTGTGTGTGTGAGTCCACTTGGGAAGGGGTTGTCACACCCTTTCCGCTTATTCAACCGTCAAGCATAAATTATATGATAGGTAGATATAGTATAGAAACAATGTATGACTCACCAATATTAAAGCTGTCGAAGTGGTGCGAGATATCGATGGCGTTGGTAAACACGTTGTTGTGGACGTACAGAGCGCGCGGGCGCCGGTACACGCCGCGACCGCCGAACCCAACTATCGCATATCTGTACCATACACAATTATCATCACACACACATACTTCTTTCTCACTAGTCTTGGCCTCTAACACACGAGAACGCTCTCTCTCGCCAGTTAGCGGCTCGGAGTTGATGCAAATCCGACTCTACATCTTAGCAGCGATGTCTAAGGCCGGTCAAATTGGGAAATGGAACTCCAAGTGGAGTGGCCATGCAGTCTCTTTGGTGTACTGTGTAAGTTAATATTGTGTACTGAATTGTATAGGGAAAGTTTTTTGTGATTTCTGAAGTTTCTAGTATGTCTGTCTCCATGGAGACATTGGACTTCTAGAACCAATATGATCACAAGGCATTCGTTTTTTTGGTCAAAAACAGTTTTTTTAAACGCTAGTCAAAATATCTGAAAATTTCATGGAATGTCTCCTAAGACACTTTTCAAGTAGGAAAATGGTTAGAGTAGCTAACTAGCTACCGTTACTGTCTATAATAAAGTTTCTACGATGTACTGTGGCCCTAGTACGAGCACTTGCGAAAAGGTATTCGTTCCGTAAACGATAGCAAAATGTATGAAAAATTGAACAGCGCCTCTATCGGACGTAAAGGGAAACTAAAATTTTCATACATTTGCTATCGTTTACGGAACTAATACTTTTTCGCAAGTTCTCGTACTAGCCCCACAGGTAGGGACATACCTGTTATCAGAAAGTCCGCTCGCCTGAAGTTTTGTGTCAAACGCTTCAACAAACAAGTCCATATTTTTGTTCTTGCGTATGTTCTTATTGCAAAACTGCGCCTCTATAATGAACACTACGTCGGTGGATTTAGGTACATATTGAATTACGTGGAATTCACCCTCTTCGATCATGTCGCCCTGTGGCGTGACGCATCTACAGAAAGAAAGAACAAGTCAAAACAAGCATATGAACTTCAGGTATGCCAACATGCAATAACACACACATGCACTATTTACTTAATTAAACACAAAATAACATATGCAAATACGCGATAGCGTACGAATTTAAGTCAGAAAGTACGCGAAAAGCATACATTTATGCACTAGAGCAAGATTTACATCTACAAACACAAAATTATGAAAACAAGAAAGTTAGGGGTTTATCGAATGGCGCTTGACCATATATGTTGACCCCGGCCCAACCCTCTTCACTTCGCCTTGCTACAATCCCTACCCAAAATTATAATATTTTTTATCATGGATACAGATATTCTACATATTTGTATCGTGTTATATATAGTCGGATTAACCGGCTTAATCCTATATACGAATTTCCAGTTTTTTTTTTTAATTTTGGGATTGATTTGCATTTGACTGCCAACTTACAAGTGGCCTTAGTACGAGCACTTGCGAAAAAGTTATCGTTACGTAAACAATAGCATAATGTATGAAAAAATTAACAGCGCCTCTATTGGATGTGAAAGGAAACTGCATTTTTCATACATTTGCTATCGTTTACGTAACGATAACTTTTTCGCAAGTTCTCGTACTAAGGCCACTGATGTTAAGCGATGATGCGGTCTACGATGGAGCACGCCTGTCTAGAAGAAACCAATTCACACGTATATAGTACACTAGTCGCCCGCCCCGACTTCGCACGAGTGTAAGCTCGGCCTTCGGCCTCGCTACAAAATATAATATAGCCTATGTCACCCGGGGATAGTGTAGCTTCCCAACAGTGAAAGAATTTTTCAAATCGGTTCAGTAGTTTCGGAGCCTATTCATTACAAACATACAAAAATAGGTACAAATCTTTCCTCTTTATAATATTAGTGTAGATATAAGCACAAGATTATTTATTATGTTGCTTACTGCTGGCAGTTGTCGGGCACGTGCGTGGGGACGTGCTGCTGGCTGCACAACTGAAGGTAAGCGCTAGCCAGCGCGCACGCCGACACTCCCGACTGGCATTGCTCGAAGAACGGCGTCGCGTCGATCTTTAAGCATATAAATATTGAGCTATATGGATAACTCGTCGATTTGTTCCATAAGAAGTTGCAGAAACATTTAAAAGTATGTGGTGATGACAACGACCAAGACTCGGTGACTATAGTCCGTTCAATATGCTGCAGAATTCATTCATTCATTGTTAATAACAACAATAATTTCATCAATACATATAAAAAACAGACTTCATAATGACAGAACTGGACCATATTGAAATGGGATCACACGGGAAGCACCAGCTTTCAAATAAAAAAAGTATCACCAAAATCGGTTCGCCCAGTCGAAAGTTCTGAGGTAACAAACATAAAAAACGGTCGAATTGATAACCTCCTCCTTTTTGGTAGTCGGTTAAAAAGGAGCGTGCTATACCAAAATATTAACCCAAACTATAATATTATTTTCCTGTTTTCAATACTTTACATATTGTTTCTTTCGTTTCTGTCATTAATAAATATATATATATATATATATATTTATTTTTTTCTTTCTTTCTATAGAAGAAAGTTTTCATTTATTACTCACACAAGAGAAGCAGGGATGCAACGGCGACAGTTTGTTAGCGAAGAACTTGTCGCACTGCGTATCGTTGTTCTGTTCTCTGTTGTCCAGGACACGTCCGGTCGGCGCGAGGTTCCAACTGAGAGTGGCGACGGAAGGAGAGCTTGTTATAGTATTGTTGGTCAGCAGAAGATCGTCGTATTGCTCGTTGTTGTACGTCCCAAGTAGACCGCCTAGGCTTGCGTAGTACCAACCTGAAAAGACGTGAACAATTTAGTATATTACGCGCAATCTAACTTGGACATAAGCATTTAACCCAACCACAAACAACCCGCGCTAAGTTTTAATACACTCAATACACTTTATTCCCATGGGAGTTTCATACAACTTTATATCCCTTAAGTGATAATGCTTTACTTTACGTTGCGGTTGCATGATATGTAATTGGACATTGTGGAGCAGGTGGTGTGAAATATTATTTCGTTTTTTATACTAATTAACAAAAACTCGCCTCAAGTATAAATATAATATTCTATATGGCTATTGTAGCTTCTTTATGTAAATAAATTGATTGATGGACTGATATTTGTATAAATGTTAATTGTGTAAAATGATATGAATTTATTTGTATCTATACATATACATCTACACTAATATTATAAAGAGGAAAGATTTGTACCTATTTTTGTATGTTTGTAATGAATAGGCTCCGAAACTACTGAACCGATTTGAAAAATTCTTTCACTGTTGGGAAGCTACACTATCCCCGGGTGACATAGGCTATATTATATTTTGTAGCGAGGCCGAAGGCCGAGCTTACACTCGTGCGAAGCCGGGGCGGACGGCTAGTATATAATAAAAAAGTAGAGATAAAAAAATCTGTAACTGCGAGATATAAAAATAAAACTCACAGAACGTCTTACAATAAGCAGCTGAATACGTTAAGGCAGTTTTTAGAATTTTTGTCTGGTTAAAAGGTTCTTGAGTGGAGACCACGAATTGGAAGACGCAACGTAGGTAGCCTCCCACTATATGGACCGACGACATTGTGAGAGTCGCGGGCATCCGGTGGATGCAGATGGCAGGATGTCGTTCAGTGTGGAGGTTAAATGAGGACGCCTATGTTCAGCAGTGGACGTCTTCTGGCTGATGATGATGAATGTAGCAGCTAAGTACTAAAAATGTACTTACCAGAAACCTGCAGTTTGCAAGTTTTAAACACCAAGTTGCATTGTATGTCGACTCCATTGTTCCCTTGCACGGACAGTGTGTCCGTCTGTCTGTCCACTACTAGTCCGTCGACTAACGCTGGCAAGCTCAGCACCACATCTTCTATTGACACTTGCTGTAAGGAAAATAAATAAATTCATTTATTTCCGATTCTAAGAGACGTATTACATAAAGAAATCTTTCGATTTAGGTATCTGGATTTTCGGATATAAAACTAAAACATAGAGCCATAAATTGTTAAGATGAATATAAAACTAGTAAACCATAATATTATTTATTTTTATTTTATATCAGTAATTTAGCGAAATCCACGATTAAACTTTCCCTCCTAGTGTTTTACGAAAAACTACTTTTTTACATTGGATTTAAAAAAACAACAACCAAGTTTAAACTTGGTTGTTGTTTTTTTTTTTTTTTGCAAAATTGAAGCCGTTATTTTCAATAAAAAAATACAGATTTATTTATTACAGAAATATAATGTTACATAAATCTTTCTATTTCAAAGAATCAGAACGCCAAAAAATGAAAGTTTTCGTTGCTTCTTTCCTCAATAAATTTAAGAGGACTCTTAACACCCATTATTATACATAATTTGATTTAAAATTTAATTACATTAGACCAAGAATAAAATAAAAAAATTGAATAAAATATACAATAATAAAAAACTGTAACATTGTGGAGAATCAAAATTAAAGAGAAATAATTATTACACAAAGTCAACTTCGGTTTTTACCCTCTTCCTTCGGATAAGAGATGTCAATCTAGGTTATAAGCTACCACCTCTTACATTTTTCCAGGATAAAGTGTTAATTTAATTCATAAGTTATCTTCCATACTCAAAAATGTCCAGGATAAAATTATGTTAATTTAAGCTTTACGCTTACTCCTAGCCTTATATTTTCCAAGACAAATGTATTAATTTAGGTAAGTTATAAAATATCTTCTAGACTCAACATTTTCCAGGATAAAATGATGTTGATTTAGACTTTACGCTTACTCCTAGCCTTATATTTTCCAGGACAAATGTATTAATTTAGGTAAGTTATAAAATATTTTATGGACTCAACATTTTCCAGGATAAAATTATATTAATTTAGGCTTTACGCTAACTCCTACCCTTAATTTTTTCCAAAATAATAGTGTTAGTCAAGGCTTTAAGCTGGCTTCATACAACATTTAATTTCCTGTCCTTTCAGGCGAGTCGGAAATGAGTGGAGACAAACTGGCAATTGTAACATGTGACTTAATCGTTTTATGAAAGTTTATTTCTTGACCACGGCTGCAAACAAAAAGCAGTTGGACAATTTCTCACCTCTTTATACAGATCTATATGAATCAATTTCCTAGCCGTCAAGATGACTAGGTTATATCTCCCTTGGCTGTTGCTCTCCATCAGAACAGTAAAGTTATCCAGTCTATAATCCTTGCTTAGCAGGAAAGTACCCTCCTCTGACACTGTGAAGACTCGCTTGTCGAATGTCACTAGTGTGCCTTGTCCGGTCATCATTGCCATGCCTGAAAACAACATTGTTAATTAAATGACCCAGAAATATATGAAACAATTTATATCGGGGCCAACATTTTGTTAAATTAAACGAATTTACTTTAGCATATACTAAGATCACAAATTATTGTTTACACCTATTTTGCAATGAATAAATGAATTATGAATTATAAAACCATACTAGTTATTATGGTAATCTATGGATTTCGTTTATAATTGTTTCAAGCCAAATTAGACATTGTTCTAATGGCTTAGGATTTAAATGAGATTGTCAATATTTCTAAGATGTATGTACATTTCTCTCTGTAAAGCCAGTTTTTTTTTTACGAATTTTATACTAAACCATGTGTGTGTTTGTAAAGCCTTTGTGACTTTGATCGTGATTGTTTCTCCTTGAGCAGGGGTTAAAATAACTCCCCGTATAAATCAGAGCACAACTGAGATGGTCTGATAATATCCAGAAGGCAAGGCACATACACGGATAGATAAGACTGGCAAATGAGTTTTGTGTATTAGTCAACAGCACAACTGAGATGTTTTTATTTTTATTTTTTATATAGAGTGACGAGACGAGCAAAGCCGCTCGCCTGATGGCTCTTCACGCTTGCCCATAACAGCACAACGCCACTCAGAATTGAACTTTAACAGTTCAAAACCCTGGAAAGCAATGCACTGCGCTCGTTACCCCGAGATATAAAATGTCAAATCTCTGTGTGCCCTGTAATTTCGCTGGAAACATTGCCCTTCAATCCGGAACACAGCAGTGTTTGCACACTACTGCTTGGCGGTTGAATAAATGGCAAAGGTGTGGTAGGACTCTTTTGCAGAGTCCGCCTGGGGAAGTCCAGGCGGACTCTGCAAAAGAGTCCTACCACTGCAAAAATAGATGAGATAGTGTTTTAGATAGAGTTGAGACTCTGTGTTTGTCTGGGTGTCTATTGAGCAGATATATTTCTGCGACTAACTAATAAAAACACAGACAAACCCACCATCAAACGGCGGCAGCAGATTATTGAAGTCCATATACGGCCTGATCTCGTAGTAATACGACCAGATACTCTTGTTCGAAGTCAGCCATTCGTCCATAAAGTCTCTGACCGCTCGGTACTCGGATATCTCAGTGAAGTCAGGTGTTCTATTGAAGGCATGCCAGGAGAATGGTAACTTCTGCTCGAGGAGTATCTCGCCTGTTCGCGGGTCGAAGATGAAGTTGGTCTTCGGTGTACGATGACTGAAAAAAGTTTTTTCACAATTGAAAGTCATAATTATCAAGACACTTCTACAACTATCCTTGGCTTGGTCAAGAAACGTAGAAGACGAGGTTTTTTAATTTATCATATATATCATACTAGTTGCACCCCGCGGTTTCACACGCGTGGATGACTCTTTATATCATCGGCTATGTACCAGTGAAGGTCCCGTCAATATCGGCCCAGCGGGTCGGTTTTGGAGTCCATAGGGAACATACATACATACACATTATCGTTTATTTATAACAATAATTATCAATACAAAAAAACAACTTCATAAGAAATTCAGAACAGGACCAAATTAATATGGGACCACACGGGAAGCAAATAAAAAAAGAATCATTAAAATCGGTTCACCCAGTCGAAAGTTCTGAGGTAACAAACATTAAAAAACAAAAATAAAAAATAAAAGCAGTCGAATTGATAACCTCCTCCTTTTTGGAAGTCGGTTAAAAAGAGGATTCCTCAAACCGTAGTCGCCCACAGCTAAGCAAAAACTATTTCTTCATAGGTTTCGCTTAATAATACTGCCATAAACAAGCTAGAAAGCAGTCAACTGACATAATATGGTCCAATATCAGTCCATTGGCAGTTCCTGTGACACAAGCTTCATCATTATCAGCCAGAAGACGTCCACTGCTGAACATAGGCTTACCCCTTTAATCTCCATACTGAGCGAAATCCTGCTATCTACATCCACTGAATGCCTGCGACTCTCACAATGTCGTCGGTCCATCTAGTGGGAGGCCTACCTACGCTATGTGGTGCCAATTTGGTCCAGTTCTGACATTTTTATGAAGTCGGTTTTTTATATTGAAAATTATTAAACAAGGCTACTAAATCAGACTTTAATTTCATACTTAAAACAGTGTTTTACTTACATCTCTTCATACTGAAGCGCAGTTTTGGCCAAGTCCGTTAGTTTCTCGTACAATATTTCACCGACGGTCTCCATAGCCTCGCCTATCAAGAAGTAGTCATACCACCATTTTAAACGGGTGTAACCTTCCTCGTACTGAAATAAGAATGATTTTAATTAGTTATGGTCTTCTATCAACCACAATTACCATTTTCAACTAAATGGGTTATGGCGGTGAGTTTGAAACATTTGAGCGGTTTCTTATTGTTGAAAATTCAAAATGACTTCACGCCGATATCAATCTTGATTCCTGCTTTTAGTAAGCTGTGATCTTCCATTCAAAGAACCAGGGTCACCGACATAGCTATTAATATCTGCAAGTTGAAGTGGCAATGGGCAGGCCACATCGCTCGAAGAACTGATAACCGATGGGGAAGAAAGGTTCTTGAGTGGAGACCGCGAACCGGAAGACGCAGCGTAGGTAGGCCTCCCACTAGATGGACCGACGACATTGTGAGAGTCGCGGGCATCCAGTGGATGCAGATGGCAGGATGTCGTTCAGTGTGGAGGTTAAAGGGGGAGGCCTATGTTCAGCAGTGGACGTCTTTTGGCTGATGATGATGATGATCTTCCATTACGGAACGTACAGTAATTAGAAAATTATTGTCTTTTTAAAGAAAGTTTTTTTTTTTGTTGATTGAGATTATCTATTTTGGCCACTTTACCTTATTTACACTGATTTGCACTTTGTCAAGTGAAAGTGAGAGAAATAATATGATTTTTTAATGTCAAGTGGTTTTGCAGGTTCAAAGTGCAGGGACGATCAGTGAAGGAGGGGAGAACGCGGGTGTCATCATCATCATTTCAGCCATAGGACGTCCACTGCTGGACAGGCCTCCGCCATCGATTTCGAAAAGGACTGGTTGGAAGCGGCCTGCACCCAGCGTTTTCCTGCGGTCTCTTTAAGGTCGTCTGTCCATCTTGTGGGTGGACGTCTTACGCTGCGCTTACCGGTCAGTGGTCTCCACTCGAGAACCTTTCGGCCCCATCCTGCGTGCTATGTGCCCTGCCCACTACCGTGCAGGGGGCTACTTTACAGTAAAAAAAGACACGGCTTTTAATATAGTTATTACTTGACTTCGCACTTGCACTTGTAACTTGAGCTATAATCACTTAACAACGCATCTGTTTACACGCTGATTTTACTAATTACTTAACACTTATACACTTGTCATTGGCACTTAATAACATACTTAACAAAGTGTAAATCAGGCATTAGAGCGCACAAGAGTAATGACCAAGTCTGTATTCATTCTAAGCTCTGTTGTTACCATCTTAAACCACGTGCAAAGTGATCTGTGGTCAGACACCTAGCTTGTCAGTCAGTGCCGGATTAACCAGCAGGCTGAGTAGGCTAGAGCCTAGGGCGGCAAATTTGGGGATTTTTTTATGTTTTACAGAATTTAATTCTTTATTTATATACCTATTATGTAATTACCCTAAAACTATCTGTGCAATCGTTTGTGGTTTAAAAATTATCTAATAACTTACACATCGATCCCCTAGTTTCAAAAAAGGTGGTTTAATTAGGACGATAGTGCACAAATCATAGTTTCGATTACATTGTTTATTTTTTACTAATGAATAATTGATGTTGGTAGGGGCGGCAAAATTTGAATAGCCTACTGGCGGCAAATGTGTAAATCCGCCACTGTTGTCAGTTTTCCTTACCTTTTCTCTAACATAAACCACATGTTGAGTCTTCAGGAAGTTTTGCCAAGCGTTTTTGAACTCTGTATATAGTTGAGTGAATTCATCTTTGAATGGAATGTACTTTTCGATCTTGGCCCAAAGTGTGTTCCAAATCTTCTTGCTGTATTTCTTTATGTTAGTTATCAGATCGTTGCTTACTAGGTCCTTGTAGATTCTGAAAAGTAGGTAGAATTAAAATGAGCACATTATTTTTATTGTTTTTTTTTTCGGTAAATTTAAGCATGCAAGCATGGATTTACGTATGAAAACATAAAACGGTCGTGCATGTGTTTACCCTCTTATTTAATATAAAGTACTTGCGTACCGTACGTACGCTGCGTACGAGCACCGTGCGTACGTTGGCGGTTGTTTTTGTCCTATGTATGTAATTTCTGGTGTGAACAATAAAGAGTTATTTACCTTCATAATCAAGCTCGCACTTACATAATTATCAAGTATGCATTTACATATTCAAGCACGCATTCAAGTACGCCAGAGCACGTTTATGTATGCAAGCACGCATTTACGCACTTATGGACGCTAATATCAAGTAATCCTCACACTTACGTATGCAATCAGTACTTACGTACGCGAGTATGCATTTATATATCTTGTTCAAAAGATCCTCGAATTCAATCAGAGAAACTATTAGGAAAAGGTGGTTTGGTGTGTCTCCCGACTGTCTCGTATCTCATAACGTAAAAAAGTATATCTCTGGTTTTTTAATTGTTTTTTTTTACTGTTAAAATTTCATGATGACATGTGCAATATATTAATATGTTTTCTCCTGCGCTTTGTTTCAATATGCGGAAACTGCTAAATGGTGTTTAATTATTTAATGTATAAGTAATCTAGTTATATCACTGTATGTTTTCCAAATAAAATAAAATATATTCTAGCACGCAAGAACGCGTTTACGTATGCAAGCACGCATTAATGTACACAAGTGCGTACTTAAAAATTTATACAAAACCAAAAGACATACAACATACATAATAATATAACATACTTGTCCATCTCATGTCCAAATGTAGATACATAGTTGAAATACGGCGAGTCGGTCAGTTCCTGCGTTCTATTATAGAAGAAGTCCATGACACCCTTGCCTATAGCGAAGACGAATGACTCTGAGTAATGGAGAATCTTGAAAAATAGCGGTTCTATGGACTTTAGTACCTGCTGCCAGTATATCGTCATTCTGTTTGTTGCATTTACCCAGGTCACCTGAGGAAATTTAACTCTTAGTAAAAATCTACGTAACAAAACAATAAACTACGTTTTTTTTCTTAGCCTATACTGTCCCACTGTTGGGCAAAGGTCTCTCCATAAATCTTGGTCCTCCGCCACCTCTTTCCAACCTCTCCGGAATGAGTCAAGATCGTAACGCCAGCGTTCCCATTTTAATCTAGCAGCCTTTTGGCCGAAAACTACGAACTCTTTTTTTATGGTATTGAGTGACGAGACAAGCGAAGTCGCTCGCCTGATGGCTCTTCACGCTTGCCCATAACAGCTCAATGCCAATCAGAATTTTGAACTTCAACAGTTCAAAACCCTGGATGGTAATGCACTGCGCTCGACACCCCGAGATATAAAATGTAAAATCTCTGTGTGCCCTGTAATATCGCTGGAAACATTGCCCTTCGATCCGGAACACAGTAGTGTTTGCACACTACTGCTTGGCAGTTGAATAACTGGCAAAGGTGTGGTACTTCCCCAGGCGGACCCCTGCAAAAGAGTCCTACCACTACAGAACTGTCTTGGGTCCGTGCCCTTTATCAACTTGTACAATTTATTGGGTTTATTAAATAGAAAAAACATACCTCCCAATACTCCAAAAACTTCATATGCAAGTCCCTTATAAAGTTATCATACTGCAATATCATTGCTTCAAGCCTTTCCGATACCAATTCCATGAAATCGGCATCCATCGCCTTATTCACAGATTGAAGGAAATTCGAATACGCCATCTTGATAGTATCCACTACGTACGTCAAACTGTCTTTGATGGATCTACTGGTATTACCCATCATACCCCACATATCATTCACTATCCCGGGCAGAGTTTCCAAATGATTACTTATAGCCATCTCATCTAAAATCTCGTACGTGAATACCACAATATCTTTGACGTAAAAATCGTTGCTATTATAAGATTGGTTGAGGTATAATTCGAATTCGTCCAAGTCGTCTTTGATCACGTGTAAATCGTTCAGGTCGTCGAGTAAATCTCGTACTCTTGGTTTAGCATCGAGCCATATGTTCCTTAGTGCTAAATGTGCTTCCATAGGAGCCTCTTTGATTATGACTAGAGTGTCGTTTAATTGGCTGTAAAGCATTTTAAGAGAGTAAACGGCAGCTGATTTGACTTCGCCGAAGATTTGAGGACGCCAAGCGACCTTGCTGGTTAGAAGCCGGGAGTGGTTGAGGCGGATGTAGGATGCTAGATCGACGGTAGTGACGTCATCGAAGTCGCGCCAAGCGTCAATTTTGGCTGATCGCGTGTCTACTATTCGGCCTATCATGTGGTAAGAGATATCTGTAAAGAAAGATAGTCGTTTACTACTTGGCAATTTCTGTTCTGGGATTATCTAGTGAACTAGTTTTTTGTACCCAAGGGGTAAAACGGGACCCTATTACTAAGACTCCGTTGTCCGTCTGTCTGTCTGTCTGTCTATGTCTGTCACCAGGCTGTTTCTCATGAACCGTGATAGTTCGACAGTTGAAATTTTCAGATGATGTATTTCTTTTGCCTCTATAACAACAAATACTAAAAAACAGAATAAAATAAATATTTAAGGGGGCTCCCATACAACAAATGTGATTTTATTGCTCGTTTTGGGCTCGATATTGATAACGACAACAGACGCTTGAAATATTTACAGAATATTGAGTTATATTATTCACTTTAAAAATAATTAAATTAATATAAAACAAATATTTAAGGCGGCTCCCATACAACAAACGTGGTTTTTATTTTTGCCGTTTTTATAGATAACTAGCTGCGCCCCGCGGTTTCACCCGCGTGGTGATGAAGATGAAAAGTAGCATATGTGGTAATCCAGGACATAAGCAATGTAATAGGTCGGGGAAAAAGTCTTTTCGTATTTTGTATGTATAAAGTTGTAGTAAAAATCTCATCGGTTGTACTGTTTGTATCTGGCTGGTTTTGATACCATTAAAAATATGACATTTTAAAAAAGGAATACAAAAAGTAAAAAGCAATTTCCCGCCATTTTTCAATTGTTTTTTTGTTCGATAAAATGAGTGAATCTAACGAAGAAATTCGATATATTGTGAAATTTTATTACAAAAAACTGAAAAATGCGACACAAGCCGCGAATAAAATTTGTGACATTTATGGACCTAATGCAGTGTCATCAAGAGTAGCACAATGTTGGTTCAAGCATTTTCAGTCCAGGAATTTTGATGTCAAAGATGCAGCTCGCTCTGGTCGCCCTGTTACGGATAAAGTCGATGCCATTTCTGAAAAAGTGGACCAAGATCGGCATATTAGTAGTTACGACGTAGCTGAAGACCTGGGGATTGACCACAAAACAGTTTTGACCCATTTGAAAATAACTGGGTATACAAAAAAACTCGATATTTGGGTGCCACACCAGCTCACTGAAAGAAACCAAATGAATCGTGTACTCATTTGCGATTCTCTATTGAAACGTAAAGAAACCGAACCGTTTTTGAAAAGATTGATCACTGGTGATGCAAAATGGATCACCTACGACAAGAATGTGCGCAAACGATCATGGTCAAAGGGCAGTGAAGCACCACAGACTGTAGCGAAACCCAGATTAAGACGTAATAAGGTGATGCTGTGTGTATGATGGGATTGGAAGGGCATCGTTCATTATGAGCATTTACCGCCGGGCAAAACCATCGATTCGGATCTCTACTGCCAACAGCAGATGAGACTCAAACAAGAAATTGAGAAAAAACGGCCGGAATTGATCAACATAAAGAGTGTGGTCTTTCATCATGATAACGCCAGACCGCACACATCTTTGGCCACTCAGCAAAAATTTAGAGAGCTTGGTTAGGAAGTGTTAATGGATCCACCACATAGCCCTGACCTTGCACCCTCAGATTTCCACCTGTTTCGATCTCTTCAGAATTCTTTGGGTAGTGTTAGATTAACATCAAGAGAGGACTGTCAAAACTACTTGTTGCATTTTATTGATCAGAATTCCCAAAATTTCTACAGCAACGGGGTCATGTCACTACCTAAAAGATGGCAACAAGTTATCGAACAAAATGGTACATATATATTATAATTAAATGTAATTAAACTTGAAAAAAATATGTCTTGAATTTGTTTATAAAATACGAAGAAACTTTTTCCCCGACCTTATATATTCCAAATTTCATCCAAATCCATCCAGCCGTTTCTGCGTTATTGAGAAACAAACATCCATCCAACCATCCATCCAAACTTTCACAAGTGTGATATTAGTGTGATAGTGTGATGGTACGGAACCCTTCGTGCGCAAATCCGACTCGTACTTGGCTGGTTATTTTATGCCATAGGTGGCATAGCCTTGAATGACAAATAACTATTTGTATTTTACAAGTGATGATGATTCATGACGGAAAACCGACACCGCTTTATGGTTGACATTCCGAAAACCCGTACGAAGCGCTTTGATTCCACTTTTATTGTGCGAACTGCTAGTGTGTGGAATGCGCTGCCTGAATGGGCGTTCCCCGATAGTTACAATCTGTGTGTTTTCAAGTCAAAAGAGAATCGGTTACTTCTAGGCAAGCGTGATCCATCGTAGGCCGCATCATCGCTTAAGATCAGGCGAGTTGGCAGCCAAGCGCAAACCTATCTTACAATTAAAAAAAAAAAAAACTTACCGTCCGTGCTATTATAGTGCGATATGAGTGAATAATCCTTCATAGATAGAGTGGCGAAGCCTGTGTCGTTGCCGGTCGGCCGTCTCACATACGACTTGAGATTATAGTCGGGGTAATTCAGGTCCCATGTACTGTTCACCTTGTAGTAGTACGTTTCGTTTACTCGCTGAAAATATGGACATTATAGTACATTGTTAGCCTAGGGGTGAAAGTAACTTATTTAGTAGTAAGATGGAACCTCAGAAAAAATAAATAAATGGAAGCGTTATATCTATTGTTTCCCCTCTGGCATTTACACCCCCCTCGGTCGTCCATTTGATCACATCATTTGCAGTTGTGTGCGCTCAATATTGAAGTGTGCGTTTGTAGAACTAGTAAGAATATGTCAGTGTGTGCAATACTTTTTTCGGTACTAGCTAGAGTTTAAAGGCAGATCCGAACTATGTATTGTCAAAGGTTGGAACATGGTTCAATACAAATGTGAAAATAGAACTATTTTTTTAAAATAAATTGAGTGTCTGTCATTTGTCAACTGTCACTGTCAGTTGAAAGTGATTCTCCTTAGGGCTGAAATGTAATACTTTCAACCCGCTCCTCAGGCAACTTCAGACATATTTTCCGAGTATGAGTAATTTTTTTTTTTTATGGAATTCAAAGGGTTCCGTAGCAAAAGGTTGAAAACGGGACCCTATTACTTAGCCTACACTGTCTGTCTGTCTGTCCTACCGTTTAATAACTGTATCTTTCGACCCGTAATATATAGCCAATTTTGCACAGAATATGTAATGTTACGGCGGATTAACGAAGAAATAATAATAATGGAAAAAAGTATAAACTAGAGGGGGATCCCCGTACAACAAACGTCAAACTTGGTATGATTATAGTACACGCTCTGAAGTAAAACAACAAATGATAAATACTGTCCAAGTGAGTGAGTGACAAATTTCTGTTCATCGAAGTTAAGCAACGTAGGGCGCGCTCGGTGCTTCGAAGTCTGACCGCCTGCAGGCCTAGTACGGGCCGTAGACAGATTGTCTTTCCACCATTTTTATCCCGCTAGAAAGAGACAAACGTATCCATATTCTAGCTCTGTCGCGTCTACGCGCGGATAAAAACGGTGTAAAAACAATTTTTCCACAGACCGTGCTAGGCCTGCTGGTCGCGTTGTCTTTTTGCACAACTTTTTTGTACTTTAGTAATTCACAATTTATGTGGTGGTACGGAACCCTCAGTGTGCGAGCTCGACTCGCACTTTGCCGGTTTATTTTACAATGTTCTTGCAGCTGTCATAACAAGTAAATGCTTGGACCAAAAATATGATCCTAATTCGAGCACTAACCTCCCACTGAACAAAACTGTTCGACATATCAATTAACAGTTTATTATTCCTCAGTTTCTCATAGAACAAGCTCTTCTGGAATCTGTACAGATTGTTGAAGTAGTACCACCGACTGTGTATGTTCACGTCAGATTTCATGTCCAGGTCCAGATTGGTCGACGGATGTTTACATGTGAGGGCGAAGGAATAGTCCCTGATTGGTCCGTTCGAGTTGTCCGTTAGGATGGATTTTAGTTTGAGATATTCGTTCTCATAGTCCGAGTATTGGAGTTCTAGAGATACGTTGGACATCACAGAAGGTGTGCTGATGTATAGGCCTTTAAGGTTGACATCCTGAAAAAAAAAACAGATATAGTTATTTTCTAAATTCAAAATCTTTTATTTAGGACAACTAAAAATCCATTGGATTAGTAAAAAACAAAACTTAAAAACTATTGTTAGATAAGAAATACAAAGACAAAAATTAATCACAAATATAATTACGACTGAGTAGGAAATACATTACTTCTTACTCAGTCATCACCCGCACAAAATGTCTGAGTATTGGCGCGTGACCATCCTCAGCCACTATCTTCAAGATGTTGTTTTGACTTCCTCCTCATTAGTATTTTAAGAGCCCTCTCACATTTTTGGCGACAAAAGCAAAGAAAACTAAATTTTTTGCGTGTTTATAAAAAAAATATACAATGTTATATTGACGCTCAACAGAATATGCAAACAGTAGATTTATGCGATTTGAACCCACATCTTCAGATTCAATACAAAAAAAAATATTTATTTATATATCAAAATTACAACTATTATTACATTTTAAAATACAACGTTATGTTGACGCTCAACAAAATATGCAAACACATATTTTTTTGTTTGCTGTTGGTGCAAACAGCATATTTTTGCGATCTGAACCCATTTCTTCTGATTCAATAAAAAAATATTATCAATATAATTAACCGACTTCATAAAAATGACAGAACTGGACCAAATTGAAATGGGACCACACGGGAAGCATCAGCTTTCAAATAAAAAATAATCATCACAATCGGTTCACCCAGTTGAAAGTTCTGAGGTAACAAACATTAAAAAACAGTCGAATTGAGAACCTCCTCCTTTTTGGAAGTCTGATAAAAGAAGCAATGTTATGTTGACGCATAACAAAATATGCAAACAGCCGATTTTTACAATTTGAACCCTCAAATTTGTTTACAATAATGGGTTCAAAAATCTTACGCAAATATTTGATTAGTTAAAAATACCAGACTTAATGAAAAATTTGATATGTGCCGAAGTAATTAAATAAATATCTGGGACATTTTTGCACAGACGGTCATCTGACCCCAAACTAAGCAAAGCTTGTAATATGGCTGCCAGAGACTGATATACGTACTTAGAACAAACACAAATGTTCATCACATGAATGTTTGCCCTAGGTGGAAATCGAAACCACGCCCCCAAGCACAGAAGGTAGGTTCACTACCAACTGAGCCACCGGGGCAGTCAATTTCCGTATAATATAAACAAAATGGTTACCTTTCTAAAGGAAGGATGCGATACTTCCAAATCAAGCTTGTGGATTGTACCCTCCTTATTCGGAGGGCTTTCCCACACCCCTCTCAATTCTGCCGTCTTATTATCAGCCTTTACATTCCAGTTCAACGTTGCTTTGCCGTCGAGAAGGGTGTCTTGCAAGCGGTATAATGCGACTAAATTGAAAGTACGTAGCGGCCAGAGTACGTTCATTATTAATTGTTGGGACTCCGTTTCGGGCTGAAAAGGGAACAGAATTACAATCACTTTATACCCTGTAGATCAGAAGGCCGCTTGCCTAAAGTGGGACTGGGCCGGTCATGTCAGTCGAATGTCGGAGGATCGTTGGGCCAAAACCACAGCACAGTGGCTTCCACAGGATGGTAAACGACCTCCCGAACGGCCCAAACGAAGATGGAGGGATGAACTGGACTCCTACTTCAAAGACTGCACCCAAATTGCCCAAAACAGAGACGAATAGAAGGAGGGAAGCGAGGCCTTTGCCCTGCAGTAGGACGATACAGGCTAATATAATAATAATATACCATGTAGATATTACAAACTGGTTGTGGTAGGTACGACGGTTGTACATGGCGGGTCTTCAAAGTCATCGGTCATTAAATAAATAAAAAATAACCGGCGGCAATTAAAAAAAAAAAATATTTATAGGAATAGGTTTGCGTTTGACCGGCGTATTTTTTTTTTAAATATTAAAACGAATTTGTAGGTCTGAACACGCTCTACAAGTTTGATACAAAAAAAAAAAAATCGATATCTTTCACGAGGAAAAAGAAAATAGCAGAAAAAATTGTTCACTCCCAAAACTTATGGTTTTTTCGATCGATATCTCAATAACGATGAACGATAGGTGAAAAATGTATAGGATCTCGAAAGTAGACATTAAAAAAAGCAACAAAAAAGTGTTGCGTTAAAAATTTCGTATCTCAACGGAGAACCGAGTTATTATGAAAAATCTGAAAATAATCCTTTTTAAGGTGGCGGAAATTTCACAAGCAAATTTTGATCGACAATTTGAAGTTAAGCTTTTCTAGGAATACGAAATATAAAAACCAGACACCCAGACATAGAACAAACACAAATGTTCATCACATGAATGTGTGCCCTAGTTTGGAATCGAACCCACGCCCCCAAGCGCTGAAGGTAGGTTCACCTTTAAATGTAGCTTGATTGAAATGATAGCTGACGACATTTCAGAGCATGTCTTTGTAATAACGTCTGGTAAATTGCATTTACTTGAAACACAAAGATCACTGGTATTCTGCATGTAACAATACTATGACATTTTTTTATGATAATCTTAATATAATTGCCACATATTTAGTTTTATTTCTAAGTAGGTAGTAACTTAAGTTAGTTAGTTATTAGTCATATTATATTATAGTTAAATAGTTTGCGCATTGGATTAACTGTAAGCATTCTGTTGATTAATAAATAAATAAATAAATGAACTAAAAGTTATGTACATATAAATAGTAAAAGTATATTTGACCTTTAAAACGGAACTGCATTTAGTATGGATTATCACAATACATTAGCCATATTTTTCCACTCTGTCATAACAAGGTTACGTCAACTTGACAAAAAAATTAGGGACGTGGTAAATCGATAAACGTAAAATCGATCGTTTTATTTTGCTGTGTGAATTAAATAGTATTTATTTTAAATGTTTTTTCAGAAATTCCTCTGCTTACTATCGAAATACAAAACTCGTACAGATAACGTTTAACGTACTACTTTTTTGTAAACCTAGATTTCTTTTGTATTTAGTATAATAATATCTAATTACTCGCAACTGTCTTTGTAAATTTTACGGAAGGAAACATCTTTATCCAAAGACTGACTACTAGAATAGCATACTAGACTGATTATTGATTGAATAGCGATTATTATTAATCTGCAGGATTGCTCAAGTGACTCAACAACACTGATGATGATGACACTGATTTGGAATGTACACCATTAGATTAAACAATAGATTTATTTATATTACAAAAATTTGTACTTGCTTCTTCTGTTTTATTTCATTATCCTAAAGTCTCATTATAATAGTACTACAACAGATATATATGGGTTTAAAAAATTATTCGTGCAAGACACTTCTAGTCGATAAATAAAGACACACATTAATCTCGATTTGGTCCGAATTGTCCCAGCACTAATCAAGGATTTTGACATACTTCATTTCAATCAACCTACATTTAATAGACTATATCAACTGAGCTACTGGGGCAGTCAAATTATAACTTACAGTAGTCATATTAGTGACGTGTATATCATACTGTATCCAGACATCTTCGGCCCACATGACCTTGCTCCCTTGCTTCAGTTCCTTGTCCACCGCCTCGTACTGGTTATCGAAGGTCCAGGTCCGGTTCCCTTGGATCAGCATCAGTTTAGCATTCTTGCCTATATCATATGAAAATACATCTAGCTTGCCGGTCACGTTGAATTTGGTGGCGTTGTAGAGATTGAACACTGTAGCTTGTTTCACATCCTAAAAAAAAACAATATTAAAAATAACCCCCTCCCCCAATGACAGCGTAGGTAGGCCTCCCACTAGATGGACCGACGACATTGTGAGAGTCGCGGCCATCCAGTGGATGCAGATGGCAGGAAGTCGTTCAGTGTGGAGGTTAAAGGGGGAGGCCTATGTTCAGCAGTGGACGTCTTCTGGCTGATGATGATGATGATGAATATTTAAAAAACAGACTTCATAAAAATTACGGAACTGGACCAAATATGCGCCCTCTATCCCATAGCGCGTGCATTATTTCGGTTTTAGAGAGCGCATGCCTGATTTAGTACCGAGGTGTTCCGACAGATGTTTTTTGTGTGGAAATGACTTTTTAATTGTTACATTGTAAAAAAAACCAGTAGAACTGGACCACATTGAAATAAGACCAAACAGGAAGCACCAGCTTTCAAATAAAAAAAGAATCATCAAAATTGGTTCACCCAGTCGAAAGTTCTGAGGTAACAAACATAAAAAAAAGTCGCATTGATAACCTCCTCCTTTTTGGAAGTCGGTTAAAAAGAAAAAAAAACTTACAACATTCCCTGTTCCATCGTACTCGTGCACGTACTTAACGCCGACTGGTGTGTGTTCGTTTTCGACTTCTATGTGTGTAGTAGACAAGTCTAGATTCCTCTCGCTTTTCTCCAACAGTTGGTTGAAGGAACCCTTGACAAATCTCTCGCCGTCGAAGTCGATCGTCGCGTTACCATTGCTGGTTTTGTCCCCTGAAAAGATTAAGAATCGTAAGTATTTTTATGAATGCCAGTGGTTAAAAGACATTTATTTCTGCACGGAGTCAAAAAAAAAAGAAGTAGTCACGGATTATCATAACTCCATTCACAGACTATCACTTTTTGACTATGACTTTTGGGTCCGCCTGGGGAAGGACCACACCTTTGCCAGTTATTCAACCGCCAAGCAGTAGTGTGCAAACACTACTGTGTTCCGGATTGAAGGGCAATGTTTCCAGCGAAATTACAGGGCACACAGAGATTTGACATCTTATATCTCGGGATGACGAGCGCAGTGCATTGCCATCCAGGGTTTTGAACTGTTGAAGTTCAAAATTCTGAGTGGCGTTGTGCTGTTATGGGCAAGCGTGAAGAGCCATCAGGCGAGCGACTTCGCTCGTCTCGTCACTCCGGATTAAAATAAAAATTTTTTGCACAAAAAGGTACTACTTAGTTCGGTCATATTTTGTAGCAATAAAATGTAGTCAGAGAAGTTTTGTTGTCAGGTAGTAATCATTCAAAATTACCCACCTGTACAAAACATTCTTATAATAATCTTATTACATTGAATTTTGTCTCACTTTCTAATGTTTTTGTTTTTGGTAACACACCAGGTATGTCAAATTATGTAGCTTAAAAAAGTTGTAATACGTAGTAGTGACTTGGTTACTGACCTTGCACATAATAATACTGAGTGTTAACCAAATGCTGAGAGTTGAGCGGTATGGAGAGAGATATGTCTCCGATCTGCGTGAAGCCGCCGTCTTGTTTTGAGTAGAAGTGCGTACTGTTGACAGAGGCAGACTTGTCGGGCCAGAACAGATCGACTTTATTGTCTGAATGCTCTTCTAAGTTGTTTATCTGTGGACAAAAACATGTGGCGCTTTAAAAGTATACTCGGATAAAAGATGCAAATTTCACTTGGAATGGATATTCTGGGCCGTATAAGAGGTAAATAATTCAAGATATAATTTCCAGGCCTTTTGATGTTGTTTTGCAACGAATTGGCTCTCATCATAACTCGTTTAATCCATGAGAGATACAACGTTAATCTACATGCATTATTCTAATGATTCCATACGGAGTAACTATTCCATGTAAAAAAAAGACAAAAAAACATAGTCACTACTCTATAGAGAAAAAACGAAACAGGGAGCAAATATTCCATAGAGAAAAATAAGAAATACGTAGGAACTATTCCATGGAGAACACGACGAAACAAGACGAACTATTCGATAGAGAAAAAGAATAAGAAACATCCGGGAGCAATTATTCCAAACAGTAAAATAAGAAATAGGGGTTTAGGTATTATAATCATTACCATATTAATTAGTATTAGTTATTAAATTGTAGTTGTACTGAACACCTGTTGTTTCACGACGTGCATGACGTCACCTGTCGGTTCCAACGGAAGACCAGCGCTGGTTTTATACGACCAGCACTATGCTGAGTTGGGACTGATTTGTGACGGAAACTATTATTTTCCTGTTTTTAACACTTCATATATTAAGTATCTTTTGTTTCTGTCATTAATAAATATTTTTCTTTCTTTCTTTCTAAATACGTAGTTACTATTCCATAGAGAAAAAGAAGAAACAAGTAATAACTATTCCATAGAAAAAACGACGAAACAGAGCAACTATTCCAATGAGAAAACGACATAACGGAGAAACTATTCCAAAGAGAAAAAGAAGAAACACGAAGTAACTATTCCATAGAGAAAAAGACGTAACAGTGAGCAAACTATTCCATAGAGAAAAGAAGGAAAACGAAGTTACTATTCCATAGAGAAAAGACAAAATATGGAGCAACTATTCGATACAGAAAAAGAAAACACTGAGTAGCTTGTTTTAGGTATGTTTTAAAGTTGCAATACTCACATCGAATATAGACTTGAGCCAGGGTAGTTTCTGGAAAGGCGTTGTGAAATTAAAATGTCCATCGGTGTGTTTGATACCTCCATACCGCACATCCACCTCGCCAATCTGCGACCGCGCTGGACGGTGCATCGTGCCTCTGAAATGGAAATAAGATTATATTAAAAACTTTTTTTTTTTTAAATGAATGTAAACAACCGACCTGTAGCTTTGCTACTAATAAATACTTCATTTCACATGACGCTTTGGGTCGTTGACGTTGTGGTGGAGACGTTGTAACAGATGTGCTTAGATCAGATTGAATCGATTCGTAAACCGCATGTATGTAAGCTAGAATTGAAGTTTTGTACTTACTTGACAATTTTGTATCCATGGACCATGTCAATTTGATACGCCCCGTTCACATGAAGCGTTGGTTCACCGGCGTAAAGTGGTGAAGAGAGGGTGTAATCGATGTGTTTGGATTCGTTAATGTCCCATTTGTATACGAGCTTGTTTTCTATGTGTTGGTACTGAGATGCGGCTGTCCAGGTGATTGTTGAGTTTGTGTTGACACTTTCTGGTAACATCAGGAGCTGGGGAGATATTTTTGATTGAAAAAATATGCAATTTTTAACATATTTTAGAAGTTAAAACTTCTTTAGGCGCATTGAAGATTTTTTGGATGAACAAAAATCATGGAAGTCGCGTCATCGACACCGAACGCTGTACCGTGTATTTTAAAACAGCGCCATCTCTTGTAGAATAGGTAAATTACTACTAAAGTTTTCACTTCTGACGTGCAGTCCTATGACTGATGTGTTATTTTTAACAAAATTTAACTTTATTGTAATAAGTATACAGCCTAGATCATTTTATATTAAAGTTGACTGCCAACTCCAATAACAATGTAAAAAAAAAGTATGGATAGTTATACGTTCAATAACTATCAATATAAAAAAACCGACTTGATCAAAATGTGTCAGAACTGGACCAAATTGAAATGGGGCCACGGCAAGCACCAGCTTTCAAATAAAAAAAGAATTATCAAAATCGGTTCACCCAGTCGAAAGTTATGAGGTAACAAACAAAAAAACAGTCGAATTGAGTACCTCCTCCTTTTTGGAAGTCGGTTAAAAATCTAGAGAAACACAGAATTCGTGGTTTTCATTCAACCATTTAGAATTGCAGCTGTCAGACCAAATAAATACTTGGATCGAAAATATTGTACTTGTAAGGGTGGAAAATTAAGTGATTTATGTTGTAAAAAAAGGGTTGTTCAAGCGTTTTTGGGAGTGTGCAAAGTAACCAGAATGTAAAAGTAATGCCAAGCGCAGCGAACAAGATTCTTTTGATTGGTAGACATACATTATCTGTTATTTTAAACAGACCTCATAACGCCAGGCCTGGCGCACTCCGCACTTTAGGTATGAAGCTACAAGTAGTCGACTGGTCGGACTTGCCGCGCGATAGACATAGATAACGTGACAGACAGAGAGGAAACTTCTAGGTTACTATAGCAGTAGGTAGTTAGCGCTCGCACGTCCTGAATTGGACTTTATTGTCTGGTAGTAAGAGTCGCTACTTATTAAAATCCTTTTTTTCCATTTAAAGTGAACCTTCTGTACTTGTACTTTATGTATTCTGTGTCATAGCTTACCATCAGGTGAGTTGTGGTCAAAAGCTTGCCCATTTCACCATAAATAAAAATATTAAACGACTTTAAAATGAGGTGGTGCTCGAACAAAAATATACTGAGCCAGAGTTAATGAAATTTAAGTGATCATCTCATTTGATCTCATATAAAATATATTTTAATGGAACGTTCGTGTACCCAGAAAAGCACACCTAGAAGTTCTTCAAAAATACCTTTATAGACTTTGCTATAAAGCGAGCGAAGCAAGAAGGATTTTCGAAGATAAATGGTACGCGTTTGGGTGCCCGCAACAAACGTTAGCGCGTGTTAAAGGACTACTAGCGCCATCTACAACTTTCAGTTAAAACTAAAAAAGCTTAGTTTATATTTTTTACCGACTTCCAAAAAATCAATTAGTTAACGTTTGTTACGTCAGAAGTCAGACCTTTCGACTGGTGTAAACGGATTTTGATGATTCTTTTTTTTATTTGAAAGCTGGTGCTTCCCGTGTGGTCCCATTTCAATTTAGTCCAGTTTAGTGCAGGTTAAAAAACTGTTGAGGCAAGATTAATAAAAATTTTGTGGGACCATCTTGAAAATATTATTTTTTTGTCTCACCCGTCCTTTGACCCCAGTGACGATTTTAGTAACATCGGTCCTGTATTCAGCCTCCAAAGTCTTGGTGGGATCATCACCTCCCATGTACCCATCTATGTACAAAGTGTGTACATCGACATTTGGTTTCGGTAGGATGACGTTTAGTAGCAGATTCACTCGTTCACTCATATTGAAGCCGAATGATGCGTTTGCGCCGATTCTGTGAAAGATTTAGAAAGATAGTGGTGAAATAAAAGGTATGTATTTTGTGCTAAGGGGCCATTGTGTCTTTGCTTTGCTTATTTTTTCTGGATGGTGTGGATGGTGTTGACGTAAGCAATATGTATTATGTATATATTTACTTTTATGGTTTTACTACAAAATTTGCTTAAATAAATATTAAACGGGTATTTTTAAAGTGAATAATATAACTTAATATTCTGTGAATATTTCAGGCGTCTACCTGTAGCCGTTATCAATATCGAGCAAAAACAAGCAAAAATCACGTTTGTTGTATGGGAGATCCCTTACATATTAATTTTATTCTGTTTTTTAGTATTTGTTGTTATAGCGGCAACAGAAATACATCATCTGTGAAAATTTCAACTGTCTCACTATTACGGTTCATAAGATAAAGCCTGGTGACAGACGGACAGACAGACATACAGACGGACAGCGGAGTCTTAGTAACAGGGTCCCGTTTTACCCTTTGGGTACGGAACTCTAAAAACTAACCATGTTCACTTAAGCGGTGGAGAGGGGAGGGAGGGGAAGAGTTTTGCTTACTTTTGTTGACAACTGGGGAGAGGTTCTGTTTACGTAACACATAGTATGTACTCGTATGGAGCTATTTATTTGAGTTTCCCTGTGAGACACACATATAAAAACAAGCATGGTGTACACTCACTGCCAAATATGGTCGAGGTCCATCCGGAAGCCAGCATCAGTCATCTCTAGTTTTGATGGAGACACGCTGTTTCCGAAGTAGATGTCGAGGTCTATGCTTTTTTGGAGGTCTTTCACCAGCTGGTGACCCAATGCCTATGGAAAAAACACACTTAATATTATAAATGCGTGAAAAACTATCACATTATATTATGAGAAAGTTTTTGTGTGAGTAACTATCATACTAGGGCCTTACTTAAAAACGTTACTCAAGTTGAAATACGCTTAAATATGCTCCGACTTGTTTTCGCGTGTGACGATTGCCGCCAGCAAGAAGTTAAGAGAGCATTTTAAAACATAGATCAACTTGAGTAACGTTTTTAAGTAAGGCCCTAATATTATAAATGCGAAAGTTTGTGTGTGAGTAACTATCACACCAATATTATAAATTCGGAAGTTTTTGTGTGAGTTAATAACTATCACATTATATTATGAGAAAGTTTTAGTGTGAGTAACTATCACACTAATATTATAAATGCGAAAGATTGTGTAACTATCACACTAATACGACTTTGTACGCGTAGACTTTTAATCATTCTTTCAACCCCCTTTCTCCAGCTAATTTGGTCCTGTCACAAAATCCTTTCTTATTAATGCACCTCTAAACTCCATAAGGAGTCTATCTGTCAAATGTCAACTTCGTCAGTCAAGTAGTTTTCGAGATTCCGTGGTGTTATCAGTGAGCTTTTAGATTGCGACGACTCTTCTGTACTTGTAGCATTTATTACACGAGCGATACACGCTAGGCAGAAGACTAAAGACAATAAGCAGAAGAAAGTACCTTGATGAACAAATCTCCGATAACAAAACTCCATTTCAAATCGCCTTCGCCTTCCATGTCCGGTAGCTCGTATTTGCATAATAGGTATCCTGTTTTTGGGCCGAATCTGTAAAAACATACGGAACAATTAGTATTTTTAACCAACTTCCAAAAAGGAAGAGGTTCTCAATTCGACTGTATTTTTAGGGTTCCGAAGCCCGACAAGGAACCCTTATAAATTCGTTCTGTCCGTCCGTCTGTCTGTCTGTCTGTCCATCTGTCCGTCCGAATTTTTTAGAACCTTCTCACTTCTATAATTATTAAGATATGCATGAAACTTTGCATAATGACAGTTGTAATATAGATCTCAATTTTATAAGTATAAAAAAAATAATGGATTTTAGGGGTGGCTCTGGTACATGTGAAATGGGGATGAAAATATTTTTTTCCCTTCACCTGCTCGTGTGGGGTATCGTTGAATAGTACTTTTAAAATGAAGGCAAGGTTTCATACATCACTTTTTTAGTTGATTGAATCAGGCGTTACTTTGCGGAAGTCCATTTTCAAAACTGTTTTAATGATGAATTTCTAGTGTAATTCCGCTTCTACGTCGCTTCAAGTACAATAAGGAATTTGTGATAAATATTTGTTGATAATGTTAATTTTATTGAGTTTAATTTTGCCTAACCTGATATAAAATATTAATTACATAAATTGAAAATTAACGTAACCTGAAACAAAAATTAATTAATTCTGAATTATTTTTAATTATAAAATTATTAAAGTAATCTGAAACAAAAATTAATTAATTCTGAATTATTTTTAATTATAAAATTATTAAAGTAATCTGAAACAAAAATTAATTAATTCTGTCACATGAAATATTAAATCTGAAAACAAAAATGTATTAATTCTGAAACATAAAATATATATTAATTGGAATAACATGTATTTTAATTGAATTTAAAAAAGTAATAAATTATACCCGTTTCCTTAGTGCACGTGTCGACAAAGTGCACTAAGGAAACGGGTATAATTTATTACTTTTTTAAATTCAATTAAAATACATGTTATTCCAATTAATATATATTTTATGTTTCAGAATTAATACATTTTTGTTTTCAGATTTAATATTTCATGTGACAGAATTAATTAATTTTTGTTTCAGGTTACGTTAATTTTCAATTTATGTAATTAATATTTTATATCAGGTTAGGCAAAATTAAACTCAATAAAATTAACATTATCAACAAATTAAAACAGTTTTCATCACTTTTTTATAAATATACTTTGCGAAATATGGCCCGCCAAAGTGGCAAAAAGTTGCCCCCCCCCCTGCATTTCTAAAGTATATATAGGCCATAGAAACTTGTAACTTACAATACAGATAAGTCCACAGAGCTTCGTTCGTTCGAATTTTTCTATATCTATCAATTTCTGAACTATGACTACAAATTATATGGCTTTGGTAACGGAACCTTACCATATGCGTGTCTCGACACATTCTTGGCGAGTTATTTTTTATATATTTGTTACCTCAAAACTTTTGACTGGGTGAACCGTTTTTTTTTATTTGAAATCTGGTGTTTACTGTGTGGTCCCATTTCAATTTACATTTTGACCAAGTCGGTTTTTTTATATTGATAATTATTATCAACTCACACAAAGTCAGTGTCTCCCTTGAGGAAGCTAAGCCGTTCTAAGGGTGTAGCAGCCTGCACTGACACCACTTTCCGCAGCTCGGGGTAGTTGTCCACGCGCGACTTGAAGTACATGTTGTCTGCGAATTTTGAGTTGGGGATGTCCACCTGAAAATATTGATAAAAAATTTTTTTATTTTTTGCTTTAAATAGGACACTGCCTTTTAAACAAACACCCTTTCAAAATTGGGGTTATAAACAGTTCAGTTCATTTATTTCTTCAAATGGGTACATTAGTATACACTTATGAACGTCAAATAAGAACTCAAATACAATTTAAAGGTGTTGCCAAGTTTCCGTGTTGGAAACCTACCAGACTTCAGTTTGGTAGATTTACAGCACTAAAACTTTATGGAATAAAATAAAATCTATTAGCTTAAAAAGAAGTATAAAATAAATTAAAATGTCAAACTTGTATGATAAAATCTTTGTAAAATTGTAAAGTGTCAGTGTTTGTGTGTGTCATTTTTATAATTAGGTGTTGCAGTATATGTCCGACGGTTTTCACTCGTTTTTACTGATCAAGTTCAATGGTTAGGGCCCGTCCATTCATTTTATTTTGGTCGAAGCTGTAGGCAGCTTTTTCCAATCCTTGGCCTGATTAAAAACGTAGTGTCAAAACGTTTGGTACGTATCCAAAGAAAAATCCACAATTTATGCTCCAAATTCTTCTAGTACCTACACCCGCTATCTCTTTCTACCTACCTTAAAGTTAATATCGCTGAATTTGTCATTAATTTCCGACTTCGCGTGCACAGTAGCGGTGATCTTGCCAGTGAGATGTGCCGAAAGTTGGTACGTCGTAGCTGATTGTTCGTACTTTATATTGATATTTATCGTATCGCCTTGCCCTTTAGGTATCAGTGTTACTGACATCTGAAATGAGGAAAATAGTCGATTTAGATTAAGTACTAATATGGTAATACCAGGCCTGGCGCACTCCGCACTTTAGGTATGAAGCTACAAGTAATCGACTGGTCGGACTTGCCGTGAGTTACGCGATAGACAGAGAGGCAACTTCTAGGTTAATATAGCAGTAGGTAGTTAGCACACGCACGTCCTGAATTGGACTTTATTGTGTGGTGGTAAGAGTCGCTATTTATTTAAATGCTTTTGCGGAGTGAACCTTCCATACTTGTACTTTATGTATTCTGTGGTAATACGTACAAGCGTAAAACTTGGCATGATTATAGTACACACTCTAAAGTATAACAACAAATGATAAATACTGGCCAAGTGTGAGTCGGTGACAAATTTCTGTTCATTACCAAGTTATAACCGGTAATTTCGTTACTTGGACGACCTCATCATTTCTTTCACCGGATCCAAATGACACATTTTACTAATTTAGAAATCGATTTTTTTATTGATAACTATTGTATTTTGAAGGTGATACGGAACCCTCAGTGCCCGAGCCTGACTCGCATTTGGCTGGTTTTTTTAGCTTGCAACTAAGCGAAGCTAATATAACCGTTGTTAAAATAATTAAAAAACCGACTTCATAAAAAAATCAGAACTGGACCAAATTGAAATGGGACTACACACGGGAAGCACCAGCTTTCAAATAAAAAAATAGTCATCAAAATCGGTTTACCCAGTCGAAAGTTCTGAGGTAACAAACAAAAAAAAACAACAGTCGAATTGAGAACCTCCTTTTTGGAAGTCGGTTAAATAACTTGGTTGTCTCACCGTCAGTGGTTGTCGATTCAAGACCTTCCCGCTGATGCTGTATTCAGTTTCATCGGTCACTAGGGAACCTCTTATATCGTCGCCTTCGAACTCTGTTATTATCTTCATTGCCCTGAAATACATGAAATACACCTTATATTATACCAGGATTATATTGTATACCATATATTATACTAATATTAAAACCTAATTAAGTTTTTATGTAAGGAGAAAAAAACAATATTTTACAACCAAGTTGCTGAAAAAACAGTGGAGAAAGTGGTTGCTGCAGCGATTGAAGGTCGCCCTCCGCGCAGCTGCGTTCGGCGTTTCAATTCACTTTCTCCACTGTTTGGAAAATGCAGTATCTAGTGGTTTTTCTTACAGAGAAATTGGTGATCTTTCGGATGAGCTTTGCTTTTTTCGTGATCCCCCATTAAGGACGTCACTAATCTACACTAATATTATAAAGAGGAAAGATTTGTACCTATTTTTGTATGTTTGTAATGAATAGGCTCCGAAACTACTGAACCGATTTGAAAAATTCTTTCACTGTTGGGAAGCTACACTATCCCCGGGTGACATAGGCTATATTATATTTTGTAGCGAGGCCGAAGGCCGAGCTTACACTTGTGCGAAGCCGGGGCGGACGGCTAGTTATATATATATATATCATCTGGTAGTCTTATCGAACTAGGATTAGTGTCATGGGCTCTTAGACTATTCGTAGATTTTTTTTAATACACTGGGTGACTGTTTAGGTTAGGTTTTTCACATCGACACCTGAACAACACACTATATGGCTTACCTATATCCGTCATGAGGCGAACTCAGAGCGACGCTGATAGACTCAGCTCTTCTGTCTGCCTTGATCGAATAGTAAAATTCTTCAGCGTTAAAGTCAACATTGAGGCTCTTCTGGTTATCTTCTTCGCTGTACTGGAAGGCGAGGGTCGAGGATGGTAGCACGGGCGGAAGTGAGCCGCGGGAGTTGAACCGAATGTACTGGGACGGGGGAGGACGCCAAGTTACATCCGCGAAAAGCTAAAAAATATATAGCTAAAGTTATTTAAAAATACTTGATTAGTTCATTTTTTTTGCCCCATTCCCACATTCAACTTCATGGACAAACATTCATGTGATTTGGGTGTTAATATCTATTTAAGTATGTATCTAAAAATATATATGTACATATATCAGTCTCTGGCAGACATATTACGAGCTTTGCTTAGTTTGGGGTCAGAAGACCGTGTGTGTGCAAAAATGTCCCAGATATTTATTACAGATTTTTTTTTCTTATTATTAATTTATTTATGGTTTACAAGTTAGGCGTTTGACCACAGCTCACCTAATGCTTAGTGACAGTGTGGTCGAAGATGATAAATACGATTTAAAAACTAAGACTAGAGTAGCCTTGGATATCCTCGTAGGATTGATGACAAAATCTCATTTCGTAAGTACATACTACCATTGATACAAACTGTGCGTTCCGAATCACGTCAATGACACCGAAAGTGCTAATGAGAGCCAACACGACAAAAATACAGTTTCTTCGTGCCGTGTTCAAAATAGCGCTGTTGGCGTTGATTCGGAACGTACTTTGATCGGACATAGAGATTTCTTCTATATTCTGCTAGTGTTATTTTGAACTTTTTCAGTCTGGGATCAGGTCAACTCTTTTTCCATACAATCTTCTACCACTCCTTTCTGATGAAACATTATTCAATGATACAATGACTTTATTGGTCAATGAAACTATACTCTGTCCACAAATCTTAGATATTTTATGTAAACAAAGGAGTTACTAGTGAAAAAAATATCTTTTAAAATGGTAGTTTACAATATTTGACCAAAAACATTTTCTATTAATTTTTTCAAGTCGTAATATGATCAATTATATAATTTAAATTGTTTTTTACTATTTACTTTAATGTATTATCTGTTCTTTACCATGTGGTGAAGCGCCAATGCATATACATGCAATTTCCTAATGTAGAAAGGGTTTAATTAGATTTGATTTAAACAAACCGCGCTTCTCTGAGTTGTTGATAAATATCACAGACCTGTCTACTTGTCAATTCCGTCGAAGTTCCGCATCGAATCACGAGAGATGGCGTTAGCTGTTCTTAGCCGTGTTATAAAACGACGACTATCCAGGACTTCCATTGGTCGAATATGACGTGATCGGCGGATAGACATACTCCAGCTGACACATACACCACCCGTACTCAGGTCTCGCAACGCAATATATTTGATGGTGGAATCTTGCACTTGTGAAAAAAGTTTTTTTTCATCGCTCTCGCTTAAATTATAAAAACTAGTGAAGGTGCCGGCCGGCTAACCTGGTTGTACACGAAATAAAGATCCTGCTGCAGAGGAGATCTGCCAGCTGCTCTCAGGATGACAGGGATGGAAGCGGTCATTTGCAGGTCAGTGCAGGTTCTAGTGATTTCTTATTGACACTCAGGAATTGTAGTCACTCCAGCTTCGTGAGCAATCACATCAGGAAGGGCTATTTACACGCCCCTCCATACTTTGGTCCTTTTCGAGTCACGGATTGTCCAGTGAACTGCAGATTCACGTAATTTTTTGGTGAATTCTCGCAACATAATTCATATATATATTCACGTAATTTTGGTGAATATCTTACGCAGCGCCCTTATAACATTCGGATTTACGTAATTTTGGTAAATTCTGATAATTTACGCCCTAGATTTTACGTAACTTTTTTGGTAAAATCTGTAATATTTACGCTCAAAGTTAACCTACGTAATTAGTTTGGTAGGTTGACACCCGCTCAATTATACTAGGTACAATTGATTTAATTCTTAGAATTCTACGTATTAATTGGTAGAAATATTCTACGCTTTAATTTCGTTCTACCTTATATTTATTCACATTCCGCTTAACCTTCATTAGGTATAAAAACATTTCGCCGCTTCGCCATAATTCCGCCATTTAGTGTCATTTTTAAGTCGTTTGAATTTAACTTCGTGTGTTTGAACTTGTGTTTCAATACCTACTTATCGCTGACAGTTTGTTTTTTCGTGTTATTGTCGATTTATTTGCGTAAACATGACGGAAAAACAAGCCGATCAGGAAGTAATGTTAGTTTTAGTGAATCAAAAGAAAGAATTATTGTTTCAACGTATGAATCGATTGTATAATTCGTCAAAAAGTGTTATTTCTTTTGATTCATCTACGCGATCGAATGAAAGCTTCCTGGCTGAGTCAGAAACTATTGATGATTTACGAGATAAATTCGAGTCTTTGGTAGATAATTACAATAAAATAAGAATACAATTAAAACCGGACACAGTTCCTGATTACGCGTGTCTCGAGTCATTTGAAGATTTGTACATAAGAGTGAAACGCGTTCGGAATAAACTTACTGCCGCCACTGCCGTAGCTGGTAATTCTAAGGTCTGTTCACATGGGGCGAGTAACTCGACTATGCCTGTATTGAAATTGCAACCTTTAGTGATTCCTAGTTTTGACGGACGCCCTGAAAACTGGAATCTGTTTTATCAGTCGTTTAAGGCGAATATTCACTTAAACGAACAATTGTCTGACGCGCAGCGAGTGCAGTACCTAATCTCAAAACTTACGCATGAGGCGCTTAAACTCACCGCGGGTATTGTTCCGTCTGGTGAGACTTATAGCATTCTCTGGGACAGTTTAGTTAAAAAATTCCAAGACAAACGCGCATTAGGAAGTTTTTACCTTAATAATATTCTTGACATGAAAGCAAGCTCGCACAATGCAAACAGCCTCGAGGCATTGATAAGCAAATATTCGGCGTCAATTGCAGCGCTCAAACAGTTACAAATCGAAGATTTGACTGATTTTATTTTTGTCCAATGCGCGCTTAGGAAGTTGGACACGCATACCATCCAGTCTTTTGAACTGACAGTTAGGGACACTGAAATACCTACTACTAAACAGCTGATAAGCTTTGTACAAGATCAAGCGAAAATATTGGAGCGTTCGCGACCTAGTACTTTTAATAAACCGCCCGCCAATACATCGACTCGTGATTCACGTAGTCAACATACCTACAAGTCTTTCGTCGCGACGGAACCAAGCGCTCAATCACCTGTTGGTGCACAGCCTGCTGCAGCGCCCTCTACGAAACGAAGTGGATGCGCTTTCTGTGGTAGTACTGATCATGTGCAACTTTATAATTGCCTACAATTTAAAAAACGTGATTCACATAGTAGGTATCAATTCATTAAATCGAAACATGGTTGTGTGAACTGTCTTAGTACAGTACATAACCTTCTGAAGTGCAATTCTACTTCCGTCTGCGAACACTGCCGAAAGCGCCACCATAGTTTACTTTGTTTTACTAAAGATAATGGTGAAAAGAATAATAGTTATTCGCATACCGCTACGACACATAGTGACGTACATATTATGTCACCGTCTTTCACGCCCGCGTCTTGTGTGGATGCCGACGTGAGCTCGCCGCCGCCGTGCGTTCCGACCGCTTCGCTAATTCTGGAAACCGCTACACAATCGCAACCTTACGCGCTCAATTATAAAGGCCATGTTAGCATGCCAATAGCATCAGATGCTGATAATAACGATTTACCGCTTTCGCTGTCGCCACCATCAGGTCATAATACCGCAGTGCTACTCACGGCTGGATCGAAATTGAAGTCGACTGTTCTGTTGTCTACGGCGCAAGTATATGCACGACCTAAGGGTTGTACGACGTCATCAATAGTGAGGTGCTTAATTGATAACGGGTCTCAAAATAATTTGATTACGACTGACTGCTGCCGGAAGTTAAATTTACCAATAACGCCACTACATAACTCGTTTGTAAAAGGTGTTGGTGCAACTTCACGTCCGATTATTGGATATGTTTACTTTGACATCCAATCGCGCGTTTACCTGGAGCAGCAATATACAATATACGCACTTGTGGTTGAATGTATCGCGGAGCAGTTACCGACTCAATTTCTTGAGTGCGACAGTAGCATTTTTTCTGAACTACCGCTCGCTGATTTGAGTTGGAATATACCGGGTGATATTGATGTCATACTGGGAGCTCAACTCTTCCCATACATATATTTAGGGAATAGGGTTGAGTGTGGCTCGCATGCCCCACACGCATTATCAACGACATTTGGATGGATTTTGATGGGTGACTACCCTCGTATCGATATAACGACTGCCTCATCCTTCTCCGCGTTGGCGTTGAATGATTTAGTTCAGAAATTTTGGGAACTCGAAGAAGTGCCAACGAAGAGATTTCTTTCACCGGAAGAGACAGAATGCGAGAATATATTTACCTCCAGCGTGACTCGTGATGATGTGGGTCGCTACACAGTATCTTTGCCATTTTCCAAAGATCCCTCAGAGCTAGGCAACTCGCATGCTGCCGCTTATCGCCGCTTTTTGTCGCTTGAACGAAAGTTTCGCCTATCACCAATATTGCGCGAAAACTACAATAAGGTGATTCAAGATTACCTGGATAAAGGTTACCTCAGTCCTGTTGACGGATCTGAGCTGACTCCCGATGGATATTATATACCACATCACGCCGTGGTTAGGCCCGACAAACCGATGCCGCGAATCGTGCTAGACGCAAGTGCGAAAACGCACACTGGGCTTTCGCTCAATGATGTATTACACATTGGCCCAAATCTACAAGCTGATCTGTTTCTACTGCTTTTAGACTTCAGATTATTTCCTATCGCTATGAACGCTGATATAAAACAACACTATTTACGTATTGGTGTACCAGTTGACCAGCGTAAATACCTACGCATTTTATTTCGGTTCAATGAATCCGAAGAAGTTCGCACTTTTGCCTTCAATAGGCAACCATTCGGTCTCAAGTCAAGCCCATACATAGCTATGCGCACTGTGCGACAGCTGGCTTTAGACATGAGCCCGAATTATCCTGACGCCGCTAAGGTGGCTGAAAGCAGCCTTTATATGGATGACTTAGTTCATTCAGTCCAAAATGAGGAAACTGCGATGCAGCTTGCTTAAGACTTAATTAAACTTTTCAAGGCAGGTGACTTCGACTTAGTCAAGTGGTCGAGTAACTCTCCAGCTCTCTTGGATAGTCTACCCGACTCACATCGAAAGTCACTCGAGTTTGATGTTAGCAACGATGCTTCAAAGGTTTTAGGACTTTCTTGGGAACCATGTGAAGACAATTTCTTCTTCACATCCGCCGCGATAACTGAAAAATGCACGAAGAGAAATATACTCTCGGTAGTTGCACGGTTGTTTGATGTGCTTGGATTGGTTGCGCCAGTGATTCTCTATGCCAAACTGCTTATTAAAGAATTGTGGTTGGGCAGTTTTGAATGGGACGCTCTCGCACCAGAACATATACGCACCCGGTTTGCCGCATTAACGCAAGAATTCCCTCTGCTAGACACGTTACGGATCCCACGACATATAGGTGTCGAAATAGATTGTGAACTACGCCTTGTGGCGTTCTGTGACGCGAGCATGAACGGTATGGGTTGTGTCGTATACGCTCATTGCACTTACCCGTCTGGCATTCAAACTCGTCTACTCTGTGCCAAGTCAAAGGTTTCGCCAACTAAAATTACAACTCTGGCTCGTCTTGAGTTATGCGCCGCTTTGCTTATGGCAAAGTTAGTAAAAACTGTGCGCGATACTTACGCACCACGCATTCCTATTGCTGGAATATATGCGTTCTCTGATTCTACGATAGCTCTATCGTGGATACATTCCTCGCCGCACCGCTGGTCGATTTTTGTGAGCAACCGCGTCGCACAGTGTCAAGAAAATTTGGCTGCAAAGCATTTCTACCACGTGGCTGGTGCCATAAATCCTAGCGACTGCCTTTCACGAGGAATGCTCCCATCGCAACTTTTATCTCACGATCTGTGGTGGAATGGGCCCCCGTGGATTCGCTGCGCTCTTGAGGAATGGCCAATAAAGCCATTCTCTCCCGCTGACTGCAATGAACTACCTGAGCACAAAGCGACTGTGATGGCTGTTACTACGCATACAGAGCCACCGTTGCTCGTATATGCATTAGCGCAACGGATTTCCTCTTGGGAAAAATTGCTCCGCATAATTGCATATGTGTTGAAGTTCGCGCGACCTAAATCAATAATTGAACCCCGGTCTGTATTGGGATTGGCAGCAGCAGAGAAGACTCTGCTGCGTGCTGTTCAAACTGTCCACTTTTCTGAGGACATCAAACTGATAAAGGCTGGGAAGATACTATCAAAGAAATTACAAAGCCTTGCAGTATTCTTGGATGAAGAAGGCATTTTACGGATTGGAGGAAGACTTTCAAATGCAGACCTTCCTTTTGAAGTCAAACATCCAGTTCTTCTCCCAAAACGCGACCATATCGTCGATTTAATAATACAACATCAACATGTTATGAATTGTCATACTGGACCTGGACTTCTTATGTCCATAATTCGACAACGCTACTGGATATTAGATGCCAGAACGGTCATTAGATCGAAGTTGCGGAAATGTAACACTTGTTTCAAGGTTAATCCGACGCACCCAACGCCAATGATGGCAGATCTTCCCGCGTGTCGTGTCTCTGAAACTTCAACATTTGCCCATACGGGCGTTGATTATGCAGGACCGATTCGCATAACGCTTTCACGACGCAGAGGCCAGCATGCACAGAAGGCATGGGTGGCTTTATTTGTATGTATGCACACGCGTGCTCTACACACAGAACTTGTATCAGATCTGACTTCTCAAACCTTCTTGGCAGCGTTCAAACGCTTTATCGCCCGCCGTGGTCCAGTCTCATGTCTTTATTCAGACAACGCTACAACATACGTTGGTGCGAAGGCGCATTTAGATGAGCTCTACAGATTTCTACAGAGCTCTGATTTCAAATCTTCGCTCTCGAACGAACTGTTATCCCGACGCATTGAGTGGAAAATGATCCCACCTCGCGCCCCGTCGTTCGGTGGTCTTTGGGAAGGTAACATAAAAAGCATGAAGACACACTTATATAGAGTGATTGGAAGTCAACTTCTCACTTATGAAGAACTTCAAACCGTTCTGACGCAAATAGAGTGCATTCTTAACTCTCGCCCTTTGTGTGTGTTATCCTCAGATCTGCACCCAGAGGTATTAACTCCGGCGCATTTTTTGATGTCTACGCCGTTGCGTGAACTTGCTAGAGCGAAAACAGTTGCTAGATAGTATGGTTCAGTCTTTTTGGAAGAAATGGCGTCTAGAGTATTTGCATACGTTGCAAGTTAGACAAAAATGGGCTACTCCAGACAAACCGATAGAATTAGGAACTGTAGTTCTAGTAGAGCAAGAGAATACCGCTCCATTGAACTGGCCATTAGGAGTAATTATCCAAGTCTTCAAAGGTTCGAATGACACCATCCGTGTGGCAATTGTCAAGACCAAATTTGGCATTTACAAACGCGCTGTCACGAAGTTGTATCCCATTCCCACGCAATAATAGCTTAGCATAAATATAATAACTATCTTTAATTAAGTGTTATTCATAATATTATGTATTATTTTTTATTTCGCTATGTATTTTTTTTAAATTTCGCTATGTATTCTGACCAGTCATGAAGTTAGTTCGTTTTGAAAGATCTGACGACCTTCCAAGGCGGGGTGCATGGTGAAGCGCCAATGCATATACATGCAATTTCCTAATGTAGAAAGGGTTTAATTAGATTTGATTTAAACAAACCGCGCTTCTCTGAGTTGTTGATAAATATCACAGACCTGTCTACTTGTCAATTCCGTCGAAGTTCCGCATCGAATCACGAGAGATGGCGTTAGCTGTTCTTAGCCGTGTTATAAAACGACGACTATCCAGGACTTCCATTGGTCGAATATGACGTGATCGGCGGATAGACATACTCCAGCTGACACATACACCACCCGTACTCAGGTCTCGCAACGCAATATATTTGATGGTGGAATCTTGCACTTGTGAAAAAGTTTGTTTTTCATCGCTCTCGCAAAAATTATAAAAACTAGTGAAGGTGCCGGCCGGCTAACCTGGTTGTACGTGAAATAAAGATCCTGCTGCAGAGGAGATCTGCCAGCTGCTCTCAGGATGACAGGGATGGAAGCGGTCATTTGCAGGTCAGTGCAGGTTCTAGTGATTTCTTATTGACACTCAGGAATTGTAGTCACTCCAGCTTCGTGAGCAATCACATCAGGAAGGGCTATTTACACGCCCCTCCACCATGTTATTATAAAGAAAAACAACTTTTTGATAGAAAATATTTTATCATACTGGTAAGACTGTAGGGGTACTAAACATTTCTGGCCAACGCGAAAAAAAACATGTCGGTTCGTTGTTCCTCTATCATAATATAGTCAACGCCTCTATAATCAACGCAATCTATTACAATCTTTTAATAATGTTTATTTTTAATTTTTTGACCTATCAGAAAATCGCCCATTGTACCGCACGAGAGCAAAGCCGGGGAACATAGAAAGTAAAATATTTTTCATAAGAGAAAAATGTTTTGAGCAACGGGCATGTCACTTTGACAGTGACTTTTCGTGACATTTCTTTGTTTACATAAAATATCTAAGATTAGTAAACGGAGTATAGGTGATTGTATGGTAAGTACATGGGTGTCAAAAACAGTTGTGTGCGCTCTAGCTCCTACCTAGAAATGGTATACAGACATCACGATGACTATGACTACAAAAAAGAAATTAATTGCTAACTATATACTATTTAATTTAACTTAATATATTAGACCGCTGGGGAAGAAAGGTTCTTGTGTGGAGACCGCGAACCGGAAGGAACAGCGTAGGTAGGCCTCCCACTAGATGGACCGACGACATTGTGAGAGTCGCGGGCATCCAGTGGATGCAGATGGCAGGATGTCGTTCAGTGTGGAGGTTAAAGGGGAAGGCCTATGTTCAGCAGTGAGCGTCTTTTGGCTGATGATGAATATATTAGGCAGCCTCAAACACTTCCGCATACACTTTAACAAATCTAAATAGTAAATTGTTAATGCATACATTCATGAGAGCGAAGGACAAAGGAAAGGTAATGGAAAAAAGAAATAAAGAGAATTAAACACTTACATGACCCGGGACCCAGGTATGTCCTAAAACTGCGACCAGAACCACCGGAGGATGGGCAGCAGCGTCCTAATAGTACACGGTGAACGTACTGCGATCCCCAAGCCGCCTGCCAAGCGTGGGGATTATGGCAACACCCCTCTCTATGAGGGAGGCCTTGTCCAACAGTGGACGTTAATTGGCTGATGATGTATGTGATGTGAAACACTTACATAGTTGTTTTGGTTGCCTTGCTGTATCTGTATGCCTCCGCCAATGGAGTTCTCAAAGTCCGAGAAGTCTTTCTTAAACTGCATCTTGATGAAATAATCTTCTAAATACGCCGAAGTCATGTTCAAACTCCCTGACGTTTCAACGAACGGGTCGTCTAGCTGTGGATACAAATAATGAATTAAAAATATTCTATTCAATATATTTTTTTTATTGTAAGATAGGCTTGCGCTTGGCCACCAACTCGCCTGATGTTAAGCGATGATGCGGCCTACGATGGATCACGCTTGATCTGGATATTTATATTACACGGGAATTACTCACGTAAGATTAGGCCGGTTACTCCGACTATAGTTATAGCGCGCGCATTCACCTTGATAAACACCGCCGAATGCGGTTGAAACCGTTATATTCTCTTATTGACAGACAACGCACAGCCTAAAGGTCAAGGTTGGTCAAGGTCCTAAGGTTGCATGGAAGAGATCGTTCTTAGCGATAAGTCCGCCGATTGTTGCACTAGTTTTTAAGCTGTTTTATCGTGTCCTGTGTATGTAATTTGTAGTGTGAACAATAAAGAGTTTATCTATCTATCTATATCAAAATCGTTTTATTTTCGGAAACAAGTTCCATAATTTAAGTAAGTAGTTATTTTAAGTTTTCGTTATTTTTCTGTTTTGTAAGTTGTGCATAATAAATTATTATAAAAAAAAAACATACAGACGATCATAGAACCTCCTCCTTTTTGGAAGTCGGTTAAAAAATAAATAAAACAGAACAATTCTGATTTATTTATCTTTCTTTTCGAATTATTTACATCATTTATTCATATTCTTAAATTTAAGCTATTTTTATAATAACTATATATAAACAAGATATTTAAAAAAAAACTAAACCTTGAGTGCCGCCGGCAGCGGGGCAGAGCCCAAGCTACCGGTGGTAAGGGCTGCAGAGTGAGGAACCTCCTGACAATGCGGGCCGTGTCCAGGATGTCCACCTTCTGCATCTAACCCTTGACCCAACCGTCTAGCGAGAGCCTCTTAAGGTGGTGGTCGAGGCTCTTCGCTATAAGGCCGTTCACCGATACAACTATCGGGACAATGATCGTCGAATCAACATCCCACATGGCGGTAACCTCGTGAGCCAAGTCAAGGTACTTGCTGAGTTTGTCCTTCTCGGCCTTCACGAGGTTCCAATTAGGTTTTCGTTTTTTTTTAAATATTAAATTTCGAAATTCAATGTCAATCGTGAAATAAATTATCAGAACAGAAACATCATGATTAGTGTCAAGAGTACCCTGATGTGATGTCGCGGTTGGGACAGATAAATTTTTCGGTGACTGCTTTCAGAAAGCCGTTGTCAAGCGGTTTTAGGGGTATGGTTAAACACGAAAATATTTGTACTAAGGCATATCTCCCTTGCCAATACTGCTAATAACAAAAAAGTAAGTTTTTTTTACCTCAAGACTGGCCAGTGCAGTTATAGTAAACGCCGGCATTCCAATATCAGCGGACATTTTCCACAGCGCGTCTTCCAATCGTGCCGACACCCTCGCCTCTAACGCCGGCAGCACTGCAAGCGGCGTGGCAATGCCAACGTTGCCGACGTAAGATTGGTAGGTATCGTCTTCGCCTGCATCGTACTCCCAGAAGATTTTCGATGATATCTGAAACATTGGATTTTAGTAATGAAGGTTTTGGAAATATAATAATAATAAATCTTTATTAGAGCAAAAAACAGTAAAACAGTTAATACAATAGTGATTACAGCTACAGGTTCACATGGTGTTGGTGTTTATTTATGAGGTTACTACTAGCTATAACTATACTTTATATGTATATATATAAAGTAAATATGTTTTACGAGTTAATTGATGGATTGCCAGCCACTGTCTTAACTTTTTATGCTATAAAAGACAAATAAGCAGACGGACTGCCACTGCTACTAAGCCAATTGTTTTTAAATTGTTAATGAATTGCCTCAAAAATTGCCCTTTTGACACTTATGGTATAGATATAGTGTCAAAAGTGAAAAACCAATTGTTTTTAAATTGTTAATGAATTAAAGTTAAATGATTATTTACGGGATATTTACCGTGGTAAGGTTGTGGAAGGAGCTCCCGATATTTCGGCGCAGTTACATGCACCATGTTCACGGGAAGACCTCCCCGTCTTCCCGTCTTCAAGTCAAGTCAAGTGTGAAGACTGTCTTCCCGTGAACATGGTGCATGTAACTGCGCCGAAATATCGGGAGCTCCTTCCACAACCTTACCACGGTAAATATCCCGTAAATAATCATTTAACTTTGGTGAACAACCGTGATAGTCTAAAACAGTGTTAATGAATTGCCTCAAAAATTGCCATTTTGACACTTTTGGTATAGATAAAGTGTACCAATTGTTTTTAAATTGTTAATGAATTGCCTCAAAAATTGCCATTTTGACACTTTTGGTATAGGTGTACCAATTGTTTATAAATTGGTAATGAATTGCCTCAAAAACTATCTCTTTTGACACTTTTGGTATAGATAAAGTGTCAAAAGTAAAAAGCAGCAGGTGTTGGTAAGCAGTAACCGTCGTCTTTGGATACCTGTAATACCAGAGACATCTAAATCTGTTGCCAAAGCTTTAAAACTATTAATCATCACATCATCAGCCAGTAAATGCCCACTGCTGAACAAAGGCCTCCCTCTTATAGAAGAGTGTTGCCATAATCCCCATGCTTGACAGGCGGCTTGGGGATCGCAGTACGTTCACCTTGTACTAATAGGATGCTGCTGCTCATCATCCGATGGTTCTGGTCGTAGTGTTAGGATATACCCGGGTCCAATAATAATAACGCTCTTAATATCGTAAATCTCGTCACAGGTCTTGTAGTGGTAGGACTCTTTTGCAGGGGTCCGCCTGGGGAAGTACCACAACTTTGCCAGTTATTCAACTGCTAAGCAGTAGTGTGCAAACACTACTGTGTTCCGGATTGAAGGGCAACGTTTCCAGCGAAATTACAGGGCACACAGAGATTTGACATCTTATATCTCGGGGTGACGAGCGCAGTGCATTGCCATCCAGGGTTTTGAACAGTTAAAGTTCAAAATTCTGAGTGGCGTTGAACTGTTATGGGCAAACGTGAAGAGCCATCAGGCGAGCGACTTCGCTCGTCTCGTCACTCAGTATCATAAAAAGAGGCAGTCCTATGCTATATGAAGTAATGTAATAATTTTAAACCTTACCTCATGCCAATAAGTGCCGTTATAGAGCAGCACGAGAAGGGTGATGTTGAACGACTCTCCGGGCGCTATATCGACTGTGTACACAGATTTCAGTTCTCTCACAGCTGGGAATGGAGTCACGAGGTTTAGTGTATTCCGCATTGTAGCGTATGTCTGCAAAATAAATAAAATAATACAGTTATATATGAGAAATAAATAATATAGTTAGTAAGTTTACACTATTTTAAACTATCACGGTTGTTCACTAAAGTTATATGATTATTTACGGGATATTTACCGTGGTAAGGTTGTAAAAGGAGCTCCCGATATTTCGGCGCAGTTACATGCACCATGTTCACGGGAAGACTGACATGGTGCATTGTAGTATTCCTTCATATTCATCCTCATTCATATCCATTTTTATATAAAATTTGTAAACTTTTTATCGGTTAGTAAAACTCTTTGGGCACACGCTCCGCAAGTCAAAATTCAAAATTTGAAAAAGGAAGAGGGAAAGCCGTGACGGCAAACAGAGTCGTCATTCGGAAAACAATCTGGAAGCTCTTGGCTGGAAGGCAGGAACATCAATTTGTAAAATGGTGAAATGTTTTGATTATTGATGCTGCTCTGAACTCCGCGAGTAATAGTGTTCCGTGGCTCTGAACCTAGAGGAAATGTTTTGAATATTGACGCTGGTCTAAACCTAGAGAAAAGAGGACCGGCATGCTGAAACCGTGAGTCCCTTAGTATTTTACCATTCTTCGACCTGGAATTTGCTCCGCTGCCGTCCTCCTACCTAAATCCTCGCTCAAACGACCTCTGGATACCAGACGCAAGAGAAGCTACGATCTCCGTACCTCTTCCGAAGACTACATCTCCGGTCCACTACTTCGCCGGATACCTGCCGTGCGGAGACTGCGGAGCGCTTAGGCCCCTTAGCCCCTTTAGCTTTCTTCTTTATATTATTGTACTGACTGTACTGTACTGTACTGGTCAATTAAACTTATCTATCCGTTACCTTGTTGTTTTCCTTACCACCCATTAGGATCTGCAGGAACTGATAGGCAGGCTTAATTTTTCAACACCTAGAAATTGTCGCGGGACGCCTGTTTAAGTTAGCAAACAGGCGTAACGTTACAGTTTGGCGCCCTTCTTAAAAACCCACGTTTCATAATTCTAAAACAAACCTTGCCCAGGGAGCTCCGTTTCGACTTAATCTTTCGGCTTTAATATCTCTATATATTTATCTATACATCTTTACCTATTACTCTCACTCCACTTCATTCTTAACACTAAACCCTACACTTTACAGTACTATGTTCAACATTATGCTACACCCCCACGCACATATACATTACTTACCTGATTGCCACTGCAATCTACATCCATTCTTCTCTTGTAAGTGTTAAACCCTCGGGTCACTTTCAAGTTGGGGTTTGGAGTACTCTACGGCGTGCTGCAGGACAATATCCTGTAGTAAACGTTCATGCAAGTTTCCATCTACAAGAAGGTGTACTTCTAGATCTTCGAGGTCGACTAACAGGTGCACTGTAAGTTCACGGAAACTGAAGTCTAGACACGCATAAAACCTTATTACGCTTCATACATAATCTTCTTACACGTCTAATCAAACTATCACATTTTACCAACGATATAATAAATGGTAGATGCGGCATAAATTTACCATCGACTTATTAATGGTGGACACGGCATAGGATATTTCCATCGACGTAAGTATATATAGATGGACGAGACATCTCTTTAATTCGTTATTAATACTATAACGTTCATTGTAGGTACTTTCTACGACAATCTTAATAAAATAAAACGCTCAACATACATTTGCAGCGTCTTATTTATTTTATTTTTGTTAAGGGTGTTTTGAATATTATAGAATACTTCTATAATTCTATAATATTTTAACCCGAAACAAACGCGTATAAATAATTCTTTAATTCTTAACTCTAAACTTAACGTTTTAAAACTTAATCATGGCTAGATCTATCAAATATTCTTATTTGAATAAACACGAACTTGAATATGAAGTGTCTATTAGGGCTGAAAAACCAACAGATACTTTATCTAATCTTAAAGAACAGATGAAGAAACTTTGTCACATTTTTCCAGAGAATATTAAGTCCTCTTCTTTACCTCTTAAGTTGGACCTCTCTCAAGCAGAGGTAACTCTTGAATACATTGAGACTAAAATCTCACACATCGAATCTTCTGGAGACAATAGTGGTTTGAGAAAACTCGAGGCCTTTGTAAACCATCTTTATTACCGCCTGGACCGTCTTAAGGCGACTTCATCCTTGATTGAAACTTGTTCAAATTTAAGATCACGGTTATTCACACTTCAAAAACGCTTCGATGTACTAACTCTTGATGATGATGGAAGGTTTTCTTCTGAAGAGGTGTTGGTGGAGGTACACAGTCCTCCTCCTCAGACTCAATTTGACTCTCCCACGGTTTTCTTAACCCTCCCTACTATAACCCTCCCTGCTACCCTCCCTGCTATTCAGCCTACCTCTCAACTTAAATCAATTCCTGAAGTTTCATTCGCACCTCAACCTAGTATAATGGTTCCGTACTCGTCAATGCCTCAAGTCTCAACAATGTTTCAAAATTGTCGTACATCGGACAATTTTATTAAAGATTTGAAAACTTTTTCTTATAATGGCGAAACATGCCCTAGAACATTCCTTCAAAAGCTGGAAGAATTCAGGATTTCTAGAAATATCACGGAGGAGATGCTTTGTAAACATGCCTTTGAAATTTTCTCTGGAAATGCACTTCATTGGTTCCGTTTTATTTATCAACAGAACCCTAATCTAACATGGAATGATATTCATATGTTACTGATCAAAGATTTTGGATCAATTGATTATGATTTTAATCTTCGACAAGAGATAATGAAAAGAATTCAAGGCGATTCTGAGCCCATTATCATATATGTTTCCATAATGTCTGGAATGTTTTCACGACTTTCAGAGAAGCTTAGTGAAGCCGAACAACTTAAGATTATCCGTCATAATATAAGGTCGTGCTACTCTGTTGTTTTGCTTTGTAAGGAAATAACGTCAATTAATTCTCTGGTCTCAGCTTGTCAAAGCTATGAACAAATTTATTTTCGCAAACCTGGATGCGGATATGCTTCTTGTGCTGCTGAATTTGCTTACCACTGTCCTTCAACTTCTAAGACTTCTTCAAAGGTGAGTTATACTAATGCTGTACAAAATAATGTGAAGCCGCGTACTTCTTCACAGACTTATGAGAACTTAGTGGAAGATTTTTGTTTTCGTTGTCGAGTTAAAGGTCATTCTTTAAAGACTTGTACCCAACCTAGACATTTGGTTTGCTTTAAATGTGGCCGTAAAGGCGTAAAGATCACTAATTGTCCTAAATGCGCTTCACAATCTCAACTAAAAAACTAATTAGTGACTTGAATATTTCCTTGAATAGTTCTTTGATTAGTTATGCCACTAACCTAGGTGTACTATCTGCCACCTTTGATAAAGTTCAGACTAAACACTGAACATATTAAGAACGCTGCTCACTACAACATGAGACACAATTTTAAAGAGTTTAACGTAGGTGACACAGTCTGGCGTAATGTCAAGTGCACGGTAGTTGAAAAATTATCGCCACTTGTCTTTGTCCTTGAGGATCCTAATGGTGTGAGAGGAAAATGGCACGTTAAAGATTTTAAAATTTAACTTTTTCTAAATTATTTAATCTTTTGTAATTTCTTGGTATAAATTCCTAACTGTTTTAAACCAGCAATCTCTAAATTATTTATTGTAACTTCTCTTAATTCAATTATTTTCTATCTAAACTTAACTTTTCATAACTTTGCTTAAATTCAGTTTACTTTTTGTTACTAGTTCTGTTTTTTTTATACTATTCTGTAATATCATCTTTAACTTTAAAAACCTAGACCTTATTTTTTTTATCTTGACTATGTAAATCACCTCATCATCACTCATCGTCATTTCTGGTTTGGCAATCTTCCTTATCATCTGAGCGGTGGCACAACTCTTTAAGAAAGCCGAAGGTGCAATTTCGTATCATTGTATACTATCACTCTCCTTGTATATTCTTTTAGTAGTAACTTAGCTTCAATTTCGAATAGAGCCCAGGCTAGGACACGTTCCCCTGTGGTTTCCTATTCAACCTTCCTTGACTCTTAATCCTTGAGGGACCCTAAGTCCACTTAATCTTAAACCTAGATCCTTAATCCTTGATGGACCCTAAGTCCAAATTAATCTTAAGCCTTGACTTCTCTTGGATGGAATCTAAACCCATCCAGGATCTTGGTTATACCCAGACTTGGACACGTTCCTCTGCGGTACCTTACCCCTGTAAATATTTTATTTTTATGGGTCTTCTAAGCGGTGCGGGTGATGACACCCCCAAAATAAGCCCTAACATTAAACTTCGATATCTCCTTGAAGGAGTACGTGCCATCGACCTTGCAGGCGTGAGCCGTATCCCCTACCTCTGAATGTATGAATGAAAGTGAAGAGTGAATACCTTTGAGAGAAGATGAATACATGTGTTAAGTTGATATCCTTAACCTCAAAATTACATGATTTTATTAAAAAAAAAAAATTTTTTTTTGGTAAAAAGTTTTTTTTTCCGGGGTTTTTGGGGTAATGTAGTATTCCTTCATATTCATCCTCATTCATATCCATTTTTATATAAAATTTGTAAACTTTTTATCGGTTAGTAAAACTCTTTGGGCACACGCTCCGCAAGTCAAAATTCAAAATTTGAAAAAGGAAGAGGGAAAGCCGTGACGGCAAACAGAGTCGTCATTCGGAAAACAATCTGGAAGCTCTTGGCTGGAAGGCAGGAACATCAATTTGTAAAATGGTGAAATGTTTTGATTATTGATGCTGCTCTGAACTCCGCGAGTAATAGTGTTCCGTGGCTCTGAACCTAGAGGAAATGTTTTGAATATTGACGCTGGTCTAAACCTAGAGAAAAGAGGACCGGCATGCTGAAACCGTGAGTCCCTTAGTATTTTACCATTCTTCGACCTGGAATTTGCTCCGCTGCCGTCCTCCTACCTAAATCCTCGCTCAAACGACCTCTGGATACCAGACGCAAGAGAAGCTACGATCTCCGTACCTCTTCCGAAGACTACATCTCCGGTCCACTACTTCGCCGGATACCTGCCGTGCGGAGACTGCGGAGCGCTTAGGCCCCTTAGCCCCTTTAGCTTTCTTCTTTATATTATTGTACTGACTGTACTGTACTGTACTGGTCAATTAAACTTATCTATCCGTTACCTTGTTGTTTTCCTTACCACCCATTAGGATCTGCAGGAACTGATAGGCAGGCTTAATTTTTCAACACCTAGAAATTGTCGCGGGACGCCTGTTTAAGTTAGCAAACAGGCGTAACGTTACAGCATGTAACTGCGCCGAAATATCGGGAGCTCCTTTCACAACCTTACCACGGTACATATCCCGTAAATAATCATATAACTTAAGTTTACACTGTTACCTAGAATATAATAAATGCATTTATATTATTACCTAGTTCCCGTGGTTGATTATTGCGCTTATAATAATAGTTGTAGTGAGTAATTTATGTTGTATTTTAATGTAATATTTTGTTTGTATTAATTCTATTGTATGTTATACTAGCTGCGCCCTGCGGTTTCACCCGCGTGGTGATGAAAATCGGTCATGATGATGATGATGAAAAGTAGCCTACGTTTTAATCCAGGACATAAGCTATCTCTATTCTAAATTTCATCCAAATCCGTCCAGCCGTTTTAACGTGAAGGAGTAACAAACATACACACACACACACACACTCACAAACTTTCGCATTTATAATATTAGTGTGATATGAACACAACTGTTGTGACTAATAACTTAAAACCTAAGACCTTTGTACACAGTTGAACAATAAAGCATTATTCTATTCTATTCTATATGATTATTTACGGGTTATTTAACGTGGTAAGGTTGTGGAAGGAGCTCCCGATGTTTCGGAGCAGTTACAGTCTTCCCGTGAACATGGTGCATGTAACTGCGCCGAAATATCGGGAGCTCCTTCCACAACCTTACCGCGGTAAAAATCCCGTAAATAATCATATAACTGAAGTGAACAACCGTGATTGTTTGATATAAAATATTATTTATTTTACTAGCGGGCAAGTGCCTTTATAATCTAAAAGATAAACATTATTAATAAATAAATAAAACTTTTTAATTAATAAAGTTTTATCTGTTGTATTCGTATCTGATAAATTCATACCACATTAATGGTTTATACGGCGTAGTGAACAGATCCCTTTACTCAAAATTACACAAAAATGCGAAAAAATAATCCGCATACTGGATTAAAACTTGTTATTAGCAAATGCCTACTGAATATTAAATATACTTAGTACATATCAGATAAAGTAAATAACTTCTTAAAAAAAACTAAAAATAATTCAACTAAAAATATATATTTTTTTTCTTTTTTAAAAATTACTAATAACTTCTTACCTCTAGTATGAAGACGTCGGTCAATACAATAGGAGGCGAATCAGGCAAATGTAAAGTTGCGTTGGCTTCTATTATTTGTTCTAGATAAGGACCGACATACTGAAAAAGAAAAACATTTACAAGTTTTTCATTGGCAAATTTTTAATATTGACTGCTGTATAATATCGTCTCGGAATTATAGGATTCTAGCGATATTACCAGCGTTGGTTTGCAAACATTTGGCACAGCAGGCACAGAGGCAGGCAACTATGTTTTTTTAGTAGCTGAAATACTATTCGGGGTGCCAATTTGTCTGCGACGATATGACTGTTCATAGAATTAAAAAAAAAACTGTAATAATCTCGTAATTTTCAAGATTTACGGAAAAAGATTTAGAAAATGTTCAATAACTCAAAAACCTGGTATAACCTGGCTACAGTCAGTCTGCCCCCCCCCCCCCCCCCCAAGGTTATCTACTCATTTACCACACCCTGTATAACCTGGCTACAGTCAAGAGGTCTGATAAGGTATAGGGTTATCTACTCATTCACCACATCCTGTATAACCTGGCTGTAGCCCAAAACAGCCAGATCTTTAGATACCCCCAAATTTACCAAAATAATGTCAAGGTCGGAGGTTACGTCAGTTTTATGTTTACCATTTCAAATTTGAGCAGTGCAAAGTAATCGAAACACAACTTTGGACCAAAAAACAACAGAAAAACTCATCTAAAAGCTCAATGGAGGGAAAATTGACCAGGTTACCATAATCTTTCTTATTTATTTAATGAACACCAACATGATGTACGTCATTACATTGCATAGGAGAGGCAAGGCACAAGAATTAGACTAAACGTCATCACAATTATAGGTACAAACTACATGCGTTTAGAAAAACAAGAGTTATAGTTTTGTTATGAATAAGTTAGTACGTACATTATACCGTAAAATTCCAAAGTTTTTTTTTTACTAAATAGAGGAAATGAGAGTAAAAACATATTACTTATTAGGTACAAGAGTTTGATAGTTTGCTACGAATATATAATTTGAACCTACCGACGTCACCAGCGAATAAGTCTACTGCATAATCTGAACTCCCTGACTAGTCTGTTAACAGAGGCGTTTTTGCCCAGATTTTTTTCTTATAATAACCTTACATTGCATTTTGTCTTGCTCTCTCATTAGCCGAGAGCGCGAGACAAAGTTCAATGTAAGACTATTATAAGAATGTTTTTGAAGTTATGGAAGCACCCCAGAATTCTGCGCGCGCCATGTTGAATGGCAACGCTTAGTGTTTGGCCAAAGTATGTGCCAGCTTTCCAGTACCTTGAACACTAATTTTATCAGCAGTAGGTTGAAAATAGTTAAATATGAGTAGTTACCTTCATAACCCTCGCGTCGAACGCTATAGTAGGGTAATACAGAGTATCTATGACAACTTTAGCGCTTGTGTCAAAGTTCTCCAAGAACATATCATTTTTGATCGGTTTGGTATGATTGAGCATATCATTTATCACGTCTAGAAGGCCTTTACCGTTGTCTAAAAGCTGTATGGCTATACCAAACTGTGGACAAACGAACATCATTAATACATTTAATATAAACCGGCCAAGTGCGAGTCGAGTTCGCGCACTAAAGTAGTGCAAAAAGCCAACATCACGCCCAGGTGGTCACCCATCCAAGTACCGACCGCGCCCGACGTTGCTTAACTTGGTTGTGAACAGAAAATTTGTCACTGACTCGCTTTTGTGATGATTTGATGTTTTGTGATGCGTCTGAACACCTCGGGTGCTATAGGATATATGACGTCACACAAAATCCAATATGGCGAATTTAATGACCTCATTTCGCAAGACGATGTTTTATACTTTTTTTACATTAAAAATATTTATTCTAATTCATTAAAAACAATCGTAGTAGAGATTTTTTAAGCCATAGGTGGCAAACAAGTAGACGGGCAGCCTGATGGTAAGCGATCACCGTCACCTATGGATACATGCAACACCATGTATTGAGTTTTAATTTTTAACCTTTACATTCTGAAATAATCTTAATCTATATATATAATAGGTCGGGGAAAAAGTCTTTTCGTATTTTGTATGTATAAAGTTGTAGTAAAAATCTCATCGGTTGTACTGTTTGTATCTGGCTGGTTTTGATACCATTAAAAATATGACATTTTAAAAAAGGAATATAAAAAGTTAAAAGCAATTTCCCGCCATTTTTCAATTGTTTTTTTGTTCGATAAAATGAGTGAATCTAACGAAGAAATTCGATATATTGTGAAATTTTATTACAAAAAACTGAAAAATGCGACACAAGCCGCGAATAAAATTTGTGACATTTATGGACCTAATGCAGTGTCTTCAAGAGTAGCACAATGTTGGTTCAAGCATTTTCAGTCCAGGAATTTTGATGTCAAAGATGCAGCTCGCTCTGGTCGCCCTGTTACGGATAAAGTCGATGCCATTTCTGAAAAAGTGGACCAAGATCGGCATATTAGTAGTTACGACGTAGCTGAAGACCTGGGGATTGACCACAAAACAGTTTTGACCCATTTGAAAATAACTGGGTATACAAAAAAACTCGATATTTGGGTGCCACACAAGCTCACTGAAAGAAACCAAATGAATCGTGTACTCATTTGCGACTCTCTATTGAAACGTGACGAAACCGAACCGTTTTTGAAAAGATTGATCACTGGTGATGAAAAATGGATCACCTACGACAAGAATGTGCGCAAACGATCATGGTCAAAGGGCAGTGAAGCACCACAGACTGTAGCGAAACCCGGATTAACACGTAATAAGGTGATGCTGTGTGTATGGTGGGATTGGCAGGGCATCGTTCATTATGAGCATTTACCGCCGGGCAAAACCATCGATTCGGATCTCTACTGCCAACAGCAGATGAGACTCAAACAAGAAATTGAGAAAAAACGGCCCGAATTGATCAACATAAAGAGTGTGGTCTTCCATCATGATAACGCCAGACCGCACACATCTTTGGCCACTCAGCAAAAATTTAGAGAGCTTGGTTAGGAAGTGTTAATGCATCCACCACATAGCCCTGACCTTGCACCCTCAGATTTCCACCTGTTTCGATCTCTTCAGAATTCTTTGGGTAGTGTTAGATTAACATCAAGAGAGGACTGTCAAAACTACTTGTTGCATTTTATTGATCAGAATTCCCAAAATTTCTACAGCAACGGGGTCATGTCACTACCTAAAAGATGGCAACAAGTTATCGAACAAAATGGTACATATATATTATAATTAAATGTAATTAAACTTGAAAAAAATATGTCTTGAATTTGTTTATAAAATACGAAGAAACTTTTTCCCCGACCTTATATAAAAGAAAGTCGTGTTAGTTACACTATTTATAACTCAAGAACGGCTGAACCGATTTGGCTGAAAATTGGTGGGGAGGTAGCTTAGAACCAGGAGACGGACATAGGATACTCTAAAAACAGCTGGACCGATTTTGATGAAATTTTGTGTTCCTGGAGCGGGTCATAGTAGCGAGGCCGAAGGCCGAGCTTAGACCCGTGCGAAGCCGGGGCGGTCGACTAGTTATCAATATTAAAAACCGACTTCGTGAAAATTTTGACCAAATTGAAATGGGACCACACGGGAAGCACCAGCTTTCAAATAAAAAAGAATCAATCAAAATCAGTTCACCCAGTCAAAAGTTCTGAGGTAACAAACATAAAAAGAACCACCTGATACCTGTATCAGGTGATCGCCACCTATGGACACCAGCAGCACTATCGGTGGTGTATTGATCCATCTTAAGACAGGAAAAAGACATGCAAATTAGGGAACTCGCATTGTCTATACTAATATAGTTCTGTGATGTTTACCACAGTTTTTTTCTGTTTAAATTAGAACGGCACTCAAAGCATTTTTGTAAGAAATTTGTTGTAGCCACTAGCACCCATAAAAACCCATAGCAACTGTGTTAGCAACCGTGACGCGGAGTTCGACGCGTTGACATGAATAAGAATGTTCAACCAAGGTTCTGTCACAATACCTGGCGACAGATTTTCTTTCTCATTTCCGTTCTATTTACTTTTCTTTTCTGTGATATTTACCTTATGTTTAGATACTCGCATAGACAGTTCAGTGTCCAGTCCGTTTCCATAAACATTCTTCAGTACTAAACCGTTTTCTTCGAAGCCTTCCAGGGGCGTGTAAAGCTTGTACAGGTACACGAAGTTGATGGATGACTGCCATTGCCAGATGCCGGTGAAACCAAAGTCCATGTTGCTCCAGCCCACGCGAAAATCAAGCTAAAAATAATGCTTTTGGTAATTTTTTAACATCATATAGCAAATAGCAGCGCTGTATGTGTAAAAAATCGTGCCAAAAAATGTGCGAACAAAAACTCGGCGCAGATTTTTTGGTTGGCAATCGAGATCGGACTACAACGCCGCGCGATGCCAGTGCTACGATGCCCTATCGGATAAGCGACACTATGCAAGCGTCATAACGTCTTAAGTTGAAGTAAATGTGGCATTGTGAACTATATAATTGGTGTCTAGGTATGTACAATGACGCTCGGACGTTTTTTGACTGTTTTAACTTTGAAATTGTGACTCTATAGGTTTTGTATCTCGATTAAAATATTGTATATATTTACCTCTTCAGAACCTCTTTTGGCAGTCAACAATGCACGGTTCAAGTACTGTACGGGCAGAGCCACGTGACCAAAGATGTGAAAGTCTTGCATGGATGTCAGCTTTAGAAGAACTTCAATACCTGAAACATTGTATATTTTTTTTAAGTCTAAAAGTCAGATGACCGATGTGGCCGAAAGGTACTCGAATGGAGACCACGAGCCGGAAGCACATTGTAGAACGTCCCACAAGATGGACATACGACCTAAAAGAGACGCAGGAAAACGCTGGATGCAGGCCGTTTCCAATCGACCCTTTTGGAGATCGATGTGGGAGGCATATGTCCAGCAGTGGACGTCCTATGGCTGATATGATGATGATTATGACTCACCGGTGGTAGTGTTAGGCGTGACCACTACTGCCACTAGATGCCTGTCTGTCTCGATGAATCCAAACCGCGCACTAGTGTGGGAGAGGTCAGCGTCTGGGCTGGTCACGTTCACAACTAACATGCAGTTCGTTATGCGACGCATGTGACCTGAACAAACAGAAGATTGATAAGCACTTTTGTCACGCTTATAATAGCTTCACATGTTCCTAGCGAACTATGACAGAACAGCAGTGGACGTCCTATGACTGAAATGATGACGAAGTCCTCTTTGATGACCAATTCGCTTTCAAACATTTTATTATATTAGAAAAATATACAGTGGTAAATAACATTGAATAATTAAACACAATTTAGCAGTTTCCGCATATTGAAACAATTTTTTTGCGCATGGAGATGGAGAAAAGATATTATATTGCAATAGGAAAATATACTCATACTCTTTATTCGTAACACAATTACATGTCATCAAATAGTTAGCTAATTGCAATTACAATTATACAAAATAATAATGAGCACATACTGTCAATAGTAAACAATTCGAAAACGTAAAATTATTTATAATTACCAATTAATTACGGTCAATACAATAGTGAAAAAATTCAAAAATGACAAAAATTATTCAATAATATTGTTATAATATTATTTTTATTTTTTATATCAAAGCTTAAAATAATAATAAAAGGTATCAATAATTAATTGTTACAATACAAAACAAAAAATTATTAATAATTAAGTACTTATCATTTATGGTCAACAAAAATAATAATAATAGGGTATTTGACTATATTAAAAATATAATTAATTCTGGTGTAATCCTAGAAGATTATTATTTTCTAAAAGTATTTAATGACTAAAAACTAAAAAATAAAGTCCCTATTTCTAGAAAAATACATAATAAAAATATGTTTTTCACTGATCACGTGACTTGACTGCAAACGCTCTATGTTAGCCGAATGTCCTTATGTCATCACAGAAAAGTAAATAGAGGCAACAATTGTATGGCGAGATTAACTCGTTTGTTTATGTGTGACGTCACTAATGTCACGTGGCCCCATGAATGTCAAAGGTAGCGTTTACGCGGAAGGTTAATATGTAATTTTAATTTTGATCCGTCATTTAAAACACAAATACTGAAAATTATAAGATTGCTTTATCTTAATGTAATAAACAATTTAAAATGGTTTTGTAAAATCAGTCAAATACCCTATTCATATAAGGTCGGGGAAAAAGTTTCTTCGTATTTTTTAAACAAATTCAAGACATATTTTTTTCAAGTTTAATTACATTTAATTATAATATATATGTGCCATTTTGTTCGATAACTTGTTGCCACCTTGTAGGTAGTGACATGATCCCGTTGCTGTAGAATTTTTGGGACTTCTAATCAAAAAAATGCAACAAGTAGTTTTGACAGTCCTCTCTTGATGTTAATCTAACACTACCCAAAGAATTCTGAAGAGATCGAAACAGGTGGAAATCTGAGGGTGCAAGGTCTGGGCTATATGGTGGATGCATTAACACTTCCCAACCAAGCTCTCTAAATTTTTGCTGAGTGGCCAAAGATGTGTGCGGTCTGGCGTTATCATGATGAAAGACCACACTCTTTCTGTTGATCAATTCCGGCCGTTTTTTCTCAATTTCTTGTTTGAGTCTCATCTGCTGTTGGCAGTAGAGATCCGAATCGATGGTTTTGCCCGGCGGTAAAAGCTCATAATGAACGATGCCCTGCCAATCCCACCATACACACAGCATCACCTTATTACGTGTTAATCCGGGTTTCGCTACAGTCTGTGGTGCTTCACTGCCCTTTGACCATGATCTTTTGCGCACATTCTTGTCGTAGGTGATCCATTTTTCATCACCAGTGATCAATCTTTTCAAAAACGGTTCGGTTTCGTTACGTTTCAATAGAGAATCGCAAATGAGTACACGATTCATTTGGTTTCTTTCAGTGAGCTCGTGTGGCACCCAAATATCGAGTTTTTTGTATACCCAGTTTTTTTCAAATGGGTCAAAACTGTTTTGTGGTCAATCCCCAGTTCTTCAGCTACGTCGTAACTACTAATATGCCGATCTTGGTTCACTTTTTCAGAAATGGCATCGACTTTATCCGTAACAGGGCGACCAGAGCGAGCTGCATCTTTGACATCATAATTCCCGGACTGAAAACGCTTGAACCAACATTGTGCTACTCTTGATGACACTGCATTAGGTCCATAAACGTCACAAATTTTATTCGCGGCGTGTGTCGCATTTTTCCCTTTTTTGTTATAAAATTTCACAATATATCGAATTTGTTCGTTAGATTCACTCATTTTATCGAACAAAAAAACAATTGAAAAATGGCGGGAAATTGCTTTTTACGTTTTGTATTCCTTTTTTAAAATGTCATATTTTTAATGGTATCAAAACCAGCCAGATACAAACAGTACAACGGATAAGATTTTTACTACAACTTTATACATACAAAATACGAAAAGACTTTTTCCCCGACCTATTATATTAATACTAGCTGCACCCGCGACTTCATGTCCGTCCTCATGATACATACTATTACCTCGCAAATATTTATCGAGATCGGTTAAGCCGTTTAGCCGTGATTATGTAGAAAACAGACAGATGGAGAGAGTTACTTTCGCATTTATAATATTAGTGTGGATTAGTGTGATGCCGAGGGTTCCAAATTAATGAGCAATACTCGAGTATGCTACGATTTTTTTTTTAAATAGCAATATAGGCTTGCGCTTGGCCGCCAACTCGCCTGATGTTAAGCGATGATGCGGCCTACGGTGGATCACGCTTGCCTAGAAGAAACCGATTCATTCTTGACTTGAAGTCACCCAGATTGTAACTATCGGGGAACAACATATGTACAGCGTTTTGATAACTTTGATACTAGACAATTAGACATTTAGCATTGTTATACGCACCGTTCACGTCAATCTTGAGCACTTTCTGCTCTAGATCCAAGTAAGTGATGCCCTTTATATCCCTTTTATCGCTGACGGTGAATTCAGTTCGAAGGAAGCCCTTTGTGTAACCCTGCAAATAATTTATTTCAATGTGAAAAAAAAACACAATGTTCGCACATAGCGCTGTCAAGTTTATAAAAACAATTATAAATATAAAAAACCGACTTCATAAAAATGATAGAAAAGGACCAAATTAAACGGGAAGCACCAGCTTTCAAATTAAAATATAATCATGAAAATCGGTCTACACAGTCGAAAGTTCTGAGGTAACAAACTTTTTTTTTTAAACGGTCGAATTGAGAACCTTCTCCTTTTCGGAAGTCAGTTAAAAACGTAGATAGTCATCACAGATCGGTTCATCATCATCAGCCAGAAGACATCCACTGCTGAACATAGGCCTCCCCCTTTAACCTCCACACTGAACGACATCCTGCCATCTGCATCCACTGGATGCCCGCGACTCTCACAATGTCATCACAGATCGGTTCAATTTGGTCCAATTCTGTCATTTTTATGAAGTCGGTTTTTTACATTGATCATTATGTAACACACAGGTTTAATGTAAATGGCAAATCTTTAAGTTAAAACTTACTTTGAATGGAGTAAGTAGAGTTACTCTTCCAGTGATGTTGTTATCGTGCTGCCTCTTGATCAGATTCCAGGAAGAGTTGATCATGAGCAGGCCATCGTCGTTGTACTGTAATGGGAGGTTTAAAATAAATATTGTTCATAAAAATGCGATAGCTGGCGTTGCCGTAACATGTTATACATATATTATTATTTTTAATGATACTAGGTGATGAGACTAGCGAAATCGCTCGCCTGATGGCTCTTCACGCTTGCCCATAACAGATCAACGCCACTCAGAATTTTGAACTTCAACAGTTCAAAACCCTGGATGGCAATACACTGCGCTAGTCACCCCGAGATATAAGATGTCAAATTTCATATCTCTTTTGCAAAAAATATATGACCACATCAATAAAACTGTTGGAAACTCGAAAAATTATACATAGAAGTCACAACGCGTAGAAAATTATACTCAATAAACATACACAGTTTCATATTATATAACCATAGCTGTATACAATTCATATCGAAACAAAACTATTTTACCAAAACCAACCGTATATTTATACACTTACGGCTCAGTTCTCTAATGCCTGTTCGATTTGCACAACAATGACAAAACTCGTGAACGGTCGTTGAGCAATTGTTATGATTATGTGACGATTTGTCAACGATTATGTCGGAATCGCAAATGGGAACTTCTCTCCCGAGAGAAAGAGACAATTGTCTCATTCTCTCCCGTTGATCAGACGGTGGTTAGTCAGCCAAGTTGACGGTTCTTACGGTGTTACGGCTTGTGCAACATTCGCGTGACTGTGGATCCGATCTGGCTGCGTGTTGATTCCAGCCAGATTGAGTATTGCCGCGATTAGCGTGTCATTGTGGCATTTTTGTATTTTTTGATCGAAGGTTGGAGACAAGTGGATGCTACTTGCAGGGTATCGGGGAGAGTGGCATAAAAAGGGAGGCTTATACCCAGCAATGGGTTACTCAAGGCTGATGTGAAGTGGTCATCATCATCAGTAGGGGGATAGAGATAAGAGAAAATGGAGAAAGAAAGACATAGATACTTACTTGAAATTTAAGTAGGGGATCAGCACTTGCGGGAAACCGGGGAGAGTGGCATAAAAAGGGAGGCCTACACCCAGCAGAGGGTTACTTAAAGCTGGTGATGATGATGTAGTGGTAATCATCATCAAAAAAGGAAAAAATAGAAAGAAAGGGGAAAAGGAGAGAGAGACAGAGAAAATGGAGAGAGACATAGAGACTTACTTGGAATTTAAGTAGGGTATCAGCACTCTTCTTCCAAACCGACCTATGCTTGGCGACGGCTGCTGCACGCGGTAAAGTTGGTATAGTTGAGTTAACTAAAGCATTAATCTCCCCGTAGAACTCGTTCGGTTGAAACAGGTAGTCCGCCAGAAGAGAGAAGGCGAGATAGTCTTCCTGCCAGTTCATGCTGCCGTTCAGAGCTTGGAGATTGTCGTGGTAGCGCCACCTGGTGACACAAAAGATCACATCAAAGATCTCTGCTTCTACGGCTGATGACGATGACTTGTTTAAATAAAATAAATAACACGGACATTATTGCACACATGGTCAATTGGTCATCTGACTCTAATCTAAGCAAAGCTTGTAATATGGCTGCCAGACTGTGATATACATACATATAAATGATTAAACTATCTGCGCCCCGCGGTTTCACCAGCGTGGTGATGAAAATCGGTGATGATGATGATTATGAAAAGTAGCCTATCCATCTATCCATCCATCCATTCATCTAAACTTTCACATTTATAATATTAGTGGGATACATACTTAAATAGATATTAACACCCATACATAGAACAAACACAAATGTTCATCACACAAATGTTTGTCCTAGGTGGGAATCGAACCCACGCCCCCAAGCGCAGAAGGCAGGTTCACTACCAACTGAGCTGACGGGGCTGTCTCACTCTGATTCTATACTCACATTAAGTTGAAGCTAGTGTCACGAAGGTGTGCGAAGGGCGTGTCTAGTTTGGAAAGCAAGGCGTATACAGTTTCATTCTTCGCTTCGGAATACATCTTCACTTTCCATAGTATATTCGCTTCGTGAGACCAGCCCATTCGTATCATCCATTCGCAGAACCAATCTGAAATTTGAAATTTTTAAGCTACGATAGCTATACCAGGTTACGCATATAACCTCTACTGAGTCAAAAGGAGGTTATTGTACTCATCACTTTTACTGTAAAAGGTGTTCATATAACAAATGTTAGGTCTATTTTAATATTATAATTTCAATTTAATGTGACTATTTCAATAATTTTTATGTGTAATAATATGAGTCTTGTCACTTGAAATAAATAGATAAATATCAGATGTAAGTATTTTTTTTAATTTTTAAGAATTTGTAAAATCTTCACTGTTGGCGTATCTCACGGTTTTGGCCTCCTATGTTTTGTGCATTTGCGAAGACAAGTGTTGATATTTTTTTAACAATTAATTAACATCATCAAACAAGTCATAGTCACAGTCAGAGTCAAGCAAAGTAATTCACAGTCAAGTCACGCTCTAGTAAAGTGGTGGAGATTTTACTACAGGCTTCTATGAAGTTTTGAAAACACGGAGATAAGTTTTACCTCGTTGCCCCCGACTCGAGCACATTTATGTAAACCTTAATTATCCACCATTATTATGCATTCACATCATGAGCCAGTAAACGTCCACTGCTGAACGAAGGCTCCCTTCTAGAGAGGGGTGTTGCTATAATATCCACGCTTGGAAGGCTTGGGGATCGCAGTACGTTCACCGTGTACTAATAGGATGCTGCTGCCCATCCTCTGGTGATTCTGGTTTTAAGACATACCCAGGGGTCCATTATTATGCATTAACACTCGAATATACACATATTTAAGAAAATAATACACATGACGTGCCATGTTTTTTTCACAATGATGCCAAAACTATGAAAAAAATTGGGTTCCGTACCCGGAGGGTGTAAATGGGACCCTATTACTAAGCCTACGCTGTCTGTTTATCTGTTTTTTTTTCAATCTATACATATATCTATCTATATCTATCTATACATATAATAAAAACGTAGAGATAAAAAAATCTGTAATTACGAGATAACAAAAAAAAAAACACACAGGTCGTCTTAAAATAAGCAGCTGAACACGATAGGACAGTTTTTAGAATTTTTGTCTGTTTGTTTGTTTGTTTGTTTGTTTGTTTGTTTGTTTGTTTGTCCGCGCACATCTCCTAAACCACTGGACGGATTTAAATGCGGTTTTCACGAATATGCTTAGAAATTACCAGATTAAAACATAGGCTATCTTATTTCATTTATTTTAATTCTTTATTTTTACATAAACGAAAATAAAAATCAATGATTTATTTCTTCGTTACCCGAAACGTAATATGAGGATCGTCACATAGCCTCAAGCAAGGAGATCCAAAGTACAGAGAATGTTATTGACATAGCCATTAAAATTTTGAAACTGTCAACTGTCATTCGGTTAATCAGTTTAAATTTAAAGAAGGTTCCTTAACCTTCTTAGATGAATGAACGTGTAGATCAAGCATGTTATAGGCCTTACAACCTCTTTGGTGATTCATTACAGTGCATGGAGTAGGAGTGTGGCGTACTCGTACTCCTTGCGCCAACCTTCGTGAATTTCATTCCAATTTTCCACGACGTGTGGCGCTGGGGCGCGAAAAGAAAAAAATAAAAGAACACCGATTTTCAAATGGAATTGTCATTCGCTTTTTCTAAGATTTGCCTAAGATTTTTCTTTGCATTAAATTTATAATTTCTTTCGGACTCAGCTATTTTCTTCCATTGTCGGTAGCTTAACCCTCTCCTTCTATATAAATAGTACAAATCTACTATAATTGGTGACCACTGAATGGACCGTACACCACCGACAAAGGTCAGAATGCCGCTAGATCGTACTGATAGCACTGCGGCTGACACGAAGAATAAAGATGATGACAATGTATTCCGAGTTGGCGTGCGAATTCCACCGTTTTGGCCCGAGAAGCCGGCGATTTGGTTCGCCCAGATCGAAAGCCAATTCGCGATTTCCAACATCACTGCAGATAGCACCAAGTTCTACTATGTGATTGGACAACTTGACCCGCAATACGCAGCTGAAGTCGAAGACATCATCGTCAACCCGCCTGTGACCGAGAAGTACGAAAAACTCAAGCTGGAGCTAATTAAACGTTTGTCCGCATCAAGAGAAAAAAAGGTACAGCAACTTTTAACACACGAGGAGCTAGGTGATCGTAAGCCTTCTCAATTCTTACGTCATCTACGACACCTAGCAGGCCCCGGAGTTCCAGAAGACTTTTTACGCATGATTTGGACCAGCCGCCTACCGAACAGCACGCAGACCATCATTGCTTCGCAGCAGATGACGTCATCACTCGATGTGCTGGCAGACCTAGCCGACCGCATACATGACGTTGTCCCTATAGCGCGATCTACATCCAGTACCACACCGGGAAGCTCCAAGCTCCATATTACATTCTCATGGTTTTATTCTATGTTAGCATTTAAAACACGAAATATACCGCATCCTATTTTAATACAGTCCCGCGAATAGAAATATTCAAAAAAGGCCCTTTGTACATGAAAATAAACCTATACAACAAAATTCCGGACGCAATAAAGAAAGAAAGAAATAATATCATTTTTCCAGAACCAACTTCGTAAGTTTCTAACCCAAAAATGTTATTACGAGATAAAATATTTATTCGACGATAATTTTAGAAAATTATAATTAGGAAATAAATATCGATATATAAATAGTTAAGAAAGTAGCGTCATAAGTTTTGTATCATCTCATATATAATTAAGTAACCTATCACACTAAGTATGTTTTTTTTTTGTTTTGTAAAATTACTTCACCCTAGGTTAAGTTTGAATAGTATATATAATATTTATGTAATAGATTGAACTATACTTAAATTTATATGTTTATGTCTGTGGTCTGGTTTTGTGAACAGCCACTACATACGTCATTGCTGCACCCTTTATGCAGGGTATATAAACTTAACTTCTAGAAGAATACAGTGTATATTTGCAATAAGAATAAGAATATAGAAATAATTTTATTTTACTGTGATATTTTAACAGATAAAGAGAGTAGTTCCATTTCATGGCTTTTTAATCAAGGTATACATACAAATGCACGCGAAATCAGAAATAACTAGCCAAGAGCGTGTTAAGACAAGCATTATGTCAGGGTTCCGTGGCCAGCGAAACTGGCCGGAAATATACTTTTAATGGTTTAGACAAAAAGAAAATTTCAAAACATGCTCTGCACTGTGGTAATAAATAACACCGTCAACAGTTTTCAAATCAAAAAGATAATTTTTGATTTGAAAACTGTTGACGGTGTTATTTATTACTTTTATGATTCTATCAATACTTCACACAGGGCGACTTAAAATAAGCAGCTGAATTTTTGTTTGTTTGTTCACGCACATCTCCTACACCCCTGGAAGAAAATGCGGACGGATTTAAATGCGGTTTTCACGAATATGCTTAGCTATGACCAGCTTGAAGTATATGCTATGTTATTTTGCGCAAGGCCGGATTAAGGGAAGAAAAAAGAATTGAAGGTTTATATGAAAATCTACGCGTACGAAGTCGCGGGCTAAAAAGCTAGTGTTTAAATAAAAAAAAATAAGTATCCATAATCCATATTCAAGCAATTTGGAACTCTACTTACTTTCCCATAAGAACTCAAACTGTCCGTTGATCATCCTCCCTGGGTAGTATAAGGTCGCGGACCCGAGATGGTGCCAAGTGCCCTTACTGTCCAGTTGTATGTCAACGCTAACTTTCTGCGAGGGGTCCCGGTTCGCGTCCCAGTTGATGGCGGCGCTCAGGCGCTTCTGGCGAGCGGACAGCCAGCGGTGGTAGGCGATGTGGACGTCGCGCAGTCTGGAAATAGCATTTGAAGATGAACATTTGCAAGCATGTACATCTTAAACTTTTAGACTTATACATAAACATAATTTATTTGTGGCAAAAAAAAAAATGTAAAAAAAGCTTGTATAAAAAATGTAGTTTGTGGCACTCCAGACATAAAAATGAATATTGCAACTCTAAAATCTGTGAAACTTTGGAGTTACAAGAGCAAACAACTAATCAAATGCCTTCTTTTGGGTCAGTCAAGTAATTTTAGAAAGGGCGCGGGTTGTGGTGATGAATTCTGCACTGACATCCCGCTTGGGGTGTTTGTGCATTTGCCCATTCCACTCTACTCAAACCAGCCGAGCTCCATAAAATTACGGAGCATGGCTTTGGGTCGCTGTTTACAATGTACAACAGTCAGTCCAATAAAAAGATACGAAATAAATACTCACTGATCAAAATGTATATCAACATTAACATTAGTATTGTTGTTCATATCCGCGTTTAAACTTATGCTGTACGCTTTCCCACTCATATCGATCTCTGCGTAAGTCGTGAAGTTCTGTTCAGACAGCAGGACGTAGCGAATCAGCGTGCGATACTTTTCTTCATTGTATTCGCCCTGAAAAAACAAACGAAGATATAACAAATGAATGAACGATTTGAAAGATATATTTCATTCATTGAATGAACGGAAGCATTCAATATATACGAATGAACTAATCATTAAAATTTGTATGTTTGAAACGAATTAACTCAAAAACTACTGGACCGATTATAAAAATTCTTTCAACATTAGAATGCTACATTATCCCTGAGTAACATAACATATTTATTACTAGAATGGTTAAAAAATAAAACTTCACACGGCTTCACGGGACGGGTGGCTAGTTGTAAATAAACCGAATTATTCACGATAAACTGTTTCATTCATGAATGATCGGAATCATTTGCACTGAATAGATGGAAAATAATTAAATACAATCATTTATAGCGGTTCATAAAAGATAATTGCGCGTCCCACTTAATGGAAAGCGATGATGAGCTTGATGATACAGCATGCTTGCATAAAAGATACAGAAACCCTGAATCATTTCATTATTTTCCTTCGTTGTTGAGATTTGTACAACCCTTTCCCTGAACTATTAATTAAAATACCAGCGTTTTTAAACCACATACATTTGATAATAGATACCCAAAAGCAAATCTTAGGCCTTCCACATATAGTGCGACGAATTTGAATTTTGTTTATGACTTTATTCTAATGCGTATCGCGAGCAAATCGCGAGCAATTTGAAACGAGTTTAACCATAATGTGGAGTACCTAAGTTCAACCAAATCTCCCGGAAATATTGCAATTAGGCTGCAAATATCAGATAATAAATAGTTTATACTTTTTTTATGCAAACAGCCGAACGGGCTGCCTGATAGTAAACGATCACCGTCGCTTATGTAACACTTCGTCACAGATTTATTGTCGATCTTTAAAGACTCTACGGCCCTTTTAAAGAAATTTCTCGAATACGCTGCTTTCCACATTTTGCAGGTGTGATGCAAAAAAGATACCAGTGGGTGATTTCTATAGATCTATAATATATATAAAGATAGGCACGGTAATAAAACCGCGATACCAGCTTTACACACAACCATTAACCAACTTTAAAAAATTCTATATCATTCTTGTCTGTTATCTTTCCACAACTTCTGATATGATCTTGACAAAGTTTATCAGGGGACATGGACGTATATAAGGGGGGGGGAGTTAGCTATGCAAAAGCTATTCGAATTCTGCCTTTTTGCGTAAAGACCGGGCAAAAACTTTGTGTACATTTTTGTACCTGTAGACCCCCTTTTTTATGATACTGAGCGACGAGACAGCGAAGTCGCTCGTCTCATGGCTCTTCACGCTTGCCCATAACAGCTTAATGCCACTCAGAATTTCAGCAATGCACTGCCATCCAGTCTGCGCTCGTCACCCTGAGATATAAGATGTGAAATCTCTGTGTGCCCTGTAATTTCGCTGGAAACATTGCCCTTCAATCCGGAACACAGGAGTGTTTGCACACTACTGACTGCTTGGCGATTGAATAACTGGCAAAGGTGTGGCTTCTCCAGGCGGACCCCTGCAAAAGAGTCCTACCACTACAAAGAAGCCCTCCACGTGAAAGCATACGCCCATGCCAAGGAAATAATAGGCATCAAGAAGGGGGACACTTTTTATCGTGAAGCTAGTCCATAAATACCTCTCCAATAAACGTGATCTGTCGGTTGTCCTGTGTGAATCGTCCGTCAACGGCGATATTCTTGAATTGGCTGCTGTTAATCAGCACCTTCAGGTGGTGAGACGCCAGGTTAGTCTTGGACAAGTCTTGGTATAACGCGTCTATGTTGAAATCAGTGCCAGTAAACCACATGCCGTTTGCGTTCACCTGTGGGGGAAATATTTGTACAAGTACTATTAGTAAGTAAGATTGCTTTTTTAAGGAGGATGGATGGATTTTTTGGCCACCAACTCGTCAAATGGTAAAAGGCGGTCTAACAGAGACTTTTTACTACAATAAGAGTTGTCTTTAAGCCAAGAGTGAATAGATTTCTATTAGATTGATGCATTCTCGATCTGAAAGAAAACCATTAAAAGGAAGAAATTGAAATGTGCATCAGATCTGCATGATTTGATTCCCTCCTGCCCTTTTTTCTATCGGACTGCCAGAGCGGGCACGAAAAATCGACACCGCTTTATGGTTGACATTCCTAAAACCCGTACGAAGCGCTTTGATTACACTTTTACTGTGCGAACTGCTAGTTTGTGGAATGCACTGCCTGAATGGGTGTTCCCCGATAGTTACAATCTGGGTGTCTTGCAAGTCAAGAGTGAATCGGTTTCTTCTAGGCAAGCGTGATCCACCGTAGGCCGCATCATCGCTTAACATCAGGTGAGTTGGCGGCCAAGCGCAAGCCTATTTTGCAATTTAAAAAAAATGTGCAGCAGTTTTTTAAACAAAGAAACCTGTCATTAATCACTTTGGTATACGGGACATTATAAGCATAGTTGATTGAATCAGGCGTTACTTTGCGGAAGTCCATTTTCAAAACTGTTTTGATGATGAATTTCTAGTGTAATTCCGCTTCTACGTCGCTTCAAGTACAATAAGGAATTTGTGATAAATATTTGTTGGTAATCAACAAAATAAGCATTTTTCATTATAAGCATTTTATCTATGGGCTTTTTTTAACTACTACTAATTAATAAAAATACAAAAAAAACTAACATTTGTATGCCGTACCTGGCAAGGACATGAGATACGTTTCGACCTTCTTTATATGTATGTGTACCTACCATGTTCTGGCAAATAAATAATTTGATTTGATTTGAAAAGCTCGAGACAGAGGGCAAATCCCGCGTACTAGGTCAATTGTCGGCTTTGAAATAGTTTTCATATTAGCTTTTTATTATATCATCATCGTCAGGCTGTATCGACCCACTGGGTATAGTCCTCTTCACCCTTGTGCCTTTGCCACTCGAACCAATCTCGTCCACGCACGACCCGCAATGGGTCTGATGCCGTCGACGCACCGGAATAGTTGCCTGCCGACGGAACGCGTGTCCGCTATCGGTAACCACTCTGCCAAGACTCTACTCCACGTGCCACCACCACTTTTAACCACTGCTCAGCGTCACTTGAGACAGTTTGCGACATTAGTGACTTTTATCTTTTCAGTATTTTGGAGTTTTGTTTGGCTTTTACTCCTCCGAGAAGGGTCAGAGATGTTCCAGTTACCTGAACCTTCCATTGTTTCTCGCGAACCTTGGCCTGGCCTTGAACAGGTGTGTGTAGCTAGCTGAAAGGAACTGACCTGGTACTTGTTCTATTGCTTGGCCTGTATAGCCACAGCATACAGGGTAGAGGAAAATTAATCTCAGTCTATGTACAGCTGTGTTCGACCCGGGTAGAACCTAAGATATTTTTACCTGTAGATAGGTTGTGCCCGCCACCATATTGACTAGACGAATGCAAGGTACTTTACCCTACTCGTTACAGCCGTCTCTCAGTCACGCACTACGAGTGTCCGGCAACACATCGCAGCTAGGTGTTTTAGCAAAAATAATTGTAATAAAATGTCTTTATAAACTGCACAAACTACACACGCACTGTGAGAGACAAAAATATTTTTTTCGCGCTTAATTACTATATTTTTAATGAAACAAGAAAAAAAAAAAATGTTTTATCTTAGGCGCCTGTTGTCTCTATGAAGTGGATGAGTGAGATTTGTAGATTGTCTTGTGTGAGAGAGTGAAAGAGGTCGCAAGATAATCGACGACCAAAGCCGAATTCAGCCAATCACCACGACAAGCGGCGAGCCGGCCGCCCTGCTTTTTGTTAGTTTTGAAAGCAGCGTTGTTCGCTTATAACAACTCTATTATCACATCTCACTGGGTAGAACAGGTGAGTAACTAATATCAACTGACCTGGAACTCGTTCTGTTGTTTCTCATGAACCTTGGCCCGTATAATTGCGGGATGTAGCGTCGGCAGAGTCATATTGAGCTCAGCGTCTATGTAGAGTTGAGTTCCGGGTGGGTAGAACAGCGATCCGGATACTACGATCGAGCGGGATTTTGGATTAAAGTTGAGTAGCGCTAGAGCCGTGTATTTGGCCCCGATCTGGTGGAGAAAGAACACTTAAGGCCTACCATACATGAAGTGAGGCTGCCATACATGGAATATGGGCGACAATCAACCTAAGCTCTGTGGAGATGACCTGGGTACATCATACTTCAAAAGAAGTGTAGAGATATGTTACCACCTTATTAATAGTAGCCTTGGAGCAGTTCATTAATGTTTTGTCCTTTTCGCTATTCAAAATTTCGAACTTGCTCGAATAAGACAAAAGATGAAGTAACTATTCCATGGCTGTTCCACGTTTATTAAGGAGGTTAGAGTTTTGTTTGCTTAAGAGTATCTTCTTCATTTCAATTTGAATTCAGCCCAGCTCCACAGAGTTTCGGTGAATTCTCGCCTTTAGGCTACCATACATGGAATAAGGCTACCATCAACGACTTCTTACCCCATAGACACCCTCATGGGATTAATAAATTGACATAAAAATCCTGAGCCCACCAATAACCACACCAGAAGTTGTGACCTTGAGCGGACAAATCAGCATTCATTGCGAATGAGTGATGCAATGTCTATAGGGTAACAAGTCGTTGGCTACCATATATGAAAGGCCAAATAAGCAAACCTGAGATACCATTTTAGTTATACATTTCGTGCCTATACATTTTAGGATGTTGATAAATCCGTCATTTTATGCTATCTATACAAGATTGTCCATTATCCATTATAATCTACATATTATAGTTCCCAAGCACACATATAAACATGCTGGCTACATTCACAAGCGAAGCTTTGTACAAAGCATGAACAATTTAAATATACTAGAAATCCCTCTTCAATTTGGAATACAGCAATGTTTGCAGCCGTCTTGGCGGTTGAATAACTGGCAAAGGTGTGGTCAATGACCATTAGGATTATTATAGATGTCCGTTAAATGCCGAAGATTGGGAGTGGATTGCCTTGGAGAGATCTATGTCCAGCAGTGGACTAGTATAGGCTGATTATGATGATGTTCGTGATTCTGATTGTTATCACGTGTCATTGTTTTGATGACATTTCTATGGGACCGAACTGAAAGTATATGCTTACAATTAATAACATAACTTTCCAGTTTACAGAGCACTGAGGTAACACATTAAAAAAAACAACTAAATAGAGGACCCCTACTTTTTTGAAGTCGGTTAAAAGAGACCTACTATTACAAAGTTTGGTACTCACCCCTTCAAACTCGAAGTTCATATCGATAAGCTTGGGTCGGCTAAGCGTGAGCCGCGTGTTCAGTTTGACTCCGTTCAGTTTGTCGAATCGAATGAAAGTGTATGAGAAGGACGGATCGAGCTTCGTCTCTCGAGAACCGCTCACGTTGAAGCTTACGTCAATATGGCTTTGCGTTTTCTGAAAACATCATTATCACACCAATCACATCACACTAATATTATAAATGCGAAAGTAACTTTGTCCGTCTGTCTGTTTGCTACATAATCACGGCTAAACGGCTTAACCGATCTCCAAAAATTTTTGTGAAGTAATAGTATGTATCATGAGGACGGACATAGGCAATTTTTTCGTCATGTATGTGAAAGTTTGGATGGATGTTTGTTACTCAATCACGCAGAAACGGCTGGATGGATTTGGATGAAAATTGGAATATACATTGCTTAAGTCCTGGATTAACTTATAGGCTTCTTTTAATCATCATCATCACCGATTTTAATCACCACGCGGATGAAACCGCGGGGCGCAGCTAGTATACCATAATGGGGAGTGTTCGTCTCAGTGTTTTATACTTAACTAGCAGTAATACTGCCCCAGTGGCTCAGTTGGTAGTGAACCTACCTTCTGTGCTTGAGGGCGTGGGTTCGATTCCCACCTAGGGAAAACATTAATAGGACGAACATTTGTGATTGTTCTAAGTCTAGGTGTTAATATCTATTTAAGTATGTATTTAAAAGTATATTATGTACGTATATCAGTCTGGCTGCCATATTACAAGCTTTGCTTAGTTTGGAGTCAGATGATCGTGTGTGCAAAAATGTCCCGAATATTTATTTATTTATACTAATATTATAAAGAGGAAAGATTTGATTGTTTGTTTGTTTGCATTGAATAGGCTCCGAAACTACTGAATCGATTTGAAAAATACTTTCACTGTTGGGAAGCTACACTATCCCCGGGTGACATAGGCTATATTATATTTTGTAGCGAGTCCGCAGGCCGAGCTTACACCCGTGCGATGCTGGGACGGTCGGCTAGTTATTTATAAGATTTAACAAAATACTTACAATATTCTTCAAAACAGCATAGAAATCATAGACTGGATATGCAGTGAACTGCATAGCTAGTTCACCGTACATATCATGTCTATACCCCGTTGCTTTCTCGCTATACAGCCCTTCAATCTTAATAGTTTGCTTAGGATTCTTATAGAACCGATAATCAAGTTGTAGTTTGGTCCCGTGGGTTGGTCCGTTTATGGTGTAGAAGCCTAGGAGATGGCTTGCCAGTTGCTTGGTCTGGAAGTCGGCTTGTATGTCACATTGGGTAATACCACCTTTTGATTTTACTTTGATTACACCTGAAAAGGATGAAAACTTTAGTAAGTTAGATTTTATATAAGTGATTAAAGTCGCATTAACCAGGAAAATAATAAGATTTTTGCTTACAGGAAACTCACCAAAGATAAACTTACAAATAGTTTATTACCAGAAAGAAATTTACAAGTAGGTAACTATCAGAAACTTACAAGGAAATAACCAGAAAGAAACATACAAGTAGGTAATTCTCAGAAACTTACAAGAAAGAAATAACCAGAACATACAATTAGGTAATTCTCAGAAACGTACAAGAAGGAAATAACCAGAAAGAAACATACAAGTAGGAAATTACCAAAAAGAAAGTCACATGTATGAAATTAACAGCAAGAAACTTACAAGTAGGAAATAACCAGTAAGAAACTTACAAGACATTCGGCAGAAATCTGAAAAGAAATAATCTTGCCTAACAGAAAATAAATATCATCATCAGCCTGAAAACGTCCATTGCTGAACAAAGACCTCCCCCTTAGATTTCCACACTGAAAGACAGCCGACAACCGCAGAACGGCAGAAAGAAAAATATTATCCGTAAAATACTGACTGAAAACAAACAATAGCCTAAATAAATTTTAATCTTTTACGATTTGAACATATGTTTTAAATTTGGGACAATTAACGTGAAAAAATATATGATGAATTAATTCCAATAGACATGAAATTAACAACAAACTCATTAGAAAAACAGTTTTGAAAATGGACTTCCGCAAAGTAACGCCTGATTCAATCAACTAGACACGAAATTAACAGATATAAACTTACAATCAGGAAATAAACAGTAAGAAACTTACAAGACAGTCGGCTAAAATAAAATAACCAGAAAGAATCATGACAAACTGAAACAATAGACATTTAAAACAAAACCAAGCCTATTTTTAAATACAAAAAATATATCTTACCAGCAAGTTCTGCCACTCTATCATTATCAACCACCCAGTATGCGTGCGGAATCCAAACAAATCCGTGTTTTATGTCATGCCTCTTTAAAGACATTACGCTGTCAAACTGTTTGTTGCCATCTACATCCAAGCTAGCTTCCAGCGACTTATCGTATTGCAGGTTCTTGTATTTGGCTTTAGCTTTGATCGTGCTTTTCGATGATTGGAAGGTGATGGATGCGTCAGATGATGTATCAGATAGTGTTAGGAGAGCGTTGAATGTCCGTTTTTCCTAAAAAGAGATAATTTATTTTAATTTTACCATCACAACAGAGAGACAACACAAAAAACAGAAAGAAAAAAAAAACAATAAAAAGTTTCTATCTATCTATAACATGATATTTTAACTATTGAACTTTATTAACTTTTGGATTTTTTATGGACCATATTATTTTAGTATGTAATGTCCGTTTCATATTTTTTCCAAAACGGCTGGACTGATTTGAAAGTTCGGCATGGTGCGTTCGCACCCCCAGAAAAGTTTTTTTTTGTTTGTTTAAATTAGAACGGCTGTCAAGAAATTTTTGTAAGAAATTTGTTGTAGTCACTTGCACCCATATAAACCCATAGCAACTGTGTTGACATAAATAAGAATGTTCAATCATATATCTGTCACAATACCTGACGACAGAGTTTCCTTCTCATTTCCGTTCTATTTGTCTTTTCTGTGTTCGCACCAGCCACGCCACTTTACCATATCTTGCTTGTTTGTATGATCTGAGATGTCAATATAAAACCCCACTTACATTACTGTTAGGCGTGTCGAAGGAGAATCCAATAACGTTGGTAGTATCATTCTTGTCCCAGTTATATTGGAAGGTATATGTTTTAGCCGACGGGTCTGCTTTCTCTAAAGACATTATGTACTTGGCCGGACCGCTCATAAGGAAGTATGGAGCGTTGCGTAGATTGGTCATATTGGGGAACTGGAAAAAATTGGCCAATTAATTACTTTAGCCGAGTTTACAGAGTTGCATGTGCACTTTACAGTGTGACGGCACCCGGTTAGATGTTCCTCAGCCCTGCACCAATGACTTATTTAGTACATACAAGTAAATTACGTACAGTTTCCATGACATCGCAAAAAACCGTAAAGGTTAACATCGTGAGGAAACCGATATGACCAAGAACCTAAAAAAAATGTTGTCTGTAAAGTCGGTTTACGGACGATAATTTTACGTGATAACGTATGCGTCACAAGCCGAACGCTTAGGACGATCGTGCCTCTCTATCGCTTGTTCCGCGCTCTCGCTTGCACGCTCGGCTCAGGCGGAACGTGACAATGAGTCATGCTTTTACGTGCGTGCAGCCGGCATTCATCGATTTATAAGACGTTATCACGTCATCACGTCAAAAGTTCAAAGACATAAAACATTCACCAACATGCACTGCACCTGATGGTGGATTAGGACCCAGCCTCTCTTTCTGGGAGAAGGCCTGTGTCCAAGCAGTGGGAAAATGATGGGCTAATACAAGTTTTTCTTTTCTCGTCATCACGAGGCTCGCACGGGATGGAAAGGATGGCATCGATGAGGTCTATGACAAACATGCTGAATAAATAAGCATTGAATGATGCTGTCTTATATACTTACTGGCAAAATCTTGCGCAAAAAGCATAAGAAAGAAAGTTGGCAAACTCATTATCATCATCAGCTAGAAGACGTCCACTGCTGAACATAACCTGTACTAACATGGGGTGCAGACTGCAGAGGGGTGTATTGTGCATTTGTCCCTGCCAGCCTACACAAACCAGCCGAGCTCCTTCAAATAACGGAGCACAGCTTTGGGCCGCTGACTAAACTTTTCTACCCCTATTTCGCCAGGTGTTGTGGTATTGGAGACTTGTTGAGTTTCTTCAAGGAGTTCCGACCTTAATCATAATATCTATGTCTTCTGTGGCCTTGTAATGCAGTAGTACATGCTCCATGGTCTCGTTTTCCTGTAGAAAGCCTCGGCACAGAGAGCTGTCTGTGGCTCCAATTTTGTACAAGCGATTGTTTAGCCCATGGTGACCTGTGATGGTCGTGCAGTTTTTATCCGACTTCCAAAAAAGGAGGAGGTTCTCAATTCGTCTGTTTTTTTTTGTTACCTCAGAACTTTCGACTGGGTGAACCGATTTTGATGATTCTTTTTTTATTTGAAAGCTGGTGCTTCCCGTGTGGTCCCATTTCAATTTAGTCCAGTTCTGACATTTTTATGTAGTCGGTTTTTTACATTGATAATTATTGTAATAGGAATTTAGCTCACCTGATAAGAGGCGCAAACTTTGATACCAATAGCCTTATCAAAAGTGGACCAGCTGCATGTGTTACGTTCTATCCTGTTTTGGTTGAGGCCTTGCTGCTGATGCTCCTTTTCTCCGTGGAGGACTATCAGCTCAGATCTGTGGCAATAAGAGTTTTGGGTTAAAGGCTGAACTCGACGCCAAATTTTTTTGCACATAATTGACCCTCAAAACTGCTTCTTTGACGAATCTCTTTTTTATTTTTTTAATAATCTAAATATATAAATAATTAACCCTTATTATTAGAGCACTTTGTTGACACGTGTTTTGTCTCTTCACGAGGCACGCTCAAGCAGTGTTGACTCTTTGAGTGCTTGGCCGAGAAAATTGGCTCATGTTTTGCTTGATAATAAACAATAATAAGAATTGGTCAATCGCTATATTGAGGCTATTTTTCACACAGAAAAATAGTCATTTCGGGTAACGCATTTTTTAAATTAAAATATTTTTTTACTATTATTTTATTAAACTACTAGTTGCGCCCCGCGGTTTCACCCGCGTTATTTACCTCCTTGGTAGCGATAGCAACATCCTTTGCCTTATGTAGATTGATTTGATTTTTTTGTATGGGCAAAATGATTTTTCTTCTAAAAAATTTTCTACAAATTTTCTAACATTTTAATACTTCTGCTATTCGGGGCGAAGAAAAATGCAACAAATAAAAGATCATGAAAATTGAACCAGCCGTTCTTCAGTTATAAATTGTGTAACTAACCCGTAACATATTTTTCGATACACAAAATAATGTTATTATTTTCTTTAAAAAGTTGAAAATGTGTGAAAGAGATAGCTATCCAGGAAGAAGGCTCTTATATAAATAAAAATAAATATATGGGACAAATTATTGCACACACGGTCATCTGACCCCAAACTAAGCAAAGCTTGTAATATGGCTGCCAGAGACTGATATACATACATATATACATATTATTAAATACATACTTAAATAGATATTAACACCCAGCCATAGAACAAACACAAATGTTCATCGCACAAATGCTTCTCCTAAGTGGGAATTGAACCCACGTTCCCAAGCGCAGAAGGCAGGGGGTCTAGACAAGAACCACTTTTTGTTAGCGTTAACGCCTGCTGAAAAGATAAAGTTTTATGAAAATGACATTAGCTTGAGGTTCACTACCAACTAAGCTAACGGGGCTGTCAGTGGATGATATACAAATCAAACTCACTTAGCAGCGAAGATCTCTTGCTTATCGTCGGGCAGTTCCAAGTCTAGCCTCACCAGCCTGGCCCCTCGGATCGCCAGTTTGGCCTCCACTCCAGTGGCGGTGTACAGACGCCAGTTAACTCGAATGCCGCTTGAGCTCAGGCCGTCGGCTATGACGCCCATTGTCGCTGCGATATTCACTGCCACGCTGCGGAAATAAACAAGCTTTATAACAATGAAAATAATCATTTTTACCACGATTTTATTAGCTTGTTATGTATCTATGTAACGGAATCTTTGAACGTGATTTTCACCCCTTTAAAAACGTCGGATTGATTTGAATCTTTGCATACTTATCAATGACCGATGACAATGCAATAAAGCGTGTTTTTAGTTGTTTAAACCACAGAAAAAAAAAGTTTAAATTAGAACGGCTGTCAAGGCTGTTTTGTAAGAAATTTGTTGTAGCCACTTGCACCCATATAAACCCATAGCAACTGTGTTAGCAACTGTGACGTGGAGTTCTACGCATTGACATAAATAAGAATGTTTAATCAAGGTTCTGTCACAATACCTGGCGACAGATTTTCCTTCTCATTTCCGTTCTATTTACTTCTGTTTTCTGTGGTTTGAACTGCGAGAATGATTAAAAATAAGCTTTTATTATAAGCTTTTATTTAGTTACACCTGTCCAGTATTTCTGTCTGTAATCAAATCTTGCAAGTTAAATTTGACCCACTTCTCAGTGTTCGATTGAGCTGAAATTTGGGATACTTGTCAAGTTCCGATGACAATACAATATTATGGTAACAGCGAGCTGATTTGATGATGGTGTCGGTGGACAACGGCACTCCTCGATGAATAATAGTAGACTGGCAGTTTTTGGGCTCATTTTGATGAGCACACCGTCCCGATCATTATTTTCATAAAAGCTTGGTTTGAAAAATATATTTTTCAATAAGTAACTTGTTTAAATTATGCTTCCAATTATTTTATTTTGTTTTTGGCAGCCATTTTGAAAATATAACATATCGGGTATTGCATATTGTATTGTCACCAGAACTAAAGGTGTATGCAAAATTTCACCTAAATCAGTTCCGTAGTTTGGTTTTTAAATCATAATAACTGAAAAAAATATGTCATCAAGTAAACGAAATTGCGTATTTACTAATTTTGAAGTCGGTTTTTTATATTGATAATTATATTTCAATCAGTCCTAAGCATCATATAAAATTGTATCTTATGAGTGTTAGAAAGCCTTATCTCGACCACAGTTTGCGTAGGTCCAAATTCCCGCTGATTAGTACTTATTGTCTCGATCATAAAATTCGATTTGTCATTCTAAAATTAACCTTTAAATAAAGATCCAAAAGTACCATAATAAACTCACCTCGGCCGCAGTTTGCCTTCAAAGTCCAGATTGCCGCTGTCTATGTACTCGTTGACCATGGTTCCTGACATCTTAGTGTTAACATAGCTAGTGCCCATAAGGTTCATATTCATTGGTAACCCACAGCCCGTTGGTATTGAGAACGTAGTGTCGAGGAATAACGATGCTTTGTTGTACGAGATTTCCTATAAAACAGTTGTAAAATATCATCTATAGACAAATACAAATCATTTATTCGGGCATAATTTATGGTAAGCTATAGTATTGTTCCTAGAGGCTCCAGAACTAGTCAGAGACCGAGTCAAATAGCCCATTACTAATTATATGTGTGTGTGTGTGTGTTGTGTACGTGTTGTAAGCATGTGTGTATAAGTGTTGTGCTAGCGTATGCCCGTGGTGCGTGAGGAGGGGTATGCGTGCAAGTTTTGTTTGGGTGTGTGAGTAAGTGTGATATGTGTGTGAGTAAGTGCGATGTGATTGAGTGTGAGGGTGACGGGTGTGTGTTGGGATGAAGGGGGGTTGTGTGAAAAGGTGTGAGTGTATAATTAGTATGCGTGAGTGTGTAATGAATATGTGTGAGTTTGTGTGTAGTGTGTGTGTAAAATAAAAACCCTCCAGCATATTCACAATGCCCTTGTAGTCATACTCCTTGAGCTGATTCAAAATAGTATGCCAGTTTTAAACAATTAACGTTAACTGTTGGACTTCTATGGCATACTTCACGAAAAAGTGTAAAGACTTACCTTCCCGGACAATATCTCTAAAATCTTCGTCTGAATGTTAATGCTCTCCAATGATTTGAAAATATCTTCATCGCCCTCAGCATTCCAATACGATATCTCGTTGCCAAATATCTTCACACCCAACTCTGCCATAGGAAATCGGTGCTTAAGAGCTTCGTTCTTGTAGTTTAGATCGTCGATTTTCTCACGTGCGTCGTTCGCTTCGTTGGTCGATCGTAAGACGCGGAGGTTATTGACTTTGTCGAAAATTTTGTTTTTGTTTAAAGGAGCGTTGGTGCCAAAGATACTCTCGAAGTAGCGTTCGAAGCCTTCCACTCTGGCTTTCATCTGAAAGTTGTTTAATTTTGTTGCATTTGGGGCACTATTCAATAGAACATTTTTATCCGAGGGGTGAAAGTAACTTATTTAGTCCCGAGACGGGGTTTGGCGCCCGAGCGTAGCGAGAGCGCTAATAGTTCGAGGGACTAAATAAGTCTTTAACCCCGAGGTAAATACTATGCTTTTCATTACGAATACAAGGAAACTAAAAATAAAAACATGAACTGACACTGGCAAATGCACGAAAAGTGCGGGACCATAATACTCTGAGAAAAAAAAAGTTGGAACATGGTTCAATACAAATGTGAAAAGAGAACTTTTTTTTATAATTTGAGTGTCTGTCAGTTGTCAACTGTCACTGTCATTTGATAGTGATTCTCCCTAGGGCTGAAATGTATTACTTTCAACCCGATCCTCAGGCAACTTCAGACCTACTTTCCTAAGACTAAGAAAACTTCGTGAGGAAATATCATGGTGGCAGGGCACTTCAGCTGGCTAACAACCACCCTCAAGTTGAAAATCTGTCTGCAGGCATCTAATTTACTTACACTGTGGATTACAATTTGAAGGTGTCGACCACAATCATTGCCAAAAATATATGTGGAATAAATAAATGGAAAAAATGGCTGCTTGCTCAGAAAACATAAATCAATGGAATCATTACACCTAGTGGCCCCGGGTATGTCCTAAAACTGCGACCTGAACCACTGGAGGATGAGCAGCAGCGTCCTAATAGTACACGGTGAACGTACTGCGATCCCCAAGCCGCCTGCCAAGCGTGGGGATTATGGCAACATCCCTCTCTATGAGGGAGGCCTTGTCCAACAGTGGACGTTAATTGGCTGATGATGTGTTTGTGTGTTATACCTACAGTTTCCCCTTTAGCACTTACACACTCCCTTGGTCGTCCATTCGTATACATTTTGAACATATCCTATGCAGTTGTGTGCCGCTCAATATTGAAGTGTGCGTTTGTAGAACTAGTAAGAATATGTCAGTGTGTGCAATACGTGTTTACCTTGTCCCTTCAGCTTTTCGCATTTTGAAGTGAAAACTTCTCTAGGCGCGTTGAGCGCTTTTTGAGTGAACAAAAATCAATCAACAAAGAACTCGCGTCGTCGTCACGCTGTACCATCTATTTTAAAACAGCGCCATCTCTCGTAGAACAGGTGAATTACTACTTATGTTTCCACTTCTGACGTGCAGTCCTATGACTGATGTGTTATTTCTTTGATACTAGCTCGAGTTTAAGGCAAATCCAAACTATATTACGATCAATGGCCGCGAGAGACTGGTTTAACTTACTTCAAATATGTTGATGGATTCTCCGAACATATCAACTGTCAGGTTGAGCGACAGAGAGCGCGGTATGTACGAGTCCGGAGAGAATACCACGTTCGCCTCGTAGTTGCCACCTAAAAATATTTATTGCAATTAAAAATCACGCATAACTTTACCAACTTTACTTTACCCAAAAGGTAAAACGGGACTCTATTAATAAGACTCCGCTGTCCGTCTGTCTGTCTTTCACCAGGCTGTATCTCATGAACCGTGATAGCTAGACAGTAAAAAATTTCACAGGTGATGTATTTCTGTTACCGTTATAACAACAGATAAAAAAAAAAAATAAGGGGGCTCCCATACAACAAACGTGATTTTTTTGTCGTTTTTATAGAGATAATGGTACGGAACCCTTCGTGCGCGAGTCCGACTCGCACTTGGCCGGTTTTTTTTCCATAGGCAAACGGGCTGCCCGAGCGGTCACAGTTGTCTATGGACACTTGTAACACCAGTTGCCGACCTTCTAAGACTCTATTAACACGCCTTTTAAAGAACCTCATGTTGTAGCTTCTCGGAAACACCGCGGCATGTAGCTCATTTAACTTTTGCTGGTATGAGGCAAGAAAGATCGTGTTTATAGCACAGTATGCGATATCCAACGATCTATAATATGTGGATGAACTTTCAGACGGTGGCAGAGGACAGTATTGAACTGATATCATATTTGCTAACAATTATCAATATAAAAAACCGACTTCATAAAAATGTCGGAACTGGACCAAATTGAAATGGGACCACACAGGAAGCACCAGCTTTGAAATAAAATAAAATACAATCATCAAAATCGGTTCACCGAGTCGAAAGTTCCGAGGTAACGCTAATAAAAAATAAAAAATATACAGTCGAATTGATAACCTCCTCCTTTTTGGAAGTCAGTTAAAAATAACAACTACGTTTCACTTACCAGCGTTATACTGATCGAAGAACATCCCCTGTTCGTAGTTTCTGGAAAACATGCGGAAGTCGGGACTGTCTTCCAGTTGCGGCATGGTATTCCCTGAGAGAAGACCTTGGATTTCCACTCGGGACGGCAGAGACGACTCCCCCAAGTTCTTCAAGTGGCTCCATACGAATGTCGCGGCTGAAATTAAAGTTTATTGATTTGGAATGGTGTATTAATATGTTGTAGACAATAATAATCTAAAAGCATTGGTGGCTCTGTGGCGAGTGGCAAGCCATCAGTAAGTGGCGACACTGTGTACCCCGATTCCATGGGGCTAAAACCCCATAGACCCCGACTCCTGGCTAACCTTAACTGGCCGTCTGAGGGTGGAAACGTCAATAGCTAAGAACTTAAGCTCCAGGGTGGAAGTGTTAAAGGGCATAACGCCGCGAGTAGCTCTTAGTGAAAGTGCAGCACACCTCTCGACACCTCAAGCACTCCACGCCCAATGTAGTCATGCCCCTCCGGAGTCAATATACGGCAGCCTTTATGGGGGGTCCCATTTAGCGGGAGGCAAGTCATCACCCACCACAATATCTTGAAATGGGGCATGATCGACGGGTGCCGTACCTCATACCATAGACCAGCTCAACACTATCAATAATTCACCACAATAGCCCAGAATTCTTCAGTCCTAAACTATAGTTAGTTAACTATAGTTTCATAACTGCCCCGGTGGCTTAGTTGGTAGTGAACCTAACTTCTGTGCTTGGGGGCGTGGGTTCGATTCCCATCTAGGACAAACATTTGTGTGATGAACATTTGTGTTTGTTCTATGTCTGGGTGTTAATATCTATTTAAGTATGTATTTAAAAATATATATGTATGTATATCAGTCTCTGGCAGCCATATAACAAGCTTTGCTTAGTTTGGGGTCAGATGACCGTGTGTGCAAAAATGTCCCAGATATTTATTTATTTATTTTATAATTCCCATTCACACACATCCTATAATTGTATTTCTACTCAATAGGGCCTCTTAGTCTCTCACTGGCGAATAAATAATTTTATATTTGTTACATTTTGGGCGCAAGAGACTGCTTTAAATGGCATTTTCGATACAGGGAATTCTAGTGTGTAGGTATGAGTGTGAAGATTTATCACCTCAAAAACGCTTACCTTGATTAACAGTCTCGTGCCTTAGCGAATGGAATATTTCTCTTATAGTCTTCAAGTCCGGACACCTCATGACTTGGAGGTACGACGCGATTCGCACTTCAATGTCCACTAAGTCTGCTCGATAGGTCTCTAGGAAGTATTCACTAGAAATGAAAGATTACGGTTAGATTTCAGGGGTTTAACGGCCTCTTAACGCGAGCTCGAAACAGTGCAGTGCGGAAAATCACGCGAACGTGAACCTTAACGCGCCGAGATGCGGTTTGCGGTCGCGCAACTTTTAGCAATCATGTCAGAGCGCGGGCATCCAGTGGATGCAGATGGCTGGCTGTCGTTTAGCGTTGAGGGTCTAATAGAGAGGCCTATGGTCAGCAATGGACGTCTTCATGCTGATGATGAACTGTTTAGCAATTACCTAAACAGAATCGTTTAAAAATTGACGGTACGGACCCTGGTTATTTCGAGGTCACCTACTTTACGTGTCTGCTTTCGTCTTAAGTTGGATCAAGGCTCCAACTTAATTCAGTTCGATCTCCGTCGTCTCGGCAGTAGCACGTCATTAGGAAAATCTTCGATCGCATCATCACTTTCCATCAGGTGTGACTGCTAGCAAATGTTAGCAAAGTCCAATATAACCTTGTATGCCATGGTCTCGGTTATATTAGATGAGCGTCATATTAGGGACGTTGGTCACTTTTGATTGTGTAAGTTGCTTTTTGTTAAACGGGGCTGGCATAATCGCATAGCTACTAAAGCCCCAAACAAACATTAGATAAAAAAAAAAAAGTAGAAAGCTCTCTTCACGCGAGTTCTGTTCACGAACCTAGCTTAGATTGACAAACCCAAAAAAAAAACATTCAAAAATTCAACAAAAGCGATCAGTTTTCATTCAACTTTTTACCGACTTCCAAAAAGGAGAAGGTACTATGTTCGTCTGTATGTATTTTTTTTAAATCAAATGTTGCTGTCAGGCCTAAAATAAAGTGTAATAATGAAAATATTAGAATTCCCCGCCCGCGACTTCGTACGCGTAGAATTTCAAATAAAATGTTAACCTCAATTTCCCCCATAATGTATGTAATATGCCAAATTTTAGCTTCATAGCAGTTTTCGAGATTTCGTGATCTGATAATTTTTTCGCGATTTCAGTTGCTCTGTTGATGCGTTTCAGAGTAAAAGTTATATAACGATGAGTACTGTACCATGGCCCCTTTCAGCATAGTAATCTTTCCGCGTAACCCAGTATTTTCTTATTTCTTTTATATAAAAGACAGTATGTGTATATATATGTATGTTCCCTCTCCGAAACGGGGGCCGATTTTGACGGAACTTTAACTGATAGATAGCAGAAAGAGTAATCCACGCGGTGTAACCACGGGACGCAGCTAGTAGAAGATAAAATACATTACCGGGTCTCAACGCAAGGAGTTCTCCTAAATGCGTCAATAGCCGTCAGTCTTATGGGCACAGGGACCAAACTGTCGCCAATAAGGTTCAAAAGGACGTCCGAAAACTGCTCTTTGAAACCTCCAATGTTGCCGAGAGCTTTGATCGCTACCATTATCTGAAAATAAATGTTTCATGGTAATACTTTTTGTATGCCATAACAAACAAACGGGCGTGCCGCCTGATGGTAAGCAGACAGTCGCTTATGGATACCTGTAACACCAGAAGCATCACAAATACGTTGCCGACCCTTTAGAACTCTATTAACTTTTTTTTTGAAGATTCCCATGTTGTAGCTTGTCGGAAACACTGCGGAAGGTAGCTCATTTCACATTTTGTAGGATAATTCCATATTTTACATAATATATTAATATTCCGTAACTCTTTACGGTGCGCTTTGATGTTACTTTTATTGTGCAAACTGCTAGTCTGTGGAATGCGATGGCTGAATGGCGCACCCCGATAGTTACAATCTGGGTATTTTCAAATCAAGAGTGAATCGGTTTCTACTAAGCAAGCTCCATCGTAGACCGCATCATCGCTTAACATCAAGCGAGTTGGCGACCAAGGGCAAGATTATAAATAAATAAATAAAAAGCCACTCAAGTATGTCAGTTAAATACAGTCTTACACTCAAAAAAAGAAAAGAAAAATTAGATCAGAATTCGTAGTATTCATTCTACTTTACAGAGTGTTATTACATCTGTCGGAGCAAATAATCGAATGTAAATAGTATAGTGAAGATTACCAGAAGGAAGTGCAAAGATTTCATTGACCAAATTTTGGAATTCAGGCCTGGCGCACTCCGCACTTTAGGTATGAAGCTACAAGTAGCTGTCATGTCGGACTTGCCGTGCCCGCTGCCGCGCGATAGACAGAGATAACGCGACAAGAGTTACGAAATAGACAGAGAGGCAACTTGTAGGTTAATATAGCTGTAGGTAGTTAGCGCTTGCACGTCCTGAATTGCACTTTATTCTGTAGTAGGAAGAGTCGCAACTTTTTTTTTTTATGATACTGGGTGACAAGACGAGCGAAGTCGCTCGCCTGATGGCTCTTCACGCTTGCCCATAACAGCTCAACGCCACTCAGAATTTTGAACTTTGAACAGTTCAAAACCCTGGATGGCAATGCACTGCGCTCGTCAACCCGAGATATAAGATGTCAAATCTCTGTGTGCCCTGTAATTTCGCTGGAAACGTTGCCCTTCAATCCGGAACACAGTAGTGTTTGCACACTATTGCTTGGCGGTTGAATAACTGGCAAAGGTGTGGTACTTCCTCAGGCGGACTCCTGCAAAAGAGTCCTACCACTACAGAAATGATTTCAAAGTGAATCTTTTGTACTTGTACTAATATGTTTTAAGCTTAAAAATAGTCATACATCTTGTTAGAGTCAGCTGACAACCCAACATGTTTCTTAATCACATCACAGTAATATTATACATGTGAAATATGTAAATGTTTGTGTGTAACAGTGTGTACTGAACGGATTTGGATGAATTTTAAAGTCGAAGTGGATTTTACCCTGAATTACCACAAATGTTATTTTTTATCCTGGTATATGTTTCCCGTAAGATTGCTTACATTTTCTCTATCCTCTCTGGTTTTGATTATTCCTTTTGCCGCTATACTTTTGACGATTGCTTCGAATTCTTCTAGAATTTTCTTTGGAGTTTCTTCTTCACAACATTCTCTTACTATAAACAGAAAATGTCATTTTATGATACACAATTTTCAACTGACATTGGATAAGAATAGGATCTATTTTATGTGAAGATCTTACAATAAACCGCCCCACTTATAGATTAATAATTATGTAGAGATGAAACGGACATGTGTTTAGCCGGATGCCGGATATCCGGTCAACCTAGAAGCCGGATATCCGGCCGAACATTGCCGATTAGCACATCGTAATGAGCAAGCTCGTGTAGATGGCGCATAAACAAACAGGTGGGCTCGGGTGATTTCGAGTCTTTTTGTTCATGAGCGAAGTTACCGACATTAGCTAGTGTTTTATTAACTTGTTAAATTGATTGTATATATAGTATATATTGTATTATGAGGTACGATAGGTTTACGATAGTAAACATGCTATTGTAGTTTCAGGTTATTATAAAAGTATTTTTTGTTGTTAAATAAAAATATGGTCATATTTGTTATGTGAATTAAATAAAATAGGTAAATTTCATGTTCCATTTTTTTCCTTAAGCCAGATTGGCCGGATACCGGATAGTTACCGGATATCCTTTTCTACTTATATCTCTACTTTCAATCTTAATTCAAAACGTATATTAGATATTTTCAAATGTAGCACTTACAATCTTTCCCGCTATGTTTGCAGTAAGAGTGTACCATAGATGAAACGGTAAAACTGATTACTTTGTCGTACTTTTGGCTTTGAAGTAGTTCCAGCATGCTGTCTAACATCGCTAGTTTTGGTCTGAAAATGAAACATTACGGGAGATTACAAATAAAGACTGGCAACACTTAAGTAGAAAGTCCTAGTAGCTTACCAACAGGCGGGTTGGTGGTCAAAAGCTGAATTATTCGCGATAAAAAAATGAGGTAAAATTTATAGATGGCGCCACCAATAACGCAACGGGTTGAAAAAGACAATTCAAGAATTTGGAGTCCGACAGGAAAGCGACCATAGCTCAGTGGTTATAACAATTAGGGCGTTTCCAATGGGATTATTGAGCAGGTTCGAATACTGCCAATCGTGTTTTTTTATTGTCTCTATATAACTTTAAAAAACAGGACGTAATTAAGTAAGGCAGCAAATTCTCCATTCCTTCCAAATCCGTCTTCATTTTCAAAAGCGATTTCACGATACCAATTTTTCAGGTGAAATACATAACTGAAAAAAATGGTGTAGAGAGCTAATTATTGTAGAGAGCTTGCTAATTAATGTTTTCACTGCAACCTATTACTTAAAAATGAACGATTATTAAACAAGGTTTTATTAAATATTACACGGGACATACTCACGTAAGATTAGGGCGGTTACAACGGTTACGGATGAGTGCAAAGCGAGACGCAGCGGTGCGGCGCATTCACTTTGGTAAAGACCGCCGAATGCGGTTGAAACTATAGTCGGAGTAACCGGCCTAAACTGACGTGAGTAATTCCCGTGAAATATAAATAAAATGTGTGAAAATCACGTCAGTTTCCATAATAAGATTAACACGGTATATGAAAACAGGATTTTCCATTGATAATATATAGTTTGGATCTGCCTTAAACTCGAACTAGTACCGAAAAAATGTCTGCCAAAACCTAAAGGGGGCGAGGTAAACACGTATTGCTCACACCGACATATTCTTACTAGTTCTACAAACGCACACTTCAAACTGAGCGGCACACAACTGCAAACGTAATGCTCAAAATGTATACGAAAGGATGACCAAGGGAGGGTGTAAGTACTAAAGGGGCACTGTAGGCTTTGATTATTTTTTTCTGAGGGAGTTTCACACAGTTTTGCTGTAAAGACCTATATTTGTATATTGCTCTCAGCAATCATTCGATGGTGAATGGACTATTGTTTAATTTATCTTACCTAGGTATCATAGCCATGGACATTAGCCACTCGTGCCTGGTTTCCTTGTCGACTGCATTACGTATTAGCATGTCCTTTATCAATTCCACCGACCCAGTGCTCGCTATGTACGGAAGAGCATCCATTATGTGTTTGCTGAAATCAAATAACCAATCAGAAGCTTGTATTGTGCTTGCTGCAATAAAATAACCTATAGGAAGCTTATACTGTGCTTGCTGAAATATAATAACCACTAGGAAGCTTATACCGTGCTTGCTGAAATAAAATAACCAATCAGAGGCTTGTACTGTGCTTGCTGAAATAAAATAACCAATAGGAAGCTTGTACTGTGCTTGCTGAAATAAAATAACCAATAGGAAGCTTGTAATGTGCTTGCTAAAATAGAGTAACCAATCGAAAGCTGTATTTGTAATCTAGAATTAAATGAATAATATAGATGACATATCACAGCTATTTTATTTATCGCACACATAGTTACAGTGGTAACAGAGCAGTAGTATTACATCGCCCAAGCTAAAAATGCCAGACAAAGGTCTAAAAGTCTAAAATCCGAACAGATGGTAACCCTAGTCAGAGGTTGATTAAGAAACTTTTCTCATTATGTTTTATGTAATGCTCATAAGGTATCAAGTCATTGGTGTACTTACACAGCTCTATCGCATATGTTAGGTGCTCGGGTCAAGAGCTGAGACAATGCAGGGTAGTGCAGGGGTCTGGCAGACCGCACCAGGCGACCCCAAAGACCCACGGTCGAACTACTGTCCATGTATTCATCTACGTTGGAGCGGATCGTTTCAGAATAGTCTTTTACCCTGTGAACAAGTTTTTTTATTGAAAATATCTTTTTCAAACCAAGCTTTTATGAAGTTAGTGATCGAAACGGTGTGCTGATCAAAATGAGCCCAAACACTGCCAATCTACTATTATCCATCGAGGAGTGCCGTTGTCCACCGTCACCATCATCAAATCAGCTCGCTGTCACCATGATATTGTATTGTCATCGGAACTTGACAAATATGTAGAATTTCAGTTCTATCGAAAACTGGCAAGTAGGTCAAATTTAACTTGCAAGATTTGATTATAGGCAGACACAGCGGTGATCGCTTACCATCAGGCGGTCTGTTAGCTAGTTAGCGACGTATGGCATAAAAGAAAAGACACCGGGACCGGTGAAACTAAAGGTTGTAATGACAGGCTTAGCACAAGATATAACTAAACACATTACACCACATACTGAAAAAAATGTAGCTTATATATTTCTAATATATAAGTGTTTAAAGATTTTCGGTGGGGATACAGAGCAGATACTCTGTCCCTCTTCCGCAAAAGCCTGTGTTAGTATAGCATTAGTATGGCGCGCGCACGGCTTGACGTCATAACGTGCGCTCTCTGTCTGGCATGAAATAAAATACTTAGAACTTATTTTGAACAAATTTTAATTGTTTTCGTTAATGGCCTCTATTTATCATAAACTTTTCTTATGAGGTAATAAAAAGAAAATAGAAAAGGCATATTGCCCAGAAGAAATTAATTCACTTGTGACCTCCTGCCGTCCTCCTTGTTTCCTGAGAACTACAATCTGGGCATCTTCAAGGCTAGAGTGAATAGATTTCTTCTAGATCAACGTGTTTCATCCTTGGCCACACCGTCGCTCACCACCAGGGCAGTTGGTGGCCAAACGTAGATCTATTCTATATATATATAAATTAAAAAAACTTAATCCTACCAGTTTGCACAATGAAAGTGGAAAATACTCTAGTGGGGTTTATTTAATGGATTGCAGATGGCAGGCTGTCGTTCAGTGTGGAGCGGGATGCCTATGTTCAGCAGTGGAGGTCTTCTGGCTGATGATGACAATGAATTAATTGAACTCACATGCACAGTAGTTTGAGGACTTCTCTAGCTGATTTGAGCCCGCCTGTGTCGTCTCCTAAGTAACGCGTATGATAGTGTAGCAGGTTTGAGCGTTTCGTTATCGCAGTCCAAGCTGGAATGGAAAACAGTTATTTGGAAATTAGAATTGGGGGGCTTAGGGGCCATCCATAAACTACGTCACGAATTTTAGGACTTTTTAACCCCTCCTCCCGTCCTTGTCACAGGTTGTCACATTTTCAGAACCCCCTCCCCCTGATATGACATCACAAAATTTTCAAAATTATGCATGTATTTTAAAAAAAAAAACAGTTATTTTTATTTTTTTTGCATTTTAAGAGTCTCGCTTGCTTTATAACGCCACTCTAGAAGTTAACGACGTCACAAAGCTTTTGAACCCCCTTGCCCCTTGTCACATTCCGGTGATACCCTCCCCCCCATTAACGTGTGACAATTTATAGATGACCCCTTATCAGACAAGCAACTTGTTTGCCAACAGTTTTTTTTAATGCTATAGGTGGTAAACAAACAGACGGGCCGCCTGATGGTAAGCGATTACCGTCGCCTATGGATACCTGCAACACCAGGGGCATCACAGATACGTTGCCGACCCTTAAAGACTCTATTAACAGCCCTTTTGAAGTTGAACAGTTGTATACGAATTATTTACCTTTAGGTTGTGTCTCCAGAACCTGAGTGTCAGTCTTGTTGACCTCTTTAATCAGCACCAAGTCTTGCACCACAGTGGTGATGGCACCGGACGAGTTCTTCCCAGAGAAAGGAAGGAACAGATGGCGCTCGCGGCAGTTCACCGCTTTGTATATGTGGTGGTCAACGTTGATACGACACTTGCTTTCCGATTTAAGTACTGGCCAGGTTTGGAATTTCTGAAAACGAGGAATTACAAGTGAATCTTATTAATAAGTGCCTATAAAATTTGAGGGTTGCCCTCGATTTACCTGGATCCCATAATCAGATCCTGACTTGATGACAATGGGACCAAATTGGACCATACCCTACCAACAAGTTTTTTTTTTAAATCGGTCAACAGTTGGCGGAGATAACGGTGAACATACATAAAAAAAAATATACAGTGGAACATAGAACCGTTCTCCTTTTCTGAGGTCGTTAAAAAATTGAGAATCTTATAAGTTTTAGGGTTCCGTAAACGGGACCCTATTACTAAGCCTATGCTGTTTGTTCATTCTACCATTTAACGAATGTATCTTTCGAATCATAATAGATCACCAGTTGAAAATTTCACAGAATATGTAATGTTACGGCGCATTAACTAAGAAATAATAATAAAGTCAAAAGTAAAAACCAAAGGACAATTTCCCCATTCAACAATAGTACATTAGTAGCCAAGGGCTGTAAGGCATCAATTGCAGCCCGAGATATTTAGGCGCACGAGCGCAGCGAGGGCGCCTATAGTTCGAGGGTGCAATTGATGCTTACACCCGAGCTAACTACTCTGCTTTACATCTCGATTGTGAGGTACGAGGGGTGATCCAAAAGTAATGATAATCAATAATAAACACAATGAATAAAATAAAAAATAAAAATGATTTCTCAACATAGTCTCCTAGCAAGTCTATACATTTAGTCCATCTCCTTTCTAAACCTAAAATTCCCTTAGAAAAAAATCTTTATCTTGACTCTCAAAAAAGTCCTCAACCGCGGCCATCACGTCGCTATCATCGTCAAATTTCTTGCCTCGGAGGTGTTCCTTGAGTCGTGGAAAGAGATAGAAGTCACTGGGGGCTAGATCTGGTGAATAGGGGGGGGTGTTCCACCAGCTCAAAGCCTGCTTCCTGAATGGCAGCCATGGCAATTGCAGCTTTGTGAACCGGTGCGTTGTCTTGATGGAACAGTACTCCAGCCCGCAGTTTGCCTCGCCTTTTCTCCTTAATAGCCTCCCGCAATCTTCTTATTTGTTCTGCATAGTAAGAGCCTGTAATAGTGGCCCCCTTTTCCAAGTAGTCCACCATGATTATTCCTTCAGCGTCCCAAAAAACAGACGCAATAACCTTCCCTGCTGAGCTTGACACTTTGAATTTCTTCGGCGTCGGTTCATCGGATCGTTTCCATGTCATCGATTGTTGTTTTGTTTCAGGATCAAAATGGTGGACCCAGGTCTCGTCCATGGTCACAAAACGTGACAAAAAATTATCCTTGTCTGCCTTGAACTTTTCGAGATTTGCTCTTGACATGTCGACTCGTTTCTTCTTTTGCTCGTCGTTTAACATTTTCGGTACCCAACGCGCGGAGACCTTTCTCATATGCAATTCGTTTGCAAGGATTCTTTAAATGCTGCCATATGAGAGCCCTGTGACCTCAGCTACATGCCTGATAGTCACTCTTCGATCTTCCAATACAACTTCTTCAACTTTTTTCACATTTTCTTCAGTGAGGGACGTCGATGGGCGTCCTTCGCGGTGTTCGTCTTCCGTCGATGTTCTTCCCAGCTTAAACTCCTTAGCCCAGCGTGCAACTGTGGAATATGGAGGAGAAGAGTCCCCTAATGTTTCCACCAAGTCGCTGTGTATGTCTTTGGTAGACATTTTTTTCAAGCAGAGGTATTTAATGACAGCTCTGATTTCGTGTTTTTCCATTTTGATGTTCACTCCTTGACAGTCCGTATTCAAATGAATGTAGCTCCCGGAAATCGTGGCCTATTTATATGATTTTTTTTTCCTGAACTAGTGGGTAACTGAGCAAGTGACTGATATTTTATTGTATTTTTGTGTGCACTAGAAATAACTGATTATCATTACTTTTGGATCACCCCTCGTAAGTAGAAAAAAACCGGCATTACAAGAATAAAACATTTTATTAGTTAAAATTTATAGTGTTAACAATTTTCAAATTTTGTGCACCACAAACTAGATGGCTGCAGCTTTTTTGATAGCTCACTAAAGTATGTTAAGAATACAGTTTCAGATAAAGACTTTACTCGTTTTTCTTTTCGCCATTTCATGAACTCGTCGTAAGTTTTCAAATATCTCTCTTTAGAACTTTCAGGCAAAATATTGTTAATTGCTGCTTCAGCTTCCATTTTCATTGAATATGGGAGTGCAGCTTATATCTTCATCACTTGCAGAACTCATGTTTTTTCCTAATTAGCACGTAATTATAAAAAAAACCCAAAAACAAACCAGAATTGGCCAGAATTGTGTCAGGTTTTGATCTTTACCCGCCTTCCAATAAACAGGAGGTTCTCAAATCGACTAATTAAAAAAAAGTATTTGTTAAATCAGAACTTTCGACTGTGTGAACCGATGTTGATGATTCTTTTTTATTTGAAAGCTGGTGCTTCCCGTGTGGTCCCGGGCCAATTTGGTCCAGTTCTGTAATTTTTATGAAGTCGGTTTTTTATTTGTGTTCCGGATTGAAGGGCAATGTTTCCAGCGAAATCACAGGGCACACAGCGATTTGACATCTTATATCTCGGGGTGACGAGCGCAGTGCATTGCCATCATCGACAAAGTTAAAATCATCCTTGATTGCCATCCAGGGTTTTGAACTGTTGAAGTTCAAAATTCTAGTGGCGTTGAGCTGTTATGGGCAAGCGTGAAGAGTCATCAGGCGAGCGACTTCGCTCGTATCGTCACCCAGAATCATAAAAAAAAACCTAATCTGCTAGATCGTTTTGAATGCTTTTTTTATTTTACTGATGTTTATGTGTCAGATTTTTGCCCCGCGCACATGTGAATCATTTTTAGTACTTACACTCTGAAAGTCGTATCTGACCGTCTGCAAAATAGACATGTATCTGTATCTATTGGTGCATTGCGTCAGGTCTCGGGTCTTGACCAATATGAGACTCGTGGTCTCTTGTCCACGCACTTTGTAGTCCACATTGCAAGTCCCGTGGATGTCTTGCTGGAAGGAGGAAGAAGACATTTATAGATTGGCATGTTTAGACTATCTCAAATGTCGTATATGGCGTATAGTATGCAGCCCCAAGGTCAGCCGGTCTATTCTGCATGCTAAGTGAATGCGCAAGTGAGGTGATAAGCTAAGTGAACGAGTATTTTTCTTGTCTATTACTATAGAGAAATGTCAAAATGTCGAGTGATCAGCCTTGACTGTAGTCCCTTACCTTACCTTATAATTCGATGTTTTGACATTTATCTGAAGAAATTTTTGGCTGCCCCGGTGGCTCAGTTGGTAGTGAACCTAACTTCTGTGCTTGGGGCCGTGGGTGGGTTCGATTCCCATCTAGGACAAACATTTGTGTTTGTTCTATGTCTGGGTGTTAATATCTATTTAAGTATGTATTTAAAAATATATATGTACGTATATCAGTCTCTGGCAGCCATATTACAAGCTTTGCTTAGTTTGGGGTCAGATGACCGTGTGTGCAAAAATGTCCCTGATATTTATTTATTTAAATAGGCAAGAAAAAATCACATTCACTTAGCTTATCACTTCACTTGCAGAATAGACATGCTGCTCTAATATAGCAGCAAGTACTCAAATGTTGAAAAGCTGGGTTCTCCTTTCAATGTGATTTTATTGCCACATAGAGAACGAAGTAAAGCAATTTAAATCATAGTTCAGTTTATCAAATGTTTGTGAATAAGAGGGGTGTTTTCTCGAAGATCTTTCCATCAGATTTCGTCGATCAATTTGGTAGTTTAACAATGCCCTGGAAAAATAACACAGTGCCGCGAAATGGCTTTATCACATTGGCGCCAAAAATCCGGGGTTTTTTTTTTCTCTCGAATTAATCCGCGTTTAACCACCAACTCGCCTGTTGGTAAGCGACGATGTGGTCGAAGATGAAGCACGCAGACTTAGATGATACCCACTCGTGCCTTGAAAAGGCCTCGATTATATCTCTCAGGAAAGAAAAACTTTTTGAGGTTCTTCTTTATTGTTCTCTCTTTTTACCTCAACTCCTTTGAAGTTGATGTCAAATCTCTTCATGGTGTTTTGAAAGAGGGCCAGTATAGCCCTCTTGTAGTTGAGAACCCAGTCTTCTTCCTCCTCTTGCGGACATATCTCCTGTATGACACCATCGTGGAACGCAAACCTGGGGGCAAAACATTCAAGATGTATAGATAGGTCTTAGTAGAAAGATAATACATCGTCTTTCCGTGAAAAGGATGACGGCGTCTTCCCGTGAACATGGTGCATGTAACTGTGCTGAAATATCGGGAGCTCCTTTCAAAACCTTACCACGGTAAATATTTCGCAAATAATCATATAACTGTAGAATACCTAAAGTTAAATGATTATTTACGGGATATTTACCGTGGTAAGGTTGTGGAAGGAGCTCCCGATATTTCGGCGCAGTTACATGCACCATGTTCACGGGAAGACGCCGTCATCCTTTAGAGATTGAGTCTTCCCGTGAACATGGTGCATGTAACTGCGCCGAAATATCGGGAGCTCCTTCCACAACCTTACCACGGTAAATATCCCGTAAATAATCATTTAACTTTAGTGAACAACCGTGATAGTCTAAAACAGTGTAGAATACCTGTCTTCAAATCGCGAGTGAATCGGTTTCATCTAAGCAAGCGTGCTCCATCGTAGACAGCATTATTTCCTAACATCAGATGAGGTAAGTAGTAGAAAAATGCAAGGCAATAAAATAAAAAAATACCCATTAAAAAGTGGCTTACTGTTATCATGGCTTAGTTTAGCCAGACCAGCTTTTAGAGTGCATGATAAGTTTGCCTCTATAAAACTGTCTTTGCTGATATCTAGTATTTTTACTAACTAATCACAACCTAGTCTGATTTCTTTGTATTATATCTGTGATTCTGTGCCCTTAGTTCATACAGTCCAGAGCGATGGTAGCCGAGCGGTAGCATGTAAGATTTACAATCCGAAGGCACCCAGTTTGATCTGTGACCCTGCACCAATGACTTATTTACGTTAAATATATGCAGTTTTGATATCATCGCTCAAAAACGTGAAGGAAAACATCATAAGGAAACTGAAACCAAAGCCAAGAACCTCAAAAAGAACCTCATAGACATAATGACATTCACCAACATGCACTGGCTGGGACACACATTCTCTGAGAGAGAGGATAGCCTAATCCATCATGCTGGCCCAGTGGATTTTCGTAAATGTCATAATTATGCTGGTGCTTGATGTAGGCTTCTAATAAAGAATGCCACAAGGCACATCTGCTGCAACTGCTTTTCTCAGCATTCATAGCCGCCAGCCGCCATTGGTCCACCTCCACCTGGCTACAGGGTGTCCTCCTCTACATTTAGTTTATATATTACATCACACATCCAATTAACGTCCACTGTTGGACAAGGCCTACCTCATAGAGAGGGATGTTGGTATAATTTCCATGCTTGGCAGGCGGCTTGGGGATCGCAGTACGTTCACCGTGTACTATTAGGACGCTGCTGCCCATCCTCCGGTGGTTCTGGTCGCAGTTTTAGGACATACCCGGCTCCCATAGTTTATATATAAAACGATGTAATTACCTAAGATCATGGACAGTGACGGCATGGACAAATTTTTCAGCTCGCTCCACAGGGTAGTTCTCATCTTGGTCTGTCAGAGTCACGTGGCTTAGTTGCAGGAGACCCTCGCAGGGTGTTATAAATTGTATTGATACCTGAAGCATTAGTAATTAAATTAGTAAAAGAACAAAGCAGGCTGAAGACTGCTAGTTGGAGTCAGCTAGTTTATAATACAGGGTTACGCATATACCCTGTACTAAGTCAAAAGGAGGTCATTGTACTCATAATTTTGAGTGCCTTTTACTATAAATCCAACTATGAAATCGCGAAAAAAAAAACAGCTGTTCCATAGAAAATGGTCATTGACCCTCAACAAAATGTATGGAACAGCTGTTTACCCTCGCAAATTCAGGGTTGTTCTCATAGTAAAAGTTGTTCATAATGATGAGTACAATGACCTCCTTTCGGCTTAATACAGGGTATATGCGTAACCCTGTAGAAATGCAATGCCATGTATCTCTACTGTTACGACTCACTAGTTCTAGAATAACTGACCTCTACATTGACGTCAAGTGTAGACCGATTGTTGCTAGAACCAGCGAAGTATGTTTCAATGTTGACTTTGTATTCATAGTGGTAAATCACATCTGGCAAGTACTTGAACTTTTCAGACTCTGAAATAGTTAAATCACACCAATATTTAACATGTGGAATAATATTTTTGTATGCTTGTGTTGAACATTAGATTGTAGCTGGTAGCTGATATATTTATAGCCGTAACAAACATATCAAACTTGGCTGACGAACCGCCGTCTGACCAATGGGTGAGAAAGAGTGAGAATATAATTTCCCTCTCTTTTTCTCTAGTTGGTTGAGGTGGTTGACGTCAGTCATGTTGACGTGTCTGTTACAGCTCGTACTACATGGAGAAAAAGTAGGTATTGTAAGAAAATATTTTCATTCAACATTTTACAATGCTAATGTGATGAAGTATGTACCTATATTTTTTATTGCAGTAGTCCCTGTGTACATCCACACTAATATTATAAATGCTGAAGTAACTCTGTCCATCTGACTGTTTGCTGCATAATCACGGCTAAAAAAGCTTAACCGATCTCGATAAAATTTTGCGAGGTAATAGTATGTATCATGAAGACGGACACAGGCTACTTTTTTTCTGAAGAAATCAGGGATGAAGTCGCGGGGACAGCTAGTAATATATACAGCAGAACCTTTCTTTCTATAATATGGCACGGAAGTTGTTTGCATCGTGAGTTTAACATATTATATACATGTCTTTAATTTAGATTTAGTAAATTATATGAACTAGAAAATCACCGTGAAACCGGCGAGGGATAGATTATAATATTAACTTTGTTTTTTAAATCATTAAATGAAAAATAACGGTTTAAGACTATGTTATTATATGACTAGCCTGCAATAGCATCAGAGATATCACATTTTGTCTATAATGTTGTACAGAAATTTGCAAATACCAAAATAACTTACGTGCACATGATGGTGGGCCGCAAATGTAAGGATCCTTGAGCGAATCTGTAATACATAATACATGAACGTGGTGAGGACAGTTTATCTATAAAAATAAGTAAAAACGCTGAAGATATAATTTTTGTGGCATATTCACAACAAAACAAGGGATTTTTTTACGCACGGAACACTATTTGGAGTTTTTACGCTTACGCGTTTTTTTTGGCAAATCAAAACAAAAACAATCACAAAAGATTGTTTTTTGTTTTTCGCCCATTGATAAGTAGGCTAAAGCCATTAAAGCCATACTGCCTCGTCTTCTGTATTTTACGGTCAAGTAGTATGATAAATATCTATTATTAATCCGTGGTCAACGATGCTGGTATTTCAACTAGTTATTTCTCTGTATACCTCTTTAGTTTTAAATTTTGTTGCATACTGTTTGTTGATCCTTAAATAAAAAAAAAAAAAAAAAAAAAAAGTAGTATTGCCCCAGTAAAATACTAATAATTAAAGTAGGTATACGCTCTTCAAGTTTTGGAATCGTCATGAAAATATACAATTTTCACCCCATTATATCACTTGACTACACTCGAGCACATTCACGAACACTTATTATGTAATATTACACATTAACACTCGTAAGTACACAAGTTTAGGAAAATAATACAATAGTGCGACATGTTTTTTCGATGTTGGTGCCAAAACTCCATCATAACAATGTTTTTTTGAGATTTACTGGGCAAGCTAAAGTTCATAAAGGCATTTTTGGCTTCACGCGATCGGCACATTTGCCATCTTCAAGACATTTTTTTTGCGGTTTTCGATTTTGTTTAATATTATAGTAAGTGCTCATTCTCAAACGTCCGAAAGGATCATAAGAGTGTACCTATAACACTAAAAATATTTTAATACTAAGAAAAAACGATGAAAACACTTTTACAAGGTTACACGGAAAGGTGGTGGTAGGTATAGGAGGTAAGACGAACGAGACGCAGTCGCGCGCGCGCATTCACCTTGATAAAGGCCGCCGAATGCGGTTGAAACTATAGTCGGAGTATCCGGCCTAATCTTACGTGAGTAATTCCCGTGTAATATAAATAAAACGAACGAAAGTCATTGCACTGATATAGTGAGTTACGCAGACAGGGTATAGGGTAAGCCGAAAGGGGTTCATAGCACCGATCACCCTCGATAATTCCATGGTAAAGTTAGTTCATCAATAGATAACTAACCTTCTTTCAGCTTAGTACCACGGTTCGGTCGGTTCCGTATAACCCTCTGTATACAATGTACTTGAAATCATAAATTCTGTTTTCGTCTACCTATCGGATCTCATCAGCAGAGCAGAGTTTAGTTCGAGATCCGATTATATTAATAATAATCGACAAGTGATAAATATTAATAATATTTATTCTCTTTTGTTTACAATACATTGAAAAAATTACAGTTAACAATAAGTATTGTAAATTTTCAGTACCTACCTATTTATATAGAAACTTTTGTCGATTGTCAGAAGAAGATAAAAATAGGTATTCCTATAAAGATAAGCACTGACGTGATTGCCTCAACCGCAAAGGTCAAGACAAGATTGTGATGCGCATACCAGCCACG